>OY720633.1:42793933-43993933 GCA_963169105.1 Ceriagrion tenellum | reverse complement strand
CAATTGAGTGAGATATGAAGGCGTTACACTATTTTAATTATTTACTAAGAGATCAACACACTACTCCAGTAGCAGCTCAGCTGCCAAGGTGAAACTTGCGACTAAATGAGCTTCACAAGGCTAATTTTGATCAGCGGATATACAAATGAGGTTTGTTCACATTACAAACTTGAATTTAAGTCAAAGTTTAATCACCTAGAAACTAGGCAACGAATAAAAGAACTAAAAAATGGATGAGTTGCCACTCATTGCACCTGCAACAACTGCATCATAATCACCAAAAAAAGACTATTACTAAGATCAACTAACACGACAATTCCAAAATGTAGCTACTATTGGTGCTGGATTATTAACAGTAACCCTTATCAGACAGTTATGTCATCAGAATTACATCAAAATTCAGGTAAACAGTAGAGGCTTACCATTGTACAATGTCATTACTTCATACAAGATTTAAAAATGAATGAGTACACAATACAGATACCCTTTCTTGAGACTACTAAAAATCTACAATGTATGTAGTACACAAATTACATTTGAAAACTATAAATTGGCAGCTTTACCACAGAGCCTGAATTCTTTCCTGCTCTAATATATGCCTTTCCATTTAACTATTAAGCAGATATAAAAGACCAATTTCTGTAAAAACCCATCCTCTATTCAATGAATTTAGACAGTGCATTGACTAAGTGAAACATACTCAAATCTAAAAACCCAACAGCAAATTTTATTTAGAAGAGCACAATGTTGTCAATGGGCTTGCTAATTATCATAACATCTCAAGTGTAAGAACAGAAATCCACCCATTTTAGCATTTACATTTTCAACTGCATGGGCGACAAATCATGAGAGCAATTAGAAGTGGTTTGGTGTTTATCTATCATTAAAAACTAAATGCACTACAAAATAAAACATCATTAAAAAATGCTAACAGAATAAATTCAATGGTATAAGAAAATCTAGGCCACGGAGACATTTCTAAGTGGAGTTAAAGAGAATTCCCAACTATTTTAAAGATGATAAAACTTCCATAACGTTTCCAAGTTTCTTCATGGAGGGTGGTCGACGTGAGCCTAGAACAAGCTACCAATCAAAATCACCAAAGTTCTTCCATTAATTTAATTAATCTGCCTTTTCATATAAATTTCAAGTCCCTTATGCTAGCAGGAATACACGAGGATTTACCTCCAAGGTGACAAAGGGAATAACACATTAAAATGTTTATAATAGTCCCTTTCATTGGTGTCATGAAGAATGCAATGCATTAATTTTCATTAAGTACCAGATAAAGCACAACTAAGCATACAAACATAGGCCAATAAAAACTACTATTTCAACTTGGATTTAAGTCTGGTTAACAATACAGCATGAAAAAATAGCCATTTTATCAACTTCATAATAACTGAGGGCTCTGACTCTTATACTGGTGCTCCCCACTTCACACGAATTGGCATATCACGATTTTTGCTATTACACGACATGCCAATTTTGAATGTATTCGCCAAGCATGACCAAATTTTTTTTTTTTTTTTTTTTTTTATTTTATCTTCACTACCCCGAATACAGCACGATGTGCCAATTTACGTCGGGTGAATAACAGTAACAACGGACGAGACACAAACACCCATGTCCTGGGCAGATAATATTTTACCCAGGCGGGACTCGAACCCGCGACCCTAGGATTAGCAGGCGAGGACTTTACCCCGCCGCCACCGGGGCCGACAATTTCCTGTTTTAACACAATTAAGAAGGCTTACGTGAGCTCCAAATATCTTTACCTCAACTGAAATTCTGTTTATACATATGTGCTTCACATTTACCATCTGAAGTTTTGATACTTAGCTATGACAATCCATTTATCCTTTTAATTTCATTCCTGAATGAAAGAATATACACAGTCCTAGCAAAGAAAGTATCTGTTGCAAATCCTTAACTCTGAGCAATTATTTTATCATTACTTGAAACCAACTGTAAAACATTGCAATACCTTTCATGCCTATGTCATCAAATATTTGCCTGTCTCTTGTAATCCTGTTATACTTTTCAAATTCTTAGCAACTGAGAGGCAGGTCAAAGTTTTTTGGGGGTGATGGGGAATTAAGTCACCCAGCACATGATTTCACAAAAAAAACTAGTATGTGGCATGCCGAACCTAGTCTCTTGGAAATTAAGTCGCTCTCAGAACTACGCATTGTATGCTTCACGAGTCAGCTGTGTTGCCAAATCTCCATTGCTTTTGTTTGATAGGTATGCCGTGGATCTGCCTTCGATCTAACTGAAAATGAATTATTTTCAGCATTTATATTGTTACTTAACATTCATCAGCCATATCTTCAATGCCAATATTTATTTCATACTTCCCGATTGATATGAGACCAAACAGCAAACAATTCTATTGTCTTTCAGCCATTTAGCATGGTAAAAACTTGTTTTCAATAAATCATTGCAACAGTCATAAAGCATAGAAATGAGATTTTTTGGACTCCATTTAATCGGCTCGATTCAAAGCAAATGAGTTCTGCATTTGTTTTAGTAATTAAACAAAGAAAAGCTAATACTTTTGTTTTCAAAAGTTCATTTCTGAGTCACCAACTGAGCAATCACACATGATCCATTCCTTCTACATCCCTTGAGACTGGTCAAGTCCCTGTGGGGTGTGAAAGGATTGAAAAGGTGTAATCCCTTCAACCGTGGAGCTGGCAGAGCCTCCTGTCCACGAAGTAGGAAAATTTCCTACTCCGTGCTCCTGTCCCTCCCGATGGGCCACATGGTGGCTTGTGAAAAGTTACTATGAGGCAGCCTTTCATTTCCATCCAAATATCAAGTGAGAAAATATAGCAACGTCCTCTTCTCTCTCTCCCCCACACCCCTAGTGTTGAAGGCCCCACCTCACACACACAAAGCCGCTTGAACTGTTGCGGCTCGGAGCACGCACGAAGGGTCAGTCGCAAAGATATTTGAAAAGGATAATAGAAATACTTACATCACTGTATAACATTTGTTTATCTCAGCCTTCATTTAGTTTTACTTGGAAACAGTAACTTCAGTGCCTCCATTTGTAATATTACAATTCATTTACGCTACTGTGTAACAAGGACGTTTTCCCGGTTTTGCATAATTAATCAACATTAAATGTGCAACTCTAGCTTGCAAGCCCATAACTAGCTAGTGATAAGAGCAAATTTTTAAGCAACTGTTCATTCTTTAAACATAAGTATTATATGCCACCCATAATATCTTAATTATAGTCAAATTTTGAGAATACCAAGACTAAGCACGACACTACCCTTACTGAGTCACATACAAGTGCACGTGTGTAAAATTCCGCAAAGGAAAAAAATTATTCACCTCGACAAGAACTCAAACCCAGATCTCTCAATTTCAGGACAAGAACCTCAGCCAGGTAGCCTATCAAGGTGTCCCTTTCCCATAAGGATTTTTGCAGTTTTTAAAGGAACAAGGAGTTCTAGACCACCAGACATACAATGTCATGAGAAGTCCTAAGCATGTACCCTGTACCACAGCCCAATATTAAAATGAACTTAGAACACTGGAGGTGTGCTCCCTTTTTGACAAATTTTGAGGATACCAGGACTATCCACAGTACTACCTTTATGGAATCATCTGTGTGAACGTGCGCAAAATTGCGAAGACGAAAGCTTCTTCATAGGAGAATCATGGGCATCAGAGCCCACATAAATCAAAAGGGGAGAGGATTCTTGGTTGCTTAATGGGCTAAAGCACTCTCCTGGAAATCGAGGGATCTGGGTTTATGTCCTGGTCAAGTTGAATCATTTTTCCTCCATGGAATTTCACACACAGCTTCAATGTCCAGCAATGACATGCATGGTCAACTCCTGTTATTTCTTGAACTTATCCCCAATTACGTAGATGTCTTTAGT
The DNA here is from genome assembly GCA_963169105.1 of Ceriagrion tenellum. Lineage (NCBI taxonomy): Eukaryota > Metazoa > Arthropoda > Insecta > Odonata > Coenagrionidae > Ceriagrion > Ceriagrion tenellum. The sequence goes on along the minus strand of OY720633.1, from coordinate 43,990,031 downwards.
TGCTTTAAATGCTCACATAACATGATTTCATTAAGCAGGAGTGTGTTTGAAATGTATCTCTAGTGCTAAGCCTGAGAACCTGTAATCAATCACCCATGGTTTGTTAACATGTACATCATAAATAAATGTATGAGCATTGGTTTACATGCTGAGACAGTAGAAACCAGGGGTAATAACACCAGACTTTTAAAATTCATCAATGCAAGGCTAATGCAGCTGATGTGATACATGGGAATGTGCTCAAACATGAGGGCTGGTTGCAGTTACTCCAAAAACTTCCCAATAACAGTTTCCAAGTAAAGCCAACAACCGGCACCTTGAATATGATGTCATCAATGCAAATAATGTGATAACTGCAGCTCTTAAAAACTACGGTATATACCTACTATAGTAAAAAACTGCAGGAATGAAGAGCCACAGGCATGCTGAGTTGTTTTAGGAACAAATTTGTCTTTAAGTATTCCTTAAACACCTATCTCTAGCCAACAACAAATTCTAGATGGAAAGTAGTAGACCAAAAGTTATACTCAAGACGAGATTATGAAATGGGCTTTGCGCAGTAACTAGAGCTGCAAAGAGGGATCCCAGTACAATAATGGAAAACTGATTCCCGATTAAATTAGACGAAATCCAAGACACGGTATATCCACCACATGCTGAGGCATCACAACAAGATTTAACTTATGAATGACACAGCTGCACAGCAGCATGAAATACACGATTAAGAATAAAAAAATTCAGGCAGCACAAGTGAATCCACTGATGTGGATTGCATTCAAATATCTTCACTCTCACCTGACTTCCATAATCATGTTCAGTTTTCACAGTGTCAAGATCGACTCCTCCATCTTCTTCATACTCATCCTTTCCCTGAAAAATAGAAAGAAATAATTTTAGAAGTAAACTCACAATTCGGCTTTAAAGAGTTTTATAATAAACTTTTGGCTGCATGCCAAGCCTGAAATTCTCAACTGCATGATAACAACCCAAATTTATATCCCAAAAAAGAGAAAAAGCACGCCATTTATTCACTAGATTACCTAAATCAACTGATAAGTTGGTCACTAAGACTTATCATTCTGCACTTTTAAAGAAAAGTTAAAAACACAAGATAAAAATTAAACCAAATGGCCGTAAAATATAAAAAAAAAGTTTTACAGCCATTTGATGTAAATTTTATCTTATGTGACTCTAAGGCCATAGAGCTCCACCCATGTCAAAAGTTAAACGGCTAACTCAAGTTATGATACGAATAAAAAATAATGGGAAATGAATTTTTTGGGATTAGAAAATTCTTCGAAACAGGGAAGTCCAACATAGGAAGCAGCATAGCAGTAAGGAAATTTTAACAAAGGATAGGATGGAAAGAGGGAAACAAAACAATGAAATATGAATTGAAGTCAATCAAAATGAGACATTGACACTACATCAACATTGGCAGGAATAGAGAAATAAAAAACACACCTCCTCATCGATGCCAGAAGGCTCATGTAGATCTCCACGGACTTGGATTTCCCCATGTGTACGTGGTCGAGGGCTTTCTGCTTCTTCATCAACTGCTTCAACCTCATCATCAGAACCTCTCCTATCATCTTCCCGCTGGGCACTTCTTTGTGTATCCCCTCCTGACGGAGAAGATCCCGGTCCACCTTGACCAAGATTTCGTCGCCTCTTGTGTAGTGACCTCCTACCATTACCAGAACCAGGCGGTGGTGACTCATGCCCAGTAGAAGGTGTTATGGGGCCATTCCGTACACTTATATCCGGGGGTAGATTAGTAGGGAGGCTACCTATTGGGGCGGCGGCTACCTCCTGGTCACTGCCACTCAAGCCCCTGATTTGCAGAGCCTCTGCTGCTCTCAAAAGAGATGCAAGCTCCTCCTGTGAAACGTTCACCTCACCACGATACATGAAGTCAACAAGGGCACGAAGATCTCGATGCCTCATGTCCTTCATGAACACAATAGGGTGCTGACATGGATTGGATACTAGCAGTGACTCAAAATATGCACTGCATGCTGATAAAACCACCTGAATTTCGAGGAGAGAAAAAAAAACACATTACCTGCTGCTAGCTACACAAACTAACAAATCATTTGAGCCAGTTATACTCCCAAATATTATGGAGCACTTTAAACACTGGAATGAATGATAAAAAATTACGCTCGTAATTCCACGAATTCAATAAATATTTGAATTAATAAACACGCATTATTTACCATGGTAATTTGAAATTTTCTTGTAAAACAATCAGCTTCAAATATCAAGCGAGAAAATGTATGTAAGCGCGCATCTAAAATAAGTTCTTAGCGAGGAACACTGACATTATAGGGTTTTTTCATATTAAATGCTTAAAAGAGAAGAAACAAGTTCGTAGGATTCAACGAAACCCAGTGATACAAATCATAACTGACGAATCCCTACCAAAGAGGCCTGCCACAAATTTAAAGCAAAGTTGTAAAAAATTTATTAGACTTTGGCAAAATGACCACAGCGGCCTGAATGTACAGTGTACTGAAAGCCGTAGCGATTCTGCACGTTTGCCCAGAAACCATTTCGTGCATCGTTGAAAGAGAACGACATCGTACGATTGCGACTGAACATAATTATCATATAAGAAATACTTCGGGGGTCATACGTACGTGTAAACCGTATCCATTTGACATGGTTTGGAGCAAACACGACATTATGGTTAATTTCTAAGACCTGTCGCAAAATGGTATCACCACGTAAATACCGGGGGATCACCCAAGACCACAGAAACCGATCAGTGTTGACTGAATTGCAAATCCACGCAATCATCAAGCTAAGTGGTAGACAAAAACTAAATTTCATAATCATAAACTACAAGGCGATGCAAATATGCACGTCAGCGTGAAACCTAACAAACAGCAGGTTGACGGCTTCTCTTGAGGTGCATCAATCACGAATGGATATGCAAAAGTTTACTTTACGGCTTTGCCAGGGTTACGTTTAATACTCCCGAAAAAAATTTCCAACAACTTACAACACTACAAAGCTTCAATGGAGGAAGTACAATGATATTTAGCAAAAAAACGTGCCGAGGGAAATTTCTAAAACAAAAAAAAATACTAACCTTATGGCAGCGAATACTCCTTGCTTCGCAAGCCAAAGTTACATCTGCAAAGTGCTCGTTGGTAAGAAGTTTAGGAAATGCACTTTGCAAGTTAGACTGATGGCTGTTCCAGCGTACACAGAATTGCTGAGGAGCCATCATCTTGTATGCCGATTAAATATCTGAAAAAAACCAAACATGTACCACAAAAATTTCATCTACCGGCTTATTTAAACGCTATCTTCTCTTTAAAATATACCGGATGATGCTCTAACACAGGATAAACGCAGGGCATTCAGCGTCTCAAAAATGGAACCACGTTCATTTATGAACATATATCTATTTGCCCACCGTAATAGTACAAACATTAGGAGAATGAGCTGATCCCATAAGTCTGAGCCGAAACTTTCAACACGAAAATTAAACGATAAAAATCAATACCGCCATGTTATATCTACACCGAATGCAAGGATAACGTCAAAATGCAACTTGGTTAACATACACAATATGAACAGCGTGACGTCCAAGGTAACCGTCACTCGTAAATGAACAATTACCGGTGTCGAATCGATGGTAAACTACACAGAGAACAACAATTCAGATCAACTTTCAGAAATATGTGCATAAAACTGGGGTTTTTGGCCACACCTAACTAACTAATATCTTACCTTCAGTCAGAATATTGTGCGCTAAAATAAGTACCAAATCTTACACAATGGCTACCTTCAATACTTTGTTTCGGCGTTTCGTATGACGCTTCTAACCCCAGAGACATCTCTCGCAAGGGAAATGAATTAAGAGGGGGAACTGTCACGAAGCCCGAAAACTGATTATTTACGTTAAAATACTTAAAGACGATTTCTCCTTTCTCAGCAAATTCTATAATCTTAGAAAAACCGATGAGACATTACTTACGTTTAAGTGATGAATAACAATCCCAAAGTCTAAATATGTCTCAGATGTCTTCGAAAATCTTAGACTTAGCCAAGCGGTTCCCGGTTAGAAGTCTGCCATCTTGTAAGTAATAACTTCATAAAGATAGCCAATGGGAGTTTCGCAGTAGTCCGGGCGGCAGACGTCGGAAACGGAACTACCCGAAATGGGTCCGAATATTACCGAAGAAGTTGTGCGAAGTTTCTTCTCTCTGACACAAGGGAGCGTGATTGACTTCGGTCTATGGGGGCGCGGGTTACCTCTCATCGTGTATTTTGTTCGAAGCAAAATGTTCTCGGTTGAAGACGGAGTTTTCCTGTGTGTAGAAGTTAAGAAATCGTGTGATGGGTGTTTTCTGTGATCAAACACCAAAGTGTACTACAATTTTTTTAAACATTTGCTCAGTGACACCTGACAAGTGTTTATTCAGGCGATGGGGGAAGTAATACCTCATTGCCTTGGCGACGATGAACAGGTAGGCGTACCCTACCATCATTAAAAACGATTAGTGCTGTAATCACCATGGCTCTCTTGAGATCATGTTTGTGTTGCAGTCTTTTGACTGGATCCTTTATATCTGGAGTTTACGCAGTGGTAAGTACTTGACATTTATTTCGTAATAATAACGAGGTGTTCCTTTTATTATTAGTACTGAAACTAGTGTATATTTTGTTTGAAAACTGTGGGTCAGATTTTTTCAAAGCCATTTCATCATATTTCTCGGACTCCACTATATTGCCTGTCCTTACCTTGCAAACTTTTCCTTATTGATACTCATGAAAAGAATATTCCGTTGATGTTTCTCTTGCCAAACTATCCTCAACGCCTTTTCCCCTCTCTGTAGCCTTGAAACCCTCTGGTCACGTAATGAATCTTTATTGCGAGAACTTGTTTTTGAATTTCCTTTATTTTTTGCTACCGACTGTGCTTCACCTCACACAGGTGTCTTCTGTCATGCTTTGTCAGACGGGTTAAGAATTTGATGCACATGATCGCTGGTAGTGGGATTTTAATTCTATATTCGTGCAGGTCAGCGATTACTGTCAGAAGCATGTAAGAACCAATTGCAATAAAGGTCGTAAATATTTGTGAAAGTACTTATCTGCCTTTTCTTGGTATTCTTGGTGGATATTTCATATGGTATGCTCCTGTCGCGCAGTCATGTGTTCTCGAATGATGCCGAGAGAAAGCGTTTTTCGCTGTGACTTAGTGAAAGTTATCCTCTCGCTTTGGTTATTCCACGGGTTGTCCACGTTGTTGCTACTCAGAAGCGCGGGTGGACAGACTCCACGGACCGTCTCTGGTCCGCTCTCGTTCAGTGGTGGCTGGTTTATATTATGAATCATTTCTTTGTATTTCAATCAGATACAATTTCGTGGATATTTACGTATGGCACATCCTCTGTTAAGGGCAAAATAGTTTTCACGATTTGACGAATACCGTGGTGGTTCCCCCTATCACCCAACTGATTTTCCCGCCGACCAAACATCTGTCTTGCGCATTACTCTGTTTCAAGCCGAATGGAACGTAGTGACAATTTTTATCCTTGAAAGGCGTGTTACGACTCCTGCATCAATCGATCCCGCCGCGTAAAGTCGACAAGACCTTCCCGAAACGCTGCTTTCAGTGAGCCGTGTGGTCCTTACTCTGTTGTGGTCAGAGGAAAGGTATTGTTTATGACGGATGTTTCTTCTTGATTTTAATGCGTAGTTAATATTCTAGATTTGAAAGAGGTCCTGAAGGCAAATATGAATGGGATGAGTCCTGTGCGCGTTCATGGGGACATTTCTTGTTTTGGCTCGGGACAAGTTCTCCCCTCAGCCTCCGTCACCTTTTGCTGCCCGCGAGGAGAACTTTTACTCACCACGCCCCCCGCCCTCCCCTTTCCTTCCTCCACCCCCCCACCCTTCCCACACCCCCCTCCCTTCCCACACCCCTCTCCTCCTTTTTGGCGCATGCCTGCGTTTTCCCTTTCGTCCCTGCGGCCTCGCGCTCTTGAATGTCTTCGCCCATGTGCGTTATCCGATGAAAATTTCTCTCTATCCTTCGCCTTCCAGCTGGACCTGGACTCTCGCTGCTGACGCTTCATGTCACCGCCATTCTTAATTTTGTAAACCGTAGGATTGGTTAAATGCGGCCCTCTATTCTTCCACTGTAATCATGTCCAAGGCTGAACGAAACGTCGGCAAGTATGGAAAATCTAAAGCGGGTTAAAACCTAAGAAGAATTCCTCCTTAAAGTTCACTGAGAAAATACCAGATCTAAAGCCTGAATCACACGATCATTTTTTCCGTCCCTCTGAGGGATAGCTCAAATGATAGCTTTTCAGGGACCGTGACAATGTTAGCTCGAGCAATCAATTTCTGAATCACACGGTCATTTTTGCCGTCCCTTTTTCCATAATTTTTTCCGTCCCTTTTCGCATCATTTCTATGTTTACTACTCTCATTCCATCGAAAGCCGAACGTGGCGTTAGAGTCGCTCTTTGCGGCTGAGCACTCTGATTGGCTAAATGGTGGAGTCAGCGATGCCTCCAGGGACGGAAAAAGGGACGTACCTACTGATGGAAAAAGCGATAGGGATCCCTATCGCTGGAGCCATCCCTGACTTTGTTCGCGTCACACGATCATTTTCGAGTGATCATTTGAGCTATCATTGGAGCTATCCCTTAAAAGGGACGGAAAAAATGATCGTGTGATTCAGGCTTTACATTCTACTGTAATGCAAACTACTTTTCTGTGTTGTTCGTATTTCCAGCATCCCCAGTGTGGCAGAAAGGGCGACTTCTATCGCGTTCCAATAGATGATAAAAGTTTTGTTTTTGAGTATGTCTCGGGTATTTGGAAAGCCGTGTGTACACGATGCATGTACCCGCGCGGGTAGATGCTTGAACGCACTCGCCATGAAAATTGCGCCGTATAAGCACCCAAAATTGCGCAAATGCATGCACGCGTGGCCATCAAATGGCCCCTGTTCTAATTTGCAGCTTTTACCCATGCGTCTGTCCAGCCGCGTACTTGCCGGATACGTGTGTCGGGTAAGCACAAAGTGTGTGAAGTTCACTTGGGATATTATTTTTATGTTGCTTTTACCTCATCGTGTGTCCTCGAAGCGAATGGCGCCTGATTATTCCTCCCATCCTATACAGAATGGCTCTTACAAATTTAGTGTCCAAGTACCGATAGAGTAAACATGGTCCGTCATATTTTTCTTCGCGATTGGCTCCAACATTAGGTGATGCATTCTGGGAGGCGACCGACAACTAAGGTCATCAGCGCAATACAGGGTTTGGCTGGTAAGAAAAGTCTTACCCGGGGGGTGGAGATAAATTCGATAACAAGTGGCAGTCTGCGGAAGCACGTTTTCAACTACGCGAGGAAACACGTGGAATAATGCGAGATCGAACACTCTACTGATTTGGTATGCTATTCATGGTCCTTTAGCTCCCCATTTTATATAGTTTTGTGGGATTAAAAGCGTATTACATTTTCCAGCATGTAGCGGTAATATTTCGCGTAGAGGAATTAAGTCGCGTTCTATGGTTTTATTTCTACTATTTTAGCCATATTATGAAAGATTTTGAAGTGGAAAGATGTCCATTTATAATTTAGTATCCTTACCGTTGGGTAAACCAAAGCGTATGTGGTCGTATCATTTTATTAGGTGTGTTCATTATTAGTTTCCTCAGGAGCCGATCATGAATTGATAACTGTATTAATTTTCGTCGCGTGTGAAATCACCATCTAGAATTCCTGATAATGTAGTAGGTTCTATTTTCGAAGGGGAATCGTATTGCTACGGTTGCGTCTTACTGGAACGATTTTTCGGAAAAGCACCGGCCTTTCCGTCCTCGTTAAGGATAAGAAGTGGAATTTTTCATTTTTGCCGAAGCGGTCCATAGTTTACCTGTATTACTCGTTGCAATACTAGGTGGACCGTTCGTATCCTCCTAACTTTAGGTGCTTCAGGGCTCCGGTACTTCTAAAATTAGAGATTAACCTCGAAAGGAAAATAAACCGGGGGTAGGATGATATAATGATCCTTGGGCTGATAATGGAATATTAAGATGATTTCCTTGCCTTTGGTATTTTATGACTCATTAATCCTTCTTTTTTTGTGAAGTCTAAATAATTTTCTTACTAATTGTGTAATATTTGGTTTTCTACCTTATTGAGGTTGTCTGGGAAGAAAAATAGTCGATCAATCAGTAATATTTCGTAAAAATTCATTTTTTATTTGATAATCACTGCATTTCACCCTTAACTTCGTAAATAATTTGCTTACCAACCATCATGGATGTATACGATAGACTTTAATTGTCATGAAAATTTTTATGATATAAAAATAGGACAGATTTTTTAAAAGTGCGAGCCGATGACGCCAGTTCTCTGAGTTGAATTAAGACCTAGGTATTTCACGATACACGTATGTATACGCGCGGGTTCATGAACGAATGCATGTCCCTTTGTTAATTCATGGTGTAGGTACATCAACTTGCGCGAATGCTTAAACACGTAATGAGAGAGCCCAGAAAAGAGCCCCAGCTATAGTTCGTTGAATGAGTTTGTATGAGTGTTCACGGTAGGCCCCGTGCGGGCCCATGTATCATGTAATCACGCCTTAAAACGTTACGCCCAATGCGGGCGGAATCTGTTATTTTTCTGGGGAGGCCTCTCGTGTTGGGTTTAGTGTAGGAGTTAACTGGGAACCATTATCAAAAAAGCAAGAATATGTGTTTGTATGAGTGTTTATGCAGTTTTCTTTGATCATTTGGGAAGTATACTGTAAAGAAGATGACTTTAGAGACCTGCCATCTTGCTCGCAATTGTAAAACGCATTAGCGAGGAGCAGGGGTGCCGATCCTCCTAAAAAAACTGTAGCGCAAAACCTCCCCAAATTCCTATTTCCCCCCAAAAATTCGATTGTGCCATCCGGATTCCTTGTTTAAATTTAAACGATTAATAAATTTTAATAATAGTATCATTAACCCTTTGAGTGCGGCATGACGTGATATCACGTCATGGTTTCTTTACGCTGGTGCTGGTGACGTGATATCATGTCAAGGGTACCGTGAGTGATCGAGCTTTCACTTGGGAACTTTCCCTAGGCCCCCTAGTGAATGCTGGAACACTTAAAGTACCCATGACGTGATATCACGTCATTCCGCACGCACAGGGTTAAGAGATAGTTATTGAAAAAAAGGAAAGGATTGTAAGTTAGTATAAAAATCTTTATTTATTTACTTCTTTCGTGAACAAATTTTTTCATATCCTAACCCCCATCCCCCCCTCGCCCCAAAAATAATACCTATTTAGGATGCCTCAATTTAAGTTTGTCACTCTCCTCTACCAGATTTTTCAATTTCATTTTATTTCCTTGGTGAGTAGTGGTTTTAGTGTGCCCGGTATTAGGACGGCTTCAGCCATGTTGTAACTAAGTCCGATAGAAAGAAATCGTGGAGTTGTGGCGTATTATATTCAAACTATGACAGAAATCTTGCAATAAAAATGTTATTTATATTGTTATGTACTCGTTGTCTAGGTGTTCTCTACGAAACGATGAAGAGTTTTTTGAGTGAAAATAATACTTTGTTGGAATATTACTCCGTGGCCTCTTAACAAGATAATCTTTTCTTTGTTACTAATGAATATTTGTCCAATTCGATATCCTTTTTACCTTTTTGGCTTCGGACGGCGATGTTAGCTGCCGTTTTAAAATGCATTTATATATTTTTCATAGGAGTAATAGCTCAAGGCAGGAGGAAAGTTGTAGGCTACTTTAAAATGATCTCAGGGCCCATAAAGGTCCCAAAAAGGGGCCCTTAGGTGGTTCGCGGTACGTATCGGGTTTTGTGCAGTGGTTTCATTTTTTACTTTTTTAAACTATTTCCGCTCAAATTAGAGAGTTGGAATTTTTTTATTAAATGTCTGAAAGAATAAAGATTTTAATTCTTTCAATTAATTATTCTTTTCACTTCGTAATTGACTGAAAATTGCGTTTTTAGCTGCAGAAACACATAATTTTCTGTGAAATCAACAATACCATATTCGCTTAACAACCAGATTTCGGTCATTGCTGTTGGAATTCATATTGCTTAGTTGAGCCGATTAGGAATGCTAAGCATTGGGATTTGTGCAGCGGTTAATTATTTCGCTTTTTAAAATAAATTTAACTAAAGATAGAGAGTTGAAATTCATTTTATCGCATACCCGAAAGCATGATACTACTAAAATTAGTGGTATCTTGCCCGAAAGAATGAAGTTTCTCTCTTTTTCAATCGATTTCCTTTACGCATATTCCTTGACAACCAAATAAAAAAACAAAAATAAACATTAAATCAAATCTTAATTAACGAAAATGAAATTCTGAATAGCTACTCAACAAGTAAGTACTCGAATTATGTACTTAACTATAATGTCCTTTTAGCCTGGCTGTGCAGGTAGTATGATTACAGTAAAGGGTTTCAAAAATTGTCTCTCTACTCTATAATAAACAAGTTTTACAAATTTCATTGTTTTTATTTTACCATGTTATTTTTTATCATTCTTTCAATTTTTCAGTCATTTGACTTATATATAATAATTGACTTATATTTTTCAGTCATTTGACTTTATAGTCATTTGACTTTGGAGATATTGTCACATTGTTTACTTACTATTGTCTCACAATTGTATAGATGCTCTGCAGAAGAAAATATTAATTTAATAAAACAATTACTTGAAATGTAGTCTGTCATCACAACTACTTACTAACTCCTCACCTTTTATATAAAGAGTTTTGAAGGAAGTATGATCCCGAGCAACGCCGGGTAATTCAGCTAGTGGAATATAAAAAGGGAGTTTTATTACATTGATGATACTGTTGTGTCTGTGGCCATCTGAAATTCTCTGGATGTTAGTGAAATGGTTAAAATATTTAAAATAAGTATCAACAGTAATACTGAGGTTTTGTGGAATACTTTCCTCAACGCTACACGATCAGTAGTTAGCAAATACATACCAAGTAAATGGAAAAGAGCCAATGCTGAGCCTAGGTGGTATAACGCGGAGGTTAGGAAAACATTGAAGCACCAGAGAACATGTCTTGTTTGGTTGAAAAGGGCAAAAATAAACAAATCCTCAGAAGAACTATACACAGTCACCGAAAATTACAAAATATCTAAACTCTTAGCAAAAAAAGCGTGCCGTAGGGCGTTAGCTGATTTAAAAAGTAAATTACTGGGAGAACACTTGAAGGATAATCCCAAGGCATTTTGGTCGTATGTTAGGGACACTCAGGGAAATAAATCAACAGTACACACGCTTAAGAATATCAAAAGCTAACCAACACTCTACAAAAAGCCAATTCGTTAAACTCATTCTTCCAAAGCTTTTTCAATACTTGCATACCACATCTTTTCGATCCGCAGCCAGTTCGTTCCCAAACATTTATGCCTGAAATTATTATAAATTGTCGCGGCATAGAACATCAGCTTAAATATATCAACCCCAACAAATCCCCCGGTCCAGATCAAATACCTGCTCGCGTGTATAAAACATTGGCATCAGACATAGCACCTTACTTAGAATTTATATTTACCAAATCTCTAGTGGATCACGTAGTGCCTAAAGACTGGAGAGTAGCAAATGTCACGCCTATATTCAAAAGCGGCGACAGGGAAAACCCTAGTAACCATAGGCCTATTTCTCTCACATCAATTTCCTGTAAGGTATTTGAACACATCATCGTAAGCTCCATTATGAGTCATTTAGATAGGGAGAAATTATTAATAAATAACCAACACGGATTTCGAAAGGGTAGATCTTGCGAAACCCAATTGGCCCTCTTCGTTCATGACATCTTGCTGTCGGGTGAAAATAATGTTCAAGTTGACGCGATATTCCTCGATTTTAAGAAAGCTTTCGATTTGGTACCTCACGTTAAGTTACTCTCAAAACTAGAAGCAAATGGAATAGATAAAAACATTATTAGTCGGATTAATCAATTCTTACATGGGCGGGAACAAAGGGTTATCATAGATGTATCATGTCAAACACAGTTAGCGTTACATCGGGTGTTCCTCAGGGAAGTGTCACTGGTCCACTTTTATTTCTCTTATACACAAATGATATTTGCAACGTCGTTATAAGTACGCTTAGGCTCTTCGCAGACGACGCGGTTGTGTATAGGGATATTAACAATTCCGAAGTTAGTGACTCGTTAACAATTGACCTACTTGCAATTCATGCTTGGTGTGAAAAGTGGCAGATGGAACTAAACAAAAAAGTACGTAGCAGTCAGCTTTTGGAAAAAGAAAAATAGGCCAGGTAGGACTTACAGAATTAATAATACGGAAATTATTCACGCCGAGTCTGTTAAGTACTTAGGGGTAACAATTACTCACGACATATCTTGGGAAACATATTCGGGAAATATGCGGTCAAGCATACAGGTAGCTAGGCTTTATCAAGAGAGTACTCGGAAAATGTGATGAGAAAGTGAAAGAACGTTGTTATTTTTCAATCGTTAGGCCTCATCTGGAATATGCTGTTAGTGTATGGGATCCATACGAAGCGGGGTTGATATCAGAATTAGATCGCGTGCAGCGAAGAGGAGCTAGGTTTGTGAAACGATACTACGATAAGATTGCTAGTGTGTCTGGACTTTGAGAAGAATTAGGATGGAATCGGAAACAGCGTAGATTAAATTATAGGCTTAACCTCCTAACTAAATTTCAGGAAAATCATTTCTCTGACGACGTTAAAAACATACTATTAACCCCCTCCTACTACGGCAGATTAGATCGCGCCAATAAAATTAGAGAGATAGATTGTAGAACCGATATGTATAAAATGTCATTTTTTCCGCGTACCATTCGGGACCATAACAGCTGTGATCGTCGTCATGAATAGTGCGAATATTGACAATAGGCAGACAGTAAATCTTTCTCTTTATATTCTCTATGTTCTTATTTATGCATGATGTAAATATTGATGTTCTTATTTATGCATGATATTTTGAATCTGTAGTAGTAGTCTTTGTATCCCTTGCATGTTGGAACGATTGACGATAGAATGTTTCTTGGCTATTAGATTTTTAATTGGCGCTTTTCATGTGTGGTACGCGGGTTTCAATGTAATTTCGGTGTTCTACCGTATCATTCATGCATGCCTGATGTGGAAGCACCCCCTGCCTCACACCCTTTGGGTGGCTTGCAGGGTATGACGTAGATGTACATGCTGCTTGCTTGGCGATTTTCTAAAATTTCATCATTACGGTATTGTCGTCAGTGGTGAATTATGCTATTCAGCGGAAGTCATTGCTGAAAGTCTTATGCAGCTAACCATGAAATTGGTGCCACAATTTCCGCAGTCATTCGAGTGTCGCTTTAGTTGCGTTGCAGGAAATGATGAAAGGCAATGCAAATGTGATATTATACGCATTTGCTTCCTTCCTGTTTTAAATTATCAATTAAGAACATGAAGAAAGTACTATCCTCACATGTGCTATTCATGATTGAGATTCTCGTATGCTAATTTAATGTCACACGATCACGGGATGAAAGCCTATTTTTATTCTAATATGTCGTTTCGATATTCCATACCACGTGATTCTTCTGTAGAACAGGGCTAGGTATTGTTATCTTCTCTAGGGTATTCATTTAGCTTGTCGGATATTTTTGGAGGCCTAGCCTTCTCCGTCTAGCTCGTGAGATAATGTGTTAAGTTTCCTGTTCAGCACAGCCTGGGGTAGAGCGATATCATTGATCAGCTACAAAATACTTCGACTTTTCGTCAGGTGAAAAAGAAGGAACCATCTCCGAAATAATCTCGCCGCTAAGTTTCACCACACCCTCCCCCATTTCCGAATCTGGAGTGAGAAGACAGCCGTAGGGTGGTAATTTGACACTCTTATTCTATTATAAAAAGAACGAGCAGATGTGTTTTCACTCCATGTGAAATACTTTGGAGGATGGGATGGAACCGATGAGGTCCTGAGGCGATGATGGGGAAGGATTCATAGATGTCAGAAACCGATGTAATTCGGGTTGACGGTGTGGTTTTCCAAGCAGATTGCCCAAGTGTCTTGATTGAACTGTGGTATCACATACCCTTGTTAATTGAAAGGCATTGCACTTCATTATTTATATAGTTTATGTATTAGAATCTACCTAATTTGTTACCATACGCTAGAAGTTCTAGAATGAGTCATCATGATTAAAAGTATATGAAAATCTCACATGAGCGCAGAGAATTGTTGTAGGTACTAAAAGTTTTATTGTAAGATGTATTTATTTCATTTTATTCATCTGTGAGCTGTTCTATTCACACTCGCCTGACACTGTTCGAACCATTGGTTTCTTTGAAAGTGGTCCTATTTCACGATAATAAACGTCCTTTTCCTGATGAAATTCCAGCTCGTGTGTATAAAGAATTAGCTCTCGAAATGGCTCCGTATCCCAAAATAATATTTAATAAATCCCTCGAAGAACACGCGGTTCCCAAAGACTGGAAGATGGCAAACGTGACCCCAATTTTTAAAAGCGGCGATAGGGAACAGCCATGTAATTATATACCAATATCATTAACGTCCCTATCATGTAAAATTATGGAGCATATAATAGTTACATCAATAATGGGACACTTCGACAGCCAGGATGTATTGATAATAAACCAGCATGGGTTCAGAAAGGGACGGTCTTGCGAAACTCAATTAGGTCTTTTTGTTCATGATATTTTAGTTTCCGGAGAAGGTACGTACAGGTAGACGCAGCGTTTTTTGACTTTAGGAAAGCGTTTGACAAGGTTCCCCACTGTAAGTTACTCGCGAAGTTAGCATCATACGGGATAGACAGTAATATAGTAGGCTGGATAGGAGACTTCTTACATGAACGCGTTCAATGGTATTAGATTATTATTAGATGGTGTCAGCTCAGGCGAAGTAAAAGTTACATCGGGTGTTCCCCAGGGAAGCGTTATAGGTCCAATTTTATTTCTTCTCTACGTAAATGACTTGAATACAGTAATAACAAATAGCAAGCTCTGTCTTTTTGCCGATGATGCAGTAGTGTAATAGGAAATTAGAAATGAAGAGGACATCCAGTCTTTAGCCAAGGATTTAAATGCGATTGATGATTGGTGTGATAATTGGCTGCTAGAATTAAATTTGAAGAAAATGCGCGATATGAACTTTTGGAAAAAGAATGGCTTTCCCCGGAATAATTATTGCATCTAAGAAAAGAAAATATCTAACGTAGAATATATTAAATACTTAGGCGTCACCATCACTGAAGACATGTCAAGGGGGAAACACATCAGGGAAATAACTAGTGTAGCAAACCGTAGATTAGGATTCGTAAAAAGGGTTCTAGGCAAATGCGATGAGAGAGTACGAGAGAGAAGCTATTTTACACTTGTTTGGCCTCATTTAGAATATGCCGCTAGTGTATGGGATCCGTACGAGGAAGGTTTGATAAAAGAATTAGAGCATGAGCAAAGGAGATCCGCTAGATTTGTTAAAGGCCGTTATGATAATTGTGTAAGTGTTACGAGTTAATAGGTGAACTAGGATGGGAATTACTATCAGAACGCAGGTTAAAATTGAGGTTAAACCTTTTAAGTAAATTCGGAACTGATTTGTTCACAGATGACGTTAGATATATATTAAGAACCCCTGCGTATTATGCTAGGTTTGATCAGATTAACAAGATTAGAGAGATAGATTGTCGTACCGATAGATTTAAAATGTCATTTTTCCCGCGTACCATAAGAGAGAACAATAGGCAGCGTAGCAAAGGGATAGGTAGGTGAAATATAGTTAGAGTAGTCTATAGTGCATGATGCATGTAATATGCCAATGATCCCTTTCTTAATATGTAGATACTAACCATCTAGCTGCATGTGACACTATTCTCTAATATGTCTCCATTAAATAGTTGCATGTCAAGAGTGCATGTTTGGTGATTTTTACCCCCTGCCACACACCCTCGTGGTGGCTCGCAGGGTATTACGTAGATGTAGATAAATCAAAAGCCTGTCTCCATGAGCAAAGCCTTTAATGTCCTTTAAATTTGCTACGTTGAATAGACTTTGCATCTTCAGGCGTCTCTACATGGTAGTATTTTATATTATAATCAATAATGTAAAATATATTTTTAAGTATATAAAAAATGTGTACTTTACCACAGTCTTTTTCCTCAATTGTGGAAAAGTACGAACGTATTTTCAATGTGGAATCTTGCAAAGTTGATATCACAAATTATTTGGAAAGTATTTACACTTGTTCATTCTATGACTATTAATTTTGCTTTACGGAAAGTATTAGCTAATTACTAGAAGTGAATTTTTTCCGACGAGAAATGTCTCTGGTCTATGTTTTTCTAAGAAATGAGGACTCACGCTTTTTTCATCCTAACAATGAAATTCTTGCGCTCTGAGTTATTTTAAGTTTATGTAATTCAATTCAGCTTTTTCTGTTAAGTCTAAAACATTCCTTTTTAGATTTGACATTTAATGATTGCCAGTGCTTTTTTTTAGCTTTTCTGCCTTTTTTAAAAAATGCAATGAATCTATTTTTTATAGGTGGTGTACGTGGTGGCTTTTGCAATCGAATTGTCATGGATCATCGAGGCGGAAGGTAAGAGTAACTTTTTTCCTCAATGAGGGACCAGGTGAATTTTTTTCTGCCGTTGGTACCCTTGTCGTTTGTGGTCCAGGAAGCCTTAGTCATATGCTTAGTTTTTGAAGCACAGAATTAAGGCCATGTACCAAATTATTTGATTTTCATCCACCGTTTACAGTTTCATGCTTTTCTGCTCTTACTCAGTGCTCACGCTGAATCCTTTTTCCCCGCTCTCTAGTTTGCATGTCTTTCTCGTTTTTTTATGATGTTCCTTCTCTAATCCCATTATTGCTAGTTGGAGCCATCTTTATTGGTCAGTTTGTAGGCTTTATTATTAATTTAATTTGACTATAGTCTTTTTATTTCGAGACAAGCTACCGGTAAAGGTAGGTTTCGTTGGAATTAGGGAGGCCTACGCTAGTCTGCTTCAGATGTAGGTGCCTTTCTTCTTAAGCTTTTTTCTGCATTCATCTGCCGTGGGTACATTGTACCACTCTTTCATCCATCCATAAAGCGTACTCCCATTCTCCCTCTTCCCCTGATGCTCAGATCCCTCCCATATATCACGGCCTAATGCATCTCTCCGCTTCTCTTTACTTCTTTCAACCACCTCGTACTCTTCCTACCATTCATTTCATTGAGCAATTTTCTATCCTCACCCAACATACCGAATACTTTTTCGTTTTTCTTTCGGGCCATCACGTCTCCTACATTCTTCACCACACCAACCTCTCGGAAGCCTGCCAACAATAGTCATCCTCTTCCTTCGGAGTCCAAGTAACTGCTCCGTACAACGTTACCCTCCATATGAGACTCCCAGCTAGTCTTTCCTCTACACTCTTGCCCAAGGTATGTCATTTATCATCTCCTATTTGTGATCGCCTCCTTTCTGACGCCACTTTGTATCCTTCGTACTGTGACTATTTTCCTCCAGCTTTCTCCCCTGATATTTAAATCATTTTACCTGCTCATGTTTGGGTCCTCCTACTTAAATGGTCAGCCTCGCTTGCTTACCTGAGAATATCTCATTACTTAAGTTTTATGAGGATTTCTCTCATTCCACATTTCACGCTATGGTTTTGTAATGTATTTATCAACTCTAGCAATCCTGTGGATGGCTGATTAACCAACGTTAGATCGTCTATCAATCCAATCTAGTATGGGTTACCTTCCCAGTCAGGCATTCATTGGCCGCTCCCACTAATTGAAATATTTAGTTGTGCACCATGGCCTATTAACTACAGGTTATAGATAGATAGTCTTTCACTCCTCATTAATATACTCACGTTGGATATGTGGATATTGTATTTTTCCAACGTGGAGTTGGCTTATTTACTCTAAGGCCGTTTATTATTAATGTTGACCAAATAATTGTGTGTTATTATCGAATTCTCTAACCATCTCCCGCTTTCTTTATGATTCGTGAACAGTCTTCCTAGGCAGCGAGTTCCATCACGTACTCTATACATTATGATATCGTGATTAAGTAGAATATTTTTTTCCATTTCCTATGGAAAGTAGACCGCTTGATAACGCGAAAAGCAATTAGTTATAATCATCCTGATTAGTTCTAAGACTTTTATCCATCCAATTATACAACCCCTTCCATAGGGAAGAGATTGAATTTTATAGTTCGAGTTTCAGGCCAGCTTTGCACCGTTGTTAATGCTTCCGGGGAGTAGTAATAGTCTTTGCGGCATACTCTTACTCCTGAGCCTCCGACCTCCCGTCGAACACGGAGATATTATGTTTTGTGGTGTGATTAAAAGCGTTTAATTAATTGTTCAGTTTGAAGGTGTGTCGGCACTTAACATTGTCGCATTTACATTCGCACGAGTCGCTGAATAGTGGAAAAATACTTGTATGGTGCCTTTACCAATAAATGCTTTTTCATCAATATCTATCGAATTGTACATTAGCCTGACTAATTGGTGGTACAGATTCCTATTTCGCCTCCCTTTGGAAAATTTGTGTTGCTGCATGTAATTTTCCGGAATATACTCATGGTTGTTAGGTAGTAAACGCACTTGATATTTGCAGTTATAAGAAATCATTATTGTTAATAATTAACCTACCTTTTATTTTTACCCCGTTCATTTTTCTTTATTGAAAAATTTTGAGGTAATTTTCGTTTACTCTCACTACTTACTTCCTCTAAAAAGGAAAAGAAGATGACCCTTTTACTGTTAGTTTCAGGCAATTTCGGAAATATCAGCCCCGGATGGTGACTCATACAACGGGAATGATGCCCGTCTCTCTTGCACCGACAGATGTTCGAGCAGGAATACTTGCCCTCACCGCGGGCCCAATCACTATAATTTTGCGTGTTTGTTAGTCTCCCCTGCGGGTGAAGACCACGAATCAAAATCGCCGCAGTCTCCATTAATTTCTATTGGGAACTTCATATAACCGTAGTCTTTGGCTAATGTACATTTTGTCTCGTAATGTGCTCTTCGATTATGCAAGAACTCCTGTAGCGAAAAAATATACTCTCATTATTTTTACAATGGGTGAATTTGAACAATGTCCTGGTGGAATTCAGTGCGTTTACATCTTGGAGGATGTCTCAAAGCTCATAGAAAATTATACTTTCCTCAGTTCAAATGTTAACTCTTTGAATTTTGCGGTGGCGTTTGAGAACTATCATTTCAGTGAATAAAATGAGAGGATTACCCATGCATGACCAAAACTTAAGGTCGAGAGGTATTTTATAGTCTTAGGAGTTTAAAGGAAGGTCAGGCTGTAATGTGTTCTGCATCAAAATCTAATTGATGTGATTGTTGTTGGGACTGAATGATCTCTTGAGCCTTGAGTGTACATTTTCCTACTGAGGGCAGCATATGCTGCTAGAGAGATCTTTTCTAATACATATTTGGTACGTTTTTGTGGGTATATCCTAATATCAAAGCTTTTATTATGGTCGATTGTTCATCGATGCGGAGTAAATACCACAATAACCAATGTTGGCTTTGGCTGTTGACATTTCATTAACGTTCCGAATCATGGAGCTGCAGCTCTATGATTTTAACGCCGCGTCATGACCACGGTATAACTGGCATGCCTGCATATTTGCTATAGCTATGGTCTCTTTCTGTTTTTTTTTACCTCTCATACATCAGTCTGACTATTGACGCAACCTTATTGAAAGAAATTTAATGGGCAGCCGTGACGCGATCGGATTTCCTTCACCGGTTCGGGTTTGATGACCTTCGGCTATTGAAAGTGTTCCCCGATGTATTATCTGCGCCCGCCACCGCTCCCGTCGTGGGTGTAACGGTTGTGCATGGTGTCACGAAGAGCGCGGGCAGCAATTCCAAGCCACACAAGGATCGCGGCGCTTCGCCAACCTTCTCTTTTGATTGCTCTCCGATCATTGACAGTCCGGTGGAATTCGTGTCAGATAATCATTCATAGGATTCCGGATGTAGGCGCCCATTGCGTCGATTACATCCGGTACTTTCTTTAGTCTGAGTATATACCAGCTTCTAGCCTTCAATTCTGCACCATTTTTTGTTAGTTGACCATTATTTGAGATAAATGTAATAATTTTTGTAAATGATATTGACGCGGGAGCAATATAGTAGTCAAGGATAAATGATTTTAAGCGTTTTGTCAATTAGGAATGAAAAGAGCTTAGCTGATTCAGCCGATTGCTTACTATAGTTGCTGAAGTAAGCGAACTCCTTGGAGTGTCTCTTGAAGAATGTCCTCGGCGTAATAAACATTTAATAATTTGATGTAATGGAATGGGTTTATCCCCCGGTAAATATGTAGCTTATGATACATTTTTTGAAATTATACATTTTACAATCTTCCTCAGATATATTTGTGGAAAATTGCAAATACATTTTTCTATGTGTAATATTCCGCTCAAATTCGCATGAATATTTGGATTTTACAGTATTAATATTTTCTTCTATTGGTATTATGAGTATTCAAGTGCTCCGAAAGTTCAAATTTGAGAGAAGAGTGTGGTATTAGAGTTCAGGTCTTCGAAAAAAGCACGAAGGGAGACAGAAAAACGTTGCGGACATACGGGAAAGTAAGTGAGGAAATATTGATATCAGGATGGGAGAGAATGGCTCCCGAGCAAGTACGGAGGAGGTATAGTCGGTGGACGTGGTGGAATAGACAGGTGTGAGGATAGAGGAGGATAGATAGGTGTTTATTGGAGATAGGGTACTTACTGGTTGAAGTCGACTAGATGCAATATAAATGATGAAATTGTGAATTGTAAATTGATGGTGATGACAAAGGTATTTAGAAGCATAGAAAAGCGTGTTAGGGGTAATTTTGAAGTTCACCAAGCGTACATTAATTTATAGAGTGAATTAAGAATAAGAGAATCATGGCGACTGGTAATTTTAATCTGCGGAAATGATTGAATTGAATCAGTTTTAATTTTCAGCCATTCCTTAAGCGTGTGTATTGCCTACTCTTGTTTCCAGACTACGCTCAGTGTTCTGAGCGCAATTTACTTCCATGTTGCTGCGAGGAGAGGTATAGCGCCGGAAGGAGTAGCTGTCAGTTCTATTCATCTGAGTGAGGCGGTGGAAATCAGTGCAGACTTCTTATATTTGATATAATATTTCAGTTTAATACATGTACTTATAACTCACATAAAATGTGAAATTCGTGAACTCGTGACTGCAGTAAAAAGCTTTCGGGAACCCCATTGTGCTCTTGTACTGGTTCGCATTTAATTGGCGTAAAAGCGTTGTTGACTGTGTTGATTGCATTGATTTACGGTAAGTCGTAAAAATTCTTTTTATGGTCGGTGATATATTTATGGAAAAAATAATTCTTTATATTAGAATTTCGTTTCAAAAACTGTGCCTTTCAGTCGCTTCAAGTCGGTTAAAGTGGTATGCAACCGTAGGATAACGTTATTTTGTTCAGTTGATTGTTACAGGAACGTGTGAAAATCATTTCGCTGTTTTCCTCCGTTTTGTCCAGAGTAAGATGGTTTCGTGGTATACTGCGTAGTTTGTGAACCCCTTGTGTGTTCCGCGCACTAAGGGTTGCTGCGAACAAGGGTTGCGGCGAGGGTATCGATCCAGGAGTTATGGGGGATGATAATGGCAATAAAAAGTCATTTAAAACTTAGCCGCCTTGGCGTGAGTCACCGGTCGACGCCATTTCTAGGAGCCATTTTCAAAGAAATATCCTGGACTTGTTTTTTGGAGTTATGAAGATGCGTTGTGCAGTCGTAATCGTGTTTTCCTAATCTCGTTAGATGTGAATCGGCACTATAAAAACATTTGAAAGTGAAAATTACAAGCCCTCATCTTGTGGGATTGCCCATGGCTATCGTTGACTTAGCGTTGACGCGGATAATTGATAAAATTGGATCAGATTTTAAAAATCATTGGTATCCTAAGGCCGCGCTATGCGGTAAATTTTATTGCACAAAGGTATCCATCATAGGTTGTATAAGAAAATGAATGGAATTCGAGCAGGTTCTATTTTCTGTTCAGTCCTTCAGACAATCATAAAATTTTCGGCGGGTTACCCGATTCAATTTTCCTTATGAAAGAGTTCATGAATTATTTTGTACAATAAAATGTACCGTGTAAAGCGGCCTTTACTGATGAGTTCAATGGACAAGAAAAAGTGCGTTATAAATATTTATATTTTTAATTGTTTTGTCTTATGTGGCATTATAAGTATGGTTGGAATGTCTTTGGACTTGCGCGCAGCACAAGAGTAACATATTTTTGATGCATTATAATGACTTAAATTCATTCTTCGAACTCAAAGTGGAAGTCTTATCATCGTAGAATGTAGGTATATTGTATTTGTTGTATTATAACTTTTGAAAGTGGTAAACTTGCCTTATTTTCATGCATTTATACGTAATACATTTGTACGGGCACTATTGTTTATGGAACACAGGCTAACCAATGTTTAAATTAAGAAAACGGAATTGATTGGATCCCTGGTGCTATCGAGCCCTGTACTCAATACCATGAAGAGTCTCCTCTACTCAGCTGAGTCCGTAGTTCTCAGTTGTCTCTCTTTTCTGATGGAATTTAGGCATTTGCTTGTCACCTTGAATACCTAAAATCCTAAAAAAGGTCAAAACCCAAAGCAAGTGAAATGATTTGAGTTAATGGAACAACTGTCGAGGTATTATTTGTCGAGACTTTACTCTCATTCGATTAGTGTAAAGAGTCATTTTCGAATATCTAGAACTTGGTACTCTAATAATT
Organism: Ceriagrion tenellum; assembly: GCA_963169105.1. NCBI lineage: Eukaryota > Metazoa > Arthropoda > Insecta > Odonata > Coenagrionidae > Ceriagrion > Ceriagrion tenellum. The sequence goes on along the minus strand of OY720633.1, from coordinate 43,967,210 downwards.
GATGCTGAGAAAGAGTACACATTGTCAACAATTAGCGTGCCCACATTTTTTTATTGAAACAAGGAATGAGTTGAATTCCATTGTCATCATCATATTCATTTGGACGCGTATATTTAGTTGAATGAATTCTATTATTTCCTAAGTTAATTCTCTTTTACCTTTGATGCGGGCCATATACGTTATAGGTTATCATTTTTGCTCGTACCTCTGCGGCTTCCTTTTTATGGTAGTTTATCCTGGGAGGCGATTTTTTATATTCCAAGAATCTTTTTTGTTTCTTTTTTTGGAAAATCAGAGGCATGGCACGAAGTCTTACGAGGTGCTTCAATTATCATATATATCCTGTCATATGCCTCTCTTGCTCTCATACTTCTCAACTTTTTGAATGAATTACTCTTGAATTAATGAATTACTCATCTCACATCCGTTCGCTGCGTTGTACCTTCTTTTGTTTCGGTTCAATTGAAGGAGTTGACCGAACTTCATGGACTCAAATATGCAACTCAAAACTTGATCGACACTTTCTTCTCGAATCCCCTTCACTCCATGTCCGAGCGACTGGATTATTCGCCTCAGATATCGGTTTAAAGTGGCCGGTATCTGATCTTGAATTCATGTTTACGTGTATTTCTATATTGAGACATCTACGATAGAACCAAATCAGAGTAATGTGGGTGGCTCTAAAGGCGGCATGGTGAAGACGGTGCCCCAGGACATTAAGTATGTACCCTGTTACCTACTTGGGTAGCCTATTGAGTCTTTTATCATACCCCTGAACCGAAGACGCCGTTTTCTACTCTGTTATCCTTTATTTTCTTTTTAATAAAATTTATCAATGGCTTTTGGTGTGAAGAGTATTTTTCAATACCAGCCCAAACGTAACATATTCGAATGCTGCATTCTGCTTCTTCTTCTATATTATTCAAAAGAATTTTTTTCATTTCTACTTCCACCGCCCTCAATTTTCAAGAAAAATTCACTCAATTTTACAAGACTCTTCGGATTTTAAACATATTCGAATTCAAATCTAGCATATAATTAATGGTTCAAGGCGTATCTTTGTGGGAAAATTTTCAGACATGACGAAAAAATTTCTTTGTATATTCCACACTTATAAATTTATTTCCGGCTTAGGTTTGGACCGCACAGCAATTTTTTTAAGGTGTGCAATCTAGCTGTTAACAATGAATTTCTTATGAAGATATAATGATTTTTCCCTGTAGCCTAATTAATCCATGGCCCAAAAATACGATTTCAAATGCTTTGATAATACCTAAATATTATTCGTTATATTTCGCTCACATGACGTAGCTTTTTGACGCTTTTCTAGTTTCTTCTGAAAATATACTCTCGATTTCAATTCTAATTTTATACCCGTGACGCTGTATTTCAACCTAGGACGGTGCAGTTAACCGTCTTGGATTTTGATTTTCTGATGTATTCCATCTCTCTTTGATCGGAATTCCTCCCTATCTCCCGGTCGTTATTTTTCTACGTCGGTCTCTTTTGGCCGCCGGTGTTAATAGAATATGAAGAGGTTTTCCCGTCGTAATGGGAGTAGACGGACGTGTGGCTAATTTATCTCCGGACTCGGTGGTGATAGCCCATCGCGTAGACGAGGTGGCAGTGACAGATACTCTGAGGGCGAGGTTGTCGAGATTTACGCGCCGGTTGGCCGAGTTGGTCAAGGGGAAGAAGCGCCCGTCAATCTTACCACTTGTAAAGCCTGGGACAATATCTAAAAATCAACCGTAAACTAAGACGTATCATTGAATGGCTCTTAGCCCGGCATTATTTATATCTGTAGGATAAAAACCTGTTTACTTCCGATGCAGATGTTGTTACCTGAGAACTCTTAAATGCCTTACAAGCACTCAGCTGCGTCTTACTGGGTGGTTAAAAGCGAGTTTTTCCCCTAGTGTGTGAATACATTAAGCGCATATTTACATTATAATCTCTTCGCATTGATTAAATTTTAGGCCTGATGTGGCTAAGATAGAACACTTAACTTTAAAGGTCCATTTACACGATACATTTTATTGTACAAATGAATATGTAGTAGGATGTGCAAGAAAATGAATGGAATTAGAGCAGGTTCTATCTCTCGTTCGGCCATTCAGACATTCGCACAATCGTTCATTCAATACGCCGCTTTACTCAGTACAATTTTCCTCACGAAGGAGTTGCATGGTAATATCTTTTGTATAATATCCCAAACCTTACCACTGTCGAAACACAAGCTAAGCGGCACGCGCTCGGGTGAATAATTGTAATCCCTCAGACATAATATATTTCATCCTATTTCTTGGACTGTAAAAGTTTGTGATCCCTACCTGTTAGACTAGTTAATTTGAATTCATGGGTTAAATCCTAGCCCCGCATGTTGATTGTTACACCGATTTTTCTTCTATTTCATCGACGAACTTGTGTATTCACATATTACGGACTAGTTTAGTACCAAAAACAAGGTTTTTTAAATCATTTATACCATGCATAATATACAATATTTCAAATATTCTATATTTACTCCACGTCTCTTGTGACATCATAAAGTTTTTAATGAATTTTGAATATGGTACCTATCGTGACTCGAGAGAAATCTCTCTCAAACTGCTTTGAGTGACATTTTAGTTATTTTATGGTGTGGACCACCTTACAAACCCGTTCTTCGTTATCTCAAGGGGTCGCTGCCACCCATTCTTTCTTTCCCCTTGGCACCAGAAAACTCATTTGAATGGTCGAGAGAGAAAGAAAGAGAGGAAAAACGCATAATGGGTGTCTTCTGGTGTGCGTCACCCGACGAGGTGGCCGGGGACATGTATAAGCCTTGAGGGCTAGGATTGAGGGGCGGAGGGCGTCGGCGGGGGCGGCGTTTCCGTTTGGTAACCAGCAGGTGTCGTCCTCCTCTGCCTGCCACCTTATCACCGCCCCCGTCCCACCCCCCGCCCCGCTCCTCCTCCTCCTCCCCCCCACTCTTTTCTCTTCCTTCTCCCCGCCCCTGGGGTGCCCTCACTGCGTGGGTGGCGGTCTGGACGATCGGCGGAGGGGATGCACTGGGTGGGTGGAGCGTATAACTGTTTAAACATTCTGCCCTAGGTATAACAGGTTGGGATTCGGATGAGGTGGATGGCTAGAGTTGAGGAAGTCATCTCACGAGTCATAATTGACGTCATATCCGAACATTCAGTGGAGTAAATATAGTATTGTCGAGGTGCTGATATGCATTTGACGTTGACGCGATCGGCGTCTCAATGGCCGAAGTTCACTGTAATTAACGAATATGCGTACTTGAGGCTTTAACTTGACTTGTTTATCTCACGCCGTACGCTAAAAAAACGTTCTTAAGCGTAATTTTTTAATCGTTCTATGAAAAGTGTTGGGTGAAGGTGATTTACGAATTAATTTATTTTTGTAATTGAGAATTGTCGTTGACGTGATAGCGGCGTCTCAATGGCCGAAGTTCACTGTAATTAACGAATGTACGTACTTGAGGTTTTGACTTGACTTATTTATTTCACGCCATACGCTGTATACGTCTTCTTAAGTTTATGTTCCTCATGAAAAGTATTGGGTGAAGGTGAGTTATAAATTTATTTTTTGTAATGGAGAAAACATACGGACTGAACAGTGTTACTTTGATAGTGCAGTACTTGCCTCTCATCTTCCTCATTTTGCTTAGTGAAGTCTCCCTGGAGCACACAGCCGTACCATATCCCATGGAAAATGGCATCCATTTTCTGGGGCGAGCAGTAGTACGGGAAATGAATGATATTTTGGCATCATGAGGAAGGTGAGCGAGGTTTTTTTCTTTACGGTAAAGCCGAATTCATGGATTTTTACGTTTAGTGATATCTCGCGTAAAATATCTTAATGCTTCTTAGGTTCGTATCTCGTTGCTGGAGGAAATTTTTCATCGATCCCCTTACTCCTACTCGACTTTAGTGAGGAAAGACCACTAAGAATAATTTTCGTATTTCGTCCGCTGGGTGAGTCCAATAACATGGTGCGTCTGGCGTCTTTCGTTAAGTCTCGTTTTATCCCTTCTACTCTACCGTAATCTCCTGAATTTCCCGGCAAGCAATCGTTACAGTTGTATTAAAAAATTATGTTCTTTATAAGTACTACTTAAGTACTACTAAGTATTACTAAGTATTTTTCATCCGTTCGCATCGGGACAGTAATTTTCCCCTTCCGAAGGCTGTCGCTTCCTACCCACGGTTTTACCGATATTTTCGTCAAATATAGCGTGCAGAATACACGTGACTAACGACTACCAAAGATGACGATACGAATAGCGTTGCTATAGTATCATAACGACGAAAGAGAATAGCACATTTGGCTCTTCCATAGTTGTTGTATACTTCATACCCAGCCTTAAATCATATCCTACTCCTTTTCTACTTTGACTATTCCTTCGGCTCTAAAGTGACGAGGGCCAGACTTGGTATCACGGCAAAAATCAGAAATGATGTTGCCTCAGGGTAACATGCCAAAAGGCATTACTGAAGTCATCAAAGTACGCATTCGATGGTTCAGTGATTGATATTCAATTGAATGGTTCAGTGAAGCTGATAATACTACTTAAATAAATTCCGAGTGTTAGTTATTTACCGCAGTACCAAGGTATTTCACTGTACTCTTTTCAACCAAATATTATTAAAGTTATAGATTTCTTCCTCAAGTTACTAGACACATTTCGCGCGATGAAAATATCGAGAAATAGGCTTCATTTTCGCCCGCCATTGGCAAGTTTTATTCTATATGTATGCTTGAAATGTTGCTTGATAAACTGGAAGAGTTGTGTCTCATCATTGCGGAGGCGGGTGGAGATGTTCGCGAGGGACTATCGAGTGTAGATAGGGAGGACGAGGAGGGTGGAGGGGAAGGGAGTGTGGCAGGCTTCCATGGCAGGTGCTATTTCTTTTCCACCCTTCCGACACCCTCCCCTTCGCCCGCCTGTGTCCCCCGCCCTCCGCTTATATTCCTCTTGTTATGGCGTTGAATGAAGCAGGAAGGAGGGGAGGGACAGACGTGACGTGGAGGGGGCGAGTGTTTGGGGCGGCGGGTAAGAACGCTTTACCGTAGTCTGGGCGCTCGTAGGGAGGTGACGGAGGAGAGGGTGTCTGGGGGTGTGAGAGAGTGGCACGGGGGATTGTGGTAAGGATACTGGGGGATAGGGGTTGAATAGTCGGCTGGTCGGTCGAGGGCGTAGGGTAATGGTGAGTTCCGAGCGGTACGAAACGATATTGAGGCGGAAAATAATGGCGAAATCGATCGATTGCCGTCATACGAATGCCTGCTTTTGACAACTTTGGTGCATTTTTGAGTGCATGATTTCAGGAACTCAAATTTTAACTATACGTCATATGCACTTTGATCGCGCATGGCTGCCGGAGACGCTACAAGTGTGTAGACATTTGGCTTGGAAGAAATCATCTGACTTAAGCAGGGGAATGACCAGGAAACTGTTGTCCAGATGTGTTTGCCAGTTACACTTACTACCTCTGCCCATCTTCTTCCGACTTGGCTAAATGATTTTTCTTGGAGAATTCCAACGCATCATTTCTTCATCTGGCACCCTGTACATTTATTCCCCCTCTATCATAAGTAACTCGGGAGACCTCAACAATGCTTAAATAAACCTCTGAAATCATGAGAGAGTTACTGACTTTATTCATTTATGGTATATTTCCGGTTTTCCTACTTTTTCTACTTCTTAAAACGGTAGTGTATCACGTCCAATCACTGTAATTGGTATAAAGTTTTGTTTTAGATATACTGCGTTATTGTTATGCCAGTAATATTTAAAGCATTTAATCGTCGATTAAGTTTTTGCTGCGCAGTTACATAACTGTAGTTGCCATAATTGACCTACTTTTCCACATTCCAAGACCATATTGACCGAATTAGTGTTGTGTTGGCATCAGTGTTTTGCGCATGGCAGAAACCAAAATCTAGTTTCCCTTCAGCATGGAACGGAAATTTCGCCATTACCTTTTCATAGGAGTGAGTTTCATTGGAAGAATCGCGGTGAAAAAGTTTCAGTTTTATTCAGTGCCGTTGATGGAAGGTTTGTGGGAACGAAGACAAAGTAAAGTGAGAAAGCGTTGCTGTGTGTGGCGTTCTGTAAGCACTGAACTGCGATAACTGTGTTGAATTGCGGCCTTTGGCTCTGATATATTTCATTTGGCCCTTGCTGTGTATAGAATGCTCATATTTTTCTCTTTTATGTCCGGTTGCCTCGGAGTGTCTTCATCTCGGAACTTTTAACTCCCAAGATCGCTGCGTATATTTGTGATTCATTTCGGTGATTCCTTATCAAATCCCTGCTAGTTACTTTTATCCTCGCTAATATTCAGGAAAATCATTGATGATTTATGAAAATATTGATGTACTAATGGTATATCGTCCGTTACTCTCGTAGCTATGAAATAGCAGTACGGGTTATCTGGGAAGGCCACTGACAGCAGAGTATACGCCATTGAGGTCAGGTGGGTTGCCTTAAAGTTAATATTATTATGGTACTGGAGGAAGGATTGAGTGAAACCTAGGGTCGGCGTTAGTCTGCTTTTTGCGTAAGGTGTCGAGAAAGACTAAACGTTCTTTGCGACAGATGTGCTTCCCTCTTTTCGCCTTCCTCCAAGCGCTCAATTGAACACGAAAATCTCTTTTCCACCCCGAGAATCGACCCCGCGCCCTCCACGTGGCAGGAACCGTGCTAATCAGACCCCTCAAAGGATGAATAATTACTTTCGTTGGGTAACATGTCTTTTATGAGCCAAGTTTATTACTCGCGATTGGTTTTACTTTTCACTCTCTCCGCAGGTAGACGTACTTCGTTCCGTAATTTGGCGTGTTTTTTATGGAAGCAAGTCTGTAGCCTTAGAAAGACATTGCGTGAGGTAACTGACTCGCTTTTAAGAGTCCGGTTTTTAAATGATGCTCTCGTCATTTTCTTGGCGTTGTAATATCGTTATCGTGGGACTAATTATTCGTTATTTTCGTCGCTGCGCAATGTTGTTAATCCAATGGCTGTCAATTCTTTTTTTAAATGGCCAGCAACCTTATTTCGTTGAAGTGGGAGTTCATTGTTCTCGATCTATTTCTCGTGGCCATAAACCATGGAGAATATTTATCGTAAGGGAAATACTTAAACACAATGATTGACATATGCTAATACTCGAAATAAATATCGTCGACGGGAATGTAGAACCCAATCATGAAAAGTTTAATTTGCAGCTGTGGAAACTGAAAACTGTACGTCTACATAATACCCTGCGAGCCGCTGCATGGGCGTGTGGCAGAGGGTGTTAGGTCACCAGCCGTGTGAAGATGTAAGTTTTTGGGAGATGAAATGGTGACATGTATGGCATTGTATAGGATGTATTTAGTGGAGCTCAATTTTTATTGTGGTCGCTTATTGTTCGTGGAAAGAACGAGTTTTTGTACCTATCTGTTCGGCAGTGTATCTCTCTTATTTTATCGCATCTGTCAGACCTATAGATGTAGTGAGGAGTCATGATAATGTTCTCTGTGTCGCTCTGAAAAATTTCAGTTCTGAATTTTTCAAGCAAAAATCGTTGTATAGAAGAATTTTTGGTGACGGTTTACTGGTAAATGAATGCTCCGCACCCCATATGAGGTTTACCAAGACGACCTGACAAATGGAACTCTTTTTGAAACTTGGGATGCTTCCTTTAGGTTGCCTTCTCCATCATTATTTTCTAATCCCTTCTTTAGAAGTTAGTGATTGTTAGGAAGTGCTGTGTACAGTATTTTCCTGCTACTTTTGAAGAATCATTTCGATTGTTAACTTTCTCAGCATCTCGAATTTTGACCTGGCAGAATTTTAATATGGTACCCATGAAATCATCCTCACTGGTGTATTTCACTTGTTTCGGAGTTGTTGGTTGGTCTCGATTTAAACGATTTCTTTTTCGCCGCTCAGCCGTTTTTCTACAATGAAAGATTAAACTCAGATAGGTTTTGTTCAGATGTCTTTTTAGATTCTCCGTAATACTTTTTTAAACATGAGGTTAATGAGGTTAAATTTTTTCTAGCTTTCCTTTTCTCTTATCAAAAACAATAGTCTCCACATTAATGAGCGTCTGTGGGTGGTCGTTGACCTTTATCTTGTATTGTGAATGAGAACTTCTTTTCTCACGTTGACGTCGGTTGGGTTCATAAACAACTGGAAAGTGATTTTTTTGTTGAACTAACTGACAGAATGGATGAGTTTGAAATGTATTTCTGCCAGAGGCAAATGAGGAATAATAAAGGTGTTGCAATGATTTTGTTCTCCAACTAGCCCCGCATATCAATGTCTCGTATGTTACATTTCACTAGCTGAAACCCTTCCTCTTTAGATTATGTCTCATATTAGCCTCCTATGGTGTTGGTTTTTTTGCGTTAACTTGTCATTTTGGGTTCACTATGAGATGAATACGAATAAGTAATTGCTTCTTTTGTTTATTTTGCCGTCTTTGATGGCCAGGTCTCTCTACTTCATTGGTCGGTAAATTATATACGTAGTTGTATCTTTGTTGAACTCCTTCGTTGTGAAATAACCGTGAATAAATGAATATATTGTCTCCTCACATATTTATTTTTTTAAGACCTATGTTTTGTTCTTGTATATACGCTGCTCGTTTCGCCTGGTGTTGGTATACAGCGACGAAACAGGCCATAAAAAATAATATTTCTGTTAACAAAAATACATTAAGTTAATTGAGCTTAATGATTATGAGCTTACGCTTATTTTGTAAGTGTATAAATCAATATAAATGTTTTTATCTTCACGATTGTTGGCATTTTTACTGCGGTGCGCATTTGCCTCCGACGCGGTATCTCAGTGTCAGACTGCGTGTCTGCAAACGGAAGTTTCATCGGCGGCGGTATTTCGGTCCTACCGAAATAACCACAACAAAATCCTCGTACCACATGCCGTATTAAGTTAATTTTATCTTCATAGAGGGAGCCAAGCGTTGGCCTTAAGAGACTGGCGGACCCCTGCTGTAGTTGTGTCGTGCTCTTTTTATTCTCCTCGTTGCCGTCTCCTCCTGGCGTCTCCGCGAAATCCACTCCATCATCCAGCTCCGCTGTCGTTCTCAACCTCGCCATTCTATAGCTGCGATAGACATTGCACAGCCATCAAAATGCTGCGGGATTCACAGTGACAGCCACCGTCAGCAGCCATCAGTCCGAGGATGTTGGTTGAAGCTCTTCAGTTCATTCTCTTTCCCGCTGACCTCGTTGTTCATTCATTCTACTCCGCTTTGACTTCCCTCACCAATTTCTTCATCTTGGGTCAACATCGGTTATTCCTTGCGTACTTTTTTACCTTTCGCTATTGTACCCTGGAGGCTTTTGTTTGTCGCATTCTGATCAAGCAGTTTACAGTGAGAGAAATTCGCGCTCAGATTAATCACTCGTCAGCCCTGGGGTTAGAACTCCGATTCTACTCGATTTTGCCCCCAGTGGTTTACACAATCGCTCTCATTTTGTTCCTTAAGTATCGTTTAACCCTATATACACCGATTATATCGTCCACCATGTGCAGTCATTTCAAATGTTACCCCACTTGCGGGAGTTTCAGGAACTAAAAGTTACGAATGAGAGATATTTTCGTTTCCAAGCTGTACAATATTGATGTCACGAAGGCATGTACACGTAAAGAAACCTTAATCAGAGACAAAAAAATAAAGTCTACTGTATGTTACCTCCAGGTCACACAGCGTGATAGAGGGTTAACTCGATGGAGGTTTATCTGAGACGTCAATTTGTGAATATTGGTTGATTTGATCTTGATGATCCTGTGGAGCAGTGTGTTTACTTTACTATTGACTTACTTGGCTTATATCCTAGCTCTCTACTTTCGTATATCTTTGCCCCTTATTTATTTTCGTTTCCTTGGTAGCTATCAGCACCACCAGTCACCTAATGGATGATCGGTTTATTGCGCATCTCTATTCCTCTCTCCTGTCGGCTAACCTTTCCATTCATACTTGAGTCTTTACTCACACATTTTTCATTATTTACTTGATGTATCTCATTCTGTTTTCTTCATTGATTCTCTCCATTTATTTCTCTCTCCCATATCATTTCCCAGATGCGGTTTCCGCAAATCTGTCTAATACGTTTGTCCCTCTTCTCAGAAGTTTCATCTAGCATATTCTGCCATCTACTGCTTGCCTCTTTGGATGGCAATTCTTTCCTGCATCCAAAAAAAACTTGTGCCGATGCCAATGCCGTTTTTTGCTCAGTTGCTCTTCCATGACATTCCAACTCTGCTGGGGCTTTTCCATTTCTCCATGAGATTTCTGATTTACACGGAGTAATAATCGTACTGTTTGCTCTCACATTTTACACGTCTGTGTGCTAGAAATGGTCTTACGCCGAAGGGATTTGAGCTTGACTTCTCTTATCTTGTGCTGTTAGCTTGATGTCCTCTTGTTCATAAGCACAATCAGTGTTACGTTTTCTGCGGATGTGGCTCGTGCGTTTGTGGCTTCTGTCATAGAATTAGAATTGACTTGAATAATGAGCATTCTTCTCGTAAGATTTAGAGTTTAATTGGCTGATACCAAGAAATTATCCGACATGGTGTTCTGTGTTCCGCGTATTCTTTTTCTGTGTAGCCAAAGAAACTCATATGTATGATGAATGAGTGCTGTATTTTAAGACAAATATATCTGCTGTTGATTTTTTGAGGAAAAGTATTTTTACATGTTTCCATTCATCATGCATATCGATTACCTTCGTGAGGTTCAGCCTGAAGCAATCATATTAAAACAAAACCAGTTGTAGCTTACTCGAAATGAACGCGCGCGGTCTTTTGCATTCTATGTGTTAAGTAGCGGAATAAATATATCTGTGTTGCGAGTATTAGGAAGGACCGACTTTTTTAGATCCTCTGTTAAGGCATTCACCCCTGTGGCATTTTCAATATTTATCCAAAAAGTGTTTCCTGATGTTATTTACCGCCTTAGAGTATGATTTTGTGCTCTTTTGACACCTTGAAAAAGATTCTTAGGCGATGCGAAGGTAGGTAGTGTATGCTAATATTTTAAAAGCGTTAATCAGACTTTATGATGGAAGCGTTTGGCAAAACTCGTTAACCTGGGTAAATTACCAGCGTGATAGTCCATGGGCCATTCTTTTAATTTGTGGGTTGCCGATGGTGACAATTTTAAGACCGATTTTTAAGTATATCTGTATTTTATTCATCCTAATCCTCGTGTGATTTTAGAAATTATCTGATATTTATCGTGATCGTGATATTTATCTGTTTGATAGTCATAGCATGTGAGATTTTCCGTGTCTAACTTAGTTACCTTCTGGCTTCGACTTGCTTGTGAATCGCTTGGTCACAGCGCTCTCATCGCTGATAACTAGACACGAGTTCGGCCTCCCACATTTGCCAATCAACAGCCTTCTTGTCTGCCCGGCCACCTCATTTCTCACAATTTTTTTTACCATCGGCACAGCCTGGTCTATCGCGGCCGCTGACCGTGAAAGTTTGCTTCGTCGGAAGACTCGATATGTCTCCCTCGTGGGACCAATAAAAGCCGCCGAGAGAAAGTCGACGAGCGTCGGAACGACGTCTTCTTTGAACTGTATTTTTCGGGTGTTCATTTACCCGTCCGTGATCCGCGCGCAGTTCAGGGGCTCACGAATGTCAGAGCTAAGCCGTCGGAATGAGAGAGATATCGACTGTTGCATATTATAACGATAAATGCGTGTTCATGCATCCGACTCTTCGCTATCGCTGACTTTGCAGTCAATTATGAGGTAAGCGGGCAACTCAGTCTGTATTGCCGTTGGAGTTGCCTTACTCTCAAATGTTATCCATGGCTGCGATTAAGGTATTTTGTCTGCCAGTCACTTGTTTCTCACGAATCAGAAATGGAATGTAACGGATTATCATCACCTTCTGTTTTTTTAGTGCTGCCACATGTGTATGTGAGCGACTCACGCCTCTGTAGCTACGAATGGAAATGTAGATTAATACGCTTTTTGGGCTCTCTCGATGATAGCCAAGGTGAAACAAATTAAGTCCCCTCGTGTGTGCCTTGAATTGTAACGGTGTATTCTTGTTGATTAAGGCATAATGAAATTGTGCAGCAAAAACAATGACTTGAAGTTAAATTGTTTTCTGTGGCCGGTTGCGAAAAAATATGTCGGGTTTTGAAAGACGTAGAAAAACGTAATGCAGCAATCGGGAAATTTTTTAATGAATAAAAATGCAATTGAATTCCGATGCACTTTATTAATTAGAGTAGTGTTTGCACATTTCGGTCGTTTAACTGTCTTCTCTTAGCTTTTCAAAGTCCGCAATCAACTTTTCACCCACCGCTTGTCGTATTGTGGAAATAAAATGCTTCATCCCTCGCTTCAATACCCATTGTCCCTTGTCGGCTCTAGCAAAACGATAAGTAGCGTAAAGGAATAAAGTCCCGTGGATGGTACCAAAAATATTTTAGCTACATAATACCCCGCGAGCAGCCGCATTGGCGTATGGCAGGGGGTGTTAGGTCACCATCCTTGTAAAGGTGTAAGTTTTTTGGAGATGAAATGGTGACATGTATTATAGGAGTGTATTTAGTGGAGCTCAATTTTTATTGTGATCGCTTATTGTTCGCGGAAAGAACTAGTTTTTGTACCTATCTGTTCGGCAGTGTATCTCTCTTATTTTATCGCATCTTTCAGACCTAGAGATGTAGTGAGGAGTCATGATAATATTCTCTGTGTCGCTCTGAAACACACCAGTTCTGAATTTCTCAAGCAAGCTAAGCCTGGTTTGTCACCTCCGATTCTCTATGGGCTCCCACCTTAATCCCTCTAAGAGACTTGAAACACTCTATATTCGCTCCCAGCAATTTTAAAGAAGTTTGCAGCTTTTCTTTGTATTTTATTAATTTTTATGGTAAAATCTATGTGACCAGATTTCCGAATGCTCGCGGCGTATTCGTGGTGTGGCCTAACCAGAGCGAAGTAGGATCTCTCTTTGACTTTTTCATCCGAGGACCTTCCTACGATATTAAACGTTTAACACAACCTAGTTTCTTTAATGCTGCGCCACGTATATTCTGTATTTGCAATCCCCACGATATATCAGAAGTTAAAAGATTATGTTCGTGGTCGGCGTTATTGGTATATTACGTCGAAATATCTTTAGGTTTCTACCAGCCCGAAAGTCACTACTTACGACCTCTGTCCTCTTTCCGAGTTTGCCTCTTGTTTTCTCGCCTTTACGGAACCCCCTCGACATTGCTGTTTTTACTCGAATGCTTGCCATCGTTCGTGTGTCGTACACGCCCTCGGCTCTCATAGAAACCCATCCCCGCATGCCGTGCCGTGTAATCCACTCCCCAAGTCGTCATTGATTGTTGATTCGGGCGTTCTTTCAACTCCCTTTGCGATAGCCGTTTAGACTGCACGGTAGTGTGGTGCTGAGGTTCCCTAACTCATTCTGCTTTCGTGCCCTCGGGAAGACCGTTTCATCGATGGTGCCCCAATCAGTCGATGCCCGCGAAATTTTGAAATTTAGTCCTCCGTTATACGTCTTTCGTCATCCCTAAGCTTTCTTCGAGTATCCGGTGATCATCAGGGGCGTAACCCAAATTTGGAACTGCTGGTACAAAGGATTGTGCAGCTGGTTACAGCCCGGTGTATTCAAAGGTTGTTGACCATTGTAGAATTAAAATTGTCAAAGAAGGTTCTTGTTTATATTTCATTGGTCGAATGTTGTTGCGTCCTCCACAAAATTAGTGGGTAATAAGTCTCCACAGGGTATTAAGTAGATGCATCTACATCTACTTATTACCCTGCAAGCCACCAGTAGGATGTGTGGCTGGGGGTGACTTATCACCAATAGGAACTACAGTTAAGAAATTTACTTTCACCAACAAGCACCATACTATCGGTGGTATATTATAAAAGTTAAATGAGCCACAACAATAATCTATGATGTAGCTATGGAAGCATGACACAAGAGTCATGCAGGGAACATGCAAAACGTGGTATTAGCACTACTCGACAGATTTAGAAACATGTATTATGGGGCACATGAATAAATCAGCTATACTACTTGTCAGCTAATCTACTTCAAAGTCTCAACGCAGCCATTATGATCTCTTATCAATCGCGGGAAATAGGACATTTTAAACCTTTCTCTTCTACCATCTATTTCCCTTATTTTACTCTCATGATCTGATCTACCGTTGCATGTTGGAGCTCGTAAGTATTGAAAATGTCGTCTGAAAATAAATCGGGTTCAAATTTACATAACAGACTGAGTCTAATTTTCAATCTAAGGTCCGAAAGCGGCTCCTATAAGTTATTGCAAGAGGTTAGTAACACCTACGAGACTATAAAAACGGCCTTTCACGTATCTTGCTGATATTGACTGCACGCGTTCTAACTCTGTCTTTTAGGCTACCTCATGAGGATTCCAAACACGCAGGAATTGGAAATTGGAACTGGAATTTCACTCTGAATTACGTCAACCATGGCACATAACTGATGTGTTCACTTTCAATTTTTGGCGTTTTGACTCTTCTTTCCATGCTCTAAAGAAGTCGAACAGGAAGGTGGGAAACATGGTAATTGAGCCCATCAGGCGAATCAAGATGTCGAAATAATTGACCACTTGTTTCTTCATTCAGTAAATGCATCAGTGAGAGGACGGTATGCGGGGACTACTTCCACTTACTTGTTAATTGACTGTGATTAACTTTTCACTTACGCCTTACTTTATTGTGGTAACACAATTTTTCAGCCCATGTTTCGAGTCCTGTGCCGTTCTCGGCTTTTTCTCTGCGCCCCAAGTCAGTTTGTTTTTTTCAATTGCTGTCTCTTGATTGTGTCTCATAATTTTGATAGTTGTACTTCAGTTAATATTCACACCGGTCTCATCTTCGCCAACCTTTTCATTCCTTTAAAATCTACTTTATTTATAAAATGCGAAGATTTCTACAAAATTGAGGGGAATTTTTGCATAATGCAGAAATAATATGAACAATTTTCCACTCATTGTCAGATCAAATTTACTTTGTAAAAAATTACGATTAGCTTTGTGAGAAATTGCTCATTTTGTTTCTGCACTGCTTTATTTACATTTGAGTATTAGTAATTAATCGGTGGTCTCTCTCTGTGGCGACTCAAGTTCATCTCTATTGCCACATTGAAATGTCCTTACGAAAACTAGCTGTCATCGGCGAAACGAAAATTTTCTGTCATGGTGGAGCGATTAATGTTGAAGCTTCGTTGAATATCAGCATCCTATATTAATTCTTAACTTTCAGGAAACGAAAGTCGGACGAGATGAATGTTATTTTTTTAAACTAATATTCCTCTTCGACTTTGAAGCCACGACCTTCCACTGATTGCCATGTAAAGTGACGAGAAAGTAATTTCATACGGAATTATTTAAGCGGATATTTGCTATTGAGTAGTTATTTAGCATATGTCAATTGTCCTTCAATTCCTCCTTAAGCTTCCTCCCCTTCCCCTAACTCTCTTCCTTGACCTTCGAGTGTTCCTGGTCGTCATTGTAGAGCTTATCCTTCCCACCCTTTTTCCTTCAATGTTCGAGTGAGTGCATCGAATGAGGTTCCCCTCTCCTCATCTACCCTTTCCTCCTTCACACCTTACCTCTGATCCTCTCCCAAACATATCTCCATCCTCACCACTCCCGCTCCCACCTAAGTTGAGTATATATATTGATGGATGTTGTAGAGTTTTTTTCCTGAAGATGACATTGAACGTCGAAACCCAGGTCGTTCCAAATAAAGATATCTGGAATTACAAAGTTACCATTATAATATTAACAAATTCCACCAAGTTACGCCGGAAACTACCAATTTTATGTTAATTGCTTTACGTCACTCGTTTATCCTCGCAAAATCATGCTGTTCATTTCGCCTCCTCCATATGTCTCCCTATCATTTGCTGAGAATTGGTAATTCGCTTCCTGATGGGTTCGCTCAATTCCTTTCTGCATCGCAAAGTAGCGCATCAGGTCTGATTCCCCATATTTTTTCCCATACTGTCTTCAGGTGGCCGTATTGCCACGGCGTACCTGGCCCTTCGAGAAACGAGGGCGATGACGTGAAGTGAAGGTGATCCCTATCTTGGGCCGTTCCCTTTTCATCAACCCCAGGGTTTCGTTCTCGGCTTCGCGGTGATGAAGTCCCTGTCCAACACTCTCAGCGTCGTTACCCTGACCCTCCTCATCCCTCTCCCGGCAACCGTCTCCCCGTACCCCTGCTATCGCCTCTGCGCGCCGTCCCTCTCTCACTCTGACCCATCCGAGGAGATCGAAATCGCGGCGTGGGGTATCGGCCAGGGCGACTTCCGATCCATCTCCTCCTCCTCCTCCTTCCGAGGTCCCTCTCCCGTCGCCGCGACTCGCCAATACGACCTCGCTAACCTCCCACTGCTCGATAAAGCCGGGGGCTGCCCCGTGCATTCCTCTCTTCCCCCCCACATCCCTCCCACCGCCCCCCAACCCGCCCCCTCTATCCGGCCACCTCCTCCTCCCCGATAACTTCTAGCCGATCCCTCCTTTACTATATCCTCCCTTACCCCTCCCCTTCTTCTCTCTTCTCCCGGAGAAGATGTAGTATTTTAGCACCAGCAATTGCAATGGCACTCGAGTAGTATGTGCACTGATAGCTTCTGATATGAAATTTTTGGGGAAAAATCTAAAACTGGGTTTCGAGTATTGCCCAGTGTGATTACCCATATGTCCTTCATCGTAATTCATGCGTAGTTTTGGAAATAATCGGAGCTGAAACGCTTCCGTTGTGATATTACAAACTAATTTAAATGCCTGCAGAAACAGGCGAAAATGTTGGCGATTTAGCCAAAAAGTAATGTAAGAAGTAAATAATTATGCAATAAGAAATATTTTTGTTTGTTATTTTTAGTAAAAAACAATATTTGTATTATTTTATTATTATTTTATATTATAAGTATTTATTGCTTTCAAAAACAAGAATTGGAACAATGGTAAACAATATATGATAACTAAATGTCAAAGATTTCTTTTTTCTATGCACAACATTTTTAGTGAAGTAAACGGCATTGTTACTTGGCTGTTTTCCTTGTGATACTTGTATTTTGAAAAAGGAATGTGCCCGCGCCATCTATCTGCATTCTACTCTACGAGCCGCCGTATAGGCATGTGGCAGGGGGTGTTAGAACACCAGCCGTGGAAAGACGTAATTGATCAGGTTCTGGGAGGTGAATTGTACTATGGGAATCTTTTGAGCGGTGCTAGTTTTTACTATGGTCATTTTTTGTGCGTGGAAAGGAGGACTTTCATACCAATCTGTTCAGCAGTGTGTATCTTTTATTTCATTGCTTCTCTCGGACCTAGAAATGAAGTGTGGGGTCAAAACCATATTTTCTGAGTTGCCCTGAAACTCACTTGTTCTGAATTTCTCAAGCAAACTAAGCCTGGCGTGTAGCCTGTAAGTTTTAGTGCCTACTAATGTAATTCTTCTAATAGCTGTGAAACAGTATATGTTCGCATGTAGCAGTTTTTTATAAAAGCGCACAGTTTTCCTCTATAATTTATTCAATTTTTGGCGATAAATCTTTCTATCCAAAGTCCCAAGTGCTCGCGACATATTCTAGGTATGGCCGAACCAGAGCTAAGTAGCGCCTCTCTTTCACAGCGTCATCCGCCATGTGTCAGTAAATGGAGAACGCGTGAGGGAGATCTCTCGCCATCTATTTGCACACAGCAGAATATTTTCGCGTGTCGTTTTGTTATTCGTTGTTTTTGTTAAGTTTGGTGGCCTGATGGTGGTTTTACATGTTTTCCTTCGTACTAGGGCGAATTCCAGGCCAGTATATTCCAGTACCAGTTAATGTATTAATATCTAATGACTTATTAGAACCCTGAAGAGGCCAAAGTCTATCACTACGTTTACCAATCGAACTCAGAACTATATGAACTCGGACCGATCTAAACATTCTTAGTCAGCCTACTCGGATTGCCTGGTTTACCTATGCGAAATCGATTGAAATAAGGATTTGTATCGGTTCATATCGATTTAAAATCTCAGACTGGTGGAGAAAGCGGGCCGAGTTAGCCCGCTTCTCATATCGATCCCACTAGCCCGTTGCTTTTATCATACCGAGCTGAACCGGCTAAATCGATTTGAGTTCGATTGGTAAATGTAGTGAATAAAAGGGTCCACACTCGTTGTTTTTGTTTTTTTGTTATATCCTGTATTTGTTAGTGTGGATATATACCTCTTTTGAACTTGAACCTGTGGGGCGTAAGGTTACTACTGTACCATTACCTGTATAATTTTGAACACTTTCCTCATGGTATTCCTCAGTGTGTAGAATCTACGTGCGCATTGGATTAAAATGAAAGGAATGTTTTTGCATTGGTGCAATATTAAAGTTAGAGGTCAAGAAATTAGAAGATTTGCTGTCTGTTCCTCTGCATCTCCAGACACATGCGTCTTTATGCGATTTCTACCCTCTGCTCGGTGTACGTCCTACCTCTTTTCCTTCTCATCTAGATTGCATATTCCCTTATTCCTCTTCCCCGGCTCCCCCAGAATCCTCTCGCAATCCCTACCTTCAGCATCCCGTCGCTTCTCATTACCCGTTACCACCTTCGGCTCCTGAATTCCCCCAGCATTTCCCTGTCCTCGTCAGATATGCCCAGCTTTCCGTTCCCTGCAAAATCTTCAATCCTCTCTTGACTTTCACCTGTAATCATATTAATCCGTGTATAAATGGCGATTTTGTTTCTGAATTAGTGTGTGTGTGTGTGTGTGTGTGTGTGTGGATGGCATGCATACTCAAGTCCAGAAATGGAAATTTCTGCGGATATTAAGTACACGACCGAAATCATTGCTTCGCTGTCACTAGAAAAATCTTTGCCTCTTAACTTAATATGTCTGAATAAAAATGACCTTCTCTTAAATCTGCTGAATAAAGAAAGCTACTGAATGATATTTGGAGGAGGCGAAGTAAATGGTTGGAGCAATTTATAAGGGGCGATGTGGTGCGGAAGGTTCTGATTAATTGGGAGGATGTTGGTTGAGCTGGGGATCTACATCTACATACTACCATGCGAGCCGCCGCATGGGCATATGGCAGGGGATGTTAGGACTTGAGCCGTGTAAGGATGTAAGGGATAAGATTTTGGAAGATGAAATGGTGGTGTGAGTTATGGGAGGGTATTTAGTAGAGCTCAGTTTTTATTGTGGTCGCTTATTGTGCGCGGAAAGAACGAGTTTTTGTACCCTGGTCATAAAGATTTAACTTTTTAACTGTTTTAAGATAAAGATTTAATCTGTTCGGCAATGTATCTCTCTTGTTTTATCGCTGCTGTTAGACCTATAGATGTAGTGAGGCGTCATGATTATATTCTCTGAGTCGCTCTGAAACACACCAGTTCTGAATTTCTCAGGCAAGCTAAGCCTAGCGTGTAGCCTCCGAGTCTCTAGGGGTTCCCACCTAAATCCCTCTAAGAGTTGTGAAACACTGCATGTTCGCTCCTAGCAATTTTTAACGACATTTGCCGCTTTTCTTTGTATTTTATTAATTTTTTGGTTAAATCTTTATGACCAGGGTCCCAAATGCTCGCGGCTTATTCGAGGTGTGGCCTAACCAGAGCGAAGTAGCACCTCTCCTTTACCTTTTCATCCGAGGATCTTCCTATTATACGCTCAGCAAAACCTAGTTTCTTTAAGGGATAGGGATGATAGAAAGTGGATGGGATAAAGAGGGTAAGTCGAGGTTCTCTTTTTCCCTATGTTAACCTATCTTATGTGGCAGATCACATAATGATAAGTATTTTTAGTATACCCTTCTTGCGAGTTTCGGAGCACCATTTCAAATAACTTCGATGAGGTTATAGCTTGAGTGATCCGCGAACTAACTTTTTGGAATGTATCTAGATATAGCGGATTGAGTAGACTAGGGTTTTTATATCTATTTTATTCAAGACAAATGGTGATAGTGAAGCGAACGTGTTGAAACCAGTCGAGGTGTCTTGTTTTCTAAACCGTGTGGAATCAAGAGTTTTTTTTCAATTATCCATTTGTTAAATTTCCCCCGGTAATTTGTTCGTCCTTTTCACTCTGGCGTCTTTATATTATTTTGTTCTGTAGCTGTTTCTTTGGTAGCGGTGGCAGATGCCTGGTCACTCTGGTCGTCTTCGTATCATCGTGATGTTTAGAGTATATCTGGAGTGAGGAACACCCGAGGGAGAGTAACGCTCGGAAAGGTGCGAAGTAGAGATAGCGAGGCATTCGTACCACTCTCCCCTTGCCAGATGGATTTCGAAGCGAAGGACCCCACCGGCCTTTTCTCTCTCTCTCTCTCTGATTCTCTATCTCTTCCTTACACTACTGCTTCTCCGCGGACGCCCTTCGTCTTCGTCTTCCCTTCACCACACGCCGTCGCCGTTGTCATGGAGACCGTTTGGTCCACGGGAGCGTGAGATTCTTCGGAATCGCCCTCCTTCCCCTCGTCTGGATGGCCGACGGGAGTACGAAGGGGTGCCTATGGTTGTGGTCTTGGATGTGCGTGTGTCTGTTTGAGGCTTTCGTATCGTCTTGTCGGTCGGTCTTTATACTGGTCGGTTTTTGGGTGACCGGGGAAGGGAGGGGGGACACGGGAGTTGTCCGCCGGGTCTTTTGTGTCCGGGAGGGTTTTTAAATGCCGCCCCAGCTTTGAAACTTGTTTGCAGCATGCTGTACCAATGTGAATGGGGCCTAACTCGCGTATTCAGGTGACTCTACCGATGTGGAAGCGAGTTTCTAACTTGCTGGACAGTATTGATGCGTGCAATTTGGCAGACTGACGTATATGAATTATATTCTTTTTATTATGTAGTTTTGATATCTTAAATGCCGTGGCGAGGTAACTATGTTGTTAAATTATGATCGAGGACCCGGTGATGGTTATACGAAGTTCGCAAGTTAAAAAAATACATATATGCGCAAGTAAAAGTCCCTAGATACATGTGATTTCCATTCGTTACTTCACCAATGAGGCTGAAATTGCACCTGAGGCTTTTTTCGCGCATTGGTGTTAATGATTGAAGAATTTTGACCAGATCTTCTGCCTTGACGTGATGATCCTGCTCTTAATCGTTCTGAGCCAGTTGTTGTGTCAACGCTTTAACGTCACTAGTTATAATTAGGCATTACATTAAACTCAATCACATTTGAAGCCACATGCCTCTGTTAGGAATTATTCATGGATATAAGAAGTATGTGTATGTATTTACTCCACTTTTACTAAGCTTTTGTGAAATTTATATTCAGTCTTGTGTCGTCGATGGTCGTCCCTACTATTTCACCTTTAAGTTACATAGTGTTTTAGCCTGTTATTTATATCACCAAGCGGGAAGTACTCTGGTTCGTAGATGTCTCCCATTTTACTTTATTCACTAGCGTCTTTGTGATTGGCTGTTATCGCGGACCTTCCTGATGAATCTACTGGGTCTGCCATAAAGCCTTCGCTTCACATTTTTTTGTTCCAAAATTTGTAAAAATTAGCTGAGTTACGTATGAAGGATTTATTTTTGTTTAATTTTTATCGATGCAAGTATTGCGTAACTATTTTTTTCCAACGCAGTTTTTTTACCTCGACGGATATTTTCATTTTTTGCGTAAGAAGAATATTTAAGCCAGAACATCTAGGATGCATCTCATCTTCTTAGCTCCAAGTGCGGCAATAGTTGTACACAATTCAGCTCAGCCCCTGTTTTGTACGCGTCGTGCGGAATAGCTTTATTCCATTTATTTAGATTTTTATTGGCTTCCATTTTCATCTAGGTAAACTGAATCAATTTATTTAAAATGTGTATTCAAATACTACGCTATACATCCGAAACATATCTTTGAGGACTAGATAATATACGCGAGGATTGGTATTACAGGTTTGACGAAGCCCTTACAGAATCCGGAATGTTATAAAATAGACATTGTTCAATGTTTGTGGCTCGTAGTTTTTATTTTATAAATCATTGGCAGCGTTGTGGTTTGCTCATTGGCACAACAAACAATGATCCGTGGTCCTGTGCCCACTTTAGGAAACGTATCTTGAGCAGTTTTTCTCTTACAATTCATTACTGTTGATAGAGACACATCTGACATTGTGTTTGGCGGCGTTGGCATTACACTGGCATGTTTGAAATCCGACGTCTAATTACTTAAGCCTCATGCAATGTTTTTTATCCTTATTAGTTATCGATTATGTATTTCTCTCCAAATTTCACCTTACTTAATTATAGACTTAAGGCGTTCTTGTGGTGATTAGATCATCTGTATCGGTTCGTCATGGATGAGAATGAGTCGCCAATGTACAAATTAATGTATTCTTGGAGCAAGTTTACGAGAGGAGTGTAGAGTGAGTTCAAAGAACTTACCTCAGGAAGCGCAACATTTGGGAGTCTCTCCGCGTCCACCTCAAGAGGACCTTCGTCGACAATTTTTCCTGGGCCCTTATGCGGCCCGCGGGTCTCCGCTGCCGAGTGACCACCACACCGGCCGGCCCCCCCTCGTCCTCTCAACGGGGAGGAACTCGGCTTAGCTCTGGGAGGGGAAGGAAGGAGGACGGGCGGAGCTGCAGACTTCCCGCCCCCTCCCGCCTGCCTCCTCCCGCGCGCGCGGGGCAGACAGCAGATCGTGAGAGTTTTAAAAGCGCTCGCCGCGACTTATTTGGGTCGACTCGAGGCAAAACACGATTTAAGGCCGGACGTGCGTTTTTGTCCGTCTTACTCCCCCATTCCTCTTTCCATCCATTTCCCTCTTCCCTCCCTCGCTCGTTCTCCCGCCCATTAGTGTGTCCTTCTATGGGGAGCGGGATGCTATGCTGTCTAAAGCATTCGTTTCACTTAGTGAGGGTTCGGGATTGAATATCGATTGTTGCGGAAAAATGATTTTTGAGAAGGTTAGTCGTCAATTAATCATAAATTTCTGTTATGTGAGGACTGTAATACATTGGCAACACAACATATTAATTCTTCCCAAAATTATTGTCGGCGGAGGTCAGAATAGCGTGCTGGCCCATGGTTTTGAACTATTTGGCCTCCGGTTCGAATCCCGGTAGTGGCGAAATATTTTCAGTACAAATAATCGTGTGATATGAAGTCAAGAATTTGGGGCGAGATGTTGTGGAACTGCATCATCAAAATGAAAAATAGTCTTTGTTGTACTGTCCACTTTTTTAATTCTCAACTTAGCGATGTGTTTCGGCACTTTATTTGGCTATCTTCAGGTGTGTTCAGTGTATCTATGTCGAATGTGATATGTTGAGAGCACTTATTTGGAATTAAAGTACTTCGTTCGTGGTATGGGACTTTAAAAATTTTTCCTCTAAATCTATTTTTTTTAATTAGAAAGGACTAATGACGTGGAGAAGTGTCTTACGCTCTTCCCTTTGTATTCCTTAAAAAATAATCTTCCCACCTATCCTTAAACGGTATAAAAAAGACCTCAGTTGTCTGTCGTCTCCCTGAATAACCGACCAATCTTTCTTCTATTCCCTCGCTCTTTTCCCTTTTTCCTCATCCCATCCCTCCTCATGCCTCTCGCAAACCATCTTTTTCTCCCGAGAAATTTCACTTTTGTTTTGGCTACCCGAGGTCGTTCACCCTGGAGCGATTATTTCGTTGTTTTCTCCTCCCCCTCCACTCCTCCCGCTCGATTTGTTCTCGTGGGACGTCCCGAAATGTGGTCTCCCTCTAACCCCCCTTCATTTTCCTCTCCGCACTTTCCACACCCCCCCCCCCGATCCACCCCACCCGCGGAACCAACCCCTTTTCTTTCCGGGAAATTCCTCCTGCCTCCGGGTCGTCTCCCGAGTTGTCGACAGGAGACGCGGCCGCTTATGACGGACGTATTTTCGGCGTGGTCTCTTTGAAGAGGGCGTCGCCGACGGTCGTCTCTTGCGATTTGCGGACCATTTTTCAGTCTCGCGTTTCTTAACGAGAATATGATTTCATACTCAAGTTTTTTGCCTCATTTGAGCTCTCTCATTTTCGGATTCCTTTCATCCAATTTACCGCATTTGAGGGCCTTTTCGTTCAGTTTGAGTGAAACGTTTGGAATATACAATCCTCTCATGATAACCCTTATCATCCTTTACTTTTTTAAATAAATCACTAAATCGATGCTTTGATTTTTTCGCTGTAATTATTCAATTTTTCACTTTTAGCAACTTTTAACCGTGGCACATTGACTTACGTATTAGTGCAGCGTGGGAATGAGAATTTTTGCAGAATTTGAGGATCGTTTCACATGCATTTTGGCCCTGTAGAAGAATTAAATAACTAGGATCGATTATCCCAAATTATTGTGGCTACGAAATCTGGACCTACGTTTTGATTTCCTATCCGTGCCGACAAACTTTGTCAGTGCTGGTAAAGTGGCAAGAATTAAACCACGACATCTAACATTGATTATGAACATTTAACAACGATTGTGTTCACGATGAAGCTCATCTGATAGTAATCCCTTCGGCGAGGAAAATGATCTCTTGATGTTTTGGGTTCAGATTTCTACACCTCTGTCTCTTGCGATTCTCCTAAAATTTGATCATTATCAGCAGTCATCAAACTGGAGATTGATTTGCTGTGCAGCTCTCCAGTTCAATCAACTGTTAGCTATCCGCTTCATGACTACCTTATTATTCACTTTGACGTCCTTGGTAACCTGCCTGACGTATTCCATTCTGGGTCCTCTTCTAAGGTTTGGTGTGCTTGCCAAATCATCTAGCTCGTTGACGTGTAAGATACGTAGGTTTTAACTTGCGATTTTGCGACGGATCTTCGTTGGTTAAATCTATATGTGGAATACCGGAAGGAATTTTTCTCATGTATTATTCCTGTAAATTTTGCCGTTTATCACAGGCCTACAAATTTTAGGGTCTCGAAAGCTTTTTTTAATGCGAAGAGCCCTTTCCGACGTAATTTTCTACGCTGAATCCGAATCTACTCTCGAAAATTAACTATCACTTCAGGATTTTGAGATTTTCTTACCTTAAAGGGTCAAAAATGGTAATTTTTAGGTCTTTTTGAGATTGAATATCTCATAAACCAAAGTTGAAAGATTAATTCAGCAAACGGATTTGAAGTCAGCGTTAAAAGTACATAGAATACAACCATGAAACCTAGAGAAACATTGTTGCCATTACCGTTTACCTTGACAAATATCTACATCTTTATTTATACTCTACTATTCTATAATTTAAAGTGTACAAATTTGAAATACAAGATACTGGTTATGGAAAAAATATCTTTACTAGGCGTCATAGTTGTATTTTATACATTTATTACGCATACTTCGAATCTGTTTGCAGAATTACTGAATCACCTTTGGTTTCTGAGATATTCAGGCTCAAAAAGACTTTAAAATTACCATTGTTGTCCCTTTAAGGGTAGAATGTCTCATAATTTTAACGTGACAGCCAATTTTTGCGAGTAGATTCGGATTCAGCGCACAAAATTACGTCGGAAACGGCTGTTATCCTTGCTGGTCTGTGTTATGTCATATAACCTGTCAAAGTATCGGTGCATTTTATAATCATCTTTTATGATATTTTATTCCATTAAAATCTATATATCATTGTACTCATCATGAGCACGCTTTCTTTCCCTTTTTTATGTGGGTGCTTCATTTTTACGAATGAGCATTATCCATAAATCTGGGGTCGTTTTTCTTGCCATTCATCGGGTTATTTTCCAATACTACGCTAGCATTCCGGTTCATTCCGGATTATGTCCTAATTCCATGTTAAAATGGGCGGTTTTTAAAGAATTGCCGTTATAGGAGTGGGCAGGGATGCTTTTACTGCAGCCTCCATTATAACTGTTGCAGTTGTCCTCGCGGTCCTATGGTCACTGGAGTACCACAGTTTTCCATAGCATAGTCCAAGTTCTGCTGGGAAGTGAAGCGTTCTCCTTCCCGCCCGATTTCCTTAAATTTATTTTTATATTTCTTCATTGTTGAAATTAAACTTGAAGTTAAAATTTTTTCAACTCGTTTTGGACTTGAGAAAACAGTGCGAAGGAGGATAGTCAGTCATGGTAATAATAACAATAATAATAAGGCGTCTTTATTGGGGCGAGATTCAGACTAAGGCAGTCCCTCCTTCCTTCTAACCCCGTCACAGAAAAATCCATGGATTAAGTGTGAGGAAAGATGTATACATTTGTGGGAAAAATTTAGGAAATATGGAGGTGATACTCCCATGTCCGAAGCGCAGCATGGGGCGCATTCATTTTCAGGTCCTGTCGTTAGGCCGTAATGAAATGAGTGAATGTTCGTTTCCACGTGCAGTAATGGCAACTTATTTTCATCCTCACGTGGTTGCCGCGGTATCTAAGTGCTCTTCCCCATTTCACTGAGCCACTCGCGTGGCTGCGACAACAGATGCACCGCTCCCGCGGCCAAGAGTGGTGGAATTCATTCTCTTTCTCTTACTTAGTGTATTCATATTAAGAGCGTGGAAAAAAATCCCATGGACTCCGGAATCTCCATCCGCGGAGTCTCATGAGAGACGTGGAGGAGAGATCGAGGTCAGCGAACTCTTTTTGCGTACCATTCCCGAGTTCCGCGCGCGACCGCTGGAGGGTTTGATTAATAGGTCTTTATTATGTGCGCGGAGGATCTTCCCTTCTGCCGGGCAAACAGTGGGACCATTGAGATGAGAGTTTCCTAAGAACAAGGACGACTTGCTTTTCTTGCCTTCACTCCCTTCCGAAATGAGTGACTCGGGGAAGTCTTGTGAGAGTTTTGAGCGTCGCAATTTGAATGCACGCGATCTGGCCCCTCTCTTTTTCGCCGATTCCGCTCCTGCCCACCTCCGTGAAGTTGCGCAATCCGTTCTAAATCGGTCTTTTCTCGTCTCATTGGCTACGAAATATAATTTATCAATTTCCAGGTATGTGAGAGTATTCCTTCATTCCTTTCCTTGGTGTATATAAGTCACTTGTGCTCGAAAGTTCAGGGCTCTGCTTTCGTATTTTTCACTACCGTGTTGATGTGTTGATAATACGGATATTTTACACTTTTATTTCAATATATGTGTGTATACAGTTGTGTACTTCGCATCAAAGTGGCTCACATGTTAACAAATTTGTGGTGAAATAAAATTTTAGCAAAAGTTATTGAAGACAATTTATTTATTGGCTCATATTTCCTTTGGTGTCTACGTCATTGATAAAACAATATTGCTTACGATGTCGTTCTGTGGGTAGAAAATGAATCATTGATGATGTCTTCATAGTGGGTCGTAGTAGATCTGAATTGTTCCCGCCGCGTTCGCTAATATCGGAAACAATAGTTTCACCCTTGTTACAATAGGCGACGTGACTGTGGGAATGCGAAACTCTATCCTACAAAATCAATGAGCGTGGTTGGAGCCCGACCATGGAGGCATCATCGCGTGAAGATCGCGGATATCTGTGATGAAACATCGGATCACATTTTACCTTGGTTCGTGCACATTTTTATTGTATTAGTTTCTGTATCTAGTTCCTCGAATATCTTTTTCTAGTATTTATTTGGGGTATAATTTCCGAAAAACCATCATGGTGGTAAACTTAGACTACCGCAGGGCTAAATTCGCATATTTAACCATCTGCTTGATGTACGAGAATAATAAAATGGTCGAAATCGTATGAAATTGATGTTTATCTTTTAATTCATTCCGGTACTGTTTATTGAGTTCAATGAATGCTTATCTTTCTTGTTGTTACACCTTGTGCGGACGGGTGAGCTGTATTCGCTGTTGAGTAAATGCAGTCGTGATATTAACATATGCACCTCAAATTTCCTCGTGGTCATTATTTGCCGAACCTTTGAATGTCCTCTTGAGGGTCAAATCCCGTTTTCTCTGTCTAACACTTTCTCTAATTTGATTTTTTCTTGTGGACTTTCGCCTCATCCATCCCTAACGCTTAAAGCTTTTCTCTTTTTAAGTATTTGCTTGGGTGTCGCAAGAATATTTCCTGGTCGAGGCCTTTTTCAGTTTACTTGATTAATGTGATGTTCCTGATGAGAACCTCAATGAGTTTGGGTTTTGGCATTACTTTCCATCTATCTGTTGTGAGACTCGGATGTGTAATTTAACAGAACTTGGGATTCCTTTAATTCTAACAGTGCAAGTGCTTAGATCTGTGATTCTTCACTCGGCCAATGTGTACAGTATAGGTCACTAATTGCGTCTATATGAGTGCGAAACCATTCTATGGTTCCCTTATATGTGTGTAAAGGATATTAATGGTATCGATGTGATTTTAGCTGACGGAGCATGCATAACCAATGTAATGTCTAGTTAATTGTCAATTTTTTGACTCTACATGATTGCATTTATTCCGAAACAGATATCCAAATATTTCCATGTCTCGCTGGTGTTGGCCTTTCTTAAGTATGGACATTATTACTGTTGTGACGGCCTCAAATAACCTCTCCTCAGTTTCAATAATTTTCAAAATGTGCCCATCATTTGCTCTCTTATCACGTTGTTGTTTTCTGAGGATCCAACTGCGTACCATATTTTGCGGCTGATGCTCCTGAATATCTAGCCTATTATGTCACCTGAAGAGTTGGGTTTGGCCGCCTTTTGAACTTCAGTACTCGTTTCATTATTGATATCGCATACTTTTGCGAGAAAACGATACATTGAGTGTGTCTGTCTTCAGTTGCATCCTTAGCGAGATCCACCTTGAAATTTTTATGATGTTTTGAGTCTCCGTTTAGTCGGTCTATAAATTGGCTTACTTTTTTCCCCTACTGTCCTGAAGATATCCGTCTGTTTCCTAGAGCCCGAGGATGTCCGCAGTTTAACCCACAGCATTGTAGTCTACGCTTTGGGAAGTCGCGGAAGAGGCTGTGGGAACCGATAAGAGTATTCAAGCCTCACGAAAGCCTTTGTGGTAACAGCTGCATGTTTCCCACCTCCGACGCCATCGTATGTGTCAGTGGTTGTCAGGTGACCAAGCGTGGAATGGGGGAAGGAAGGAAGAATGATGTAAAGGAAGATGTTTTATTATATATTAGTATTTCTCTCTCCATTTCCTGGCTGTGATGAGGGGATAAAGAACGCTTCAGCGCCACTAATGTGGTGAACGTCATCTTCGGATCGTTTATTTACGAGTCCATTGGGGGACAGCTGGAGGCGTTAAATTAGCTCGTGAAGTGACCGTAAAAATAGTTTTCATTTAGACGGGTCATTCATTAGTCGCGGTTGGCCGACGTTTTAATATCTCCACTGTGAGTATGTTTATTCATAGGGTTTTATTCTCTACTATTAGCTGAAACTAATTTTTCTTAATCACCCTGGTAGATTTTTATCAAGCTGCTAATTGTTTTCCTCGATTTAAGATTCGCATATCATTAAAATATTCTCTATTCTTCTTTCGGTACCCGGAGCTTCCGTTTAAAGTTCTTAAATTTATTGGAACTCTTCTTAAAAAATAATTTCTTTTACAATTGATCTTGAAATACTAAGTATTCCTAATTGAAATGTAGTCCTCGGGATAATTGCCTCTTTTATAGTGAAAAACAGTGGAAGGTATTCTACTATAAACCAGAAGTAAATATTTGTAAGGGAAAATGGACAAACCAGTCTTAAGTTTAAGGTACGGCTCCCCTAGTACACTATCCTTTAAAATGTCAACGTCTTTCATTTAGTTCGGTTTATTCTTTTGGCAATTCTCTTTGTTTTATCAATAATATTATTTATTATTAGTTCTATATTTCGTGATGTACACTTAACTTAATATTGCAGTAGTAACTCTTTTTACTCTTCGCTGCCTTCGCGTTCCTGGAAAATCACACGCATTGTCACGCTAGACGTGTTTGAAGGTCCTTCTTTCTGGTTGTAACCTGAGCATTGAGTAATGATATATCCCTACTCTGTGACCTGGGTCTATCAGCCAGAATAGTAAAGCTCTACCCTCAGGGTTGCGGATATGTTCTACCCCTGTACCTAATTACTCGTTTTAAACGGTACCGGTTGAGAATGTACTGCTCCTGTAATGAGGTGAAGTCAGGGGCAGCGTGGGTGCTCAGGGGCCCGGGCCGCTGCACGTCCAGAGGGGCCCGGTTTTTGTGACCTCCCCTCCCCCTTCTGAAAAAATGTGTGCGTTTAAAACGCGTTTCAGGTCGTTTAGTTATGTACAATTTTGTACCTAATTTAACTAATTTCATAAGTATTTAGGTACAGTGTGACAAAATTGTACTGTCACTCAGAGATGTTTGGTCTGCTGGCTGCTCAAAGTTCGGGGCCCGGCCCGCCGGGCCCTTCGGACCCGAGGCCGAATCCTAGTGCGTGGCCCTGGAGCCGGGGCCCGGGCGGGAATCCCCGCTTTCCCGCCCTGGGTTAAGTACGTCTCGCCAGTTATGGAAGCTTACTCAATTGTTTTTCAATGACCTGTGTCAGTGACAAAAAGTAAGCGTTTAAGAAATATGAAAGCCTGGAATATCTTTACTATCAGGTACCCACAACAGAAGAAAAAAGTCAACTCGTGATTTATGATGTAATTTCATAATAAAAGCCAAAGCGACAAAAATTACTCTTGACAAGTTTATTGTAGGTTTAACGTGCGTCTCGCGCTTGAGAAAGATATAAAGTGCCTTTTTCATAGGACAAACGGCGGCCACCCGTTGAAAAAGTTGATAGTGACCTTATTGCAAAATTTACTTGCTTTACCGCTGGCAAATGTTTTAACGTTCCTTTTTCTTGACGCATTTCGTTTGAGGGAGCTAGATTCAACGCTTAGATTGTTGAAGTTGTGGATGATGCAGTCATCGCTTTGGATTTAATTCTTGCGGGAACGGAAGTTGGAGTATGAATCTAGCAAACATTATCTGCGTTGTCTCTCTTGATAAATCTTTCTGTCATTCATTCCGAAGAGATTTTTGATCCGCACACGTTCCCTGCGGCGGAATAATTTAGCAGCCGTTGTAAAAAGAAGGACGGAGAAGAGGAGCGCTTTTCATGAGAAAGGCAACAATGGGAAATCTCATCCCATAAAATTTTTATTGCCTTGAATCTCAATCGTTCTCCGACGGTTAAAGTGTTCACGGTTTCCTTGGATTTCCGGCTTCCACAACTTCGCACCCGGCAGTACTTCTCTCGGCCGAGACTGTGCCGTGTCGGAGAGCGCCGCCTTCCTATGAATGGACCTCTTGTTGTCTTCGTCAGAGTGGCGTGGAATCGGAAAAAAGAGGGCGAAACGCGGCCGGAGAAAGTTGTCCCCGTTACGGAAGTGCGACAAGGTTAATGCCTCGGCGCGACGGATAATTTATAATTTTGTAAATTAATAGGTGTATTTTGCAACCTGCGTGAGTGAAACAGTCTGTGGCGGGATAAATTTTGGAAACTTCACGGGTTTTCCAGTTATATAC
Source organism: Ceriagrion tenellum (assembly GCA_963169105.1). Taxonomy (NCBI): domain Eukaryota; kingdom Metazoa; phylum Arthropoda; class Insecta; order Odonata; family Coenagrionidae; genus Ceriagrion; species Ceriagrion tenellum. The sequence goes on along the minus strand of OY720633.1, from coordinate 43,935,807 downwards.
CTCCCCGGAGTTTTTAGGGACCGTACTTCACACGTTTTATTTTCGGGTGAGTTTTGCGTGCTACTCACCTGCCTGTGGCAGTAGACGTCGATGTTTTGTTATACTTTTATAAAAATTGAGCCCGATGTGCCGAATATTTTAAAGATTGACTTGTTTTTCAGCTCTAACTTTGCCTCGTACAGTTATGATTTCCGCTCGGATTAGTCCTTGTACTGGTGAGTATTTCAGGATATCGAGAGCAAACAGTCAAGTACAGCGTGTGGAGAAGTAATGAATGAACTGCAGTAGGAACATTCTTGATTGAAAAAGACCGGGTGTTGAATATGGCGATATAATTTATAAGGAAAAATGTAAAATCTGTTAACTCCAATACATCGCGTGTGTGCTTAACAATACTGCCAGTGTGCACTCCAGGTATTATGGTTTTATAAGAGATCAAAATGTCAAGAATTGGAGGACATTAACGTAGACTGTAGTCCCGCTTTAGTTTACGAGGCAAATTTCGCTATTTATCATTTTTGTCGAAATATGAATTCAAAATGTAGTTGAACCGCTTGTAATGCTTTCTGGTGAGAAATATTGGGATAAATATACTTAGGTGTATATCGTTTTATAATTGCAGTATCCGTTACTGATTTTTTAGAACTGTTGAAATGTTCAGCTACCTGTATTGATTTGTGTCACGAAGCAGGTTTTTGGTAAGATGCCTTTTTATACGCCTTTTGATTATTGCATGTTCATAGTATGGCGCTAGGAAGAAACAACTGGGTTTTTTCCTTCAAATTGGCAATATATCTCCGGAAGAGTTAAATGTTAATTTCACTCGTCGGTCATGGTACCATATCATCATATCCAAACGCTTTACTTGGTTAAATTTTCTGTATTATCCTTGATTTTGGATTCCCATATCTTTCTGTTTGATAGGAACGTTTCTAAAATTAAAAATCACTCTCATTAAAAATGGGACGTACCAATTTATTTTATCAAGTTTGTTTGTATGAATTGGCCAACTGATCAGTCTGTGATATATTTCCCGTGTTGTAACACCTGAGTATTTAGTTGTTAACTTCCTTCATTTCAAACTCAGAATGATAGAGTAGTCCTTCGCAGTTAATCGCTATTCTCATTCAAAACAATGCTTGTACCTATGCATTTGTTACATTACAAATTTCACAGCAGTTTACGTTATCCTGGGAATGTTTTCGTTTCATCACTGAGTAAATAAGGCAGCATTTATCATTACGTATCTTTAATTAATTTTCGACTGTTGCTTTTGTAATTTTGTCAATTACATTTACTGAGGCCATAAAGGGGTGAGTACATTTATACGCCATGCTCATACGCCATTCAAGCGGTAATTCCAATTTTGATGACAGGGGTTCTGATACTGCTGTGCTTAAAAATGAAATTACGAAGTCAATGACGTCCTGGCTTGTTTAAAATTGGGCGTCAACTCCAGTGGAGGAAGGAGACTTCGTCAGGTGGCCCGCGTGATTCATCGTCACTTTTTTTTCCTAATCTATCGTGCATCGCGTCTGTTTTCGTTCTTCCTTTTGTCCTGTGGGTGTGCGGGTAGGGGCGAGGATTCTCGTATTATCTTTGAGGCAGTGGAGTGGGAGATTTTATGGACTCCACCTGAGGAAGTTCGAGACCACTCCCCGAGAGACATTCCGGAATGGCTCATCTCAGGAGGCGTTGGATCTGTAACAGGATTTTACGGGATGCTATTCACTCCTTTAGTATTGTACGGGTGCCGGTTTGGTGAATCACCGGAGCAGCTGCTGCTTAAAATGGTCTGTCGCTCAGTTTAAACGCCAGAATGAAAAATAATAACAGAATTCGTTTTCACGCAGGAACAGTAATTGCGTACTTAACATTAGTACTAGATCGGAGAAGGGTAGTTTATTACGAAGAAAATATCACCGAAGTGGTATTTTATTAGAAAGAAAAATTCTTTTTCTGCATCTAAATATTTCCCTGCATCTTCAAGGGTGTTTGGCAGGGGGTGATTTAACACCAACACGTACTATGGGGTAAAAGTTAACTTTCACAAACATTTGCTACACTATAGGTATGCTACCAATTCCACAGAAACTATTGAGTCAATCTATAATGCAACTACGAAAACGTGATATAAGGGTCATGCAGGGAACATACAAAATTTTATGTTAGTACTTCGCCACAGATTTAGAAACACGTATTACGGAGCTCATCAATTAGTTAGCTACACTACCTTTCAACTAACCTACTTCAAAGTCTTAAGGCAGTCATTGTGGTCCCTTATCGCCCGCGGGAAAGATAACATTTTAAACCTGTCTGTTTGTTTCCCGAATTTTATTCTCATGATCTGATCCACCCTAGTATATTGGAGTTCGTGTGATATTAACGACTTCGTTGAAAAATAATTTGGCTTTGAATTTACATGAAAGATTGAGTCTAATTTTCAATCGACGGTCTAAAAGCGATTCCAGTCCCAGTTGTTGCAATAGGTCAGTATAACTAACAGGAACATTCATTACGGCTTTTCACGTATTTTGCTGATCTTCTGTACGCATTCACTGTTTTTAAGTCTACTTCATGAGTTTCGTAAACATTGGCAGCGTTTTCCAAGTTGGGACTAACAAGGGAGAAGTAGCTGATTTATCTGACTTTGACGTCGAACTTTCCAAGTACTCTTTTAACAAATCCCAATTTACGATTAGCTTGACCAGTTATAGTTTCGTCTGTACAAGAAGTCATCATTTTGATTTCGAAAGCTTGATGATAAGGCTTAAAATGTGTTGGGATGTTCAGGTAAATAAGGTAGCCATCATGACATCGCTCTCTGTCCCCTCTGAATTTTTTGTTGTTTACCTTGGACACTGGCGTTATCGTGGTGCAACGTAGCGATAATATCCATGCACTTCTTCATTCTGGCGGGACTAGTTTCTCTTTTCCGTCGAATTAATTGGCCCAGTTGGTTTTCCACCTCTTCACTCTTGTGTCCCCGAAAAACCTGCCCTGCTCAAAAAATAAAATAATCCATGCCCTTGCTGGAAAATTCGCGGTAATTTACTCAATGTGTCGTGAAAGGAGAAACCATTGCCAGTGGTCTGTATTTTGGGGCTCGATGTGACCTCCAACATCCGAGCGCCTTTCACCCTGCAAATACCGACTTATGTGTTTGTTTCGGCTCGCTTACGTGACGGACAGAATTGGTCGGAGGGTCGACAAGTGGCCGCGCGGGTTCTTGGGGGAATCAAATGAGTGACATCCTCGCCGAATGGAGGGTCAGACGAGTTCGTATCGAACGAGTGGGTGCGAAACATCCTTTGTGCTTGTTGCTTCTATTGCTGTCATCTTAACATGATGCCGAGGACGAGTTTGTCTGAGCACCCTACCAGTCTCAACGAACCCGCCAGAATCTTCAGGCGATTTTTTGTGTAGTTTATGAGTTAGTTGATACACAATTTGAGGTCCGAATTGTAAAAAACTGGCTTCGGAATCGGCTGTATACGCCATTTTACACGAGCCTCTTTATTGGACTATCTGATGCATGTGCGGATGTACATTGAAAATTACATCGTATATAGCGGTGAATTGCTAGATTGCTTGCGCAAAATAAACGACAAGAAATGGGAAAATACCCTCTGCTCTAATTTCGAGTCTGAATTCTCACATTGCGGAAACAGTTGGGTCCTTAACTTTTGCTATAAGTGCATCGTTACGCCTTAAGGTTTCAGCAGACTGAATTACTTGGACGAGTGGTTTATTGAAGGATCTTTACTTCGAAATAGTTCGTTGTTACATTGCAATTCGCATGCTGTTATTTCTTAATCGTGTTATTTTAGCACATTTGCGCGTCGACTTTCCTCTCGAATCTTTTGTACTACTTTGTATCTTAGCTGTCAGAACATATATTTTCCCTTCCGACGTTTAGCGCGTAATATTGTTGAACGACTGGTTTCAATCCTCTCACAAAAGTCTTTTTTCGACTTCGGTTTTTTATTGTACATTTCCATGTTTTTGACTATAAAAGTTGCATTGGCCTGGTTAATACACCTCTTGCCCCTTCGTATGATCGTGCCTTTTACCCAATAATCGTGGTTGAATGGTCGAGGATATGAAACTCATTTTTCTACATTTACCAGGAGTTTTCTTGGAGAATATGGCTCTGAATATTGAGAAGAAAATTTTTATTATCCTGCGATGAAAAGATATTTCCCGGACAGAGTTATATCTAAAATCCATCGAGCCTGATTTGGAGAGAGATTTCGATCCATCCCGAAATGATTTTTGATCCTCTATGGTGACAGGGTTATGTGTTTCTGATCCTAAGATCTCTGGTTTAAGTTTCTCCCCATAGTTTTTGTCCGGTTAATTGTAAAGTTTTGTTTAGAAAATATTTCTCTCTAAAAAAGATGTTGATATTATTATTATCGTCGTCGTGCTTGGGTTGTTGACTACCAACCGATCCAGCGTAATCTTTTATGCGGTGAAATGACCTAGCCAACGAATTATTTAGTGTCTTCAATTGGAAATTCAGTTTCATCATGGAAGAATAGGGCCCACCGAGTAGTTAAGGCAGACTGAGCGAGAAATCGCTTCGAAAAAAGTTGGCCTAATTTAAAAGAAAAAAATCTCTTGTTCCAAATAATGCCAAATTATTGTCCACATACTTATCTATTTATCGAGCTGTTTACCAAATAATATAAGTCATATTCCGTAGGTCATATTAAAGTTGTGCGGCCCTCAGAGACGTTCATCAAGTAGTGAGGACTTGAATGTACATATTCCGAAATACATATTTCATCAGAAATGTTAGGATGTGTTGTTCGAACGTTTTCTCAATCCTTGATAGAATAAAACAAATTTATTACAAACAAACTTTTTCGTATAAATAGCGACTGAAAACTTTGGTTTGCAAATGACCAGCTGCAAGTTCGAAATGATTCGAAGAAGAACGCTAAACTGAAGTAATAGGACCAATGCTATACCAGTAGTCAGTAGTGTAGTAGTATATCCATTATGCTGCCATATCGTTGTTTATGACTTATACTCTGGGAAGAAATCCTTCCCAGAATGGCATCGTTTGATATTTTTCCTGCCTGTAACATTCGTTGAGACTTTCCGCGCAACTTCGTTCCTTCGCTGCCCGCCAAGCGTATCGCTGTCCAAGTCAAAGACGGCCGCTCCAAGTCCGAGCATGCGAGGGCAGCCCTCAAGTGCGTAGAGACTCGGGATTCCTGCTCGCCTTACCTTTCGCGGGGCGATGCTTTTTCTTCATGAACATCTCGAGGGAGAGGGACGTGCGAAAGAAGGAAGGCGCGAGGCGATGGGGGTGGGAGCTCATTGAAACCCTGCTCGAGATTGATTTTCTAAAACGCGTTCCCTACTCTTTGGACACGTTCCAATCGATGGAAAGAAGGTTGCAGTTGCAAGAGCGAACGGAGCTGAAAATTCTCTACGCGGGGAAATGTCTACTGTGTGTTTGGCGTTCGTGACGAGAGCGCCCTCTTAAAACGCTTCGTGCGAGGGGCACGTCTCGAGAAGAGTGTCCGGAACGCGTGGAAGGGAGAGCCTATATTGTCGTGTGCCTAACCCCCTCCGCTCCGTATGCCAAGTGCGAAAGGCGATGGTAGGTAAAGGTCGCTCTGGCATGCACGTACAGAATAATTTGCAGCATCAAATGTATTGCATGCTACGGTAAATGGGTTTAAAATGTCATTTTTCCGCGTACAATAGATACGTACGTACGTAGATCAGTTCTAAGATACCAACTGACTAGGTTAAATAGGTAGTTTTTTCAGTACTGCTAAATATCTTAACATGATTATTAGCTACTTACCTCAAATGCAATATCCGGCATGATATACTCTTGCATGTTTTAGTACCATGTAGTGCTATTTATTTGTCGCATTAATAATATTAACCAGTACTTATATCTTGAGTAGTGGACTGCATGGTAGCATGTTCTTCTATGTATCACTCTCCTAGTGTCTGGTCTGAATGCGTACCGTTCTCCTGCCTACTTTTGGCCTGCGCCTGGCATCCTGGGGAACGTGCGCGGTTTTGACTTAAACTGGAATGGGTGCTGCAGGCCTGGTGTGGAATCACCCCGTGTCACACGCCCTAATGGTGGCTGGAACGGTGTTTCGCAGATGTAGATGAGGGTGCTTAGTAAATGTAGTACCCTGCATGCCACCTCAATCAACACTTGAATATTCACAACCATACTCTTAACATCAAACCCAAATTCGTACGAGTTTCACGTTGTCACGAATTTAAAAATCAGAAACCATCCGTCGGATCGATTGGTATTAGAATGTTTCTTTCCCTTTGACAACAAAAATGCGAATCAGATGATAATCTACCAAAAGACGTCTCACCTATCTTCCTTTCCTTCATATAATTTTTTTTTGTTATTCCCTCCTTTTTTCGTGTCTGGTTTCCCAACATCCCATGCTTTATGCCCTGGCGACGGTTTCTAAAGTAGTCAAATGCATTCTATAAGAACATTAGGAACTAAGTAGTCTTGAATTTCTATTTTTATATGATTGGACATTATTACCACTCTGCGATTTTTAAATTTTGATTCTTAAACATGCATTCTTATTGCTCATTTTAGTGCCATAGTTTGTTTTGGTGTCGTTAGAACTGATACGGCAGGGACAGATCTACAATTTTGCTGCCCTTCGTGGAAATCTCGACATAATTGCGGACGTACATCTATTAGACACCTTGTGGTCTGAGGATGGACATAAATGGCAACTGCGGAAAATATAAAGAAATTCCTTAATTGCAACACCTACTTATTTATCGCTGGTATGAAGTAAAAGCGATACCAAAACTAGTTACCGACCGAAAATATCAGCCTATTGGTCTCCTTTTCTTTCCACCTAGGCTACTGGTCACTTGGTCACGCAATACCTAACTCTTTAAATGTAATTGTGTTTCAGGGCTTAAATCAGGTCATTTGACCTCCCTTGGTGAAACATTTGGAGTCACGTAGGATTCTACATCTACATATACATAATATCCTGCGAGCCGCCGCATGGGTGCGTGGTAGGGGGTGTTAGGTCACCAGCCGATTAAAGATGTAAGCTTTTGGGAGGTGAAATGGTGGCATGTATTATAGGAGTGTATTTAGTGGAGCTCAGTTTTTATTGTGATCGTTTATTTTTCGCGGAAAGAACGAGTTTTTGTACCTATCTGTTCGGCAGTATATCTCTCTTATTTTATCGCATCTTTCAGACCTAGAGATGTAGTGAGGAGTCATGATAATATTTTCAGCGTCGCTCTGAAATACATCAGTTCTGAATTTATCAAGCAACCTAAGCCTAGAGTGTAGCCTCCGAGTCTTTAGAGGCTCCCACCTTAATCCCTCTATAAGTTGCGAGACACTATATGTACGCTCGTAGTTGTCTTTATCGAAGCGCGCTGCTTTCCTTTGTATTTTATTAATTTTTTTGGTTTAATCTTTATGACCAGGTTCCCAAATCTCGTGGCGTATTCGAGGTGTGGTTAATGATTTTATATCGATTTCCAGTTGTGGATAGTGTATTAATTTCTTATCATGGTGTCGTTTACATCATCGATATGTGTTGCAGATATGAGTAGAATAATCGATTGAAAGGAAAGAAGGTGAGATGAATAACGACAAATTAGTGCTCGGTATGTTATGGGAGAAATTGAAGCCCCAGGACAGCAGTCGAAGGTAGAGAGTGTGGAGGGAACAAGCATTTAGAGGCGATTTGATGATCAAAAATGTAATAGAAGGAAGAAATTCAAGCAGGAGAGGTGAGAAATAATTAAAAGTTTCCGATCTTATTTGCTCTTTGTTTAGATGATGAAATTTCGAAGGAAGCATCTGCTCGCCCTAGTATATCCATGCATCGTGTAAACAGACTCAATAAACGGCGTCGACGGGCACACTGATCCTACAAGCATTTCTAAATTAGTCAGTTGTGCTTAAGTCCTGGAGGACGTCGTAAGCACCTGAACGGGTTTATGCTTTTATGTAAATTTAAAACGGATTTATTTTCAGTAGAAGTGATAATGTCTTACGAACTCTTAACATACTACGGTAGATCAGATCGTGAGTATAAAATGGTGGGAAATAGATAGTAGAACAGAAAGTTTTAAAATATTGTTTTTCCCGCGATCGATGAGAGACCATAATGGCTGCGTTTATACTTTGAATTAGGTTATTTGACAGGTAGTGTAGCTGATTTATTCATATGCCCCCTATTGCATGTTTTAAATCTGCCGAGTAGTGATAGCATCATATTTTATATGTTCCCTGCATGACTCTTGTGTCACGTTTACATAGTTACATTATGCATTATTATGATTTGTAGCATATCCGTTATGTGGTGCATGTTGGTGAAGGTAAATTTCTTCACCATCCATACTGTTAAGAATGAAATCTCGATAGTAAATATCCACAAAGTTACGCCTGAAAAACTTTCAAATATTTCTTCACTGTAGTTCATGTTAGTGATAAGTCATCCCCTGCCAAACACCGTTGTGGTGGCTTACAGGGTAATAAGTAGATGTAGATGCGATGCTTAGCTCTCGGTTTGCGTCCTGCATCTAGCATTCTGATCTCAATTCTGATTTTCCTGAAATCGATGAAAGCATTATTTGAGAAGTAAGTTGAAGCGGTCTCCACTTCCTTCCCTCTCCGCGCAACCTCGTCCTTCACTCCGGCCCGTCTCGCCGACAAATGGACGGGCTACCTCCCTCCCTTTGCTTCCTTTCCCCCGAGCCACCCTCCCCCCCGTGCCTCCGCCTCCGCCATTCCTCCATCTTCGCCGAGTTTTGCAGCATATTGTTCCCAAACACGCCCGGTGTCCTTGACTACCCGAGGAGTCACGTACGGGCGTGATGGCTCCCTCCCATTCCCTCTCTCTCTCTCTCTCTCTCTCTCCTTCTCCTCCTCATCCCTTCCCTCCCCCTTTCCCCATTCGCACCTCCCACCACCCTTTCTTCGTGTTTTACTTTTCCCACTCTCCTCCTTCACGCAGAGAGAGAGAGAGATTGTTGACGCTGCCGCTTGTGTGTGAGTGGGAAGGCAAAGGTGTATTCGTAGGAGAGGCGGAGGATTTGGCAAACTGAGTGAAGCAGGCATAATAAGGTTCCGAGATGGTTGGGGGCACGGCCCTGAGCGGGGTTGGGTTCCGCGCAGACTGAAGGACCGATGAGGGGTGTGCGGTTGGGTTAAGCCTCTCCCTTTACTAGATGACTTACCTCTACATCTACGTACTACCCTGCGAGCCACCACGAGGGTGTGTGGCAGGGGGTGAAGATCACCAAACATACACTATTGCCATGCAAGTAGGATATTTAAGATTTAAGGGAGATAGGCTAGATAATAGGGTCACATGCAGCTAGATGGTTAGTATCTACATAATAAGAAAGGCATTATTGGTTGTTATTACATGCATCATACACTACAGACTACTCTTACTATATTTCACCTACCTATCCCTTTGCTACGCTGCCTATTGTCCTCTCTTATGGTACGCGGGAAAAATGACATTTTAAATCTATCGGTACGACAATCTACCTCTCTAATCTGTTAATCTGATCAAACCTAGCATAATCCTTAGGGGTTCTCAATATATATCTAACGTCATCTGTGAACAAATCGGTTTCGAATTTACTTAAAAGGTTTAACCTAAATTTTAACATGCGTTCTGATAGTAATTCCCATCCTAGTTCTTCTATTAAACTCGTAACTCTTACACAATTACCTAAACGGCCTTTTACAAATCCAGCGGATCTCCTTTGCACACGATCTAATTCTTTCATTAAACCTTCCTCGTACGGATCCCATATACTAGCGGCATATTCTAAATGAGGCCTGACAAGTGTATAATACCTTCTTTCTCGTACTCTCTCATCGCATTTGCCTAGAACCCTTTTTACGAATCCTAATCTACAGTTTTCTACACTAGTTATTTCCCTGATGTGTTTCCCCCATGACATGTGTTCAGTGATGGTGACGCCTAAGTATTTAATAGATTCTACGTTAGATATTTCCTTTTCTTTGATGCAATAATAATTCCGGGGAAAGCCATTCTTTTTCCAAAAGTTCATTATCGCGCATTTCTTCAAATTTAATTCTAGCTGCCAACTATCACACCGATCATCAATCGCATCTAAATCCTTAGCTAAAGACTGGATGTCCTCTTCATTCCTAATTTCCTTATACACTACTGCATCATCGGCAAAAAACTTAAATGTCATGTTGCTGTGCATGTTTCCGCAATTCATAGACATTTGCATTCTCTAACTGATGTCAATAAGTTCCTGTCTATATATTCCGCACTATGTTTTCTAGAAACGAAACGTGAAATTACAAGCAAGGTCGTGCAAAATATATTTCACCATATGAAAGCAGAAGATTCTTGGGGATCGGGTTGGTGTGGTGGCTAGACTACTGTCTAACCATACGGACGGCCAGGGTTCAAATCCTACAGACTCGGCTGTTTTTCAGAGGAAGCCCAGTCGCTACTTGAGTGTTTTGTGGAGGGCACTTCAAGTGCAGTACTTCGTCTGTCGGATGAGATGTTAAACGGTGGTCCCCTTGGCGCCTTTCGTTAAGAGCCAGCTAATTTCGACGCCGGATTTCTATCCACCGTTCCTCCTTTACCTGTCCCCTATGACGCAAATGACCTTAGCCGTCGTTCGCCTCCCCTAAAGTCCAGTCCGAAGATTCTTGCGAAATTGAGGGAAATTTTTGCATAATGCAGAAATAAAATGAGTTGTTCTCCTCTTGGATAAAATTTACTTCAACTCGGGTTTCCATGTTTTTTTGATCACCATCAGGTACCTATACATTAGCGTCATTTGTTACCTGATGATGATGTATAAACTTTGAAACCCGGGTCAAAGTAAATTTTATCCTAGTGTAAACCTGCTCATTTCATTTCTGCATTATATTTCACCATATTTACTTATTTTGGTGCTTTTCCGTGGTGCTATTATAGCGATGAATGGAACTAGGAAAAAATAAGTTTCTAGACCCCTCTTCTTGAGGTAACGTAGTCTAATCTTGTTGTCAGTGTCATGATAACCTTGCATCCCCTATACCATTATTTCTAAACCTCTGCTGTGGTCTACACGGCTTCCGCTCCGTAAACGTTATGAAACTCAATTTGAACCATTCCTTCTTGCCGTTCTTTAATCAGACGACACGAAAAAAAAATGGACGACGTTATTGTATTTCAAGGAAGTATTCGAAAAGGTTCCTCACGAAAAAATTACCTGTTTTTTCCATTTCCGGTCGAGTGAAATTAACGGCTAACTAGTGATTTAGACTCGAGACTCCATGATTGATCTTAGTCGAAAAGAAATAATCGACGGAAATACGTACCGGGCATGGTATGGGTTATATCCGGCGTTACACAGGGAAGCTTGATGGGCATACTGTTATTTCCTATTATTATCAACGGTATGAACTTCATCATTCCGAGCGAAGTTGGGATATCTTCTGATAACGTGGTCATATTGCGAGAAACCACGACAAAGGTGGACTTTTAAACTCTTTCATTGTATTCGAACGTATTTAATTTCTTGTCTCCTCTTTCCCTTCATGGCAGTAAAGGCCGCTTTACACGTTACATTTTATTGTACAAACGAATGAATGAACTCTTGCACGAGGAAAATTGTGCCATGTAAAGTGGCAAATTGCATGATTGTCTAAATGACTTAACGGCAAATAGAACTTGCTCTATTTCTACTCAGTTTCTTGTACATTTTTATGATACATTCGTTTGTGCTATATAATGTACCGTGTAAAGTGGCCTTAAAAAAGGGTCAGAACAGTTTGCCGGAGCTCAGATCACTTATCGCCACTTCCCTATCCCGACTGCCTTTTCATCTTCTCTTCTTTGCTAGCAGCCTCTTCCGTACATCTCGGTGCGGATTTAGATGCGATATGAAGGAAATTGATTGGGTTCCGAAAAAAATTCAATCGGCTGCTTCGTGTGGAAGTGGTGGATGGTCTGCTTGTCGGTGCCGTCGTGTCGTCCTCCTCGAATGGACTGGACGGAGTACGGGCAGGTGGCGAGGCAATTTGTTGCGGTGCGTTATCTTGGACGGTCGACAGGGGTGTCGGCGCGGAACTATCAGCCTCGTCTGGGAGCAAGTGGCAGGGGCGTCTGGGAGGAGACGGAGTTGAACGGCGAGCGGGAATACCACGTACCGTATGCCTCATGATTGGTGTCCGATAACTCGCACGAATTCATCTCATAATGCTACTGGGGACGTTTCCCTCCTGCTTATTCGAAAATCGTAATTTATATTGAGACTTCATTGAAACTAACGAAATTTATACCAGTATTATTCATATATACTTTCAATTAGTCAGTAATAACGGCGAAAATCGCAAAATTCTGGACAAATATTTTTATCTTTGAAATTAAAACTATCCGATACGCAGCAATAGTTAGAGGTTTTATCGAAATTATCAAATGTAAAATTGTTGGGAATTGTGAAAATTGTTTCTATCTTTATAGCAATCACCGTGTTTTTCAGCAATTCTTGTAATTTTCCTGGTATTCATCATTTAATTTAATTAATTTAAATGTCAAACTGTTATTTCTAACGTAGCTTTTATTTTTGCTTTCTGTTTAGTTCCTTTTGCTATCGAGCGGTGGTAAATTTAAATTTTTGGATACGGGACTTAGGTAGATTTTGAAATTCCATTCAATCTTCCTTTACTATCCGCAATCGCTGATGGAATTTGGAAGGTGTTTCGAGCGATTTCCTTTCTCACGAGACTGCGCAAGTTTACCATTGTTCGGCGTTTACATATGATATCCACTCGATACTTTTGTTCCTCGTACTTGCCTCGTTGTGTTGGTGTCGCACTAAATTCAGGAAATAGGGGACTTTTTAATGGAGTTCCCAGTTGTTCTTCTTCTCTCAGCACAATCCCTCAATGAGCGAAGAGCATTAGAAAACTGCCAGTCTTCGTAAATATTCCTCTTTAGTAACTCTAAAGTCTATCAACGAAGTAATTAAAATGTAAGGCTTAAGTAGATATAATTACCTTCTACTTCATCTGCATTTACAAAATAGCGTGCAAGCCACCGCTAGGGTGTGTGGCTCGACGGGGTGATACCACACCAGGCACGAAGTACTCATCCCAGCTGAAATCACAACCGCGCACGTTCCCCCGGATGCTAGGCGCAGGCCAAAAGCAGTCAGGATTACAGTGTGCGTACCGACCAGAAACTAGGAGAGTGCTACGTGGACGAACATGCTACCATGCGTTACACTACTTAAGATGCGACTCCTGGTTATAATTAGTTAGTAGGTAATAATGATGTTAAGATATTTAGCTCAAGTGCAAAGGCCTATTTTACCTAGTCAGGGTTTAAGTATCCTAGAACTGATCTGTCGCAACTATTATGATCCCATATTCTTCGGGGAAAAAATGAATTTTAAATCTATCGGTTCTGCAGTATATTTTCTTTATCTTTTGCCAGTGATCGTTTCTACCATGATAGTTGGGCTCTAGCAAAATATGTTGAACGTCCGGCAAAAAATAGTCTTCGTCAAACTTTCGTAAAAGATTTAATCTATATTTTTCCCTCCCATTGGATAGAGGGTCAATTCTGCTAAATTTTTCGTAACAATTTTTACAAATCTAGCTGCTCTCCGCTATATTCATCCATATCTGAAACTAGTTCTACTTCGTAGTAAAGGTCCCATATACTAGCGGTGTACTCCTAGTGAGGTCTCGAGAGTGAAAAAAAATCATCGCTCCTTTACTTACTCGTAACATTTTCCCAATATTCTTTAATAAATCCCAATGTACGATTTATCTGTCCGGAAAATTCCCATCTGTGCTTCCTCCAGGACAAGCCCTTAGCAAGGGTCATACATTAGTACTTAGCTGACTCTACTTATATTAGTTCGGCTTGATTAACTGTGTATGTTTCGTTGTTCAAGTTATTCTTTCTCCAAAAATTCGTAGCAACGCAATTTAAAAAAAATTAAATTCTAACTGCCTGTTCACTTCTGGTGATTAAAATCCTAAAAAGTCTGTTGCGCACATATGAACTTCAGTAGTATCTATAAATTCAGGTCCAACGTGGAGGATCATAAATTGTCAACATTTGTTTAATAATGTATGCTTAAGGCATCAGACGTCTCTCTTTCCCACAATGGCTATGAGAGTGCTAATATTTGACGTAATGTTCCGGAAGTTTCCAGTGTACTGTTATGCTACACATATTAGACAGGATGTCAGTCCATCCGGTGTCATGCTCGTATCAGACACATATTCAACGATCTCATATATTGCTTTGTGGAACTTACGGGTATTCGCCTTTTTTTTATTTTTTTAAATTTATTTATTTTTTTAGTTATTTTACCGAGACACAATTATGAAACCGATAAGATGAACTGAGTCATTGAGCATACCCTTCATATTCCGGATAGCATTTGAGGTCCTCGTTCAAGGAGTTCTAAGACTTTCGTTTATGCTATTCGTAAAGGAATAATTTTTCACGCTCATTGATTTAGATAGTATCAGAATGTATTGTAAGTTTTCTGGACTCTTTGAAGAAAGAGTTTAGTAAATAATTTACAAAGTTTAAAATTGATCCACCTGATTTACAAGAACAACTATTATGGGAAATAGATAAGCCTAACTGAGTCATTGGATTATTCAGGATGGAATTTCCAATGAACACCAGGAATGGAACCGAGATTAAGACTTCCATTGACGCACAATGAGGGAATTGTTGAACCGATAAGATTGTTGGTTCTGTCACTCAATGAGCAGATTCTGGCACACCGATAAAATAAGAGTGGACGACACTAGGTTTGAATCGTCATTTTTTCCGACATTATTGGTGGCTACAACAGAATCATTTCTATGCACCCATACATTTTTTACCTCGTTCAAATGCGTAATTTGTTTATTAATGCTAGGTTATAACTAAATTTGACCCGCTCAATGATCAGTACAAATTTGATATAGTCAAATCTTTTTGCTTCGAAAAATATTTTACTCTTCCCTCTAATGGTCGCAATTCATTTTCCCTTTGTTGTGCATGCTAAATGCCATTTAAAAAAGAAATGGATGGATAAATATAAAAAATTCGGAATTTATATTGCTCAATCCCTATTTTGATTGGCCTATAATTTTAAAAGTATTAATTTTGTAATTAATTCGATATGCCACGTACAATAACAATGAAACTGTTGTTGGATCTCACCTGATATTTTGCAGGAACGGGATGCGAGAAGAATATAATAGGAGCCGCGTAGAACATAGGGGTGGAAATATTTCAGCGCCGAAGTGTGATGTTCCCAATCGCATGATGTGATTTTCCCATTCACCCTGATACATCGCTCCTGCTTTGCGATGCGATTTATACTAGTTGCTCGTAATCGCAAGGGCATTGCGCACTTAATCCCCGGATGCAGAGGTGTCGTCGAGCTGTTGTGTGTGTGTGTGTTTATCCTCCTCCGAAATTCTATCCTCTCCGACCTCTCAAGGGTTTCTACCTGACCCGCTGAAGGCAATACTTTATTTGGAAAGGAGTTCGTTCTCCTTTCCTTGACAGAAGTTGGGAAGGGTCAGCCGTTGTATAGTTCAGAAAGGTCCATGTGGAGGCTCATGTGTGATACCCCTCGCAATGTGAAAATGTGGTTTAAACTCTTCCGCTGTTATTATTTTTTCCACTTTCCCACACGGTTAAGTGTACCCTATGCGGGCAAATCGTGTACTTTTGTTATAATATTAGTGCGATATTTGATATCGTTTGCTAGCATGGCCATTCAGACGCCTTGGCTGTGCAATTTCCATCCTAGTCCGAAAGTCTTAACCCTTAGTTACACATTTCTCTCGATAGCTATGCCCCAATCGGTTGGACCCCTCGTAAAGTAATTTACTATCCACTCTGCCTGTTCTTCCGGTTTTACACGTGACCCCAAGCGTATGCGTACCTCTGGTTGGGTAAGGCTGAGAAGGCATCTCAGAACTTGGTGACACACGCCTGCTTAGACAGTGCGGTGTGAGAGATGCGGAAGCTTATAGGGAATGGGATGAAGGGTCCTCGCGGTAGACCTACGGTTTTAGTCTGCCCGTCAGAACGCAAACTCTACGCCTGCAGATGCCGCCATGTTCTGCTATACATTTCCTTCTGCGATAATCTGAAAACATATTATAGGTCTTTTTATGCGCTTCTCTATGTCTACACATCGACACTTTTACCCGGTTCTTTTCGCTCAAGTCAAAAATTTGTGCTGTAGTTAAAATGTGAGCATTTTTGGGTCCTTATTTGATAGGCTTGAATATCGAATCAAACCCGTGCGCCGAAGATCGGAAAGATATGTGAAAGGTAGTTACGATAATATCACATCATATAGTGGTACTGGACAACTGTGTCGTGGGAATCGCTGTCAAACTGAGGAAAAAAAATTAGAGTCAATTAAAAAAATTCAAAACAGACTTGTTTTCTGACCGCATGAATAATATTTTACGAGGCTCGACATAGTACGGAAGATTAGATCAGGAATGTAAATTATGGAGATAGACCGCCGTCTGGGCAGATTTTCAAGTTGTATTTTTTCCGCTAACGATAAGAGGTCGTAATGTATTGAGACGTGATAATTAGGTTGCTTGACGAGTCGCGCAGCGTATCATATGGTTTGTTCTTTTATGATTCTCTAATTATATGTTAAGTAGGATTGACTGCCCTTCTCACGAATTTCCTGTATATATTTGGATCTCTGTGTGTGTATGTTTTAGCAAAGTCCATGAATGTAGTAGTGAAATTCATTAATACCCTTAGTTTAAAAAGAGACGTTTCAGGCGTAATCTGGTGGAATGACATAATTAATGAAAGCTGGCAATTTTCCACAATATAAACTTTAAAAAGATCGGTTTCGATGTACTACATCATCATCAGGTATGCATGTTACCTGATGATGATGTAGCATCACATTTGTAGCACTAGCCGTAAATAATATTGGTAAAACTTTTCCCCTGTCCATATATTTGCAGGCATTTCGTCATGAATGAATACGCGTTGGTTTTGTAAAGTTTTTAGAATATAGTGTTGTGTGAGTTCGTGAATTATCACCCCCTGCCACACCCTCAAGGTGGCTGGCAGGGTACCGTGTATGTGTGGCCGTGTATGTGTGGATGAAGATGCAGGAAACCAAAATCTCTCTGGAACCGAGGAGGCGTGGGAAAGGGTGGATCTGTCCGGGACTTCACGAGATAGTTTGGGGAAGAGAGAGTGTGAGAGAGAGTGTGAGAGAGAGATATGGGGAAGGGTGACAAGGCGTGGTGGTGGTGCGGAGGAGGGCGTGGTGGTGGGAGTGGCGAGGCGTGGCTCGGAGCCGCAGAAGCAGCTTCACAGAAGCGTCGCTCTCCTCTCTCTCAGGAGATGGAAGACGGGAGAGCGCTTGAGGGAGAGTGAAGGTGGGAAGGCGGGAGGGAGGGAATGGTGTGGGGAACGGTTTCCTCTCTTCTCTAACCTCTCCCTCCCCCTACCCCCCCCCCCACAAACCCGCCCCCGGGAGAGCAACCTGCGCTCTCCGCCGTCTTCACAGTCGCCGCAGACTCATCCCCCGGCACACCCCTCCTCCTCCTCCTTCTCCCCCTGCCGTAGTGGAATGGGGTGGGGTGGAGACGAGTGCGTAAGGGGACTCGGGAGGGCCACGGAGCTCCTTGGGCTCACACATTCGCACATTCAAGCGCAAGGGCGGCTTTGCCATTGGCATCGACGCGAACTTCAGCGTCTCCCGCCGGTTCGGTGCATTCGCGGTGGAGTTTACGATCTCCTTTAAGGTGGTTTGAGCGAGCTATCATTTCGCATAAAATTTCATGAATTCGGCCTCATCGTTGAGTAATGTATCTCACATTTTCAGCGATAAAATGTATCAGCCACTTAGGGCTCTACTTCTCGACTTATTGCCCCATATATTTATTTATTTATTTACACAGATCAGTACGGATAGACAAAGGTCAGGTGGTGCTGTAAGGTTACGTCAAAATATACCATGTGAGGCGAAATATAAACAAAATCTTAGATAATCAAACATAAAAATTGATGTTAATATCACCAATCAACTTGCATAAATGGTGCGCATCAAAGTCTTTGCATCCATTTGTTATATTTCTTCTTGAATGCCTGTATGTTAGAAGGTAAGGGTTCTAACAACTCTCCAGGTAACTGGTTCCATTCAATAATTGTCCTGTTGAGGATTGAGAATTTTTTATCATTTGTTTTTTGGGATCTCTGTTTTACTTTGAACATATGATCATTCTTGCTGATGAAGTAATATATGCCAGCTTAGGGATGGGCGATTTTCCAATATATTGGTTCCAATATCAATATTTTTTAAATATTGGGATACTAAAATTACAATTTTGGAACGAAAAATACCAATATCCTTGACCTATTGGATATTGGTGGTCGGAAAAACCAATATTTGTAATTGGAAAATTGTAAATTGAAGAAGCAATATTTGCAATTGGAATATTGATTATTGGATCACCAATGTTAAAATTTCAAGTATTGAATATTGGAACCCGGCGAGGAGGGTGGTCGGAGAGCGCCATAATCTTAGAAAACAGACGGCGCGCGTGGCACTCAGTGCAGCACTTCCTTTTTCACTATTATTCATAGCAATAACTGGGGAAAGGAAGCTTGCATTGGTTTTCTTGTTTTATTAACAGACTTTTACATAGTTAATGAAGTCCCTTTTTCGAAGTAACCCCCCTCGGTTCTAATACACTTATGCCACCGTTTTTTTTACCTATTAATTTTACCTGTTAATAATTTTCAAAATTTACCAATATACCAATTTTTTATTTTTTCATCATTTCCATTATTACCATATTTCCAATATTCCAGTATATGAATATTTTCCAATATTCAATAGTCCAATACAGGTTAGTGATACTGGCCCATTCTCAGTGTTTTAAGGCATTGGGGTTCAAATACCGCCCAGCTCTAAACCTGCTATTTGTGTGGGAAATGGTGCAGGTATTAACCCTAGTGAGACTCAGTATCAAAATATGAGTAATACCTAACGCGTATATCTCGTAAGAAATTTTATCCTGTGCAATTTGTATTAATTCTTATCTGTTTTTACAGAAAAATCAATTACTCACCTGTAATTTGTACAAAATCTCCAGAAATTCTAAAATTGTCAAGATGTTCGCGGTATTGACCCTAAAATGCCAAATATTTTGCATGGTAAATGGTGCGGGTGTGCACCCCAGTGAGACTTAATATCAAAATGTTAGTAATATCTTATGCATAGATCTCGTAAGAATTTTATGGCGTGCAGTTTGTATGAATTCTTAACTATTTTTACAAAATAATCAATTACTCACCTGTAATTTGTACAAAATCGCTAATAATTCTACCATTGCAAAGACATTTTTTCCACTCGTCATGAAAAGAGAGTCAATTCAAAGACTAATGTATGCATATTCAGTTCATTACTGACACCTTCAGTAATATATTCATATAAAAATGTTTGCGTCAATAATATTACAATATTTACTTCATGCTTGTTACAGCAGTTGAAATCAAGAAATTAAATTCGAAGATGTTCTCAATTATCACACGGGAAAAATATTACTGTAACCATCTTCGGCGTCAAACATGAACGTCAACTTCATCGTTCATCCAGTCAAAAATTTCACCTTTACGGTTGACGTCAGCGCATGTGCATTACGTTCTATGTCCGTGGCTGTCGTCTGCGGAGTTCTGTATCAGTTCTGTGCAAGATCGCTCGATTGTATCGATTGTATTCTTGCGTCGATACAGGTCTTCGCAACCAATTCCTTCACCTGTCCGCCGTAATTGTCAACCGAAAAAAATCAACGAAAATAGGGCGCACGTCGTCACTTCGAGTACAAATGCACTACCAAGTAAAATATTGAAAAAACTATGGTATGCTTGTGGAGAATACACTAAAATTAGCACATTATTGGCGGACTTGTTTACGTTGCTAATATCTATATCGAAGGAAGAATACGATCGATATTGAAGGACCTTGGTTCTATGCCCCGTAGTATGACAGTGATTAGCGGCCGATGCTACCTATCATTGAAGCAGCTAAATCATTTGCATCCATCATGCTCTTTGCATGAGTGCATTGTAATGCACGGAAATTAGTGCATCGTCTTTGTTTATTTTATAGGCTGTGGATCCCAACACGAGGCTGCGCAACTGAGGATTTGGGACTATGGGCGACTACTCCACACGCAAGTTACTGTTGACAGGCGATCGTAAACCGAAGTCATGAACATGAATCCAATTAAAGGTTAACGTTTTCAGGTGATGATAATCGTACACGAGGCTGAAGACTTGTGTACAAAATCCTCGCCAGCGTTCTCGCGCTCGCTCGTGCAAAACCGGTCACTGCTGTGAATGGGCGATAGCTCTGTGGCTTTAATTATTTTATGTCTATCTCACCTTCAACTTGTGGACGAATTATTTACGTCTATCGTATCACCGATGTGCGACTTGGCTAAGTTGACAAATCGCGTAAGAATAATGCGTTAAAAATGACTTTTCTGCTGAAATCTTCGTCGGTGCCTAGTGCAACTTGAAAGAAAAAATAATTTGAGTTTTCAATATTTTATTTCCACGAACTTACCGCTGATATTTTTCATTACATACAATAATGATTACTATTCTACCTTGCCTTCCGTAGTATGAGGGAAGGCTTACTTGCGTTATAATGAGGGCTTGTTAATATTTTTACTTTTCCCCGTTTTTAATGTATAAAATATTGACTTATTCTTTTGTCCGTCGTAAACCCATCTTTTAGTGGTATTGCTGCCATTCACGTTTTCGACAGAGCTTACACAACAAATACGTGACGATTATTGTCACTAATTTGCTTTGTGACCTTCTTCGGCTGAATCTTCGCAACAACACGAACTGGGGCAAACAATGCGGGGCTGTGTAATTTTAAGAATTTCTTATCTGATGGACTGGGGGTCGCCATTCCTTACTTACGGAATCATGGGTCGTAAACATGCCTTGCAGTTTCCATGAAAACGCTGAATATTGGTGACATGTTCTGATTAGAGAGATCGGAAACTTGTGCCTGCGTCGGATATGTATTGTTCTTTCAATGTTATTATTCATGCTTATCTTAGCTTATTTTCCCAATGACACCCGTACCTTATTTTAAAGTTTGCGTTTGGTGGTATCTTCAAAATATGCTGCATAAAATGTCAGTTTTACTATCCCTCCCAATCTCCCCCAGTGGAAAACCCTTGAGATGGCTCTCAGGGCAATATAAAGACGTAGCATGTAAAGCCCGCTGTGAACGGGGGACGAACTTGCACAATTTTTAACTGCATTTTTTTATTTCTCTGGCGATCACTTACAATTGAATTAGAGCAGGGGATTTTTGCCATCTCGCGTTCGTGCCTTCTTGCAATTCACAGCTTTACAGAATGTAATTTGAAATACGCGTTCGGGCATACATCAGATTTTGCAATTACGTGCCTCGTGTAAAACAGGCTTAAGATTTGGCGACTCCTTGACCATTGGAAAAAAAATGCTTATAATCGGGGATTGGGTTGGTGTGGTGGCTGGAGTACTGTCTAACCGTATGGACGGCCAGGGTTCAAATTCCTGCAGAGGAGGATGTTTATCAGAGGACACCCGATCCCTACTTGAGTGTCTTGTGCAGAGCACTTCAAGTACAGTACTCCGTATGTCGGATGAGACGTTAAACCGTGGTCCCCTTGGAGCCTATCGTTAAGAGCAGGCTAATGCCGACGCCGGGTTTCTATCCACCCTTCCTCCCTTACCTGTCCCCTATGGCGCAAATGACCTTAGCTCTCGGTTTCCTCCACAAATGTTCATCTACATCTATATGTACGTAATACCCTGCGAGCCACCACGAGGGTGTGTGGCAGGGGGTAAAGATCACCAAACATGCACTCTTGACATGCAACTGGGATATTTAAGGGAGATATATTAGAGAATAGGGTCACATGCAGCTAGATGGTTAGTATCTACATAATAAGAAAGGCATTATTGGTTGTTATTACATGCATCATACACTGCAGACTACTCTTACTATATTTCACCTACCTATCCCTTTGCTACGCTGCCTATTGTTCTCTCTTATGGTACGCGGGAAAAATGATATTGTAAATCTATCGGTACGATAATCTATCTCTCTAATCTTTTTAATCTGATCAAACCTAGCATATTCCGTAGGGGTTTCAATATATATCTAACGTCATCTGTGAACAACTCGGTTTCGAATTTACTTAAAAGGTTAAACCTAAATTTTAACTAGCGTTCTGATAGTAATTCCCATCCTAGTTCTTCTATTAAACTCGTAACTCTTACACAATTATCATAACGGCCTTTAATAAATCTAGCGGATCTCCTTTGCACACGCTCTAATTCTTTTATTAAACCTTCCTCGTATGGATCCAATATACTAGCGGCATATTCTAAATGAGGCCTGACAAGTGTAAAATAGCTTCTTTCTCGTACTCTCTCATCGCATTTGCCTAGAATCCTTTTTACGAATCCTAATCTACGGTTTGCTACACTAGTTATTTCCCTGATGTGTTTCCCCCATGACATGTGTTCAGTGATGGTGACGCCTAAGTATTTAATAGATTCTTCGTTGCATATTTTCTTTTCTTTGATGCAATAATTATTCCGGGGAAAGCCATTCTTTTTCCAAAAGTTCATTATCGCTCTATACTGTTCACTATATTCCTGTCTATCCCGTATGATGCTAACTTCTCGAGTAACTTACAGCGGGGAACCTTGTCTAACGCTTTCCTAAAGTCAAGAAACGCTGCGTCTACCTGTACGTTACCTTTTCCGGAAACTAAAATATCATGAACAAAAAGACCTAATTGAGTTTCGCAAGACCGTCCCTTTCTGAACCCATGCTGGTTTGTTATCAATAAATCCTGGCTATCGAGGTGTCTCATTATTGATGTAACTATTATGTGCTCTATAATTTTACATGATAGTGACTTTAATGATATTGGTCTATAATTACATGGCTGTTCCCTATCGTCGCTTATCAAAATTGGGGTCACGTTTGCTATCTTCCAGTCTTTGGGAACCGCGTGTTCTTCGAGGGATTTGTGAAATACTACTTTAAGATACGGAGCCATTTCGAGAGCTAATTATTTATAAACACGAGCTGGAATTTCATCAGGACCTGAGGACTTGTTCGGGCTAATGTTATTTAGTAAGGATATGATTCCGCTACAAGATATATCGGTCGGGGACATTGGTTGCTGAAATCGGTCTGGTATGGTTTCGTGCAAACTACGCTTAGATTCATTAAAAACGCTCTGAAAAAAAAATAATTCAACAAATTAGCCTTATCTAAAGTGGAAGTTGCTATTTCGCCTCTATCGTTTTTCAAGGAATTAACCGTTGCCTTTTTATTTCCCCGTACTTTCCTAACATATGACCAAAATGCTTTCGGATTTCCCTCTAGTTGTTCTCCGAGTACTTTTCTCTTGAATTCACTAAACCCTTTTCTAAGTGCTGTTTTTGCGGCTGCTTTACAAATTTTATATTCAATCAGTAATTTTATATCAATTTATTAATTTTTATTCAATCCAATGCTTATAATCACGACCCCTATCTCCTATGGAAGTTCTGTAGATTGTTCCTGAAGCACCCTGTCCACTGGTAGGTATAAATACAGTGTACATACATGCAGTAGGTACATACGGGGACAGTGTGTCCGTATACGAACGTTGACAAACACACGCGTTAAAGTTCTCCCCCTCCTCTCCACAATCTCTGTTCCCCTTCCGCGCTCTCCTTTGCCCACAATGCCCCTCCCCCCCACCGCCCCTTCTCTCCCGACCCGTCTTCCACAACAGGTTTTTCGCATGCATTCCCTCTACCCCCGCTCCTCTCCCCTCTCCTCAACTCCCGCACTCCCATCCCCATATCTCCCTTTCCCTTCTCATCCACTCTCCTCATTGCCCTTCCATTGCGAGGGTCCGTCCCGCCCCGAACGAGGAAGGGCAAAATAAAAGAAGGGAAAAAAATAGCTCCCGGTTCGCAGGGCTGGTCGTGGCGACTGCGGTGCATCTTTTGATATTATTTCGGCCCTCTCGTTCCATTTTATTTTCTCATTACTCTTATTTCCTTCACGTTTTTTTCAGTCTTCCAGGCGTCCGATTTTCTGGAAGCTGCGGCCCTTGGGATCGCATCTTGGTTTCGTCGCTTTGGTGGTATATTACGTTGGTGGTGGTGGTATATTACGTGGCGGATTTCGTACGGCTTCTGACATGTACATGTTAATCCGTTCGCCACATAGGCTTAGAAGCTTTAAAAAGACCAAAATTTTCTCTCGTTCTCTTGCTTCCTCATCAAAGGCCACTCAGACGTCCATCATGATCATTACTGTATAATGATTATGTCTGGCACCATTTAATGTCCTATTGTTTTATATATTTTCATATCTCATTCTGATATGTTGTCGGTTATTGGTTTTAATGCAATTTGCGTGATTCGAGGTAAATTTAAATTATTTCGTTCAAAAGAGCCCTTGCACTTATTTTTAATTTCGATGCATTTTGTGGAGCTCAATGGAATTACTCAATTAGCCTGATGATGAGAACTTATAATTTTGGAAATTTAAACCGCGGAGGCTCAAAATATCTCGCGCACCAATAACTGAAACATTTGGATAAAGAAATTTCTTATTATAAGATCGGCCATATAAACCGGAAATTATAAAAAAGATTCCTAAATTTCGATTGATTTACGGGGAAGTCAATGACTACAATCGATGTTGCCATCCGCTGCGCATAATGCGATAATATAAAAAATCTGTTACATTTTATCTAACCAACTCTAAATCCCGCTGTCATGCTAAAGATCGATTCAGTGCAATGTCAAGGGCTTACACCAATTTCACGTGCTGTAGTTGGAAGGTTCTCTTCAAAATGTACTTCCTTCCTGAGATATCGTTCTGAGTTGCATCATTGCGTCCGTTGCATCATTCTGTACTTCATGCGGTATGTTACAGAATTCACTCAACCCCCCTTTAATTTACTCGGTAATACAGGTTGTTTCAGCACCTTACCCATGGAGTATCATTTTCTCTTCTCCTGTTTATCATTAGGTGTTAGCGAACCTTTTGTGAGTACAAAATGTACGATTTGTGGAACGAACGGTGTTGGCAAAAGTTAAGAAACCTCAACCGCAGTTTGCGCAGCTGTACTAAGTTTTGTTACCATTTTATGACGCTCATTTTTCATTCGCACATATGCACTACCTAGTCGTAGCTTGCATTGTTTATTCAATTTAATGAATTCCCAAACTAAAGGCAATTATACCGTATAAGGCGATGCATGCAATATTCAGCAACTTTTTGTCAAACGCATTCCGGACAGAGGTAATCTTCTTTAGTATGTATGGACCGTTTGCACCAAATTACAAGATTGATCATGTTATTCAAGTTGAATCATGCTCTACTACGCACCGGGTAAAGCTTTCTACGCCAACGTTTCGACAGCACGACTCGTATTTATTCTTACGGCTCCCGATGGCTCATCATGAGCCCCTAAGATCAACGTCTCAGGTCTCATCGCCTATGTTAGAATCGTTAGAAAACCTGAAGACGATGAATGATATGTGCTTGTAAATTATAATCAATCACGAGTTTTGCAGATCGTCGTAGCTCAAAGCCCATGGGAAGGTTGACAGAGATGGAGGAATTGACCTAGTAAGCTATCCGAGGATAATTATCTTCACCGTCGGCCGGTTGAGCACGAAATCTTAATTTTTATCTATCTATAATTTGAGCTCTAAATACTCTACTATATACATTTGATATGTTATAATTTTTCGTGGAGAAGTGAAGTGTGTGTAGAGATGTCATTCCATTCAAGTGATTGCTTAGTGTTTCTCTCGTTTGCATCGCAATGTAGCCCTTCCGGTCGCCCTAGTGTCTCCAGCGTCGACAGTTAAAACCGGATCGGTCAATCGTCTTTCGTCGCAAATGAAACCTGCTTGTTGCCTGAATGTTTGGCACATAGACTACATGTACTCTCCCCTGTCGTCATACATTAACCCGCCTGCCGTCATACGTTGGCATCGTCCGTAGCAGCAGCACAGTTTGTCCTCTCTCTATCACTCCCTTTAACACGACGCTCACCTGGCCGAAGGGTCGCTCACATTTCGCGGCCAACCGCCGGGCCATTCATCATCCCATCGGGCCGGGTCCGCCTCCGGGCTCTGCAAAGGCGGCGGCCGGTGGAGGGAGGGAAGGCGGGCCGGGTTGACTCAATTCGCGCCCAAGGGAGCCGATGGGGGAATACACCGCAGCCTCTCCCCCGACCACTTTCTCCCCTCCTCAAGAGTGAGTGCCTCTTCCGCGACGCGTGTGACGCAACGGGGCATTTAAAGCGGCAATCATACTCGCCGCGGGATGCTCTTCTCTCTCTCTCTTTCGTCACGAGAGGGCTCCTGCAGTGGCATGTAGTTGGTGACGTCACTTACTGGCCTCTGCTTGACATAAACGACCGTTCACTATGTGCACCAAGATGGGATGTGTGTGGTGCCTTCACTTCATACATAGCATCTTGGGGAGGCGATTTTGAATAACTCGTAACTGAATTTCGTAATGTGCGCTTTACAATTATCATTCAACTCTCTTTGTTCAATGAGAGCTGCAGAAAGTAGGCGTTAATCAGCCCTTGGTGAGACTTTGGTGAAAACCGATAGCCTACTCGCAAGGTTAAAGTTACAAGAATAGATAAGATGGCACGAATTTCATGTGACCACTGAACGTAATGGTTATTCTACCTTGGACCTGTAGGACAGACAAACACGACAAAATTAGAATGGTACTGCTTTTTAACTGTTTTAAATTTCGCCCTCACTCCATTAATGACAGCCAGGAAATCAGCGAAAAACTAGTGCTGCCAATGTTATCGTAAAAATCAACTTAGGTGACGGCTGTCATGCTTATCTGGCCTAGATGTGTTGTTTATTTGCCTTTCTGTCTTGAACCATGATTCCGGTGAAAGTCTATCCGTCTAAATAGGTTATTTCGGAATTGAATTTGGCCTTCAAGGCTCCTGCTAAACCTTCCCCGTGGCTATCCATCCATTGGCGCGTGGTGATATTTCCACCAAAATATGAGTTCCCGTAAGGTCTTGCCGGGGAATAATACCTTACGGACATCCCGACTTCTTCGAGAAACTATTATCGAATATATTTATTTAATATCTTGTGTAAATGGTTTATATAAACGCTCATTGTGACTGGTGAATACTTGTGTGTGTGGGTGTGTTGATGTCATCCCGTAACTCTGATTTGGGAAGTGGAGATTTTTCTCCATAGATTTTCGCATCCTTTCAATTTCATTTTATCCTATAAGTATTTAAAGTGCTCTCGTAATCGCGGAATAAATGCCTGACGTGAAACTATGTATTATGTATTAGGCGTCACCATCACTGAAGACATGTCAAGGGGGAAACACATCAGGGAAATAACTAGTGTAGAAAACCGTAGTTTAGGATTCGTAAAAAGGGTTCTAGGCAAATGCGATGAGAGAGTACGAGAAAGAAGCTATTTTACACTTGTCAGGCCTCATTTAGAATATGCCGCTAGTATATGGGATCCGTACGAGGAAGGTTTGATAAAAGAATTAGAGCGTGTGCAAAGGAGATCCGCTAGAGTTGTTAAAGTTAAAGACCGTTATGATAATTGTGTAAGAGTTACGAGTTTAATAGAAGAACTAGGATGGGAATTACTATCAGAACGCAGGTTAAAATTTAGGTTAAACCTTTTGAGTAAATTCGAAACCGATTTGTTCACAGATGACGTTAGATATATATTGAGAACCCCTGCGTATTATGCTAGGTTTGATCGGATTAACAAGATTAGAGAGATAGATTGTAGTACCGATAGATTTAAAATGTCATTTTTCCCTCGTACTATAAGAGAGAACAATAGGCAGCGTAGCAAAGGGATAGGTATGTGAAATATAGTTAGAGTAGTCAGTAGTGCATGATGAATGTGATAACAACCAATTATCTCTTTCTTATAATGTAGATACTAACCATCTAGCAGCATATGACCCTATTATCTAGCATATCTCCCTTAAATATCCTACTTGCATGTCAATGGTTAATGTTTGGTGATGTTCACCCCGTGCCACACTCCCTCGTGGTGGCTCGCAGGGTATCACGTAGATGTATGTAAGGTTTTTGTCATTTTGTAATTTTCATTTCAAGACAGGAATTAGTTGGTAGTT
The DNA here is from genome assembly GCA_963169105.1 of Ceriagrion tenellum. Taxonomy (NCBI): domain Eukaryota; kingdom Metazoa; phylum Arthropoda; class Insecta; order Odonata; family Coenagrionidae; genus Ceriagrion; species Ceriagrion tenellum. Next base: position 43,907,541 of record OY720633.1, on the reverse strand, counting down.
TTAAATTATTTCACGTAACTATAGACGATTCTGGAATGATGTCAACGGAAATATCCACACTGGCTAGGTGAATCTCGGATTGAAACTACGAATTAGCTGTTGACGATGAGATTTTGTGCTAGGATCCTCGCAGTAGTGAAAATTTCGTGGCCTCTTTTGATGTTGCATTACAATTTCGTCCTTCGGAGTATTCTTAATCACGTGCGACTCTCTGATGGCTTCTACATCTACATCTACATCTACGTAATACCCTGCGAGCCACCACGAGGGTGTGTGGCAGGGGGTGAAGATCACCAAACATGCACTATTGCCATGTAAGTAGGATATATAATGTAGACATGCTAGAAAATAGGGTCATAGTTTATTAGTTACTACAGTAGATTATTAGTTATTGAAAGTAATTGCAGTAGTTATTACAATAGAATATTAGTTACTAAGGTATAGTACAGGTTAAAATCTACATAATAAGGAAGGGATTATTGGTAGTTATTACATGCATCATGCACTACAGACTATTCTAACTATGTTTCACCTACCTATCCCTTTTGCTACGTTGCCTATTGTTCTCTCTTATGGTACGCGGGAAAAATGACATTTTAAATCTATCGGTACGACAATCTATCTCTCTAATTTTGTTAATATGGTCAAACCTAGCATAATACGCAGGGGTTCTTAATATATATCTAACGTCATCTGTGAACAAATCGGTTTCGAATTTACTTAAAAGGTTTAACCTAAATTTTAACCTGCGTTCTGATAATAATTCCCATCCTAGTTCTTCTATTAAACTCGTAACACTAATACAATTATCATAACGGCATTTAACAAACCTAGCAGATCTCCTTTGCACGCGCTCTAACTCTTTTATCATACCTTCCTCGTACGGATCCCATATACTAGCGGCATATTCTAAATGAGGCCTGACAAGTGTATAATACCTTCTTTCTCGGACTCTCTCATCGCATTTGCCTAGAACCCTTTTTACGAATCCTAATCTACGGTTTGCTACACTAGTTATTTCCCTGATGTGTTTCCCCCATGACATGTCTTCACTGATGGTGACGCCTAAGTATTTAATTGATTCTACGTTACATATTTTGTTTTCTTTGATGCTATAATTATTCCGGGGAAGGCCATTCTTTTTCCAAAAATTCATAATCGCGCATTTCTTCAAATTTAATTCTAGCTGCCATCTATCACACCAATCATCAATCGCATCTAAATCCTTTACTTTGTTCGCAGGGCGAAGGTATTCCGTATATCCTGTAGGAATAAAAAAAATGGAACCACTTCCTTGTAGTTTTCTTAATAATCTCTTCTGTATTTATATTTTCTCATTTTTTGGGTGTTCTATGCGAGGGAAGAGTTACATATAGTCCGCGTTCGTTGAAATCGGGTTAAAATTAGTTATTATATTTATAATGGCCTTTTTTCATCGCTATACATACGTGCAAATTTTGCCGTACATGTTTCTGGTTATATTTTTTCATTGTTTAAACATATATCTGTCTGTATTACATTGGTAACATTCTGAGAAAGTCATTATTTTCCCAAATTTATCAAATTTCGCGCATGTTTTCGAATCTAATACTTCGCACGGTATGTAATATAATGGTCACCATGCTTTTGATTATTTTTAGTGTACAAGGTATGTATCATATCTTACATTTATTCCTTCGGTGTTGGAATCAATTTTAATATACATGTTTTTGTCTCCGTTTTTAAATATTCTTTCATTCTCAGCGCTACCATTTTAGTGAAAAGATAAATTTCATTTATCTTATTTTCAGTGGGTTTCTTTCCCCAAGTCGTCTGACTAGCCTTAAGTCCGCATTTCCCGTTTTGTTAGCCAAACGCATTGGGTTATGATAATGAAATCTCGGTGACTCGTCAAAAAATTGTGTATTTTTCAGTAACTCCAGCCCGTATTTACATATTTGCTCAGTTTTATTCCGTTAATGGAGTTATTTTAAGTAGTCGGAATGTAAATAGAGTTTAAGTGTTTTCTATGAGGTCCGTGGTTTTCACGGTGTTTCAATTTTCCATGTTTTTTAATGATTGAAAATGTTGGTTACATAATCGCCAAATAACATTTTCGCTGTTAATTAAGAAATACCATACCGCCAAATTGCTTCCAGCGTGCGGGTTAATCTGTCGGAAATGGATGAATGAAAAAGTATTTAAAATTAGTCTTCATTTTAGGAAAGCTCTGGGATTCGAGTGTTTTCCATTCGTTAACTGTATGCCATGCGAAAGTGGAATCGTCTGACATAATTTTTTCGATAATGACCACCTATTTTTTCGATCATTTCGATAGTGGATCAGAAAAAATTCCCTAAAAATAGATCTGCATCTACAAATACACTCCGAAACTCCTCAAGGCTGTGAGTTTGATATGCATCTACATATTTCCCTACAAGCCACCTCAAAGGTAGTTTGTAGGGGGTTATTTATCACCGACATGCACTATAGTGTAAAAACTAACTTTCACCAATACACACTGCACTCTAGGTATGCTACCAATGCTAAAGAAACTTGAATTAATCTCTATTGCATTTACGTAAACGTGATACGAGAGTCATTCAGGGAATATGCCAAACATGATACTAGAACTACGCGGCAGATTTAGAAGCAAGCATTACGGAGCTCATCAATTTTAATTAGCTACACTATCTGTCAACAAACATACTTAAAAGTTTGAAGGCAGTCATTATGATCACTTGTCGATCGCGGGAAAAACGACATTTTGAACTTGTCTGTTCTGCATTCTATTTCCCTAATTTTATTCTCATTACCTGAAGTACCGTAGTTTGTTGGAGTTCGTTAGATATTAATAACTTCGTCAGAAAATAAATTGGTTTTTAATTGACATAGCGGTATATAGTTGCTGCGAATGCTTCCGCGGTGCTTCGATGATATAGGCTGCATTTTTGGGTTTTCACCACGTTTTTGTTTTTCGTCTTTCTTCTGTTTCGTTTCGACCTGGACCTGAAGACGCTTGCTGAGCGCAGGCGAAACTGTTGTCACCAAAAACAACAACGCGACGAAAACCCACACATGCAGCCTATATCACTGAAGTATATGGATGGTTGCATGTTCGTCATTGGGCACTTAAGCATTTTTCTTTCGTTTACCTTTTCCAGTTCCAAGTCTGTGATTGAGACACTGCTTTATGATAACTCTTGTGATAGTGAAAATATAGGTTTAGGAAATCAATTTCGCTGCAAGGATATAAAATGAATGTGACTTTAGACCCTATTCCCGTTATGTAACAAAAATATCTTTGCCTCCATGAAATAGAACCTGCTAAGACTAACTTAGCTCTCTCACAATTTTAAGGCGAAAGATCTCCGATCAAACGGATAACTCTTTATTCACAAGTGCTGTAAATTCGCAAACATTTGCCGCCTCTGGAGTTTTCTTTTCCTCTTTAGCGGCCACTTGGATTCCTCACGCCTTGTTACCGACTCGATATGCCGTCGCAGCATCGTTATTGCTCTGCGAATCAATGCGTTTCTTCGAGGAGTCGAGATTCTGATTATGATTTTTTTCGCTCTCCCCTTCGCAACACGGGCGTGTTTCACTCGCACCGCCTCGTCTGCTCCCGTCCGAGGTGCGGGTCGAGTGAGGCCAGTCCAAACCAGTCACCGTAGAGCGTGGGATGGGGGAGAGGAGCTACGGAAGAAGAAATGATGCTGTCTCGGCTCGTTATCTTCCGGCTCGAAGGAGAAGTGACGGAGAGCAGAGCCCCTTTGCTGTATATATATATAGTAAGATAGGATGATGCTCTCTCGCCATTAGCCAAACCTGGCGCTGCCGCTGCAATCGATGGGATATCCGAGTGAAAAACGTGAGGAGACTTTTATTTATTCCTCTGCTAGATGAAAATCGAAGGCATCACATTCCGTCGACGCCGCCCGACAGCGTTTCTCTGCTTCGCCGAGTCCTCTCCCTAGCCCGAGGTGTCGCTGGTGTAGTTTCATTTCAGTCTTGGGTGAATGATCCTTTCGTGACGCTGTGCAAGAGGAGTGATTGAGTGATGCATCTCCTTTATACCGCCTGTTCCCCAACCTTTTTGTGACTTGCATCCCGCGTGTTAGACCATTTCTACGTTAGAGTACCCATCGCCACCCCAATCACTTGGCCCTCCCGTTGTTAAGGTATGCTTGCCGCACCCACGATACTACGTTAATATTATTATGACGCTTCACTACATCTCTGGGTCTGACAGAGGCGATAAAATAAGAGAGATACATTTCCGAACAGATAGATACAAAAACTCGTTCTTTCCGCTCACAATAAGCGACCACAATAAAAACTGAGCTCCACTCAATATACTCCCATAATACACGTCACCATTTCACCTCTCATTACATTATCCCTTACCATCATCATCTTTACACGGGTGGTGTCCTAACACCCCCTGCTACACGTCCATGCGGCGGCTCGCAGGGTAGTATGCAGATGTACTCAGCTTTTCTCGCGTACCTACTCCTCAGGGGCACGCGTACCACAGGTGGGGAACCGCTTTATTAGTATTCTCAGTAGTAGGCCTAGTATTCTCAGTGACTAAGTTTCGAGTAGGTACTGGTCGGGATTGAAAACCGTAGACAGTTTACATCAGAAGACCTCAAAAGTAGTGCAACATTTTTAGATCTTACAGACTTTATTTACTGGTATACTCTTGGCAGGCTGTCTCTGGATTTTATCCCAAAAAATGGGATCCAATTTAGTATGCGAATATGTTCCTATCTATTCTCCATCGTACGACTTTTTGGCTAATCCCTTGATCTCCGATAATGCATCTACACTCGAATCACATGTCGGGTTCACAATTTTCTCGTCTTTACTATTTTACATAGATTAGTATAGCAGTAAATTAATGCCATGACAGTCACCTACGAAGAAATCTGTGGTTTCTCAGCTAATATCATCTGGTTTACTGGGTTCGTATTCTCAGTGCTGTATACAGAAGTTTAGGACTGTCAATTCGAAAGAATTCCGCGAAATTTTACTTTTTCGTTGAATGGTTGTTTGCGAGCTGGAAGTTTAAATGTATTTCATTTTAGAGAGGTTCTTGTTCTTTTTCATGACAGTTTTCTTCTATTCATGCGCGGCATTGCACATTCTATGTAATCCTATGAGGTAATGCGGTGGCCATCATCTTCACCACGCGCCTAAATATGGAAAAATTATTCCAGTGGCCTGGGAGTGCATCCCGACCGGTAAGCTCTGATTTTAGTGATCGGTAACCTTTTGGTAGTACATTGATAAATTATTGTCGCGTATTTGAATTTTTTAGCGTATTTTTGAAATACTGTACTCCAACTAATCGGTGAAATTCGCATAGAAATCCATGTTCAATCTGTCCTAAGGCGTAGGCATGTACGTCTTCCTTTTTCTGTTCGTGTCGCCAAAACTTTGGAAATCGCTGAAACTTTCAGGAGGTGTCAAACATTTTCACCTCGCGTCGATATGTCAAAGATAACGTTTGTGGTACAAAAGGAACTTTACCCGCTTGTTTTTCGTTTAAGGTTGAGATAAAACATGTTGGTACCGGTCAATTAAGCTATCGGGTTTCGGACAAGTTTCGGGAAACGACCTAATTCTTTATGTAGAGCGTAGTTATCTCAAAATTTAAAGTTATTTGACTCGCAAATGTGGGAGAACGGCTATTTGTATGCTTTTTCTATTGAAAATTGTCATCATTAATAATTTTTGTGCACTTGAGTAAACTTATATTATGCTGCTGGAAAGGATAGTAATTTTAGGTCGTATTAAGAAAAATAAGTGATATGATCATCTGAGAGTATAAATAGACGAGGAAATCCATTCTCACTGAAGAATCACGTTTTGTATGGGTTGGAACGTCCATCCATAACCTACCCGAGTGGTAGAACTTTAAATGGATTTCTCACGATATTTGAGGACATGTAGCAGCACGATAAATGCAAAAGTGTAATTTTCTATACCTTCAATTATATGTATCCGTAAACCCTATCCCACCGAAAATTAGAAATTAATGATAAAATGCGTATTTCGACTTTAAAAAGCCATAGCTGTTATGTCACAAAGCTGAAACCTTTGCCTTGCGCTAAATATTCATTGAATATTTGTTGAACTAGTGTTAATTTATTCTATCCTTGAAATGGCCAACTTCCATGATAGGAAGCCTGATCATTAACATTTATTCCTTTTGTGAATTTATCCTTCGAGGCACTGCGTATGAAAAAGTATTATGGACTGACATGTGGAGAGAAACGAAACATTTTACTGAGCTAAATATTTTCCACATTACTCGTCGTCAAGTTCCTGTTTTCTCTCCGTCGCGATTGGAGTCACATGTTTTAATCAGTGGAACTTGTGCCAACTATTTAGCCGGAGCGCACCCGTGGAGCAAGTGTGCCGCATGCCTTTGTGCGACTATTAATTATGTCACCGCTTTAACTTATTCGGAGAGGTCGTTAGCCTTTCTAACTAATCCACGGCACGCGAGGAAATTAGCATCCCTCAACCGCGCCCGAGTATTATCTCATCGAAGTAGGTCGGGGATGGAACTATCGCTTTTTACATTTCATTCGCGTAGGCCATCGTAGCGAAAGAACTTTAAATAAGGTTCGCATGCCAGCGGGCGTTTGCTACTTGACAGATCTCGGGGTGAATGACCTGCACCACATGGCTATGCCAAAGTTACTCTTTCTCATGTGTTCAATCGATTTTTTAAGCGCCGTAATTGACAAAAGTAGGTCGCTCTAAGGATTTATGGTTTTTCATCTTCGGTGCATAAGGACTGGATGCGGTTGTTTAAATAATCGTAAAAGACGGGTCAGATGTCGATTATGTATAGTATCCTAGTATTCTTTGGTGTTTCATTTGCTTCAATTCGACATTTATATATGTTTAATGAAGATTAAGTTTGGGACCTAAAATTATGCTTTTGTAGGATTGCCATATAAGGTTTTTACTTTGCTAATGTCTCACCTTATTTTTTGCATTATTTATTTTTTCCTTATAAAAACATAAATAAGTAATGGTAGCGGGCGTGACTTCGTGGAAATCCTTCATAGTAGGAGCGTCTGAAGAAATTACAACTTGGCTGTTTCCACACGAGGTTTTATTGTTACCGACCATGGTTTCGTTACAGAGTAACCTTGATAATGTTACTCTGTAACGAAACCATGGTCGGTAACAATAAAACCTCATGTGGAAACAGCCCAATTGTAATTTCTTCAGACGCTCCTACCAAAAACATAAATATATGATTGAAATATGTAATGCCTTTAATTATTTACTCTTTTGTGAATATTACTGAAAAAATTCCTCGTCGCCATGATCATAAATCAGGTGTGAATTCTTGTGCCTAGTATCCGGAATGCTCCTTAACTGCCTTAGTCTTTGTCTTAGTCTTAGTCCTAGTCTTTGGTTATTACAAGTTATTTTGGCTGTTATTGTACTTTCGAGAAACCTATTGTCGACGGGTTCATCGTCACCATTCAGTGGTTACCCATGTCTTCTCGGCAACTCATCCTCTTTTCTATCAATTTGAAATTTGCGTGCAAGCCTTATCCGTCAATTATTTTTTACATCGAAGTCTTTCTTTTGTCAATCCGCAATCTAGATTAGTCGTGTCTTTTATGTCATAAATTCGTTATTATAAAAGATAAACGGTTTCCTTCCTTGATGTGCCCCATGGGTCTTTTGAGGAGCCAGTGGACGCGAATACTGGAAGAACTAGACCCTCGACTCGTCGAGTTACAGCAATGTTCGATGTAGCGGTACTACGACGACGACACGTGACAAGTGAGAAAAAGCGCAATTCTTTATATTTATAGTCCTGGCTCTGCGATACATTGCGGTGTCCCTATATTGTGATATACTGTATTGTGCGATGCAAGGCATAACCTCATATCAGTTTATTTGTATTCCATTATGATAATTGATACGCTATATCTAACGATATGCGATTTCGTGTGATGTGCAGCAATGCCTCTGTTGCGATCCACACGGTTGCTCCTGTATCCGTATGCCAGGCCGCATGCGTTACCTTTTGATACACGATAATGAGCGACGATATACGTGAAAACGCATCATGCGATGTATCGCGTCGTGCGCAACGCAAAATTTGGAACCTCTATCTCTATCATCACGTGATATTTGAGACTCCAACATACAGCGGTAGATCAGATCATGAGAATTAAATAAGTGAAATAGATTGTAGAACACGAAGGTTTAAATCGTCGTTTTTCCCGAGATCGATAAGAGACCATAATGGCTGCGATAAGACTTGGAAGGAGGTTAGTTGACAGGTAGTGTAGCTGATTAATTCATATGCCCCCTAATGCATGCTTCTAAATCTGCCTAGTAGTTCCTACACCATATGTTGCATATTCCCTGCATGGCTCTTGTGTCACGTTTACATAGTTAGATTATAGATTATTTTAGTAGTTTCTGTAGCATTTATAGCATACCCATAGTGTGGTGCATGTGGGTTAAACTTAATTTCTTCACTGCAGTTCGTCTTGGTGATAAGTTACCCCTGCCCAACACCCTTGTGGTGTCTATCAGGGTAGTAAGTAGATGTGCGATATAATATGATACGCGATATTTAGTGATACGTGGTGTGGAATCATGCGACATGTCGCTCCTCCAGCGATGCAAAATTTCTATCGCACTACTGTATAGAAATTTGAATACTGCACTTGTCTCATACGATTGGCGACGGGATCTTTCAGTGTAACCTCCGTGAGTGGGCGCTCGTTCGCCGGCGTGAGCCCGCTTCCCTCGCGCTGACCGTCGAAGGCACTTTGCACCACCCGCCCGTCTCCTCCGATCTACTCCTCCCGTCTTCTCCCGTCTTCCTCCTCTCCGTCCCTCCCCCCTTCCAGCTCCTTTCCCGGGAGCCTCTCGCCCCGAAAATTTCTAATTGTGAACCCCTCGGTCGTAGGCCGCCGGGCTCGCAAGGGAGCCTCAATAGACGCAGTGGTTCGTACGTGTGCAGGGTGCCCAAGTGGTGGGTGGTGGTGGTCGGAGAGGAACTGGAGAGGAGGAGTAGGAGGAGGAGGAATGTAGTGGTGAGCTGAGCTCCCCTGTTTGCGGGGGGTAGGGGAGGGGCCGTGCGGGGACGTACTACGGGAGGGGAATCCTCGTGAAGGGTTTGTTGTGGAATGGGGGGGATGGGAGGATGGAGCAACTTGGGAGGAGAGACGAAGTGCCGTGGGGAAGAGAAGGTCTTTATGTCTATGTACGAACTTGCGAGTTACCGCATGGGCGTGTGGCGGGGGCTGCCGTTAGGACACCGGCTAACCATGACTGAGACGGAAAAGGAACGGGTGGAGGGAAAGGACTATATATGAGTTTTGGATGGCCAAGAACTCTGTATTCGTGCAATTTCGCGGGGAAAAAATCATTCTACTTGTCCAGGGCTTGAATTTGTCGACATCACGTTGTATGATTTTGCTGGTTTAGACACTAGCGTCCTCCTCTGTGATTTTTTTGTGGGCATTTGGGGAACCAGAAATCCACTTCCGCGAAGTTACGCTTATTTCACGTGTGCCTCCGTAAAGGCAACACCGCAAATAGTTCTCGGTTACCTCAAACGACGGTTTAGTGTTTTTATTGTAACCATATGTAATGCGTGTGGAGAAGTATTTCTGTGATTGGCTATGTTAGTCCTCTCTTATTCTGCAGCCTCTGTCAGATCTAGATTTTTAGTCAAGGGGTAAAATAAAATGTAAACAGTGCCAATCTAGAAGCCTGGAGGGCGATTACTATTGGTTCCTCTGTGTCATTCTGAAACTTGCATGATCTAGATATCTTAATTAATGGTACACTTCAGTGTGCAAGCCGCCGTGAGGGAGTGTGGCAGGGAGTGTTAGTAAACCAATCGTTGAGTGAGTAGAGAATAAGGAGAAGTAACGCGCAAATGTGAATTGCGTATGAAGGGAGTGCCACAGTGTTTCGCTCAGTTTTTGTTGTAATAATTACTTGTGAGTTTAAAGAAGGACTTTTTCGATCCATCAGTCCGGCATTGAAAATCTCACCTTTCGACACTTCTGTCAGCTCTTAAGATGTACAGCGGGGTTAAAATTTTATCTCCCGTGTTATCGTGGGCAAACGTGCGTGTAGCCTCCGGAGTCTCTAGCGGATCCCAGCCTTAAGTCCTTACATCGGCCGCGTTACACTCTCCGGTCGCTCGTAGCAGTTTATTTTTTAAGTTACAGTGGATGAGTGTGTGTGTGTGTGCGGGTGTGTGAGAGAGTGAGTTAAGAGGCTGGTTTTTGGGGGATCTGGAGAGAGACGTCGGGGGGGGGGGGGGAAGGGCAAGGAAACGTAGTATAAGGGATGGAAAGCCGCCGCCTTTTGCTAACCATGCTGGGGGAATGCAGATGAGGCGATTGCCGGGTAAAAAGCAGAGGTGTGGGGGGGGGGAGAGGTGGAGAGAATTGGCGGAAGAGGGAGGCGGAGGAAGGAGAGAGAGGGGGGGGGAGCGACGCGACCCCCGCATCGCCGCCACCACCACGCCAATCCTTTTGCCGCCTCCCTCCCGTCCTTCCCTCTCCCTCCGGCCGGCACCCCGCTAAAGGCCTCCCGCAGCCCCACCCCCCGCGCGACACCCCCTTCCTGCTTTCATCCCTCCTGCCACCACTTCCACCCCCTTCCCCCCCCACCGCACCAGCAGCCAGGAGCCCACTCCCCCCGTAGAGGTGTCATGCGCCGTGGGAAAAGGCGGGGAGGCGATGGAGAGGGGGATTTTGGAGGAGGGTCGGTGGGGGGAGGGGGGTGTATTCGGAAGTTGGATCCCTAATCTTCCGTATGGGGTGAGAAGTATATTGAGCCAACAGAAGGATCCTTCTCTACCCGCCCCTGCCTGCGACCTCTCTCTTCCGACCACAGCTCCCCCTCTTCAACCATCTCACCCTGTTTTCATCCCTCACTCTCACACGCTCCACATATATATATATATGTGTTTCTCCCTCTCTCTCTTCTTCTCCTCTCGCTCATCCTTTACGCCCTTTTGAAGTGCAAATTACGGCCGGTCCTCGTCATCTCGTCTCTTCTCTCTCTCTCTCTCCCGAAATGGATCTCGCGAAACCCCCTCTATATCTCAATCCGTCGTTTTCCTCTGCCATTGCCTCGGTTTTCCTCTCCCGGTCATTAGGATGTAAGGGTATACTTACATCGATATACGGTACGGTCCAGAAATTTTTTACGATGTGTATCGATGTATCGAGGAAATTATGCCGGTTTTCCTCACCCGGTGATTGAAAGCTAATGATGGGATTTTTTTATCGGTGAACGAACATGTGAGGAATATTTATTCGGATATACCGGTGTAATTTTGGAGTCTTGATTCCAGTGTAATCGGTGTAATTTTGTTTACATAAGTTTCTGACATATTTTTCATTGTATTCATTTCCAAAAATTTTGCTCGTAACAAATATTATAAGTGTGAAAAAAGTTTTCAGCTTTTTATGTGGATGAATTGAAAGCCGCCATCTCCAATAAAATTGTATCTAGGACGTATATTCGTGCTTCTTTCACCGGATTCTCACATTTCATGATGGCGGGTAAAGATGGCATCACAATTAAAAATGAATGGACAGTTAAAGGAATGAACAAGCCGTTATTCGATTCCAGGGCCACGGTTAAATTTTTCAAAGGGTGAATGTTTTCGTGAGGTACTTTCCACATATGACACTATGTTTATATAAAAAACTTTTTCGAAAATTAATATTTTTTTATATAGTACCAGTTGACGAGATATAGAAACATGTATGTATATACTCATATTTATACAGCTCCCAATTCCTAATTACCTTCGTCTTTTCCTCTGTCATCCAAACCCGTTCTCTGTTTCCTTGCTCCATCGTCTCTTGTGATGAGAGGGCCCTCTTCCCTATCAACCTCTCCCCTGTTTCGCTTCCTCGGTTTAATTCAGATGGATTTGTGTTTTTCGCGGTCGAGGGGATTTCCCACCTGGGAAAGATTTGGAAAGTAGTGGCGGAGCGATGGTCAAGAAGGTGTGAGTTTTGGGGGAAAAGGAGTTAGAGGAGGCTATCCGAGGATTCTGAGATGGAAGGAGGCCTTCTTCCCCTGGAGCGCTCGAGAAACTTCGATATGTCATTCGAAGCTACGTCATCCTCGCCGGCGATCGATTATTTTTCCGGGCGCTGTATTATCCGATGCGATTGCTCGGTAATTGAATGTCAAGTCCCGTGATAAGACTACTTCTCGGGGCATTCGGGGAGCGTTGTGGAGTGGAGGCGGACCTCTGCTTCGCGTGGTATTTAAAATGAATTTTTTCTTGACTTCATCGTATTCTGTGCATCATCACCTGGTGCTCGTTGCCCTGCGATATGGTTTCGAAGGAGAAAGTAATATTTCTCCTATTAGACCTTGTGTCTTCTTCGCGTATTTAGTCTGGGTGATCGAATTTAGCGATGTAGTGAGGGGTCGGGTAGGAATTGAACTTGGGTGTCTTGTATCTTTTCATGTCTTGCTTGCAGTCTTTGTTTTCGGAGGGACTTCCTGTATAGTTCATCCAGTTGCCCAAATAATGTTTGATTTCCTATAAAACATTTTCAGTGATCTTTGAAATTGAAATAATTCATTAACCAATCTCTATCCGGTAACAATGGAACACTATTCGTGCTTGAATGTTTATGCAAGACACCAAGAGGATTAGTTTTATCTTCAATAGCAATAATCACATGTATTGTTTAGATGAAGGAAAAGTCTTGAGTCCTTCAAAATGTTTTTGTCACTCTTATCGTAGAATTGGTTGAAAATGTTCATACCAATTATCAATTTCTTAACTCAACTTGTACTTGAAAATGAATTCCTAATATTTTGGATAGATTGAGCCATATTTTATGACTTGGTGCGGAGATAAATATTTCGAGGAAGTGGTTATCATAAAATTATAGTATATTAAATTTCACGAAATACCTGTTCCTTTGGAAAATGTGGTTCTGGTTTCATGGAACCAGTTTTGTATTTTCCTTTACACGTTGCGGTCGTTTATCCAATTTTATGAGTCCATAGGTGTACTTAAGGATGAGAAACGCGAAATTTTATTGATAAATATGTTTAATATGTAAGTAATAGAAATAAATTACTGTGGATAGCTTCAATGGATATACAGATTTCCTGTATCTAGTCCCCAGGCACCATTGAGGCTAAACAAGTAGTTGGGGACCCCCATAGTGGCCTATGGTGAATCAGTATAAGGCATGGTATGATATTTACCAGTTAATTGTTCCAAAGGGATAAATTTTAAGTACGAAGGTAATGCAAATAATGTTGCTGTTTCATTCAGCTCCTCTGTGGTGAGGTAGTGTGTGGTGACAATGTTATAGCCTCATCGAATTTCTATTAGTGGTAGAAGGAATCTAGTGGTTATAACAGTGTTGGTACCAGTGATGGACATCAATTATAAAATATATTGTAGATTGATTTTGTATCAATCCCCTTAATTGTGTAGTGAAATGATTGGATAATGCTGAGATTGATGGTTTTCTACAATTTTATTGGACTTCTCATGTTTATTCGGGATTAATATTTGTGTTTATAAGTTGTAAGTTTCATGATCAAGAAACTGCTTTTGCCCCGTTGTCTTGCAAGAATATGCATTTCTCCCACTTTGTGAGGTTGATTCCCGAACTGGGTCATAAGCTGAAAGTTTGGTCGTGAATACTTCTACATTCAAGTCTGCCAACAAGTCGGTCAATTTATCGGTTTCGTGATAAACGTTACGCCATTCTCTGCAAAGAACCCATTTCAGGCAATTTTAGCTGGAATAACCTAAATCTTTTGAATTTTGAAATAGTAGCAGTAGAATCCAAAGACTTACTATACCCCTATCGCTATTTTGAAGCGAATAGCCTTAGTTTCATCCAATTTTGTTTGAGCTATTTGTTCATTTCCTTTGAGTTTTTAAATCTACTGGTTACATGTATAAATTTACGTTTTCTATGGCTTTGCCTTGAGTTATACTCATGTCATTCTTAAATATTACGGTCGAGAGGCGATACTGTTCTTTCATGCGTAACTACTCGTGCGGCCAATGGTTTTATGGTTATTTATGAAGTCGTCCGATAGCCTAAAAGGTGGCTGGTGGAAATTAGCCGAGCTATTTGACTTCCATCCTCCCTCTCTTACAATTCCCTGATTTAAAAATTTCCAAATATAAAGTTATATTTTTTGCTACTCTCCAACTGCCGTGTATCCTTTGCTGATAAGTGTGTATTTTCCTGGTTGAAAATTTCTCAGCATACAACCTTGTCATCAGCCGTGGAATTTTAAGCGTAAAATTAACTTTGGCTGTGGGTATTACTGATGTGTAGCATTCAAAAGGTAGATCAAAAACACCCTTTTGAAGCACCCGTGCTGTGACGTTTTAACATGTACATGTAGTGCCACAATATTTTCCCACCTTAAAGATTTTCAATGACTTAACACCTAATATATTATTTGCTCCATAGCGTTTTAACTGCATCGCAGTGTACTTAATAATTTTCGACCGATTCGTACTTTTAACAACATCATCAAATAAGTATACCTTTGAATTTTTTTCGCAAATTTATTATCAATATAAGACTAATTTTTCTCTTAGCGTATGGTCGTATCTGTTTCTGTTCTCTTCCAATTAGTCAAATCTCTCTCGTATCTCAAAGAGGACGGTTTTCTGTATTTGGAAGATCTCGTATCCCCCAGCGATTCTGTGAAAAAGTAACAATGTTTGCTCTCTATGATTTCTCGAAAAATCACCGATAACTGTTCCTGGGAAGTCTGGTCTGATATCTCATCTTTATGGCTCACTGGGAGAGTCCTCGGCTGAATAGGCCTGGTTGTCGTGAAGAACATTAAAAATACCTTTATCTGCTGAGTCTGGTCAACTTTTCTAGGAACGACACTCTGCTAAGAGGGGGCATTTTTTTCGAGTAATTGTTCTCTCTCTAGCTGGTCTAAAGCTCTTATGAGTACACCTAAATGATAACTACAGTGTAGCTATTTTTATCAGTTCGTACTTTAGTATTAAAAAATATGATTTCATCAAATATTACGCCGGTAGAAATTCCGAAAACTTTACAGGCACTACAACACAACTGTATTAAGATAGGGATATGTAGTTTTTTTTAAGGTTTAGTACCGTGAATATGAATATGTAGTATTACATTCAATATAGTCCAAGCAAATACGTAATTAAGTAATCTTCATTGCCTTCGACCATTTTACTGAAGACATTTTTATGGTTTACTTTTTGTATCCTTGAGTAAAAATGGATGCTAACGTAAATACTTTTTCGCGCAGTGTTTTTAGGTGATAAGCCTTTTTTATTAGAAATTCAAATCAGCAAAGGACAGACGAAAAGCAAATTGATGAAATGTTAATCAATCAAATTGCCAGGAATGCAAGTGAACCACATTTAAAATATGAAATCTGAATCTCTTAGCTGGTTTATCGCACCTTGCATCTCTGTTTTCCAAAATTATTTTTTTTCTTTCTTTATGCAGCACGACTTGTGACTGACGCACGAAGAATTTCGGCTTCGGTGAGGCGGAAATTCTTCCAATCCACTGTGGACAAAATTCATTAGCTCTAATTCTTCCTCATTTACATGAAGGTACATGTTTTCTGTGAGCTCCTCGGGAGACAAAGTAGAAGGAAACGGGAGTGTAGTGAATCTCAGGCTAATGTCGTACCGTTGAAATGTGGGCATCCTATACCAAGAAAAGCCATCTCTCCACAAATCACTTGTTTTGATCCTGTTGAATTACTTTCCGCGGCCTTCCTAGTTGTTGGGCGTGCGGCCGACGGGACTTCTCTTGGATTGGCTACGGACGTGTGATATAACTTCATGTATATAAAGGAAGCTGATACCCTGATGCGGGGACACTGATTAAGGTAGGGTCATTCGCATGATACTTAAATCGAAATTTTGTATAGCATATGCTTATTTTTTTGGGCGTCCCGTGCTGTTTTATGGCTTTTGGCTTAATTGCGCCAACAATTTGGAGGCAGTGCGTACGTGAGTAGATGTTTCGAAATGAAAATTACACAAAGCTAATTACTCAGGGAAGATAATTACTTCAAAAGTTCTTCCGAAATTTTCATTCAGTTTTTCTTGCGATGTCTCCCGATAATGGAAAAGCGTTTTTTCTTTGCAATTGCTCAGAAATAAAATCATCTCTTAAGAAGCTCTGAAACGCGATTTAATATTTGAATTAAATTTGTATTAATTCATTTTTCTTCTACTCGGGGATCACGCTTTTATCACTGGTGTTTTACTCCAGGCAAATGGTGGATCACGCATCATGAATTATTCCAACTGGTCGTGAATGCATGAAAAAGGCAGTGGTGTACACTAAAACTGTTATATTACATGGCCAAATACACCAATGGAGGACAGAGGGCTAGAACTCAATAGTTTGATGGGGAAGTAGAAACTTTTCCATTGTGCACCATTAAATATTTCTCCATTGTTTCATTTTTAAATAGTTTTAGGTTGCATATTATCAGGTAAAGACCGTAAAAAAGGTAGAATGTTGGTTGACATGTCGAGTTTATGCCGATTATTTAGTGGAATTGATCCAAGTCAGTGTTATCGTAGACTAAGTAGCTGGAATATAGCTTGTAGACCGGGGGTGATCTATGTAGTTCTAGGAGAAGTTTCTTTCAATGCCTGCCGGCGTAATCAGTAAACTAACCGCTCTGATGCTGACTTGCAAGTTAGAGAGTATATCAGCTCCCAAGTCTTGTAAACTAGATGATAATCAGGGTAACATTCAACTGCTCTGACCCCAGTACTCGATGTCGCGAGTCAAATCTTCCTCAGAGCTCTAACTCATAAAAGAAAGGGCGTTTCGTCCTTCATTATGATTTCCTCTTTTATTGTTTCAGAGGATCGGAATGGTGTAACTATTTGTTGATTTGCTCTTGGGTTCATGTTCAATGCCGGCTACAGATTGCAGCTGCCGGATACAGCCAGACAGAAGATTATTCTGGCGATTCAAGTTCCCAAGTGTGATAACTTGCTGGGGGTACATCAAATACTAAACTCCGCACAGCGCATAGGACGTCAAAGTTTTATTCTTACGGTGGATGTATGGGCCTCTGTGTTCCCCTTGTTAGGATTAGACTTACCACAACTCCAGGTTTCGTTCAACCCTCTCTCGTTTCATCGTTCATACAATTAGCGTGACATGACTGCCAATCTATCATTAATGGCGACATAGATCTCAGTTTTTATTCGCTCCCCCTAAAAACTTCTACTGCTGATTCTACAAGTATCTTCTTCAATCTTTTTCAATTATAGTGTTGCTGTTTCCGCTCACTGTACCGTTTTCCTGCCGTTCTTCTAGTTTAACTACTTGGTTTTTAAACTCATTTATTCCATGCTTTCATTTGAGTCACGGAAATTAACGTTTTCAAGCCAAATTCAGTAGGATTCGTCCGTAATTAATTAATACGATTGGTAAAATTAATTTGAAGTGGAAAACTACCCTACATTTAATTAATTAAATTTGAGGAGTTACTCAAGAATCCCTTAAATTTTAAGAGCCCTTCTAACTAGGAAAATTTCTTGAAGTTCTGAGGATGCACCCGTCGAGACTTAAGATGATTTATTTTGGGGTAACGTCCTCTTATGCCCATCGGAAGATCAGGGGATTGAATCTCGTCTGGGTGGGCTTTGCTTCACTCAGGGCATTGTTTCAAATGTGTAGGTATGTGAGTTTAATGTGAGAAAAGACTACAGTCCTTAGGTCGCTCCAAGAAAATAAAGTCATCATTATTGGTATTCGTTGTCGTCGGTGCATCGTAGCGGTCTTCAATGTATTCCGCACCCCTCGCTCGTGTTTCTTGTGTGTGTCGGAGAGAGGGAGAGAGACAGATCGAAGGAGCTCAGGGAGATACGGAGTGAGGCAGAGAGGGAGAGCGGGAGACGTCGTTCCGTACGGTCGCCCGACTGTGTAATTCGCTGGCATTGAAAGTCAAGGTCTTTGGCTCAAGTATGAACGAGATGGAAATTTTCAGCCTTCTCTCTTCGCCGCTGCCGGCGTCTTTTCCCTCGCAGCATTCTCTCGCTCGCTCGCTCGCTCGCCCGTCGCTAAAATGTCTCCTTAAGAGGCCGTCTTGATTCGATCCTCATTTCAGCGCTCACGATCCGAATGAAGTCTATGCAATCAACATCGTATCACCTGAAATGCGTTATCATGGTCGATGATTGAATTGGCTTCTCTTTTTGGCCCTGGAAACAGGAATGAGGACGATATTTTTTTCTGTTCGATTCTTGGGTTCAGTTACTAGTCATTGGCGAGTCGAGTGGGGAACTACCGGAGTTGGAGTTTACCCTGATCATTTAATACAGTGGCAATATACGCCACTTCGTTACGAATACATATCAACTTTAAACTCATGACTTAGCGTTTTTCACTTAAATCTAATATTGTAGCTTTAGATTCCACCATTTTCACTTTCTTCTGTGCAGATGCTTAATCGGCATGAAACCGGTCGCATTATTATGGTGAAGACATAAGGTTTGCTTTATTCATTGGTTGCTCAATCCTAAGATTGGTTGACTGCAGCCATCCATCTCTCCCTATCTATTGCCAGTTCTGTTGCATCCTGGTATATCTTCTTATGTACCTTCCTCAATATTTGGTCCATGAACTAATTCGTGGGTCTTCCTCTGGGGACTTTTCCCTCTATTTTGCCTTCATTTATGTTATTTTAACCTTTGTTCTTCAATTATGTTCTTTAAGGTTTGCTTATAGTACTGAATGTCCCGAACAGCTTTCGGAAAAAGTTTTCGAGTCCGTTTGAAACTGTGATCCGGGACTTGATTGAGTCTTTCGCGACGAATTGTTGAATTTACTCTAAAAATGGAGTCGGAATAAACCTTCGATGAAACTTTTGCTTGAATCCTTCGTGCTTATCCTCACTAATAGCGCCAAATAATTGCTTTTGCGCTCGCGAAGATAGGAAGCCATAACGGAGAAGTGGAACACATGAAATAGTTTACGAGAGACTTTTGGCATCAAGTTTTCACTACTCTCCATTCATATCGGTTGTCAGTGCTGAAATGTAAGTCTTGTGAAGCGGGCTCGAAAGCCAGTCATGAAAGAAAGCGGGGTGTGGGAATTGTTTTCGATCTCCAGTCCGCGCGTTGCCTCGTCTCTTCTTTCCCGACGAGTTCTTTCGAGTCCCTCGGTTGATGTCTTTTTCGCTCAGCCCTACCTGTCCTTCACCTACCTGTCCGCATCTTCCTTCCCCCGTTCGTCTCACTATCCTCCGTCCCTCCTCCTTCCACGCTCCCTCCCTCAGCTTCACACGTGCAGTGCGTGTCGGATAATCGAGTGCAGGACTCAGTTTTATATCTCCTGCTCACCTGCCGTTTGCTCCTCGCAGCTGGTCGCTAATTACGACGGCATGAGTGGTCTGTCGGCGGAGGCCGTTCGCGTCCTCTGCCGGGCGACCGTCTCGAATCACACCTTTTTAATATAGCCTCCATCTTCGAGTCTCCCCTCTGTCACTCTTTGACCAGGCTTCCAAGCGCGATGATGGCGTCTCTGTCACCCTTTACTCCTTCATTTTTATCTTCCCCTTGCACCACCGAGCCGTGATTGCAGACGCTTTTCATGTGTCCCATATCGGCTTATATTTGGAAAACTGTTGTATCCAATTGAAAAAATTGTTTTTTAAATTATTTATTTGATAACTGTAGTCACAAAAATAGAATCATTTTTTACGAAGCTTTCTGAGTGTGGTCTTATGGTAAAATTTTAAGTAAGAGACATGTGGCAGGTTCAACATCACCTGTACGTGTTATTTAATGAAACGGGAATAGTACTCAAGCAAATAAGCATGGTTATGCTTTGTGACTGAAGATAATACGTCATGAATAACTTTCTTATAGTTTCGCCCCGTAGATGAAAGTTTATTCATTTAAATTTAATTTATACTGAATTCATTTAGTCGTTAGCGTAAACAAAAAAAGAGCAATGGAAAAATCCTTCTATTGATGGATGACTATGAGTTCACTGTGATGTTTTCGAATATCTGTTTTTATAAATAAATGCTTTCGACTTGCGGTTAGAGAAACAAATAATGTCTATCGTTATGCTGGAATTTGTATCTATGCTTAATATTAATCATTATTTGTAATTTTTTTTTCGAGAAGCAGCTCTCAGACTAAACCCATTTTATTAGTTTCTTTTTGTCGGCAAAAAGTGCTCTTGACCGAAGCCCTTGATTAATTTTGATCGTCTGCCGTAAAATTCTTTTTGAAGTCAATGGTTTAGTATAATTATCTCTCGCATATGATGTACTTATCATTATTTGTTATCCTCTACGAGAGTGAATCCATGAAGCCCATTATATTTACTCTTTCCCTTTTACCGCATCCTCTCCTTTACCACGGCCTTAAGCATCCGTCTTTCTCCATCATTGAGGACGAGCTACTTCAAGCGAGTATCTATGCTATTTCAGCATTTTATTATATTATACATTGTAGAAAGATTTAAAATTTCGTTTTTCCCGCGATCGATAAGAGACCATAATGGCTGCGTTAAAACTTGTAAGTAGGTTAGTTGGCAGATAGAGCAGCTGATTAATTAATGTGCCCCCTAATTTATGTTTATAAATCTGCCGAGTAATACTAACACCATGTTTTGCATGTTCCCTACATGACTCTTGTGTCACGTTTGATAGTTACGTGGTAGATTATTTCAGTAATTTTTGTAGCATTTGTAGCCTACCCATAGTGTGGTGCATGCTGGTGAAACTTAACTTCTTCACTGTAGTTCATGTTGATAATAAGTCACCCCCTGCTAAACACCCTTGTGGCGGCATGCAGGGTAGTAAGTAGATGTAGATGTTACTCTCGGAATGTCTTCTAGTAAAAGAGTTAGAATTGTATTTTGACTGTAATGTTTCGCACACGCTCTCCCAGAAATTTTTTCGTGCTGTGGAATCGTAGTGACCTTGTACCGGAGTTTCTCGGAGCTCTCTATTGGTCTCGTTCCCGAGAGCCGAACGGACTCGTTCTTGCGTTTTTCGCGTTCCCACGTCTGGGAACTTCAGTGATTGATTACTCCACGAGAAAGTTCCGCGACCTCCCTCCCCCCCTTTCGTCGCATTATTACAATGACCCGGCCAGCGATGGCCTCTCTCGGCCGGCCCGGGCAGACGTCCGGCGGAGACCTGCAAGCTCCTCGGGTCCTTGGCCAGTCCGGAAATTAGATTTAGCTGAGCGTCCGGAGTCTGGATCGCCCTTACGTTCTCCTGCTCCACTCCTACTCTCTCCGGGGCATTACTGTCGTTCGTAGTTCACCGGTTTCGTTTCCCAGCATTCTTTATTTTATATTTGTTGATCTTCACCTTTTTACACACTTCAATCTATTTTTTTTTCAAAATGTACGATTTAGCATATATAACGAACAAAAGTGGACAAATATTGAACGTTTGGCGGTTTCATATATCGTGCTCTATATTTTCATGCGTAGAATACGCTCGTGGAAAAACCGAAGAAATTTTGCTACGGTTAATTTTGAAACTTTGTTGCTGCTTCAAATCCAGGCTAAGTATGATGTAATTAACATGGTCATTCTTCCTTGGTGGTTGTATGAGATTAGGTGAGTCGGAGACATTGGATAGTCGTGATTAAAATTAATGTACCGAATAACTAAAATTTCAAATCATGTATTTTGCTGAAAACATTCTATTTCAACGCAGCACAAAATGGCAAAACTAGACTTAGGTAACCCAATTATTGACCTTTAATGGTAAGGAATAACCCTCAGATAACATAATGTGGGCTTGATTGTCTGAATGATTATTTTTCACCGAAATATGTCGAACTTTCTGATTCCTTCACGAAATCGTCTACGAGAACCTATACATTTTATCGTCAACCTTTTGATGACACTTATTCGTGGCTCAGTAATTTGGGTGTCAAGGGCATCATCGTGTGGAGATATCTTCTCTTTGAACTGATGTTTTTTTCATGCGTAGAGGGGTATCTGCGTCGCTCGAGTAAAGAGAATATTACGTGGAAGGTTTTGCTATGCGATTGCGTTGGCTCTGATGAATATTGTATGCTTCTTTCTTCTTTATAAAATACTAGCTGTGCCCGGTATGCGTTGCAATACCTCTTTTTCTTTCTAAGTAGGGACACATATATTGAGGAGACATATTTACATATAAAAAATAAATAAAAGACAATGATATTTGTGTATTAAATTTTAAAAATTATTCAAGTATAGATTAGAGATATTGTTCTGATGCACTCGATATTATGTCTTACTGATGCGATACTGATGTACGTGATGGAGCAACTCGTAAATGACCTGCTTCGTTGCTTACTTGTCGTTCCTCGCTTGTTTGAGAAGCTCGCGTGCCAACATTCATTTGTTGGAAGGACTCGCCCTCCACCTATTGTACAATGGATTTAATAATTCAGAACCCCTCACGGGCGCGCGCACAACAACTCACCAAAGTTTCATCGTAATCTGACGAATGGTATTGGACCGCATAGGAGACGAACAAACAAACATTCATTTTTATATATTAGACTAGCTGTGCCCGGCATGCGTTGCAATTCCTCTTTTTCTTTCTGAGTAGGCACACATATACACAGCAGTCACAGTTACATGTACAAAATAAATGAAAGACAATTATTTTTTGTAGGCAAATTAATTCCTCGTACCTACACAGGAATTCCTAACGCACAAATGATGGCATGAGTTTCCATTGCATGCTTACGCTGCGGTTCACAAGTAAATAAAATCCACGATATATTTTATTGTTGAAGTAGTGCAAAAATTTAAAACTTTCGAGTTAAAATATCCAATATCAGGAAAAAGCGACGCGTATACTAAAATCGAATGCAATAATTCAAAAAAGCAAACAAAGAGACCACTGCACCAAATCTTTTTCGACGTGCAAAGAAATGACGTACCTTTCAACACAAATTATGTCTCACTGATATAATTCTGATGCACGCGACATTATGTCTCACTGATACGATTCTGATGTACGTGATTGAGCAACTCGTGAACGATCTGCTTCGTTGGTTGCTTGACGTTCGTTGCTTGTTTGAGAAGCTCGCGTGCCGACACTCATTTGTTGAAATGATCCGCGCTCCAACTATTGTACAATGGATCTTATAATTCAGAACCTCTCACGGGCACGCGCAACACAACTCACCAAAGTTTCATCGTAATCTGATGAATGGTATTGGACCGCATAAGAGATGAACAAAAAAATATTCATTTTAATATATTAGACTAGCTGTGCCCGGCATGCGTTACAGTGCATCTTTTACTTTCAAACTTGGCACGCATATACTTAACAGACAATTTCACGTGTAAAAAATTAATGAAAAACAATTGTTTTTTTGCGTATTAAATTAGATTTGAAAAAAAATTATTCAACTGCTTTGGGATATGCAATAGTTTTTGTCTTACCGCCCACTTTTATAGCCCATAATTTATTTCCAAGCCTCATTGTTTTCAGTGCATTTTATCATATTCTGAATTCGCAAAATAAAATATTCTATCCTGAAGTCCACATTGACTTACATACTTTTCTTACACGAATCTTTTCTAGATTTAAAATCGGTCCCTAAACGAATTTGAGACCTCGTCCAATGAATTCCTCGTACCTACTCAGAAATTCGTTGCGCAAAACTAATGGCATGAGTTTCCATTCCATGCCTATGCTGCGGTTTCCAAATAAATGAAATATTCTGTTGCTGGAGTATAGCAAAAATTTAAGATTTTCGAGCTTAAAAAAACTAATTTAGGAAATAGCGACGCGTATACGAAAATCGAATGCAATAATTAAAAAAATGGAAACAAAGAGATTACTTCACCAAAACTTATTCTACGTACAAATACATTACGAACCTTTTAGCACAATTACGTATCACTGATATGATTCTGATGCACGCGATATTATGTCTCAGTGATACGATACTGATGCACGTGATTGAGCAACTCGTCAACGAACTGCTTCGTTGCTTGCTTGACATTCGTCGCTTGTCTGAAAAGCTCGCGTGCCGACACTCATTTGTTGAAATGATCCGCGCTCCAACTATTGTACAATGGATCTTATAATTCAGAACCTCTCACGGGCACGCGCAACACAACTCACCAAAGTTTCATCGTAATCTGATGAATGGTATTGGACCGCATAAGAGATGAACAAAAAAATATTCATTTTAATATATTAGACTAGCTGTGCCCGGCATGCGTTACAGTGCATCTTTTACTTTCAAACTTGGCACGCATATACTTAACAGACAATTTCACGTGTAAAAAATTAATGAAAAACAATTGTTTTTTTGCGTATTAAATTAGATTTGAAAAAAAATTATTCAACTGCTTTGGGATATGCAATAGTTTTTGTCTTACCGCCCACTTTTATAGCCCATAATTTATTTCCAAGCCTCATTGTTTTCAGTGCATTTTATCATATTCTGAATTCGCAAAATAAAATATTCTATCCTGAAGTCCACATTGACTTACATACTTTTCTTACACGAATCTTTTCTAGATTTAAAATCGGTCCCTAAACGAATTTGAGACCTCGTCCAATGAATTCCTCGTACCTACTCAGAAATTCGTTGCGCAAAACTAATGGCATGAGTTTCCATTCCATGCCTATGCTGCGGTTTCCAAATAAATGAAATATTCTGTTGCTGGAGTATAGCAAAAATTTAAGATTTTCGAGCTTAAAAAAACTAATTTAGGAAATAGCGACGCGTATACGAAAATCGAATGCAATAATTAAAAAAATGGAAACAAAGAGATTACTTCACCAAAACTTATTCTACGTACAAATACATTACGAACCTTTTAGCACAATTACGTATCACTGATATGATTCTGATGCACGCGATATTATGTCTCAGTGATACGATACTGATGCACGTGATTGAGCAACTCGTCAACGAACTGCTTCGTTGCTTGCTTGACATTCGTCGCTTGTCTGAAAAGCTCGCGTGCCAACACTCATTTGTTGAAACGGCTCGCGCTCCAACTATTATACAACGGATTTAATAAGTCAGAAATCCTCGCGGGCGCGCGCACAACACACCAAAGTTTCATCGTAATCTGATGAATGGTATTGTAACGCATAGAAGACGAACAAACAAACATTCATTTTTATATAATAGAAGATATGTGGATAGTCTAGATGCTGTATGATTTATTAAGGAATGAAAGGGTTTCGAGATAGTTGCAGGAGAATGTGATTACTTCAATGACACAAACGCCTCATTTATAGAATACGTTTTTATATACTAAATGAATTCATTTCTGTAGTTAGCACTGGCAGATTTGGTTGATAAACCTACGAGATAACCTGTAAAATCTGTTTCCGTAATGGAGCATTGCCCATTGTATTGTTACCACGATCTACTACTGTTAGAGGAATTAACATGGGAACGAAAATGCAAGGAATAAATATTTTTCAAAAGCAATGTTCTGTTTTTGACGTATTCTACGATGTTTCTTGTTTCCTTCACGCGTAATTTGTTTACAGGCTTGACCTCGATGTGCAGTATATTGATATCTTTCACGAAAATGGGAACGAAAATGCTAGCAAAAATATTTTTCAAAAGCAATCGTCTGTTTTTAACGTATTCTACGATGTTTCTCGTTTCCTACACGCATAATTTGTTTGCCGACTTGACTTCGACGTGTAATATTTTAATATCTTTCACGATACGGACGAGTGTGAAAAAAATAGAACTTTAGGCAACTTACTAACTTCTTTGAGTTAATCAAATAAGATCGCCGTTTGTGGAAAAGAATTGGACGAAGGCTTGGAGGGAATTGAAATGGAAATGGGGTGCTCCACTTACAAGCCCCATGATGTATCTCGTTGACGGTCCGCCCACTCATGGAATAGCGGGAACTGGACAGTGACCTTCAGGCACACTCAGCGCTCGCTCGAACATATTGACACCCACACGCAAGGTTTGGGAAGTAACTAACCAATCGGCTCAAGAATAAGAAGCAGCCTTTTCGCTAGTCATCTTCTTCCTCTTGGTTGCCACGAAGCCATACCATTCATTTGATATTCAAAAGTATTCGCGGATTGCACGTGACGAAAAAGTAGGAAAAAGCTGTTTTACATGTATACCTATTCGTTCATTTCATCATTCATTCATTGGCCGTTCAATCCTACGATTGGTTGATTACAGCCCTCCACTCTTTCCTATCTAATGCTTTTTCCTTTACCTCCAGGTGTCTTCCTATATACTTTCCTCTTTATTTGGTCCATGAACTTATTCCTGGGTCTTCTTATGGGGACATTTCCCTCTCTTTTACCTTCAGTTATGTTCCTTATAAACCCATTGTGTCTCGGGGTGTGTCCAAACCATCTGGTTCTTCTTTTCTGTATAGTGTTTCATGTGGTCCTTTCCTCTTCTACTCTTCTGCACACTTCATCATATCTTATTTTTTCCGTCCATTTTATCTTCAGCATCCTCCTCCAGGACCTGGTTTCAAAGGCTTCTAATCTATTTTGCTCAGCTTTTCCAACTGTCCATGCTTCCGATCCATATTTGCCACGCTCCACGCGAATGTTTTCACATACTGTTTCCTGGTTTCCTATCTTCTTTGAGCACAGAAATTGCCTTTTTCCCATGAATGCCTTCTTAGCTTGGGCTATTCTCTGCTTGATGTCCGTTCCCACTTCCGTCCCACGTGATGGTACTTCCGAGATAGATGAAGGAATCCACTTGCTCTAATTTCTCTCCTCTCGGCGTGACTTCTTCATTCAGCTTCTCTCTTCCGCATACTAGGATTGTACTCTTGGGATTACTTATTTTCATGTTATATTCGATCTATATTTGTGCCCATTTTATTATCAGATCCTAAAATATTCTTTTCGGTACCTCCACTTCATACCAGTCGGCCATGACTTCTCATCTGCTGCCCATGTTTTCCATCCCGAGGGAGGCATGGAAGTAGGCGGCGCAATATTCGTTCTTCCTTCCTTAAGAACTCCTAAAATTTCGCCAGTTCTAAGAGTTCACTTGTCCATGACGTCTTTAGACTTTCTATGAATTGTTTCATTTCACTTTTGGTAATTATCTTAGGGTGGATAGGAATGTCGCAAGATATTCACAGTATGAAAACTTATTATTAAGATATGTCGCTTACAGCAGGTTTTGTGCTGTGAACGGGGAAACTGGACAGCTGGTACTATCATGTTAGATAGTGCCTTAGAAATCTTAATTGGTGTTGGTTTTCATAGTAATCACATTGTAACCAGGATAAAGTTTTTAATGGTAAGAGGTATCATCAGCTGTAATGAGCAAATACCTTGGGTTCCATCGTATGCTGTAGCGTTTTCGAGATAGGTCAAGTCTAGTTTTCGTTTGGAGTTTCATTTAGGAATTACTGTTCGAAAATGTGTTGCTATGTGAAACTTAGCACATTTTAACTGCTTATTCATTGAAATTATTTTATGTATTAATCGTCACCATCCGTGGGTCCTGGGATGGCAACTTGAGATCGCTTGGTCCTCCGGGCCGCTATAAACAAGCATTATGAATATAACTAATAAATTCAGGCTTCACTTTGTGGAACCTCTCCATATCGGAAATCAAAACATTCAAGTAATGGTCCACTAATATTTTTATTATTAGCATTATGAAGCCTACCGGTATTTAGGAGTTATCTGAATATTTTTTGTCCTGTGATAACTGCCAAGGATTTGCTCTACCTTCGTTACCTTGCTTACTGAATCATTTCTGAAAATTAGATGTCTTCTGACTTGACTTTATGATCATTAAGAATAAATGAATGTGTTGATTAAGATAGGATGATTGGGGAATGAGAACGAGGGAAAAAAATTGTGCCGTGATTAGCCTGCCACTAACACTTTACAACTGAACTTTACATCCGCGGACTCAGCACAGTGCAATAGTAGTGCTCTCCTTATGGCTCGGGAATAGAGAGCGAGTATCTGAAAAATATTTTCCACTATTTTAGTTGTTACCGGTGTTCGATCCCATGCACTTGCCGTTGTGTAGCCACCTCAACTGAACTATTTCCTTTCTTCGAGGATATTTAATCAGAAAGCCTCTCATTTCCACCAGAGGAACTTGTGTGTATAACTGAACGTTAGTAAGGACCTCTGGATCCCAAAACGGGCGGAACCGTAAATATTTTTAAATTACTCGAGTTTTGATGCTCTGATTCCGTATTTCTGGCACTCGTTTATCTGAAATCCCATGCGGCACCGATAGAGCTTTTACGAGCGAGTGGCGTTCGTTTTTTCTTATATTTTTTTCTAGAATCTCGAGATCTGTGCGTCACTCCCATGTTTCCGGGAATATCTTAAATCAGACATGAGAAAGGTTTCCTGTTTCTTTGGCCGTGAGGGTGGACGGTGGCCTTAGAGGCTCACCGTCGTTTAGTGTGCGTGTTTTTTTTCGTTCCGGGCAACAGTTGACTGCGTGGGAGAGTTCGATGACGAGATAAAAAGTCTCGCGACAGGACTCCTGACTGGAGCACGTGCCGGTTATGAGCTAGTTCCTTCCCGCCACGGGGGGTGGCGGTAGTGTGTGGGGGGAAAGGGAGGGGAGGTTAGTTGGGGAGGATGGGGCCGGAGTTGATTCGAGAGGAATCGTGGTGAGATTTTTTTGGGGTAATGGAAAAGATAGGATGGAGAGGAGCGAACGAGGAAGATGGAGAAGACAGGAAAATCATGATACTGACATAAACCATAAACGAAATTAAACTCAGTTCAAATTTGTGGAGTTCTATGTTAATTAGTAAAGATAACTTTTACACTCCACTGGTCAGTTTACCGATCAATTTATTGCACAATCTGAATTGCGATGCCTGGAATTATCTTCAGGTGCTCGCTGTCAATGAGGACCAGTGGAGTGTATCGTAATTTTATTAATTACCATAAACCATATTCTTCATACCCATTCCCAATTACATCGATTACGCATGGCTGTTACTGGATAAGGTGAGTAGAATATTCTAGTTACCTTGGACTTGGCTTCCTGGGTGAATACCGTGAGTCTGTTTGCTGTAGGTACTTCTTTAACTTTTTGGCAAATTATTGCTGCTACCCTCATTAAAGTAAGAAATTGGTCAATTTTTACATTGCACAGCTGATTAATATTCGAAAATTTACATACAAAATATTAATACATTTTTGATCTATGACCGGGACAGAATTAAAAAAATCTCCCCATCAATTAGAATTGTAGTATGTGTGTCAAAAATTTTCTTGTCCGAAGATCGTTCAAATGTTGGGAAAAGGTTAGGTCAGGTAGGACTTAGGAATAGGCCGTCTCTACTTTCCCCGCTAATGATTCCCTCGTCAAAGGCCCGGGGCGCCCCTTCATCTTCGTTAAAATAGCGCGCATGAAAATCTCTGAACCATGAAAAAGGCGGGAACTTTCACCCGACTACAATGCCGGTTCCGCCGCTATGCAAAACGGGGAGACTACTACTCGCCATGGAAACTTCCAGGCATTAATCTCGTGTACATCTCCATTAATGTTAACCCGCCTGTCTTCCGACCCTTGTTTCCTCATTTTCCCCCACCAGACACGCCCCTTGTTATATTCCCGTTATCTTGTAAAGGGTGAGAAGTCGCCTTTTATCTACGTGTTGAGTCGAAGATCACAACGCTCTCACCCCTCATTAATACAATTTGTGTTTACGTAGTCATTGACTGAGCCTTTTTAGGGTCATCGTATTAATTATGTGGAATCCCATTCCTTTCATATTTCGTTGCGACTCGAGGAAAAATGTTAAAAAATCCGTGTATTTTGTTCAGCAAAATGCATGGCACAAATTACTATTAAGAGCTCATTGCTCGGATTGACAATTTCGATGTTATTTTCCTTACATTTTTCATAGGTGTAATTGATAATACACCTATGAAAAACGATTCGCGATCTCTAATCGGGGTGATGTACCCAGATAGGTTTTGTTAGGATACTTTTTTTCTCATACAAAACCTGGTAGCAATAGAACCATGTATGCATGAATCAATATTCAAGATAGCTGAATGCTTTACATGTGGAACCTTTTTTATTCCCAACACAGAAGTGACCTAGAATTATTTTCCATGCACTCTTCTTGGCAGTCAGTGGGCTACAAGGGTTCGAAGATGTTATCTAAAAAAAATGTCGACCCTTACTATAGATTAAAATCTGGTCCTTAAGTCCATTGTAGTGTGAAGCTAGTATACTTAGAATAGAGTGGTCTGTTCTTTCCCCTCTGCCATCATACATTTTTTGGGATTGTCCGTATAGAAGACCATCATTTGGCTTTGGTTTACCCTTTAACCTGGTCTCATCCCCGAAAATTAACGGTTAACGCCCAAATCCATAGCCGAACGCCTTACCAATCAAGCCACCTTGCCACGAATCACGTTATATGTTGCTTGAAATTGTAGATATAAATCATTGTGGGCATTGGACAAAATTATAATGATACTGAAAGCTTCTAGCCACGACCACCCATCTTTTCCGGTATTTTTAGTTGGAGGAATGAGGCAAAAGATGTGCTTTTCAATGAGCAAACATTTTATTATTCACGATTCCACGTGCGAATGGATTTACTGTTAACGTAAAAAAGTTGGAACATGAAAAGATTATGCTCTATATATACGTCAATAATTGTGACAGTAATGTGGAAGCCTGAATGAACATTGATATTTTTGATGAGGCTGTGATAACATTTTTTACTTATTCGGAATCTTTTTTTTAGCCACTTTTTTTTATTCTAATATTTTTATTCATTTCCGTCTCGAGGATAAGACCGAATATCAATTTCTACTTCTAGGCATCCTCACGTTTCTGTGAAGAGCACTTTATAAGTCACGAGTAAGAGTGAATATTTTCCCGAGTTATATTTACCTTTGCCAAGAAATTTTATAGATTATTCATCGAAGTGAGATTTTTTTACCTCAATAATATGAATGTCTCAATCTCAATCGATCGTTTGTGGATAAATTCCCGTCGAAATTCTACGTTTTTAAATTAATACTCTCGAAAATCTTCATAGTATTGGAACTAGTGCCGCAATGCATAAAATGTTTTGGTCTCTGCTTCACCTATTATCATTCAGATTAATTAAAGATGCATGAATGTATGCTTTATCTAAATATCTATATTCACTCCTGGAGTAGTTTTATTTTGAATCATCAGTTATTACAAAAAATATTGATGAATATGGCATTCGGTTGGAACGAATTCATTCGGACATGTTTTAACCTTTTGGCGTTAATTAATGCGACAAATGTGTGGGTTAGGTTAAATTCGTTGAATCAGCATCGGCGGTCACCAACGGAGGTGTACTAACTGAGAGACAGACTGTCCACACAGGTCAATTTCACCGATATTTTTATAGAAGCCGGTGTCGAAAATGTTGATGTGGCTTAGCGTGAGACGATTTGTCAACCCAAGTTTTGTGTAATTGGTATAAAGATTTTTTGAAAACGTGCATACGATTATTTTTAAATCAAATACATGCGGACACATATTTGCTTTATGTGCCGTGAAAAAACGTGCAATTGGTGAGAAACCCACGGGATTCAGTTATTGAAGTTGCCGGTGAAGATTCTGAACGCGGATCCATCATTCTTTTGAGTTCATCTCTGCTTAAACAAAAGCAGAAACTCGATAGGTATCTGGGTCAAATATGCATCAAATTGGAAGTAATGAGGCGGTTAAGCTATCTCGAGTGAGTGGCTCCGAAGCCAGTTTCGTGAAATGTGTTCGTGGCGTTTCGTTCATTTATGTGGCAATCGATATCTTTAAACCAAGACGACCAACGTGACTGCCGCGTTATAAATATATGCGGTCCTTCGTCTCTATCTTTAAACCAGTGAATATTCCCTCGGCCGCTTTCATACCCCACGTTTTCACTCAATTCGTCTCGGCATTCGATTGGTATCCGAGGAGACCAAAATGCTGATCGCTTCGTCCCACCGACCGGGCGTATTTGATAAAAAGAATAAAAATAAATGAGGTAGATTTCTCTCGTGAATGGTATTGACTTAGTGAGTCGAAAAGCAATTTTCGGATGGAGACTAATTTGAGAACCGCGGCGGCGCCGCCGTCGAATCCCCGATAAGAGGCACCCTTTTTTGGGTTGACTCCTCTAAAATTCTCAGTTGGTTTCCATCCATGCCACCCACGCCTCCCCCTCACCTTTCCCCCCTCACCACGGAAATATCGAGTGTTTAACGAGGTCAACGGACAGCTTGTCTGCGTCCATCGTCGGCCGCAAGTGAAATAAGAAGCGAGGTACGATCACGGCCCATGGTGGCCTCTCACTGCACCCGCACTTGTCCGTCTCACCCCCGTCGTTTGGGTTCCACCTCCCCCTTGTTCACCTTGGAGGTCGGGGAGGGAACCGCAGGCCTCGTCTCCGACGGATTGGGACCTAGCTAGTGCTCTCCAGTATCACGATATATCGATACTAAGTAAATAATTTCGATTCTTGACTTATTTGGTAGGGCAAATAAGGATAGATCAATACCTTGCACTCCCGCAGCCATTTTTGGTTATTGCATATTCTCAGTTGTGTCGATACTGTCAATATACACTACACTATTCCGGGCACATCGAAAAATGCGATACGATTTACGACAGGATGGCATGAAAGATATTTTCGGCGAGACTTTTTGAACGATAATGTCGATAACGACTGATGGGATATGGAAGATTGGCCATTTTTACGCTGTTCATTGTAATTTATATTTCTCTATTGGATAATGCTGTTATATTATTTTCTATGAATCGGCATGTACGATATTGTTGATGAGTGTAGTCAATAGCTGCATAGCCGTCATCATGGAATAAAATGCGCGCATTGGCCGATGTTCTTGGATTATATTTTATGCCGCCGATATTGCGCGACATATATTTAATGACCGATATCTTTGGACGCCTTTGAAGTGACCGATATATCGTAGATGCTTAAATAGTGTTTTATTATCTAGAGTCGATGCTGTAAATTAAGTATCGTCCAGCCTAGACGAATCAGCCGACTATATTTCCGTCATTCCGCGTCCTTGTCTGCAGTTTGACGTATTCCCAAGACCCCTGGTGCATCCTCCTTCCCCCCCTCGCCCGAATCTTTTACTTCCCCTCCTCCCGTTAATCCTTACAGCCTAGGAGGGGGATTGGTGGCCGATGCAATAGACTCGCATCTGCCCCAGAGGTTCCGTATGCCCGATGGTCGTCTAGGCTTTCTCCATAAACGTACAATCGTGCCTGCGCTTTGAGAGCCAAACAAGGCTTCAGATCGATGCCTCATTCTCATTTGTGGGATAGGAGAGTGACCCTCGAGCGAGACCGCTGCTAGGAAAATCACATTAATGCCGACAAAAGCGTCTTTTCTCCATCTCTCTCCAACATTTCCCTCTTATACGTTCGTCCTCTCGTGGGTCGATTGATGAGTCACCAATGTACCGCCTCTCTCTCCGGTGAGTCACCCCCCCCCCTTCCACCTCCCTATTCTCCCCCAAGGGATACCACGTCCGTGCTTCGAACGTCATCAGGTCTTAATCATAGCGCACTCCTCTATTTATTGCTTACTCCGAATTGAATCTTGAGCGAAGCTCGCAAATGCTTATAATTCGCTTCGGTTCCTTTTGGGGGGAGGTCGCAGCGCGCCGGCGGAAGTTTTGGCGGAAAGGGGATGCTAATCTGAGCAGTCGGCTTTGGGCTCCCCGCTCGCCCCGTTTCAGTCAGCCTTGCCGCCTTTTCATATTTCAGTTTGAGTTTCAGTGGACTGAATGCTCTCATTCTTCCCAGTCCATTGCTAATTTCTTACGCCTCGTCGTCACTGCCTTTCCCTCAGAACTTGGGATTTAGATTTTTTGGTCAGATGTGATATTCGAGGAGGCGACCGGAAGCTGGAATCTTAGCGCCATTTAGGGTATGTCGGTAGGCTGGCAGAGAAAGGATTATTTGGGCATTAGTGTAAGGGTGCAGACAAACTCTTCGTAGGCTTTCTTTTAACGAAAGGCAACGAGTGATATCCAGTTTGACGTCCCATCCGTCGGACCTACTACTGCTAATATCATTTCATGTTGCCACGTACAGTAAAGGACCATAATAGTTGCGATAGAAAAGTTCCAGGATACTTTGGCCCTGACTAGGTAAAATAGGTTTTTGCACATGTGCTAAATATGTTAATATCATTATTAGTTACTAACCTCGCATTTAGTTTCCGGCATGATATAGCTCTTGCATTATTTAGTACCTTGTAGTGCTATTTATCTATCGCAGTAATTGTAACCAGAATTCGTATCTTAAGTTATGTACTGCATAGTAGCATGTTCTTGTAAGTAGCACTCTAGTTTCTGGTCTGACTACGCACTGTTGTCCTGACTGCTTTTGGCCTCCGCCTGGCATCCGAGGGAACGTGCGCGGTTCTGATTTCATCTGGGATGAGGGCTTCATGCCTGGTGTGGAATCATCCCGTGCCACTCACCCTAGTGGCTTGTACCTTAAACGGTGTTTCGTAGTTGTAGGTTTAATGAGGTGATCTCTATATCGCGCCCACAGTTTCGCTGAAGTCTCTCCTTACATGAGCTCCGTATGAGAGGGAAACATTCATGTAAATGCGTGTATTCCATTTGAAATTCCACTTACTTGGCTTTCTAAACTTTGTTTTACGACTGCTTCTTGAAGATGAAATCAACTGTTAATAACCCATGTCGTGTTTTCGGAGAATTAAAAAGTGTGATCCAGAAAGTATTCTTAGATTTCCTTTCCTCCTTTTATAAGGTGTATAGAGATAGAACTACCGGTATATACAATGATGAGCGGGATCTCGCTTCAGTGTCTTCCCATTTCTGCGATCAAATCTGTGGAACATTTGACGCAGTGACGTCAATCTTTTATTTCGCCATGGAAACGCACTGCACAAATATGATTCGCGAGTGTTTTGCAAACAACTCCGCCCCTTCTACACTCTTAGGGCTGCTATTCAGTCATGCTAACGTTTCCGATAAACACCCAGGCCACGGACTGCATTCACGAGCGGTTGCGAAACACGATCGTTGTCACGTGCTTGTAACTCATCCCTTTGTTATTATTCAAATTCTATTCCCGTCAATCGAAGTGGTGAAAACGTGCAGTCTTTGAATCTGAGACTGTGCTATGTTCTGTTGACAAAGATAATTTCCGCGGTTTTTATTGCTACTGAAGTCAATATTTCGTTGTTAGAATCAATTTATTTTCTATTAAAGGTTTATCACCTTAAAAACGTATCTTTATCTTTTACTTTTTTGGGAAGTAAATTTGAATATAATATCAACCGCTCTTGCAGATGGTGGATGCATTTTTTCTTTTAGGGCTGAATAAGGAATTGAATGATACTTAAAGAAGATCCTTAAAATTGATTTTTAAAATCTATCGTGAGAAAAGAGAATGAGCCTGGGAAAACTGATGAAAAAAGGCAACAGAAACTAGTCATCTAGAAAGATAGAAAACGCGAGGGTGCATCTTCGAAACTTACAGGTCTCGCCCGTTTTCTGTTATACTTGACCAGTTGGATGTATTTCATCTACATCTACGTACAACCCCACGAGTCGCCGCATGAGCGTGCGGCAGGGGGTGTTAGGTCACCAGCCGTGTAAAAATGTAAAATTTTTGGAGGTGAAATGGTGACATGTACTATGGGAGTGTATTTAGAGGAGCTCAGTTTTTATTGTGGTCGCTTATTGTGCGCGGAAAGAACGAGTTTTTGTACCTATCTGTTCGGCGGAGTATCTCTCTTATATTATCGCATCTGTCAGAGCTAGAAATGTAGTGGGGCGTCATGATAATATTCTCTGTGTCACTCTGTAACACACCAGTTCTGAATATCTCAAGCAGCCTAAGCCTAGCGTGCAGCCTCCGAGTCTCTAGGAGCTCCCACCTCAATCCTTCCAACAGTTGTGAAACTCTGTATGTTCGTTCTTAGCTGTTTTTAACGAAGTGTGCTGCGTTTCTTTGTATTTTCTTAATTTTTTTGTTTAAATCTTTAAGACCAGGGTCCCAAATGCTTGCGACGTATTCGAGATGTGGCCTAACCAGAGCGAAGTAGCATCTCTTTTTCAGTTGTTCATTCGAGGACCTTCCTATTATACGCTTAAAAAAGCCTAGTTTCTTTAATGCTGTGCCGCATATGTTTAGGTATGTGTTTAACCCACGATATATCTTAAGTTACGGTAATTCCAAGATATTTTACTGTGTTTGAAGGTTTTTATGTTTACTCCACCCACGGTGTAGGTATGGCTTTTGTGTGATGACTTTCGCGTATTGAGGTAGTTTGAGCGAGATAGTTCCCTAGACATAATGGATACCATATTTGAATTATATTTTCAATTTCACCATCTGTAGGACGCATGAATTGAATATTGCATTATGAATGGTGAAATAATATAGCTTAATTCGACAGAAATTGTAAGACATTATATGAAAATACCTAAATAAGTCTTAAGCTTGACACTCTTTTTTCGCGCGGTACGTTTTAAACTCCTTTACACGGAAGGTTTTAATTGGCGATTCTGAAAAAATACTTCTGTGAAAATATGATTGACATGAAAAAATAGTTGAGAAAACATACAAAACACAAACTTTATTTTTTACGAGATTTTTTGTGTTATAAATTCCTCATTTTTAAATAAGCTCTCTCTGGTGTGCATACATGTATCATATTCCATGAATTAGGGCTTGTATTTTTGGCAAATATCTCGGAAAGGAGTGTGGTATGGGATGAATTTTTGATGCCGTTGGGTGAGATATTTTTCTTAAAAATGAGACAAAATTCATTGATATCTATTGTGAAATGATATTTCACTCAAAATTCCCTAAGGTGGCTCTGGTTTCAAGGTCACTTACCCCAGATTTATTGAAAACTTGAATGTAGCATCTTTGAAGTGCGTTTAATGAACTTAGATGAAAATAAAATAGGGTTTCCGGACTAGTTTCACTGTAATTCTGTCTTGAAATGGGAGATTTTTAACCCGGGCTAGTGTGGATTGCTTAAGTAACAGTAGAAAAACGTTAATTTGAAAGCATATTCAAACTTTTAATAAAAAAACTGAGTAATAGGAAGCGGGAAGTTCGGAGAAAGAGAAAAGTTAAATATTTGCCTCATACGGTCTATTTTTACTGCTATTAGCGATTCAATGCTGTAATTGAAGTTAAAATGCTGTAGTTCCATTAAATGGCGCTGCGGTCGGCTCCTATGTCTGGACAAATTTGGTCATTAAAAATATATTCGTGGAATAATCTGCGTATTTAGTACTTTCACATTAGTTTTGAACTTTTTTATTCAGCGATAGCGGGAATTTTTAGACCAAATAAACAAAAACATGTAACTAAGTATTTTTCTTGACACACACGGTAGAGCCAGAGCCACCTTAAGGGAGATAGGCAGTAGAACTGATAGGTTGGAGAATTTCTAACTTCCTCGAATGATCACCATTATTCACCGAGGAGCATGTAAAATTTTTCAATCAAAAGTAAAATAAGCGCGTGAAAGATGTTTTTATTCGCAAAATCCATAAAAAGGTGGTTTAGTTCTCACACACGTACAACTATCCATTGTGAATTCATGATGTCTCACAAAGAACGAGACAGATGTAAATGACGCACGTGGTATTAGGAGTATGTTCAGGAAATAGCTGGAACGCTTCAGGAACGCACTGAACATAACCTTTCCTCTCATCGTTCGGGAATGCGAAAAAAATACTGTAAAAAATATCTCCTCCTTAGTAACGCACTCCCGGTAAAAAGTGTTTTTTTCAAGAAAAAGTGTTTGCGCCCAAGTGGTATCTATTTCGGTCCCGTCTCATTCCGCTGGTCTCCGTGCCATTGGCGACTACACTCTCGAGCGTTTGGAAGTTTCGTTCAGCCAGTCACGACCGCACACACTCTTGGTCACTCTTCTGAGGCCACCACTGTCACGCTCCATTATTTTTTATTCTTATTTCCCTTACTCTCTTATCCCTTTCGTTTTCCTTTCGTTTCCTCTTCCTCCGTTCGAACTGGGCTCAATTCTCTTCCCAAAATTCCGCAGTCTTTCCTGGGTTGGTTCGCGCACCTAGTCACGCCCGTCTGTTTCCTCGGCATCAATCTGCCACCTTTCCTGTTTCTTAATGTTATTCCTTCTTCCCCTTCTTTTCTCACCATTGTTCAATTCTGCCTTCGTCGTTGCTCGGAAAGGACCGAAGGAAGCAGGACTTTTTGGCGTGCTGCACGGTGCGGTTGCTCTGTCGCAGCTGGAGAAACGGGGAGCATTGGCAAAGAACAGGATTTGATTCATGCCCTTTGAATTTTAAGTTTTGGTATAGTCCCTTCCTTCAAATTACCAAATCATCTTCGAACGATCTCTCGCATATCTATAGATCTGCCCAACATTAAGTGATGGTGGACGCGGTGCGATCAAAATTAATCCTTGTCATTGTCATCAACACGCGTTAGATATGAAAGTATACAACTTAATGAATGAAGTCTTGTGTAGAAAATAGATGTTTGTGATACACTGTACTCATTGCGTGTGAATATGTTCAATGAGTGTGACGAATACACGCCTGCGGAGTTGGGACAGTATTCATTTACGTCTTATGTTAGGTTTTAGGGTATTAATAAGTCACTGAGTGTGTATCCGTGTGTTTTTTGATGCTAGTGATTTACGTCTATAGCCTCAGTCTCTATTAGGTTATCGACTTTTATGCTGATTAAGTAGTTATTGCTATAGTTTTATCTGTCCGTCTAATCCTCTGGATTTCTTCTCTCTCTCCTGCTTATAATCTTATGGATACTCTACTGATTAAGGTAGATTTAAATGGAGAAAAAAATACCGCTGCCCAGTCTTTGACATATTGATGAGGTCCTACCTAGAGTTGGAAAACGAGGGTGGCACATATTTTTGGTCATATCGTCCGCCTCATAGTTGTTTGAGGTGAAACTATTTAGTATTGGTCTGTCGCTGAATACTAAATGACTCGTAAATGCCTCTTTGGAACTCGTGATCTGAAATAGTGGTTGGAAAAGTACACTTTGGAGTGGGGAGAGTTGGAGCTGAGTGTCGCGTCACCCGGAAAGTGACCGAATTTCGCTCGCATTGTGCTTCGACGCGAGTGACGTCGCCTGGAAACGGCACCTTCCCCGACGCGTGCAGTTTCATCTCTTTCGAGTGTGAGGGATGCTAAAGACTCGAGCACCTCCAATCAGGCTCAATTGTCGATCGCCCCGAAGCGGAGGGCGAATCGGTGTTGTATACAGACGGTGTAGAAACATGTGTTGTGTAAAGAAAGACGAGGGGGGAGTGAGTGATTTCGTGGGCACGACGAACTTGGCCTTCCACCTCACGGAATGTGAGGCCACCGCCCACCTGAAAGGCCCTTCGGTCGCTGCGGTCCCTACGCGTGTGTCTCAGCCGAGGTCTTCCTTTCCTATCAAATCATCCAACCCTAACCTTTTTCAAGACACTGGTCTCGAGTGCGACTCATGGACGATTGATGTACGTTTCGAATCGATCAGTTTCTTTCTTTCTCTGCTCCCCCGATATTCATAAGATCTCAAAAAATGAATAGTGTGTGGGAACTTAATTTTCATTGACCTACCTTGCGGGACGAAAGCTTGTCTGATTTAAATTTAATTTTTTGCTAGCTCAATAAACTCCTCTTGACTCTGTCTAAGGTTCAGAAGAGTCATGGATTGGTTGTTGAAACTTTTTAGTTTACCCTCCGAACCGTCTTCAAATCAAACCTTATGTGATCGCAAGGACTTTAGAAAGAAATAATGCAGGGTGTTAAATCCTTTTTTTTCAAAAATATTTTTATCATAATTTTAGTCTGACGAATTCACCCAATTTTTGTGGATGCTTCTTTGTAAGATGCTTATTTGGAAACTCATCAGAAGTCTACATATTTTCCTTATTACCAGATACCTTTAGGTATCATATGCATCCACGTTCAGTCTTTGTTTATCCCGGCTTATTTTATCCTTTCGTGGCCCCTCTATTTATCATAGTCTACTCAATGCGATATTCCGAGTTCTATGAGCTGTAGAGGATAACTTAAGTATAGAGGATTAATAGAGACTATTTATTTATCTATTTCCTTTGACTGCAATTGCAAATGACGCTTAAACGCCAGATGCCTGCGGTTAAGTAAACGTAAGAAAAGGAAGCCTATTCTGAATTTCTCAAAATACTAAGTCTAGCGCGCCGCCTCCGAGTCTCTATTGACTCCCAACCTAATCCCTCTAAAATCTGAGAGAGACTATATGTTCGCTCGTAGCATTTTATTATGAAGCACGCAGCTTTCCTTTCTATTTTATTTATTTCTTTGGTCAAATCCTTCTGTACAGGGTCACAAATGCTCGCGGTGTATTCGAGAGCATTAGCATTCTGCTCTAGTTAGGCCACTCTCTGCACTCTTTCACTTTTTCATCCGAGGATCCTCCTATTATACGTTTGATAAATCCAGGTTCATTAACGCTGTTCCGCATATGTTTTGTATGTGAGTTCTCCGCGATATATCTGAAGTTATCAAGCGATAGTTCCAAGGTATTTACCTTTTTCTGAGGACTTCATGTTTACTCCATCCACAGTGTAGAAATGGCTTTGGTGTCGTAA
The DNA here is from genome assembly GCA_963169105.1 of Ceriagrion tenellum. NCBI lineage: Eukaryota > Metazoa > Arthropoda > Insecta > Odonata > Coenagrionidae > Ceriagrion > Ceriagrion tenellum. The sequence continues at coordinate 43,866,901 of OY720633.1, read as the reverse complement.
TATTGCAAACAATAATGTGTTTGAGGATCTTGCATGAAACTGATGTTAACGATATAGGCTGGTAATTTCCTGGGTCATGTCTCTTTCCTTTTTTAAATAGTGGTGCGACGTTGGCCATTTTCCAGTCTTGGGGCACGAAATATAAAAGCAATCATTGTGGTGAGTGCCAAGATATTTATATCCCATACTTTACACCATTAATGTTGGTGACCGGTCATTTATTTGTATCGAAGCAGTCGCGGCGATGTTTCTTTTGTGTCTCGCATCAGTGATTTCTTTCCGATGCTCCGTCCGCACTCGCGCATGTCTCTGCCCCGTGTCCCGTCTCGTGGGAGACTTCGCCGCGGATGGAGAGGGTGTCATGAGGAGCAGCGTGAGGCGGCGGCGGCGACGCTAAACCCGGTTGAGGCGCGGCACGAGGGGGAGGGTGGGTTTCGCGAAGATACGGTCACGGTCGTCCCAGATGGATTTCCCTCGCAGCCCCCACCCTCCTTCGTCTCCCCTCCCCCTTCATTTCCCCTTACTTCCCCTCTTATCCCCCCCTCATCCCCTGCCCCCTCTTCTGCCCTCACTCTTGTTAAGGTGGATGAAGCGGTAATCGTCAGTCATCGAGTGCGCATTTTTCAAGCAAGTCAAAGATAAATTATTGAAACTCAAATAACTTCAGTGCATCTGTTTATTCGTTGGAAATCACCATACATATCTACTAGTTACATTCCTCTACTCCCTCATCCGCGAAAAGCAACCCGAATACCTCCTAAACCTCTTCCCAGTCTCACTATCTACTGTCACAATTGTGGCATGATCCTCAACTCAATATCTGTAAAACCCAGGACACCGTATCGTAACCTTTTAAAAGTCATTCCAAGTTGCCGGTGCAAAACTGGGGAACTCCCTGCCTGAAGAATTAAAGAAACTGCAATCTCTGAACAATTAAAAACCGTATTTATGAGTTATTAGGCAAATAAGTTTTCCCTTCTCTCCATGTACATACATTTATCACCCAAATTTGATGTCAAATTGTGTTTTTTTGTACTTAATTAAAACTATTTCTGTTAAAAATATTGTTTTCGTGCTAAAAAATTTTGAATATTCCATTGTTGTTATATTGGAACCTTGAAAAACTTTTGTAGAACTATTGTTGTACCCAAGAGACAATGTTCCAGGGCGAAAATAAATTATCTATCTATCTATATACATGCCGTAACATACATGGTGCCAGAGTTTAATTATAAAAGTTTGGCCATAATTAAAGCATTGTTATATATCGGGTGTTCGGCGCGGAATGCCAAATTTAAGTACAAAATGACATATTAATAAGTGTTTTATACTCGGCATGATATCTTAATAGTTGTTATAGTCACTAATGTACTAATATGAACCATTATTTTGCGTTTAGGAGATGCGGGCATATGTAATCGATGTATTATTTCCAAATAAATGTCAGGTGACATAAGGCTGTGCTTTAGTTGTCGATAAACCAAATCGGTAAATTACATTTATCCCTTTTTAACTTTAAATATTACCAGTAAGCACACGCATGAATAGTTTCACGCAAATCTGTATATACATAAATGAAAATCGCTCCAATGCATTCCGTCTTCGCATAGGCCCCCTTCCCCTCCCATTCCACCTCTCCCTCATTCCACTCCCCCCCTTCCCCCATCTCCTCCCAGCTTCGGATTTGGTCTAGCGCCGACTCTTCTTATGACGTTCCGGGAGACGCGTACGGCGGACGCGACGACGACGGCCCAGCGTTTATTCTTTTTTATATTTTATTTTTATTCAAAACTTTTTTCCTCTCTTTCTCTCCGTAACGGTGCAGAGGGGGGGAATTAGTGGGGGGAGGTGCGTGTTCACGGAGGTAGAGACAGACGCCCGAGGAATGACGAGAGAGGAGTGGCGGCGCTGCGGTGAGTGACTCAACGGGGATTGCTCGTCGTATAGGAATGAAACGCCCACCACCGTTCCGTGGGGCGAGGCTGTGGGGAAGCGTGTAGAAAAAAAAGAGGCCCGCTCGACTAGAATGGAGCGGGAGTCGTTCCGTGAGGGGAGGAAGGAAGGAAGTCGCGTGAGGGGAGGAGGGGGTTGGTGTGGGGGGGTTAATACGCGGCGTAAAGGTGTTCCGTGTGGGTGGGTGAAGGCGAGGAGGGCTCGAAGAGAGAAGTGGCGAGCGGAAGTTCCAGCGCCGAGTGGGCGTATTGGATTCTTCGACTTCCCCTTTTTGCACTAACCCCTGATCCGCTTTCGGCTGCGGCGAATGCTGCCATCGTCGTTAACGAGCGAAGGAATTTTTTTGTCCGCGGATTCCGAAAGATAACATTTTTTTTTTCAAACAATTTTTGCTCCATGAATCGGAAAATTTAAATAGTATTAAGCCAACTACGAAAGGCAGATTATTGACGTCTCGTCCGGGAACCCTAAATGCTGCGAGTTCGAACCCGACTAGGATGTTTTGTGTGCCATAGAATAATATCGTGATTTAAACTGTGATATATTGCCCTGTAAGGTTGAACTCCTAGGAACTTTAGCCTAATGAGTCTACTAAAGATATTTTAATTGAGAATCGAAGCTGAATTAGCCTCCCACAATTATATATTTTTAGCATGATGCTCTCCTAGTACAGTGCGTATTTTCCTAGTTGTAGATGACTGTAGAAGGATGGTGCTCGATTTCACGAATTCTCTTACTATTAATAGAATTGAAGCAATATCAATGAGACGATCACTTGATTGCATATTTCTTATCCCTTTGAAAGTCTCAATCTAATTCCTGTTGTAGTGTATCGTTCTCTCTATACTTTCTGCTTGGTATTTTTTTAAGTGCGACTATAATATTGTAGACTTGTCAGTTCATATGTGAGCTGAAGTTTATGTCGTGAACATATTCATTATTATAAAAAATATTGGCGAAGGTCATAGTAGTAAGAAACCGAGAATTTGCTTTGTTTTTTTACCCGTTGCATACAATGTATAGTTTAACGTCGTACCTTTCTTCACGAAGGTGCACATCAGAGGAGATTGTGCTGTGGGTCATTAACTTCTTTGTCTGCGTAAAGCCAGCGGTAAACTTCCTGATGGCCTACATTTTCGTGCCACCGGAAGTTTTCTGTCACTTCACGGCACATTGGTTATCTATCTTTTGTTGGCAGAAAATTAACATTGTTAGATTGATATTCTTTTCGGTTCACTGACCAAAAACAAGGATTAGACCTTGCAAGTTTGAGGGAACGTGTGATTCTTTGGATTTAAACTGCAATCGTAGTGTTTTAGTGCTACCATAATGTTCATAAGTGCAGTTATTCAAGAAAAATGTCGAAGGCTGAGAGACTTCACATTTTTCTGCCGATAGCCATATGTTAAATCGTGGCCTTTTCGGTGACTTTTTCAAATGTGCAACTGTTGATGAAGGAAGTAACGCTGAACTTTGTGTTAGTTAATGGACGATACATATTCGTATCATTATCGCATCTTATAACGGGGCATGTATTCTGTTTCTGTCACACGTTAAATAAATAATTTGGCATTTTCATAGATAATTTAATGCACCCTATCCGTTTGCGAATTTAATGTTTCCCTTGCATTACTCACTCACGGAACGAAAATCATGCATGGCGCAATATTGAAATGAAAATACTATTAATATGTCCCCCTTAAAATGTATTACCTCTATGGTTTTCGACCTGTTCAGTCATTATTAAAAGTTACGCTGAAGTTGTTTTTTGATTATCGTACTAGTGACTGAATTGTTCCTAGGTAGTAGATGTTATAAGTTTAGAACATTCCAGAGTTTTTGACTTCCCAAAATCAAAAACCTGTTTTCCTGCAAAGCTAATGCGTTATCTACTTAATTTATTACTATGAAAGTATGAAAATAAAAATATTCTCAAAAGAAATAGATCAGAACCGCCCATTTGAACGCTGTAGCTAGTGTCTGTATTACATCATGTAAAAGTCCAATGCCTAAATAGTAGATAATATTTGGTGGGTGACCTTTGGTGATTCGTGTAGGCCTAAGCAAACTGTAGTAAAAAAGTAATTAGAGCAGTGGATCTCAACCTTTTTTGTTAGATTTCCTCCTTTATCCATGGTTCTGAATATCGTTCCCTCTTCCCAATATATATTATTTAATAATAATTTAATCCCGCAAATGAAAAAAAACTGCATGTTTATGAATCGACTTATCTATGTGGCACTCGAGAAACTTCAATAAATGTCTCTGAAAATTATAAATAAACTACTATTTTGTAGATTTTATACAGTCTTCATGACATCACGTTTTGCTGAATAGTGGTCCTAATTCTCCCTTAATATATAGGTACTAAATACTTTGCGGGGAAAGGAGAGATTCGTTACTAAAGTTGGTGGTTTCCGGCGTGACTCTGTGGAATTTACTGATCATATTGAATGAAAAAGTTATGCTTTGTTTTTCCACATAATTTTAATATAGTACGACCATGGTTTCGACTTAACGTCATCTTCAGGTCGACTCTACCGCAAAGTCGAAAGCATGATCGAACTATATTAAATTTATGTGGAAAAACAAAGCATTACTTTTTCATTCACAAAGAGATTTCTTACTGCTAGAGAACCCGTGATTTAGAGTTTTTCACTCAAAAAAGTATGAAATTTCGCGATGGTTCTGTGCTCGCTGTTCCTGCCGAGTCTTCTTCGCCCATACCTACCTCATTTCCCATCCGCGCCAGCCCGTTGTTGGTTATACCGACCGCGATCCCTCGTGCTGGATTGCTGTAGTTTTTTCCTCTCTCCTCGGTTCGACGAACGTTTCGCAAAAAAGTGAAGCCGAGGAGAAGGATGAGGAGGATTTAGTTCTAGCTGCACGGCCAATTGACGGCGACGCGACGGGGGGGGAGGGTGGATGGAGAGGCGAGACAGCGTGCTGCGCTTTAAGGGGGCCTGTGGGTGGAGGAGAGGCGTCGCTTCTCATTCTCGCTAGAGGGCGTTGCCGGCGCGCGTCTCCTTTTGTCGGAGCGGAGGAGGGAGTGGCAGTGCATGCACGCGGGCGGGTTGAAGGGCGCGCGAGGGGCCTCGAACCCAGTGATGCAGGTCGGAAGGGTGATACAGAGGGTATGTGTGAATGGCTAACGCCCTCTCTTCGTCACAGTCTCAGCTCCCCTCTTTTTACACGAGTATGCGTGACATCCTTGCGCGCGGAAGATAAACGGGGAGAAAGTATTAAGGCTGGGCGTTAGTGGGACTTTAATATCGGAATGATTTTCAACATTGTTGGCTGTCAGAGGATTTACAGTTAGAAATATTTCAAAAATATGTATGTTTGCATGGAGATGATGGTATTAGATAATTCTTAAACTAACGACTACATTTTCTAATACAATTAATGGTTGAAGGCGTAACTTTGTGGAAGGTTACCGCAGACATGATGAAAAAGAAAAATCTCTTAGTAAATTCCACACTTAAAATTTTTACTACCGACCTAAGTTTCGATTGCCTAGGCAATCGAAACCTAGGTCGGTATTAAAAATTTTAAGTGTGGAATTTACCAAGAGATTTTTCTTTTTCGTCATTTTCTAATACGTTTTGTGGATGTATTTTTCTATTAATTTTAATAAAAAATAAAATTCCATGTATGTCTATGGAACTCGAGGTGTGCGGCGTAAAAACTCAAGGATTTTACAAATATGTCTACACTCGATATTGCCGTATTCATAGTTAACTTTCGTGTTTGTCTTGAAAATGGCGCTATAGAAGTCAAAGCCGGTAGCATTAAAACATAGTGGAACTGCATACCGTTTATATTGAGTTATTTCGTATTTCTAATGTTTTTGGGGAATCCGGAAGGGAAATGTAAGATGCCCTGCATGCGCACATACCCATGGAAACATCGCCACGCTCGCCACTTCCATATAAATCAAGTTCCACGTGAAAAGAAGTATTTACCGCGCGATTCGATACTGAATCGCGCGTCGAAGTCGATGTATCACAATATCGCCCAGCCCCAAATAATGGAAGGGTGGATTTCACGGGGTTGAGCCAGGTGTGGGGGATTCGGATGGGGGAAGGGGTAAGTAAAGAATGGACTGGCGGGTGACTACTCGTGTTGGAGAGGGGTACGAGAGGGGGGGTAAGAGAGGTGGCAGGGGTCGGTCGACCGAGTGGGTAGTGAGAGGTGTGAAAGGAGCGTGTGCAGGGGGGAAGGGTTGAGAAAGGTGGGGTGAGGGTAAGTGTTGCGGACGAGACGAATCTGGGGTTTGGAGGGGGGAGGATGAGTCGCCCGAGGGGAAGAGAGGGAGACCGGGAATGAAAAAAGGGTCGGGTAGCCCTTTTGACGATCTCGGAATCTGAAAGAGGAGGAAAGAGGGAAAAAAATAATAAGGTTTATGGGGTCGGAAGGGGTTGTACCATAGGACCGGATTGACTGGTTTGTTTATTTAGGCTCCCGTCCATACGACGCACGCCTCCGCCTTCCGGCGACATTAAATTTAGAATGCGAAATATATGGTAGCACCGCATCGGTCTCAATATCCATCCACCGGTGGGGGTGGCCGAAGAATATGTGAGCTTAGGCAGATGCATGTACACGGATGCCACGGGGCCGAGTACAGTTCGTCTAGAATTTCTTCGAATCGGAATAATCGATGGGTATTGGTGGAATCTATAATGTGTTGAAAAGCATACCGCTGTAATAGACAGTTATAGTAAGCTTACTGTATCGTACTGGGATCTACCGAATACGCTGCTCACTACGCGGTAATTTGACTGTCATTTGATGAGAACTATAGCTGTGATGAACAAGAAAAACCGCTAATAAAATATAAAATCCGCAGATTCCTGCGATATTGAGTGGAATTTATGCATGATGCAGAAATGAAAAATTTGCAGTTATCCACAGAAATAAAGTTGAACCCTGTTCACCCTAATTCCCTTGCCTCGTTTTCCTCCCTCTCTCCTCCCTACTGGTCACTTCTCCCTTCGGTTTTCCCACCCACTTCTCCCCCTTTCCACACCTTTCTTCCTTCCCTCCCTTTCTTTTTCAATGTCTATATATTGTGTGGACTTTACTTCATTTGTCACCTGAGGATGATGTAGAAACATCGCCACCTAGGTCGCAGTAAAATTTATTTCTGTGGATAATTGTACATTTTTCATTTCTGCATCGGCTAAAAAAATGATAGAAGGACATCATCGTGGAAAATATTAATATGCGAATATCAGGAGTTAAAAGAATTCTTTAATATTATTTCAAAGTTGTTTCCAAATTTTTGTTGGAAAAGAGTCACAACTTATTTATTCGGTGGAAGTATTATTTAACCGGGTCATACTGATTTAACGGCACCTTTCTCGGATTTCCTTTTTCCAACGAACCAAAGCGATGTGTTTATTTCAAACGATAATCCCGCTTAATTATTGATATATCTGCGCATGAAAATGGCTTTCAGGAAGGCGAAACGTGCGCTAATATGCGAGGGAGGACGGAAGGGACAGCGGAGGCGCAACAGATGTGACTTTGGAATCCAATCAAACGTCTCTATAGTTATCTAAACTTTGGATAACTATGGAGACGTTTGAATGATTGGAATGAAAAAAACACGACAGAGTACTTATGGTAGGAAGGAGTTCACTCGGGGAGATTAGGAAGAGTGAGAAAGTGGCTGATTAGCGGTGAGTGAATGGAACTGTTGCTGAAGATCGCAATATAAGGTAGAAAGAAAGGGAAGAGGCAGTGTGGAATCTCTAGGGACCACAACGTTCATCCGCTTAAGATGGCTCAAGTTTGACAACGTGAGTCAAGAAAAATACTAGGTTACACATTTTTTTATTCATTCTTTTAAAAAAATCTTGCTTCCACTGATGAAATGGTTCACCTATTGAAAAATAAAATTAAGTTACAAATTATGCACATAACTCCACGTACAGCCATAGGGGCTGACCTCAGCGCCATTTATATGGAACTACCGCATCTCGACTTCAATTAAGGATTTAATTCTCTATTAACTTGTTAAAATAGGTGGTAAGATCCCTATATTTTTCTTTATTCAACTTCCCAGGACTTTTCGCTTCGTGTTAACAGTTTTAACGAAAACCTTGAGCATGCCTCCTCGTTCAAATTGACGTTTCTCTACTGTTATCTGAGTAGTCTCCATAAGAGCCTATGTTAAAATCTCCACTTTCTATGAGAAACTACAGTAAAACTAGCCCGATAACACCGCATTTCTAGGATGTTATGTGCAAGTTTTCATTTTAAGTGACCCTGAGGCCGGAGCCACCTTAATTCAGGGTTAGAAATGAAAAAAATACCTTTTTGGTTAATTATGTCTCGCCAATTGGATAGAGTGCGTACGATCCCCTGGATAGCTGAAAACTCGTAGATCGTTATTCTTTGGCACTAACGAAAGAGCATGTTGCAGAATTATTTCGTGCTGTTTTACTTTATATAATAACTGATTTTACAAAGTGTGCATACATTTCGGCATTTGCGTATATTTCCCCGTTCTCTCCCGAATAATACCATTATTATATTTTGTATTATTTTACACTGACAATAAGTGTTGACGATTCTCTACAGGAGCGTAGACTTGTCCCTTTCAATGAAGGATTTATTACGGGAGGAGGGAAACGAAAGATTGAATTGAATTTTGAGCGTCTAGAAAAAACGTTTTCCAATGAGAATCGCTTTTTTTATTCAGTTTAGTCAAGGTGCACTTGTCCTGGAATCAATCCGGTTTCCACGGTTGCCAATTTTCATCTAACCCGTGATAACTGTGTATCAAAACCATATTAAAGCTGGGAACAACATTTTTTCTAATGACAAATCTTTCCGTTTGTCTCAGGTTCTGCTTAGGACAGGTGAAAGGCTCTGAAATGGCAAGCGTGTTAAACAGGGTAAAAGAGATAAAGAAAGTGTTTTACACTTAATAGTTTCAGGCGTCTCTTTGTGGTACTTGTCCAATATCCAGTAAAGGAAAATAAAAGCTTTGTATAGTCCAGTTAGAAGTGTTCACCTTTAGGTGGACTACATGAAGTTGTTCTTTTTCTTTTATAGACGAATTGTGCTAAGTTAGGAATAGGAATACAATGGTTCAGATTAATTAACGCGAAAAAATACACTTGAAGATTCTTACGAATTTAAATGATAGCAATAATGTTGTTATTCTTCCGGATAACATAAACACCTTTCAAATTATTACCATGAATTAGAAATTCTCAAAATTGAACATGGAAGAAAATTGCAAATGGGTGTATTTATGCACAAACTATTAAAAACTGAAAATCCTTCCTACATTTTTCAGCCTTATTTAGATAATTTGGCCAAAAAACAAGAAATTCCAGAAATAAAAACAAATTAACTGTACCCTGTCACAGAACCACTATGTATGTACAATACCTCCATGTAAAATCATGTAATGTATGAAATTCGATTCTGCAAGAGTTGAGAAATATCAAGTAAACAGAAAGAGTTTAAAAATGTTTGTTGCCTTTTTATCTCAATAAAACTTGATATTTAGGTAAATATCTTGAATTAACTTTATGAATATATTTTCTCTTTTATCGCTACAATGTATTGAGCTTGAAACTATAAATATTTGTTGGGAACAAGTACTGTGATGTGATAACATTTTTGCAAATGAGTGACAAGTTTTGAATGTGATTGTTATTATTTATTTGTCTGAGTTTTAATTACATATTCCTGCTCCAAGGGAAATTATTCCTGGAGGCAACAAATGTTATTGTTATTTTAAATGCGATACCGAAATCATTGCTTTCGTTTCAATGTGTACGACAAATCCCGCAAAATAACGCCCGAGAAAACGAGTTTCGTGAAGACTATATCGATGTTCGAAGAAGCATGTATCCGCCGATGAAGGTGAGGAGTGTGTTCGGTTCGCTGCTCGCCGATACGCCGAGGCTCTGAGCTTCATTCATTCATTCATCTCCGGTGGAGGCGTTGGGATGAGGCAGGAAGAGGCGATAGAGGGGGACGAGGAAGCCTCAGCGGCCTCTTTTCTGTCTCTGTAGAGAGAGGAGGTTTTAACACCACGGTCGCTACGGTCTTTCGTTCTGAGACACTCCGGGGAGGAGAGGCGAGGTGTGTTATTTTTATGAGGGTTGTAATGGCGAGCGTGAGCGCGTATTACGGATATCTCTTGTTCTCTCCTTGATGCACACTCTGCGTTACGGCCGCATTAATTGGCCCGCCGTACCCGTGGCTCGTCGTCGTCGTTAAACGCGAGACGCAGAAGGGAAGCGCTTGCCCGCTCGTATCCTTAATGATCTTCCAGCCGATTCTTGATTGTTATGAAGTGGCCGTATTATCTCTCCGGAGGCATTCTCTCTCTACCTCTTACTCTCTCGAGTCCTTGTCTTTTTGAATGAAAGTGCGCACTTGGAAAGTGTGTAAAATTATTTCTGTGCTTGTTTTATTCCTCTTAAGGAAAGATCAATGGGAAGAGCTGGTCTTTTTCCCCGAGGGAAAGCTATGGAAAATATTAAAGGATACTTTGTTGAGCGTGTATTCCTTGCTACGATGATGGTAATCTGTTCTCCTTGTAGAATTTATCCGCTACCTGGTTGCGCTAGTATAATTTATCTGATTCGTACCTATCGGTAACCTTTTGGTAATTTCTTTGATGCTGATTTGATTTGAACTTGCCTATGACAGGGAATATTCTTTCTCAAAGTTTAAAGAACTTCCAGCTCAGGATTGTTTTTTTTTTCGCGCTGCATTCCACTTGTGCCTTCTTCGTGCATCTTATTGTTTCGAGTTCAACTATGTAGAAATTAATGCATAATGAAATAAGAAGACAACGTATATTTCCACCAAAATTGGTATCTCTGGTACGACACATCGGTGTCATCATCTGGTACTTGTTCTTATTTTACTGGTGCACTGTTGATGCTTATTATTGTCTAGTATTATACAAGTTTTTATGTAATTTAATTTTTTTTATCTAATACTTATTCTGAGGCATCATCATGAACTCAGAAAGTCTTCGCCTATTCTTTTCTTTATCGTTTTCATTTATAATCATAGAAATATTACTCATGGGCTATACCGGAACCCTCCGATGGTGCTCACGCTACGAACTATTTGTTTGCTAATGAACTACCAGCGTAGATTGTCACTAGTGTGAACAAGGCATTGTGAAAATACACAGAAAACTCCAATGGAGCATGTTCTCAGAATCCGATCCGCGAGATACCCAAAATGTTACCAAGGGAATGCAAACTGGATGAGGATGTGATACCGACAAAGAATTTTCCTCTACAGGCGATTTTCTTTGATGTGGTCACTTGAAGATGCCTTGGGGTTCGAAAATCGAGCCGCTGGGAAATGGCCCTGGTCGACTGGAATTTGCGGCTTTAAATTTCCCATCTTCCGCTTTTCCCGAGAGATTTATTCGGGCTCGATTCGAGCCGTCCTCTCGTCTTCTCGACCGAAATCGCCGCTATGGACGTTCGTAAACTTTCTCTCGACAAGTAAATTTCAAAGTATTTAGCAACTCTTACCTGGTTCGCCTTTTTCTTTCCGAGCGGTCGTACGTTCCCGGAATGGAAAAATGGAAAGTTCAGGGAAGAGAGATTTAATTAGTGGAGTGGGCAAACGAATGCGGAAGTGGAGGAAATGAGAACTATGTTAGGATTGGTCTGGAACTGTTGACTGGAGTAATACCCCCGGATGTGCCCTTACTTAGGTAGATACGATAAATATTACAAGAATTAAGGGCGTCTCTGGGCATGTTTATGGGAGAAAAGTTTAAGAATTGCGTAAAATTTTTGCTTTTTTTGCTGTAACTTCTGTGCATTCATCAACTATTTCAACAAGAGAATTTCTTTCAAAGAAGTATCATTTGACTTTGTCAAGGCCATTAAATAAATATTTAAATTGAGTTCAAGAGATATATTGGAATGGAATTTTTTCCTATTAGTCTTTCATTTTTTCGTCCATCTCTAGGTTTAATCTGATTAGTACACTGTCAAAGGAAGGGTTTCTCAATTGTTATTGCTTTGGTGTTCATTTTTGTTAAAGATGATATCTTTTTGACACAAACGCAGATTCAGAATAATCGCTAAAGGTCAAAGACTGAGATCAAATTCTACCACCCTTACATGTGATTCCCAAGCATGAAAATTGATCGAGGCAGTGGTTTTACATTGTTGAAATTTCGCTAGAAATTTCAGATGAAAGATTTTCTTTCCCTATACGCGCTGAAAAGCTGGATAGAGAATATGTCCGCCTTTGACCAATTCCAATGCAAAAGCGGACCAGTTCTTATTTTTCTCAGTTTGTCTTCACACCACGTGAGGGATACTCGCTCCTTGTGGCGGGAACTTCTTTAGACTGTGCGAATATCCCGACAGTGTATGACTCACTGCTCGCATTCTCCCGAGCCAAAACAGTGTTGCTCCCCTCTCCGGTAATATTCAACGCGGATCTTTGTAGCGAAACCGCGACAGTTTGTTGATACGTACTTGCTACAAGTCCGTATTTGGTTCGAATGGGAAAATTATTGATTAGATTGAAACTTGATTGAGTAGACACGCACGTATTTAAACTATCCCAATATACTGAATTTTAGTTTCACATTTCACCCAAGGAGTGGTCAGGATTTCAAGAAATATGCCAACGCCGTTCGTCTAGCCCATACCATCGAAATGGAAGGCCATAATATTTTTATGTATGAATAGTCTATGTAGATAAGAAAGAAGCTCAATTATTGGAAAATAATCGATTTATCGTACCATGACCATTATTCGTAACCAATCAATCGAGTAGAAATAATGGATTATCGATTCTTCGACCGATTAATTTCTGTTTTATGTAATGTTCTGGTCTGTTTTTTTACGGATTCCTAGGGCAGAGTACTTGCTTCCATCTGCCATCGCTTTTCCTTAATGGCCACCGAGCAAATTTCAAATGTTGCTGTATTATGCGATGTGAAAAACGTATCATACGAACCTTTATCCATCCCTAGGGTTGAATGCCCGCCAACCCTTGACGATGGGCAGAGTCAGCGACAAGAAGAGACGGGGAATATAACCCTAATAGCTCACCTAGTGGACACTTATTACTAGTTAACCCTAGATACTAGGCAGAAGCGTTGCAGAATCTGGAAACCAACCGCCATTGGAAAGTGATCACTTGCCAGATTATACACATAATATTTTTTACAATAAGGACGAGTTAGAATATTCCGCCTCAATAATCGATTGTGAAAGTAATCGGTCTATATTTAATACCTAATCGAATGAATTTTTTTAGATGAAAAAAGAAACATCATTGGGTACCTATAATATTTTAGGGTAACGGGCATCGACGGCTATGGTCATTTCGCATATACTCTCTGTTACTGGCAGACAGAGTCAACAACCTTTGAACGAATAGTAGATTCTCTCCTCCAAATTCGAACCGAGATAATCGATTTTTACAATAATCGCGATAGTAATCTTTCATTCATAATTGATGGTTCTTTTTGGAAGTTGAATTAGAATACGAAAGTGCGAATCGTATATTCAATACTAATCCGGAATACATTGATATGTCGATGCGACTCGAATACAGAAGTCAATGCCTCACACATCTCAGCTGGCCGAAATAAAATGGAGAAATCGCTCAAGGCATTTAGAGCAAGGGAACAAGCTCATCCCTAAGACCCATCTGTGCCTTTTTTATTCCTTTTATTATCACTATCCTTTCTCTAAACGAGGGTTCGTGCTTGATGGATACTAGGAGGAGAAAAAGATCCGTTGGGGCCATTTTGGAGTTTATACCATCATCGTCTCTTCTTTAGGGACGGGGGAGGGATCGTCGTTGGGTAAACTTTTCGTCTGAGCGAAGCAGAGCGGGCGGTTTGGCCGAATGAATGAATATATGAATAGACTGACGGCGAATGAAAATGAGGAGAGAAAATACTCCTCTTCTGAGATCCAGAGATATGCAGAAAGGGAAGGTATCGGAGGGCTGTACGGGAAGTTGGAGGGGTACCTTGGATTGAGTGGAGGGAGGCTTACACTTTATTTCCTTCTTGTGGGGGTGGCGAAACTTGGTGGTACTCCCTCGTAATGGGAATGACGCCCGGAAGATGCTTGAGAGCTGAGACTAAGAAGCTGAGGGTCTCTTCCTTGGGTAACTCTACCCAGTCATCAGCGCTTGATCCTCTCTCATTAACCTCAAGCATTCAACTAGAGAACACCTCCAAGTTGTGCTATGCTTGTACTCGCCCTCAACGGAACGGAGGTCTTGGACAGACATACAGAGTACATATTTAAAATATCGTGCGGAGAAAATGGTAAAGACACCGTCATTTTCCATCATTTGATTTATTGGGTTTATTGTATCTGAAGATGGCGCATATCCGTTTATAACAAGTTCGTATGGAAATGAATCCGTTGGTGGAAATTCAATACGTTTGCTTATTTCTTTCTCGTTAATCTTCACGGGTCTGAGGGTGAGACAGCAGATACAGTTCTAAGGCCTGTTAACTTGGTCCCGCGCGAGCACATGCATTCACACTCAGAATTACAACAGAATTGTAGAACAGGGCGTACGACTTGGTGGTATGTTTCAGCATTCGCGCTAGTAGTCTGTACACGATGAAATGTTGAAGGGAAATTTGTACCCATATCTGCTCAATCAAATTTGCATATCGTGTTTCAAATTCATTAGAACTGAATATGGTGTGAAGTTATTGAGTAGTAATTTAAAATGTATGTTTGTGGTAAAAATACTTGAGGTAGTGTAACTGTTTTAATCAAATAACGTGTAACATTTAAAAAGAAAACAAATTTTGCTCACCCTGGCATCAACTCCGAGGCATAGTGAAGAGTTGTATTCTTTATGAGACGCTCGGTATTGTCCCCAGCAGCTTCCGATATTCTCCATGGTACACTCCTAGCGTTGAAGGTCAACCTCTTGTTGTTGAGTTCATGATTAATACGAGAAATCACTCAACGGAAAAGCGGTCGTTGACAAAGAGCGACGGTATCTAGAAGGCATAAAGAGCCATCTTTGACTAAGAAAGGCTACGGTGAACCATCTCATTACAGTTCCGAAAAGTAAAACAAGTCTTCTTTTTTGCTTTCATTCTGAGGGGAAGTAGAGAATGGTTGAGAGCTGCGGCAAATCTACCTCTTGATTCGCCCTTAAGAGGGAAAATGACCTATCTACATATTACCTCGTGAACCGCCGAGGGGACTTGTGCCGGGGTCTGCTGGACGCCGGCGTATAACAGGAGGGAAGTGGAAGAGGGCAAAGACAAAAATGAATTTGACGTTAATGTAGCTTCTAAGTGTTTTTCTCCGTTTTTAGGTATAGTCCCTAACATTGTATCTATCAGTTCGGCATTCTCTCTCTCATATGTTGTCATTTCTTTCAGTTTCCAAAGGTATAATTCGGGGATAAAGCAATATCCTCCGCATCATCCAGAAATTCGCTTGATCCGAAATATTCTAGTAAATTGTGCCCATATTGTTGCTTATATTGTCGTAATGTTCCTATGTTTTAGCCTCTGAGTCTGAGGTGGCCCCCAGCCGAGACATTCTCTCACTAGGCTGCACTCATTGGTCGCTCATGGAAAGTTTCAAAAAAAGAGTTTGGCATTCCTTATTATTTTGTTCATTACGCCCATTATGTCATGTGTTCCGGGTCCCAAATGGCCGCAGCCTACTCGGATTTATGCCTAACCATAACGAAGTCGCATATTTATTCCTCTTTTTCATCCGAAGTTCTTCCTACTTTACGCTTGATAAATCCTCGTTCTTCGTTACTAAACGACAAAGGTTTCACATATATTTTCCTTACGCTAGGTGTAAAGTTACGGCGATTCTCAGGCACCTTCATCTGACACCATTATATTTACTCCCCCACTTTATGTGTATGGCATTGCCGTGATTTCTTTCGTAAGTAGACTATTGCAGCTCATCTACAAGGTTTAATTTTATCCCTCTCCCAAGACACCACGAGTGAACGTTATTAATATCCGATGAGAGAACCTCTTTAATTCCAGGATAAAGCGACGGACGGTAAAGAAGCGAGGCAGGATAAAAGAGGGAGTCTTCTGTATGTGGGGTTGAAACAGTAAGGGAAGTTGGTTGAAGATCGCAGAAATGTGGGAATGGGACTTGGCCGAGACGAAGGGAGGGACGGAGGTCTGAGATGGTGCGCTCGGTGGAGCAAGCGAGGAAAATGGTTTTCGAGAGAGTTCGAAAAATAAACGCGGTGAGCAAAGTTTTTTTAATGGCTCGAAGGAACTTGGGGGAGGGGAGATGGGGAAGTGCAAGGGGAGGGGCAAGCGAGCTGGAGGAATGGGAGTGGGGTGTGGGGCGAGGCGCGATAATGAAAGCGAAAGATGGGGTGGAGTAGGTTTATAAATAATTTTGGAAATATTTCGGTCGGAGGCGCGACGTCTCCGGAGCAGTTCGCGCATCCGCAAAGGTCTTTTTTTTTCTTTTAGTTTCTTTTTTGTTTCTTCAGGTGTTCGAGTCTCCAGAGGAACCGATATATATACATATAAAAGGGATGCTGTCCTTCCCCTTAAACTCTAAACGTCGATCGGCCCGCGATAAACTATCATGTATGCCCAAGTCAAACCGTTGATTTTTATTCAACCGGGGATCAGTGACAGTGAAGGAAACTTTGACATTATATTACTTCTAGGGGTTGAATTGGCACGCTAATATTCGCACTGCACGGAGAATTCCATCTTTATGAAATATTTTGCCACATTTTCTTTCTCTTGCATACTCAATGCTGGCAATGCGAATGAATATATGTGACTGACTCAAACCAACAGAATCCGCAGACCTTTATCCCACCCATTCATCCTCAGACATTATATCCATAGGCTCCTATTTTCAACTTACTCAACTGTCAATCCATAACTTGGTCATTGGGGTGGTATCTTTGTTTTTGTTGAAACTTTCCAGGCCAGCCTCTTTTTTGAGTTACAGAAGCGTTAATTTTAATCAAAACATGGCAGTGTAACTCCGGAACTTCATCCATGTCTGCACTCGTATTTTGAACCCTGTGAAATTGACTTTTATGTGTAGCTCGGGATTCAGCCAATTGAAATTTTGCTAAATTGGATGAAATAGGAGATTTTGGGATCTCAATTCTCAATATTGCAATAATCCTCAGGCGCGGGTAGGGTTTTCACGGGTTCTTTGTAACTATTATGGCTTCGTTTCATGTACTGAAGATGATTTTTGAAAGGGTCTTCAAGGAGCAACCTCGTGTGTGAATATTTAGGCATTGCCATGTTACAGTTCTGAAGAACCAAGAACCGACATTATTGCTCTGATTTGAGTTCGATTCTACGTTTTTATTACCTTGGGGAAAGTTACGAGGGAAATTGTTGTTTAGAATAGGTAGTTTAATTTATTTGTTTCTCCGACCCTTGCAGAGCCAAAACCTCTCTGATTGACATACGTGGGTTGTTATTGGTGGTTTCAGGCTTAACTTCATGGAATTTGTTAACATAGTTATGATAACTTATAACTTTGTTTTTCCTCATATATTTATTTGGAACGACCCGGGTTTCGACGATCAACATCATTTAACATGTGGAAATACGAAGTTGTAAGGTATCATCATTATATACGTCAGTTTTGTTTAATTTTTAAATTTGCACTATGTGCATTAGTTTATGCTGCTTATAGTGGACTGAAAATATTTGTAAGGGTTACGGAACTATTTTTCAAAATGATTTCTTAAGGTGGCTGGAGCGGTAATCGTGAGTCATTGAGTACACGTTATAGGTAATAACTTTTCGAGTAAGTCGAAAAAAATTCTTGGACCTTATTTCACTTAAGGTAGTCCGAGCGAGATAGTTCCCTAGTCATAATGGAGACCATATTCGAATTATAAGTTTTAATCTCACCAGCTGTAGGACACATGAATTAAATATTGCATTATTAATGGTTCAACAACATAGTTTTTTAATGACAAATTGTAAGTAATTAAATAAAAATATATAAATAAGCCTTTAACTTGACTCATTTTTTTCGCGTGGTGCGTTTGAAACTCCTTCAAAACGGAAGGTTTGTTGTGATACCCAAGAGACTACTGCGGTGACAATAAGATTAATTTTCTTAAATAGTTGAGAAAACATACAGGCTACACGCTGTTTGTTTTTTTACGACATCTGAGAGTTAGAAATTCCTCATTTTGTAAATAATTTCTCTCTTGAGTGCATAAATGTACCATTTCACATGTAAAAGGGATGTGTTTTTTGGCAAATATCTCCGAAAGTGATACGATAAGGGGTTGTATTTGTGGTGCCATTAGAAGGGTGAGATATTTTTCTTTAAAATGAGACCAAATTCATTGATTTCTAGGTAAAATGATATTTCGCTCGAACTACCTTGAGCACATCTGATTTTTCGGTGGAAATCATCAACTGTGCAATAATATGAGTGATGCTGGTATTATATATTAACATTTTCACCCTCTTCAAAGCATTGTAGCGACTTGGGTTTACGGGCGGAATTCGCAATTCATGCGATTATCATAAGTAAAAATGTATTTTTGACTGGGCTTGATACTTTTATATTTGCTGACCGCCATTATAATTATATGAAACTTTATATTTCACATTTAGGAGAAAATTATAGAATAAATAATGACAATACCGACTATGTGTCAATCCACGGAGTTTTTTCTTGGTAGAGCTAGTTTCAACCCTACTTCGTCATCATCAGGTCGCAGTAGTGTTGAAACCAGTTGTACCAATAAATAACTCTGTGAATTGAAACATTGTTGGTATTGTCATTATTCATTCTGTAATGGACTCCCACTAGGTTACGCCTGAAAGGATTGAATTCGAGAAAATTATACTCAGGTAATCGAGTTATTTCGAAATAAATGTGTAGTGCCATAAAGCTAAGTTTTAAAATATGATTGAATTGCCAAGAAACCAAATTGGTAACATGAATTGTTTCACTTTATAATTATTACTGATTACACGTATGCGTTTCCAAATTTTAACGCTGATCTGTCATTAAACAAAAATCTCTCAAACCACCGTAAAATATGCACTAGAAGTAGTCCTGGAGAAGGAAAGAGTGGTCTAACTATCATATTTTCTATTTCCGTCGTTTACCCTGCTTTGCCAGCCTTTTGTCGTTTTGGGGGTTTATCTATCACGTGCAATTTGCTGTGAATGTGTGGCGAAATGGCGAATCTATGTTGGGGGGTTATTCCGCGTCTATTCTGCGTCTCAGCTGCAGGGGGTAGTGAGTACCCTGATGAGTGCAGTGACCCCCTCTCGTTCGCTCGCCCGCCGTTCCCTCCGCCGTCTCGCTTGCCCTTGCATTCATGCGACCGGCACACGCGCGGAAGGAGAGGAAGAAGCCATAGGCGAAAGAAAAACTCGCCCTTCCCCGACCGCAGAGTGAGCTCGGCAGCAGCTGGCAGGCTAGGAATCAAGCGGCATATGGATTGGAAGGAGGGGGGGGGGGATGGATCCCCGTCTATGACTTTCATTTTATCCACCGTGCAGCGGTCGTGTCTGCCGATTCCACCCGTACTTGACCAAATGTCATTCTCAGCGAAGGGAAATATTTTTCGTGCTGCCAGCTTTTTGATAAACCGACGGCACATTTCTGAGAAATTAAATCTCGGGTATTCTTTTAAGGCAATTCATTAAAGGTACTCTTTGCTTTCGAGTCTAAGTTAGTTGATTGGTGTAAGTTAAATTCAGTATGATTTCAGTAAATTTGTTTGTGACTGAAGGGGTGTATGTTATAGCCGTTGCTCAATTCTCTCATTCTAGGTAATAGATGGCTTGGTGGTTTAACTGGCTAATACCTGGTGATTGAAGCGAGCTTCGGTGCCTTTTGCTTAGGTCATGTGTGTGTTTGTACGGATTTTTAAGATTTTGCTTTTGAGACGCGCACAAAACTCTTTTTAGATAATTATTACGGATATTAGTCGGAGAATATTTGATTCTGTATGTCTTTCGATTAGTAATGATTATTAAAAATAGTGCCTTTGTCTAATTCAGAGGCTACTGTTGAGAACCCTGCAACTAGAAGTTATTGAAGGATTCTCTACTCATCTCACTTGGCAGGAAATTTTCCTCAGTATACTGTCATGATGCATCGTACTGCACTTCTATGAGGATCGTGAACTTTCCTAATGGCCTATTCAAATCTCATTTATCCGCCCAAGTCTTGAGTAAATCTAGGTTCTCTGAAAGTAGAAGATGATAGAGATCGCACTTCTTGGAGCGAGTGTGGTCGATGTCTGCACTTTTTGGATCCTCTGTGCCTTGATTGCCAGTCATTCGGTTCCCTTCAGAGGAATGAACGTGCTCCATACCTGTACTCTTTGACCTGTGGCAGACCCAGGCCTCCCATTATGCGGCCACGGCAACTTCTGAAAACTTCATATTTCTACTCCGATCCGATTGAAAAGATGCCGAATCTTCGTCTCCCTTTACCTGCCACACAGGGTTACTTCCTGCTCTTCTATCCAGACGGGAATGTTTTTTTGCTAAGGTAGGGTAGGGAGAGGAGACGCTCTGAATACAACCTCTCCAAAATCCTTATCATCTCTCGTCCATGTCTTTTCTTGCTGCTGTAGAATTCAGGTAGAAAGGTTCTCTCTCCTCCTCTTCCTCCTCAATCTTTCTTCTCCGTCGGCCGTTGCGTTGTCTATTTCACATACCTGGCCCTCGTGTATAGACGTACGGGTCGGTGTGTTCTTAACCCTTAACAATCAGAGGAAAGGGTTTGCTTGACCGTGGCTCGTTCTGAGGTCGGAAAAAGCATGGTACTACTAAATATAGATGTATATTAGTACCATGCGAAAAAGGTGCTGTGAAAATCTCCCTTGGCCTCGACCATGGTACTACCATAGTATCATGGGCGCCGACAAACATTTACCTCTCTGTTCGACGCGTATGTATTGAAGGTCAATTTTCCCGCTGGCTGGAAGGAAAACTAAATGATTTTTATTCGTGCATCAAATATTTTATTTTCCCATTCGACGATGCGTTTAGTTTCCGCGCGGCTTCGTTGTGAACAAAAACCAGATGGTGACGTGTAGGAGGTAGGGCATTCTGGAGTACCCATTCCTTTTCCAGGTTCTGAATAAAGAGACGAAATGTACTCGAGGATAAACTACTGATACCATGAGAAAATTAGGAAGACCCTCGGCTGCTACCAGTATTGAAAATATATAATAGTGTCCTCATTATCCCGCCATACTGCGCGCTGATGAGAAAGTAGATTTAAAAAAACGAGGTTGGTCAAAGCTAAGCTCCACTCAATACACTCTCATGATATACTGCACCAGTTCACCTGTGAAAACGTCTTTTTTTACATCTTTACACGGCCGGTGTCCTAACACCTCTGCCACACGCCCGTGTGATGGCTGGTAGGGTAGTATGTGGATGTAGTGTATCGTAGTCACGTAGCGACCCGCTGTTCTTCCATCCGAAGGATGGAGTTCTTCTATGGAAGTGCTCTCCACGTGAAACCTTGATAGCGGAGGAGACTCCTCTGAAATATTCCCTCTAGTGTCGAATTACGAATCTGAGACTCGCGACACCATACTTCCCGCTATATACGGACTTTTTCATGAACCTTTAGGCAATAGTTGTAATATCAATGGATTTAATTGGGTATAATATAGTACGGGTAATAGTTTAGGTAAGAAAAGCAACCAGTGTGAGGGAACTTGATAATATTAGGGTAATATTAGATTGGAAAGGCTGGAGACTAAAGTCAACCAATCATAGGATTGAGCGACCAGTGATGATGTGTAGTACATTTTGGGAATAACTCATCCTCTGCCACACACTTTTAAGGTGGCTGGCCAAGTAATACGTAGGTATATGGTGTCGGGTATGCTTCTGGCGTTTTCTAATAAAGAGCTCGATAGAGAATTTTGCGGCATACAAGTTCGATGTTTTAGCCTCAAAATCCGTGCTGTGTCGTGAAAGCAAAGAGCGTTCGGCAAGGTTTATTTGCAATGGATAAACCCATTTTTACATTAGTTGCTTCAGAAGTGACGAATTTAAAAAAAACGAGGAAAGAAATTGACGAAGTACATTAAAGCTTAATGTTCGCATGTTTGGATATTCAACGCGAATTGTTTGGCTTGGCCGCTAACAAGACGCTATCGGGTCTTTACGGAATCATGCCTGTGTATCAGGTGCTCGAAATACTCGCAACGAGATGTTATGCCTTTATAATATATATTTTAGGATTAGAACGCTTTGTTGTCTCCTCTCATTCTCTCTTTTATATTATTTCATAACGTGATCCGTAGTTGAGGGCAAGAAATCTACTGGCACCCCATGCTACACGCCTTGTTTGTATTGCGTGAGCTTGGTCGTGAAATGAATATTCATCGGAGGAGTGTAGCTGTTTTTTCTTTACGAGGCAGTTCTTTAGAGTTAGCCGTTTAATTAAATTCCCCTGCCTTTTAAAGTCCCGACTCGCGTTAACCTTTACCGCTGTACTTTATCGATCTGGAATGAGTGGAATATCGAATGGCCGTCTGTAACTTCAATATCAGTATATCGACTAGTGCTTTTCAAACTTTTGTATCGTGGCGAGTATCTATGTAACATGGAAGCCCTATTTAAGTATTGAAAAGCTGTTTCTAATGTGCTACGCCCAGTGTGGAAAGTACTGAAATAGGGTGTAGTTCTAGTGTGTGGTTGGTGATTTTCGGTGTGTTTTTTTATGTACATAAATAAAAGTACAGCGCTTTTGCTCGGAGGTCGGAATAAGCGGTTCGCGTTGGCACTCATCATCCAAATAAGCTAGCCAAAGAAGTTAGGAGGATAAACTCTAAGCTTGTTTTGAAACCGGCCTTCTTTCATTTCCTCTTAAATTTTTACCATATTTGTTCATTTTTATTTTTAATGGTGTGCTAAACCTTACTAGTCTGAGCACTACTCTTTTCCTCCGCCGGTTGGGAAAGGTAACCAGATAAATGCCTCAGCCAATTAAACTGTCAGCTTATTAAAATTGTTCATTCGTTTATGCTTATTCTGCTACCTGTCAAAGAGGCCAGATTTCCTTCAATGTTCTATCTATGAGGACGTAGCTATGAAATGTGCTTCTAGAATCTCTTCAATAAAGCTCAAGAGTCCAAAATTTTCTCTTTATCGAATACAGATCATTCCGCTGTGATTTTATCCGAGAAAGAATTTTATCGGTGATTTTTTCCACTCAGGCATTGACGATTTTCTAGTTTGGTTTTGTATCCTCTCAACCCTCTGGAAGTGTAAAGGCTGAGGCGTAGGAAATGGAAATGATTACTTCGTCAAAAAAACTGCGCGAAATAGAGTTGAATTTTCGGTCGATTCCAGTCGCAGGAGATACGATTTCTTTCAATTGAATCAGAAACTCGGAATTAAATATAAATTGGAGTAAACGATGTAACGGAAATGGAATCGTATCCATAGGGAATTGGTTCGTAGTGATTGATAAGAAAAATATGAAGCCAGAAAATTGTTATCGGAGAAATGCTGGGAAAATGCACTTTACTTTTAGGTTTTTTTCGGCGTGTGGAGCCCTCTCGTCCAAACTTTTGCGGCCATTTTTGTGGTCAACAACAGAAGTGTCGCAAATGCAGACTTCAACGAACTCGAAAATTATCGACGGCAATACTTAAACGCAGTAGCTCCCGAAATGTACGAGAGCGTACCGTCCACGCTGTGAATGACACATGTAAAGTCGAGGAATTTAGAAAACGTATTATCCTGGGAAATTGGCAAAGAGCCTCAAAGAATTATTGGATTCCGCATCATTCTTTTCATTCAGTCGAGTAATTGAGGAGATAAATCGTATCTAGCTCATTTGAAGAAATTTCATAATTATAGGCGTAGTAATCACTTAGCCCAGTCGTTTACTTTTCTCTGCTGGTGTCCCACGTCCTTTTTTTAAGATATGAGGATTCTCAGTGTTCACACGGATTAAAATTGGTAAAAACAGTAGATAAGCCATGAGTAAATAAGTTTACGTTAATGGGCTAGTGCTATAAAAGGGTTCACTTGACCGCAAGGGAGGCTCTTTTGGAAATAATAGAGAGTCATCGAGTTAAACGCCCTCGTTCCTCTCTTTACCATGATGTGCAGTTTTTAATCATCCAGACTTTTAGGGGAAGTAAGTGGTGACTCGCCAAAAACAAGAACGACTCTGCTGTTCTTAACCGCCCGTGCATCGAAGGAATTGAATGATGAATAACCTTTGAGAACGACGATGGAGAGTGACTGCGTAAACGAGGTGGGTAATTCCAAGGAAAGGATCGGCTCAGCAGTTGTAATTATTAATTATATTGGAAGTATGCGTTGCTGATGGTGGGCTTACTCATAGCAGTCGTGGTCTTAATGTAAACCCACCGTTAGCTTGGATACGTCTTAGGATGTCCAGAGATCGATCACGAAAGAATTGATTCGGTCTCAGGTTTTAACGAGAACGAATTTAATTTCATTTTAATTTAATATGAATCATAGAGTATTTATTGATTGAAATATTGGATCGTTGTTCTGCAATAAATGACTCGATTGAAAATGAGAATCTCTCATTTCTGCAGAACGCTTAATAAATCCTTTAGGTGAAAGGTGGAACTTCGAAGAGTTGACCGAGGAAGGGAACGAGAGGAAAAAAGCGATCGTGGTTTGGGTGTCCCTGACTCGGGAGTTCGTGTGCGGTTATATTTGTGAAATGGGTGGAGGGAGAATTAAGGAGGCCTCAAAGATGGCTGTCCCTCTCAAATCTTCCGTGAGCAAGGTTCCGTCTCTTTTGTGTTCGCCACCCGAGGGTGGAAAAGGTACGTAAGAATTGGGAGCTGTGGTTCAAGAAGCAGAACACCGGCGGCGACGATTGGCGCGGAAGGCTGAGTGAAAAATCGGTTGCCATTGGCGGTAGATGGCAGTAGACGGCAGGTGAAAATGTTAACTGCCCTCTAAAGAGTATTCACAGACTTTCCGGGAATGAGGGATTGCTGGCACCGTCGCGGGAATTCCGAGAATATGAGGACGGGGAAGGAAATGCCTACTTTTTCGAGAGGAGTGGGCGCGTGTTGCAGGACGAAAATGTTGAAGAATGAAGTTGTTCTCAATGGGTTGCGTAACTTGGTTTTACGACTGACGTGACTTTCTGCTTCTGCTGTCTGCTTCGTCATCTCTAGCTTATGCACGTCTTCCCCTCTCTTACTATCCGTAGTCATCCGTCGAGACATTTTGACTTTTCGGTGTTTTCAATGAAGAATAAAGCGGGTTCACGTTGTAACATATGACTGTTACTCGGTCAGTTACGTATGTTTTCGGCTCCCAATTTCAAGGAGCTCATAAAGCTACATTTTTACTCTCTGGGTTATAACAACCGACCATTTTATCGGCCTGGTGTCATGATAACTGCTACATTAAAGCTTACGAAGTTATTTACTAACACTCCGCAAAGAGGCTTCCAGAATATCTATTGATGAATGCCGATGATTTCTCACTTTCTATATGAGGAACCTAATGAGCTTATCGATTGATTTAACGATGAACTTGTGTATTAAACCATGGTCCATTGTTTTGAATACATGGTTAGTGTTATGTGGGCTTTTTCAATACGGATATAAACAGAAATAAGTGACGCTTAATACTCTAGTCTTACATTTTGGCGCGCTCCTACTAGCTCAAGACTCTTAAGGGGTTGGCATGCCTTACATGCCAAACATTCACACTGCACTGGCAAAGATCATTGCCATATGTCTTGAATATGTGTACGGTACCGTGGAATTAATATAGTCTTTCCGGATGGGCTTCAGCCTGTATATACCGTGACTAAGTTCTATAAAAGGGTCATCAGTCACTTCTCAACAACAGTCATTGGTAAAATAAAAACTATGTAAAGCTCCCTTCATCTCGAATTTTTCCTAATGTTTTCGGACGTTTTACGTGTTCCTTTGCCTGTCTCTAAACTTATTGGATCTTACCAATTGCAAGCATTCATAAACCGATGAAATAGGCAAAAATGTATTTAATTAATGTAATTACGCGTAAAATATTTAATGACATGGTTTCATTGCGAATGGTGAAGTTAATTGGTAACCGTTGAATCTATCAATTGGGTCGTTGCATCATGTGAATTCGCAAATGGATGGCTTGATATTAAAGCAATCGTTAATCCAGTCTTTAGGTTGATCACTGAGTAGGTGAGTGACGTAATCCCTGCAGGCATTTGTATTATACCGTGGGCAACGTTAAGTAAAGAGAAAAGTCGTGTTTGGTGAATCATTTGAGGTTATAAACGAGTTTAAGTTTCTTAACTAAGCTAGCTCCTAATTTTCTTAGCATCATGATCCTTATCACACAAATAGGTGCCGTCTTTCCTTTTTTATATGTACATACCTATGTAACATTCAAGAAAGTCTCGAAAAAACAGTTCGTTTTCTTTTGGAGAAATGCGTTTGGGAATAGTGAGTTCTTTGAAACAGAGGAAGGCTAAGGGCATTTGTGGTAATCGAAACCCTTGCTGTTCAATATATAGAACGTATGTATCGCGTATAGACATTGATGTAAACTGAATCTTTATTATTTAATAGGGTAGCCATGTATCTCGCAATTACGAAAAAAAACCTATAATGATACTCTGCTGAAGAAATGAGAAATCGTTTGGGCTCGCGTGCCGAAAATGTAATAAATACAATGAGTGAGGAAAAACGTCGCGTGTCGTTGTATTATGCAATTTGAATGGTCCCCTTTTTAGAAATAAGAGCGATAAACGAATTGGAAAGAATGAGCCGGATTAGGTCGCGGATATACGGCTATAATGGTTATATCGTGACTGCATTTCGACGACTCATGTCACTCTAATTTCCTCCTCGTTATTGGTTGAGCGCGCAGCGCAAATCTCACTCATGGCATCCCTCTTGAAAGCTGTGCTGAAAGTATCGCGTGTCAGCCCCAGTAAGGGACCAGTACTGTTTGTATGATACGTCGAATTTTCGATAAACCTTCACATTATAAGTCAAATGAACTACAAACGAATTGTTTGTGAGATTTAAAATGTTGACTGGGAACTGAATTACTTTTCTCGCGACACATTTTAGTGGGTATTTGAAGTAATTGGAGGCGTCACTTGGTGAAAATTTCTAACATTCATGATGAGCAATTATAACGTTACTATAGCGTACTATATTCTCACCTGTTATGTTTGCCCTCCTAGGTCGTTGATTACCTTAATGGTCACAATAGTATGTTGAAATCTTGGTCGACAATTAAAGAGAGGGTGAAAATAGTATTCAATGTATACGAGGTGTGTTCAAAAAATACCCGGAATGTTTCAATTTCCCGCGTTTGGAGAGTCCGATTGTCAAAAAAAAAATTTTATTGTGTTGGTATACATGCCCCTGAAGTATGACACAATTTTCAGCTGTATTCATTGTTTACTTTATCTGTGGCAACCGCTAAGGTTAGACGTGTTTTCATGAGCTCGGCGATTTTCGATTGTTAAAAAAAATGGATCAAAGAATTTGTATTAAGTTTTGCGTAAAAAATAAATAAAGTGTAACAAAGTTTCGTCACCTGTTATAACTCTTTTGAGCAAATCTGAGTCGACGTGGACTTCATTTAGTGATTCCTGAGCAACTTCCATTCGCCGCTGTTTTTGCTCAAATTCAACAATTTTGGGACAAATTTTGCTGCCACGCGTTTCATACCCAAAATGTTCGCAAAAATATCATGGCATGAGCCAATCGATATGCCAACATCATCAGCGACTTCTCTGATTGTGATTCGGCGATCATTCATAACCACTGCTTTCACTTATTCCACGTTTTCATCGGTTGTTGATGTGCTGGGGCGTCCGGGGCGTTCGTCATCTTCAACGTCTTCACGGCCATCTTGAAAACGCTTATACCACTCGTAAACACTTGTTTTTTTCATAGCAGACTCACCATAGGCCTTTGTTAACATTTCGCACACTTTGTTACACTTTATTTCATTTTTTACGCAAAACTTAATACAAATTCTTTGATCCATTTTTTTTAACAATCGAAAATCTCCGAGCTCATGAAAACACGTCTAACCTTAGCGGTTGCCACATTTAAAGTAAACAATGAATACAGCTGAAAATTGTGTCATACTTCAGGGGCATGCATACCAACACAACAAATTTTTTTTTTGACAATCGGACTCTCCAAACGCGCGAAATTTAAACATTCCGGGTATTTTTTGAACACACCTCGTATATAGTATATACAATGTTATAATTGTTCATCTGGAACATTTTAGTGGTGCGCCAAACCGTTTGACAGGGTGATAATCGAGCAGTGCCCATGGCTCGAAGTTTGCGGGTTGAAACCTTTAACAAACCATCGGGCGCTGTTTTGACATTGCTTAATGCAGCAATGTTCCAAGCAAATTCCTCGTTAATAATAATAATTTTTATAAACGGGCAGAAAAAGCTATTTCAATAAAAATTAACGAGGTATAAACAATAAAAAAAGGAAATTAGTGAAATTTATAAAATTAGAAATTAGGAAATTACTTTCACTTTTAAACAAATAGTGGGTAACAGTCTGCTCCGTGTCGTCTGTGGCAAGTACAGACCAGGAAAATAATTCAATAAAGTCAGTAGACAATGCCATTTGAATATTTATAAAATATTTGGTCACTATTCCGGTGAAATTCATACGTTTTGATCAAAAATCATATGTATTATTGTATCTCTTGCGTGTGAATTATCCTCCGCGAAAGATCGAGAGATGCGATGGCCTCCGGGTGGTTAATTTGTGTCTCGATGTTTGAAGATTTTGGTGTTGTACTGTGTGTTTTGAAAGTTCAAAATTTATTGTGATTTTTTTATTACTTTATGCAAAATTATGTAAATCTATCCCTTTCATAATTGTTGATCCGCAGTATATTCTTATTGCGGATGTAAATGGGCTGCAGTTTTGGCTTACTCGTGATAAAGGACGTTGTTATCGTGTCGCTGGATGATGCCAGCAAACGTTCTTCGGTATGGCTTTCTTTTCTACTTGTGCAAAAATGCCTCTCTCTCTCCCCTTCTCCATTCTTCTTTTAAACTGGCTGTGGAGAGAATTGGAAATGGCCCCAATTTTCAATTTCCGGACCAAGGAAGGATAAAGGGGAAGAATGAAGGGCAGTGCATGTCCGAGACACAATTTGTTTCTGGTACAGCGACTCATTGCACGTTACGCATGGCCTGATTTGTATTCGACGAGGATGTCCGTGTGCCGACCTCAGCGTGAGTGCATGTGGATGGGAATTCTAATTATAAATTCCCTTTGGTCTTGAGATTCTGGCGAGATTGGAAAGTAGATATGGACTGGCGACTACATTTTATACAGCGTGTCTCGCTTCTTTCGGACGAGTGTGAACTGAGCCGCCTCTTGTCTCAAGAAGCTAGGGAGTCTGATCTTCTCTACGTATACCTATCCTCTGTAAAATTAGCAATTGGCAATACTCTTCGAATTCTCCTAACTTCGCAAAAATGCGATGCAATTTCTCTTCGGTTCTGACGTCCAGGAATGCAGTCAGTGCTTGACTTCGTTCGGAAAATGCATGATATAATATTATCATTAAATCTGAATTATTAAAATCGAATTAATGTACAACATCAATAGAAGTCTAGGTTAAAAAGATCGATAGAGTATCGAAACTAGGCTTGGATGTCCATTGGAACGTACAAGACTGGTCAAGTTTTTGGTAAGGAGATGCATAAATATGTTGACATTTAGAATTATTTACACTACATTGACTTGAAATGAAAACTGTAATTACGAGAAACGTTAGTACGCGTTTACTTTCATTGCACAATATATTTTGACTTGAAGATATATCTTGGAAACTGCATTTGTGCATCTCCTTGTTTTTTTTATGAATAGTGGGGTATTATAATGTGGGCATCCGTTTTTGCCGGAAAACAAAAAAGTTAGCTGTATTCCCCAGATAGTACCTCGCTAATCCAATACCATAGGAGATCTATGGTTGCGTGTGGAAAGAAATTTACCTACTCCTCGGCGCTACAGTCCTTGAAGGGCCTTGGCTTCTCCAACAATGTTAGCCCAGTCATCAAGATCTCTTGCATTCGTTCTCCATCTTCTTATTCTTATCTTCCTAGATCGTCCAACCATTTTTCCGGGGCCTTCCTCTCAGTCTTGTACCACTTGGATCTCCTAGGTATATTTACCACCTTAACTTCTTACTCTTAATTTCTATTACTATGTTAATTCTCCACTGTCTGCTTTCCTCCGTTGCACCTAAAATATTCCTTAGCACTTTCCTTTCCCATTATTAATAAACTCCTCATCTGCAGCGGTCATATTCCATGTTTCGGAAATATACATAGCCACAGATCAAATCACATTTCGATAAACCTTTGTTTTTAAGTTCCTACTCCGGTTTTGTGACTTGAGCACCTTCAAAAAAGCTCAATAAGCTCAATTGACTGCTTCAAATCTAGCTTTTATGTCTTCTTTCATTTCATTATTTCTTCGTCACCAACGTTCCCAAATACTTAAACAGATTACAACTCTCATAATTGTTCCCATTTAATGTTATATATTTATCTGTCACAGTTGCTCTTTTTCTGGACGAGAACAAATACTGTGTTTTGGGCACAGTTCACCCTTAGTTGCACTTATCTTTAATCTCTCCAGTCCTTCCTCAAGATCCTCGAGTCTTCTTGATATCATATGGAAATCATGGGCGTATGCTAGGTTTTTTGATGTGCGGTTGAACAACGTTCCACTTCGGTTGTCGACTTCTGTTTCGTGGAAAGAAACTATGTGCTCAAAATTATGTGCTTTTGTCGTGAAGCCTTTCAATGTCACTGAAATTTTAGGCGGTCCATAACAGTTCTGGTACAGGTCCAATACTGCGGAAGGTGTGTCCAAAAATCGCGTGTTACCCTAGATTGGATTAGTAATGACAAGAATGCTGAAGGATATAGTTTGAAGGAGGCCGCTTAAACGGTTGGAGAACTACTGAGAGGTAACGTAAAATACGGTGATAAACGTCAAAATTCGATTGTTGCGCATAAGGACGAAATGTGGTAGAAAATGTAAGAGGCTTGAAAGCAGATAGTAGGCCTGATGAGAATAAAATTGTCATAATCTTTGGCAAAACATTTATCGAAGGAAACGAGGAGGTTCCCATGATGTGGTAGTGGAATTGGAAGTACTCGAGGAAAAGTTAGAGGCTTTCAAAGGATTTGGTTGTGAACCGATGGAATATACTTCGATGCCTTTATTTCGCTACATAACTTTTCTACGCTTCTCCAACCTCCTACATTGTACCCGTGAATGCAGATTTGGGGCGAATTTCGCGGATACGGTACGTATTCCCGTCTCTCGCGTGGGGCTATAGCCATCATAAAGCATTATTTAGTCGCTTCAGTTTTATTTTGGACCCGAGGAATTTCGTGGGGCTGTGGGAGAGGAGAAATCCATCTTCTTGAGGGACATCCCGCCTCGTGTGGACGAAGGCTCCACTTCCCGAGCGGGGAAATATAAAATATGAGTCCCCCTCCCTCCACTCCGAAGGGTATTAACAAAAACTTTGGAAAAGCGTCGCCGACCAGACGATGTTTTCCCTCTTGTTTAAAAATAGGCACGCGGTCGGTTTCTCCGTCTGGCGGCGCGTGGTACGTGTCCGAAGGCGCCCGCTCTCCTCGTCTTTCTCGTATAGTTTTTTCCTGTTGTTACATCCCTTTGAAATAGGATTAAGCGTCCGAGAGTTCTTGGGTGAAAACCTAAATAAAGTGGGAATGTTGGCTAATTTTAAAACGATGTTGTCGGGCGGGGAATCGGTATTGGGCGAAATGGCGCTCGTTTTCGGGGATCGCGGCCGGGGCAGCCCTCGGCACGTGGGCTCGCAGAGGGATTCGGCGTTAATTATTTTCTTGGCGAGGAAATCGGGGAGATTCATGACTTATAGTTGACGGTGCATCTTCCTTTAGATGGTGAAAGAGTTTTTAAGCGTTGTATTTCGGATTAGGCCGTGTCGTGATTTTGAGCGCCTTTTTAAAAGTGACTATATTTGGTTTGAAAGGAGGGGTTTGCCGCGAAAGTGAATGGCGAGTGTGGTGGAGGAGACGCTTGAGAGAAGGAATCCCAGGAACCCTAAGAACAAGGGAGCGGGTATGAATCGATGCGCGAATCAAATTGAACTGTAGGGTGGATGGAACCAATTTAACAGAGCTAGTTTCCTAAGCCTAGCACGAATGCTTAAGGTAGTCCGAGCGAGATAGTTCCATAGTCATAATAGAGACCATATTCGAGTTATACTTTTTGATTTCACCAGCTGTGAGATACGCGAATTAAAGTTTGCATTATTAATGGTGCAATAATGTAGTTTTATATGACAGAAATTGCAAGTAATTAAATGAAACTATCTAAATAAATCTTCAATTTGACTCATTTTTTTCGCGCGGTGCTTTTGCAACTCCTTCAAAACGGAAGGTATTTTGTGATCCTGAAGAATTTACTGCTGTGAAAATATGTCTAATTTTCAAATATAGTTGAGAAAACATACAAACTACGCGCTGTTAGTTTTTCTACGTCATCTAAGTGTTAGAAATTCCTCATTTTGTAAATCATGTCCCTCTGGAGTGCATACACGTACCATTTCCCATGTATGAGGGCTGGTATACTTTGGCAAATATCTCGGAAAGTAATGTGGTAAGGGGTTGATTTTTGGTGTCATTAGAAGGGTGAGATATTTTTATTTAAAATGAGACCAAATTCATTGATTTATAGGTAAAATGATATTTCGCTCATACTACCTTAAGGATGTTCCACCGCCACTATGTGAGTCTGGAGAGGGCACTACGTCATCAAACTGAAGCCTGAAAACCGAAATAAAAACAGAAAAATTAACAGTGTGTAGAATTTTTTTATATACTACTAGATGTGCCTGGCTTGCGTTGCAATACCTTTTTCTGGGTTCAAAATCGGTCCCTAAACGAATATGAGACATGGTGTACAATAGAAATTTAAGACAAAAATTGTTTGTAGTCCAATGGATTCCTCGTACCTACCCAGGAATGCGCATCGCAAAAATGATGGCTTGAGTTTCCATTCCATGCATATACTGAGGTTTCCAGGTAAATAAAATATTCTATTGTTGAAGTAGTGCAAATATTTACGATTTTCAAGCTTAAAAATCCAATTTTAGGAAAAAGCATAGCGTATACGAAAATCGAATGCAAGAATTCAAATAAAGCTAACAAAGAGACCACAGAACCAAATCTTATTCGACGAACGAATAAATTACGTACCTCTTAACGCAAATTATATCTATGATATGATTCTGATGCACGCGATATTATGTCTCACTGCTGTTTGAGAAGCTCACGTGCCAACAATCATTTATTGAAACGACTCGCCCTCCACCTATTATACAATGGATTTAATAATTCAGAAACCCTCGCGGGCGCGTGCACAATAACTCGCCAAAGTTTCATCATAATCTGATGTATGGTATTGGAACGCACCGAAGACAAACAAACAAACATTCATTTTTATATATTATATTTTTGAAAATAAATCCTATTGTTACCGCAGTAATGTTTTCAGGATCACACAAAACCTTCTGTTTTAAGGAGTTTTAAACGTATTGCGTGAAAAAAATGACTCATGTTAAAGACTTGTATAGATATTTATGCTAAATTACTTAGAATTTTAGTCTTATAAAAGTACATTATTGCATCTTAAATAATGAAGTATTTGATTCATGCTTCCTACAGCTGCTGAAATTGATATGTATAATTCGAATTTGGCCTTCATTATGACTAGGGAACTATCTCGCTCAAACCACATTGAATGATTCGGGGTAAATATGCATAGTCACAGTTTTAGTTTATTATCCCGTTAATGTAGTTATAGTAGCTTAAAACTTTGTTGGTGTGAATAATACCAGTTCTGTACAGTACAGTGTGTTTTCCTGAGTTACAGAAATGATCAATTCCAATTATTGACGAGTGATATCATCGTACATTTGAAATATATATGTATTTCTGGAGACCGATTTCATGAAGGACGATAAATTTTCTAAGACAAGTCATAGGTTTGCTCAGGCGTTATTACTGTGACGAAAGAGGAATCGTAATCAAATTACCGTGAATGATAATCCTCCAGGAATATGAGCAATAATTCCAGAAGTCTCGAATCATATTCCAAATATTCGCTTGGTCTGTGCCTTGTGAGACATTGGTGGTGACTTACGTTTTAGGTGTGCTGTATGCTGCGGCTGTTCCGTGCCGGAATAATATTCCGGCCTAAGAGAAACGGAACTCCCATTGATGGTTCAGAAAGGCCTGATGATGATACCTTGTATCGAAACCGGTCGCCTTAATAAATAATTGTGGAACCTGCCATTGCTTTCCCTTTCTGAACCATCATGAAGGAGTTTCATCATGTTTCCGCCTGGCACTGTTGAATTTATCAGGAACTCCCATTGCCTAAGCTGAGGTTCGAACCCGTGACCTTTGAGTTGTTCAGTTTTTGCCACGTAGATATTTTGTGCCAGTGCTCAAAATTGATCCATATTAGGATTGCTATTTTTACTTTTACTGTGCATTAATCCTACATAAAAGTATTCATTTATTCACTCATTGCTTACGAGGAAAAACAAGCGACATGCATATGTTAACCTATAGCAGTGATTCTCAACCTCTCTAATGCCGCGACCCTTAGATACAATTCCTCATGTTGTGGTGACCCACCACCATAAAATTATTTTCGTCACTACTTGATGAGACTATCGGAAATATGTGTTTTCCGATGGTATTAGGCGGCCCCTGTGAAAGGGTCGTTCGACCACCGAAGGGGCCGCGACCTACAGGTTGAGAACCGCTGACCTAGAGGATTGTTACCTTTATTCCTGTTCCTTAATTAGGATAGTGTGTTTTCCATTATTTCTCGTTTATGTGCCAATGCAGTGTGTTTCTCATTAAAAGCAAACACTTAGTCGCAGCTTTCGGTAAAGAGGTCCAGAGGAGGCTTGTTTTCCTTCGACTGAGTATTGCTCAAATAGCTCAAAACCCATTTACTCCGGTCGATCACAGCGCTTACGCGTTGAGACGACTGCCGGGTGGCAGCGACAGGCAATTGCAGTGGCGGAGATAGGCTTTCTATTCTACCGAATGCCGTGCTTGATGGCAGTCGAGGGGTTGAGGGAAGATGGCCACTCGTGCCTGTCAAGTTCAGGGCGGACAGAAAGTCCAATTCCCGCCACCGGAAGCTCCACTACTACGCGCCTAACAGCGACCGAGATGTGGTCTCACTGCATCGAAGCCTGGGATGTTGGTAAAACCTAAATAAGGGTCATATTTACTATGACTCTCTGATTATCATCTTTTCTAAATTTTTCCCAACTGTGTCTTAAGTTCACTTATGTCTTGAGCATCCATTTTCTCTTTGAAGTGGCTGTATTTCTCGTGTGGTTATTCCCAATTAGGAGTGTGCGCACATGCGAAACGAAAGGTCTCGTATTCCCTTCCCGCATCCGTTGTATGCGTTTAATTCTGAAATACCCAACTGTATAGTTGAACCATATAATCATTTGTTTTCGAAGTTATCGAGTTGTACAATCCTATGATTCCAAGTCACGAGTTCATACAATTTCTTATCGTATCCTGCGTGTTTCATAATTTGTGGAATTCCGCCGACAAGTTGTCATAAGCGTGCTGTACGGAATGCATACTTTCGGCAGAATTTTATTCCCGTACTTTCATTGCCAGCTTTAGTTAGTTGTTCTTTTTCCAGAAATTTAAGTATGTTCAGCGATTCTTGGAATGGCCGTCGGCCTTTTGTGAAATTAATCTAAATTCCTTTTCAAATGAGGCCAAGCGAACTGGTGAGTGAAAAATCACCAGGATGGCGAAGCAATTGAATGACCAATTAAATGAGGTCCCTCTTAATCACTTCTTAGAACATGACGGAATGTTTAATGTTTAGAGCATTGTTGATTAAAAACTCGATGTGAAATACTATGCGTGGATTCAGAATTATTTTCTGTATATTGTAGATTGAGTTGTCAGTTCGGTTGTTTTCCTTAGCTAGTCTATACGTGGTCATATTTCTCATGCAGTAATGAATAAAATTTAGAAATTTCGAGGAATTTAAGCGGAGAAGTTTTCACTGTGGAAGTTTCATCCTTATTTATTTATTCCAAACAGAATTATTTCGAAACTGCTTCTAGAATAATCTTTGGCTTATGCGGATGCATGGACGTCAATTTTTCTCGACATAATTTTCTTAGAAAAAAAATTCTATCCAGTTAAAACATGTTACTCGTCTGTATACATCGAAATTCATAAACTTATCGCGATTAAATCTTGAATGTGATTGATGACGGGACGATGATTACTCATGACAAATTTTATTTCTTTCGGGTGTGTTTGTAGCTTAGGTACAATCTCGTGAAACAAAAATATTATAATGCCGTATCGAAACTTGATTTTCAGACGTTGTTATCCATGTACAAATGTCTTAGGTAAAAAAATGCTGTCAAGAGTCTGGACTTTCTACATTCTATTAATATGATCGAAGCGTGCATGTTATACTACAGATTGATTGATCAGCCAATGAGCAGTTGGTGTAGAATCGAGTTCCACTGCTCGATAGCCCCTGTTATCTAACCTTCTGCCCGCGCATCACTATACTTCTTGCGGTCTAAATTAGTCAGCTTTCTAACATTCTGGTCACCGCTCAAGTTGTTTTCCATTGTTATGTCGTCATCGACGTGTGAGCTGTCCTTAACGGCATCCTTTATGGTCTTTTGTTTTTCAATAATGATCGATGGAAGGTGCGTGAGAATGCCTGCATCAGAGGGAGAAGGATGCCCGGGGAGTCGTTCGGGTGGACTGGCAGTTGTCTACCCTTGTGTGTGTAGGAGAGCGGGCACGAGTGAGTGGAAGCGTGGATGCAGATTACGTGCCTGGCGGACATTCGGTCTCGGGCGCATGGTGATTTTCAATTGGAATTCCATTCGACCGGTCGCGCGAACTCTTTGCTCCGTTCCGAAGAGGGACCTGGGACTATAAAACGAAATCCTATTGAAAAATGTGCTCGAGAAGCGATAGAAAACGTGAGAACTGGAAAAAATTAGGCCTATCATTTTGCGAACTCAAAACTTCGTCGAATGGCAATTTTAAATCGACATCTTTTTTCCTCTATTTTAACGTCACTAATAATATATTTATTCACAAGCTAATCGTTCCTCAATCTGTATGGTGGGTGATGAAATTCTGTTAGCCGACATACTAATGTGCTCGATTAGTATGCATAATGAATCGCCTCTTGGGCATATACTCACCTCTCCTTGTGATCCTGTGGTATTTAGGTACTGCCATAAATCCTTAGGATGTCCTTGTTGTAATACTATGCCAGTTACTAGGGTCATGGGAGATAATTGTTGACAACCCTTAGGATGTATTTATTGATTCGATCCTTGGGGGAACGTCACGAAGGCTAAGTTGGAGTAGTATTTTTTTAAAACAATTCCAACCAAAAGGTGGAATTTATTGTTTGTTTCATTCACACCCTTCGGTGGAGTCTGTTTATTTACTCACGATCTTGTCTGGTCGTGATCAATCGGGATCATATTTTCAAGGTTCTGTTCTAATGTAGTTAAAGAGAATAATGTTTTTCACTTAATCTGTTCACGATCTTGTCTGGTCGTGATCAATCTGGATCATATTTTCATAGTTTCTGGATCATATTTTCATTCTAATATAGTGAAAGAGAATACTGTTTTTCGCTGGCTGGGCTCTGTTCTGACTTTGGTGTCTTCATTTGCGAACAGTTATCAATCTCCTCACGCTCGTATATGATTTGGTGAAGGTAGAGGTGTGAAGAAAGAGGGAATAGTATATGAAAATGTGATCAGAACTCTTCGAGTCTTACCAATATCATATGTTTTTTCCCGTGTCTCAGTCTGCTGAACTCACGGAACGTATCTTCCTCGCGGTGGTAAAATGCTTCGCTGGTTTCCATCTCTCCCCAAATGTTGGCAGCTCGTCTTGAAACGGATCTGCTAAAACATTCGGGCGTTTTAAGATCATCGCGGTCCGGAAAAATGCTTTGAGAGATCGTGCCCGAAATCTAATCGCTGGAAAGGAAGGACGAAGTGTTTTCCGAGCGTTTTTAAGCGGGTCGAGTCAAAAAGTGTTCCCGCTCCCTTTCTCTAGCTCTCCGTGGCTTTCTTAATTGTGAAAGGCCCTTATGGCTTTGT
Organism: Ceriagrion tenellum; assembly: GCA_963169105.1. Taxonomy (NCBI): domain Eukaryota; kingdom Metazoa; phylum Arthropoda; class Insecta; order Odonata; family Coenagrionidae; genus Ceriagrion; species Ceriagrion tenellum. The sequence goes on along the minus strand of OY720633.1, from coordinate 43,828,713 downwards.
TCTAAAAATGCTTTGAAGCTGGAACAGTGATTTTTTTTATCGTTTGAGTGACTCTGAATCGCCATTAATGATACTCCATGCATTTTATCATGTGCTCTCCTTGAGTTCATTCTACGTCGGTCTTGGATTCCTTCCATATTGGCGTCGTCTTTGCCGGAACTCAACTTGGAAAACCGTTTTATTCATTTATAGTTCACTATTTTTATGTTATTCGTCATTTGACTGATGTATCCTATTCTCTACCTGCCTCATTAATTCTTCCCTTGTATTTTTCCTCACAGTAATCTTTTCAAGAATTTTTCGTGTCCCAGAATGTATTTTATTAGTTTTTCTCTTGTACTGCTCAGAGTTTTCATCAAGCATAGGTTCTCCTCACCTCTTCTTAGGACTTCTTCATTGGAGATTCTCGCCATCCAATTCATTTCCTTAAGTCTTCGATGATACTTCTTTAGGCGACGTATAATTACCTATTACGAATCACCTGGGGAAATAAAATAAGACAATTATTGTGGCACTAAATTAGATTGGATGCTAGGCTGTTTCCTTTACAAATTCTGGGAACGCGAGTTTCAGGCAGAAGAGAGGATGTTATTTTACCCCCCGTCGTACATATGTGCGGCTGAGGAAAACGGCGAGGTAAGATACATTTTCTGTCGGTCATATACTATGGTGGAAACAGAACGATCGACCACTTCAACCCTAAACATTTACTGTTCAACCCTTCCCTTTCCTCGTTCTTTTTCGGCGAAACTGAGAATAACTTTATTTCCTCTTTTTTAATTCTAATAACACAATATTACATTAAAATTATACCTCAAAATGAAGCCTAAAACCGTTTCATTAGCGTAGTTTCTCCTCCTAAACCCTCCCTTTACCATGACTGATTCTGCAACGCTTTATGCCATTCGCCATTCTTGAAGATCGCAGAGTAGTGTGTAGACATAATTTGGCTATTTCTAAGGCAATGGTCACAGTTAATTTATTATAAGGTCGTATTGTAATTAAAACTATAGTGAGTTCTAAGTATTTTAATTTGTCGATTGCTTTATTTGTTTACTTCTAGGCTAATCCTGGAACTTTTTTTTATCCTCGTTTACAGTCCCATTTTCGCAATCGAATCACTCATTTCTGAGACTTTAAGTTGTGAGCCGACTCCAGTCGCGATCGGGGAAACTTAACAAAGCTATGGTACGAGACTGATATCTCATGTTTCATGTAGTAGTGTCGCAAATTCACACATGTGGTGCTTGTGGGTGTGATTGCCGGATGTATTCATCAGAATATTCTTAGATGCAGGCGTTATTGCATATGGCCCATCGCCTATCGATGATCGCGTCTTGCGACGTTATTCTTTAGCACGCTGAATCAGCAATTTTATGAGCATTCTACCGACCTGTATTCCCGTCCTTTCTTATCTCCCCGGTGGTATTCTCGGGTGATGCTAAATGGCGTTTTGATCATTCGCTCCAGTCGTATCGTTACTTACTGCATGAAACATGCACTCGTTATAGAGTCAACTTATTTCGCAACGCAAGGTAAAATAAGACGGAGACGGGAAGAGTCATGAATGGGTGCACGACTTCAGGAGCGCATTACTCAAGTGAACCCACCCATAAAAGATGGAAGCGGTCTTGTTCGCTCGAAGGAGAATCGCCCGCCCTTGAAGCGGCGACTCATGCTTTGTTCTTCGGTTATAAGTGTCTAGCATGTGCTTGTTATCCTGGCGTGAGTCCTGTATCTCTTCGTTTTTTGTAATCTACGCTTGCTACTCTTCCCGCTCAACACTCGCGCTTCAATTTATGGACTTTCGCTGTATTTAAGTTCATATTTTCGTGCGAAAATTTTTTATAAGCCTTCTCCAACGTTTTCTATCGAAGTGGCGAAAACATACAACCCTTTAGATTGGATTGTAGTCTATCTCACTAGGTGAGAATAGAATTTTATTATACATAACTATCGAAAGCGTATGAAAAGTGTATTTATCGGCACGGTGTAAAAGTGACGATTATCCCAGTCTATCGCCACACTTATTTCAAGTTGATTCCCCCCAGAACTCGATCCTTATATTTTTACTAGCAAAAGTACCCGTTGAAATTCAACGGAGGATGAAAGAAAGACAGGGCATAATAAAATAAATTAATTAATGCCTCATCATTTGCTGCTAAAAAATGAACTGGCAGAAAAATATAACATCGTGGCATTCTCCTGTTTTACTCAGCTATAATTTTAGTTTTTTTTAAATTCAGCAGATGAAAACCGCATTACATTATGTTTACCGAGTTTCGACATTATTTTGCAGTAACAAATAGAAACTTAACTACAGGCCATTTGCATTCCAGAGGCTTTTCGCATTAATATAACATCGTGGCATTCTCCTGTTTTACATGGGTCCAACTTAAATTGGTCCACTTGAAATTAATTTGGCCAATTTTAGGCCAAAATATCCCTGAAAATATCGTAATCAACAACATTTCAGTATACGGCCTAGATTTCCACTGTAATTTCTATCTCTAAAGCTCAGCCGCCATTGTTAAGGTCCCCTTTCCCTTCTAAAACTAATGTTAATTCCACGGTTACCAAGGAATTATCCTATTGTTGACACAGGCAAAATTCAGATTTTGACATTAAAAACGCGATTTCTAGGGAAATTTTATTCGATTATAAAATTGAAAGAAAAAATAAGAAACTGCAATATTTTATCCATCTAATGGCGAAAACTATAGCCTTCTATCTTTAGTAGAATTAATCAAAATATGCAAAAAGAGAAACCTCTGCACTTGAACCAAAATGTTTAGACTTGAGTTTTTCAAACACATAAGACACCAGACGGCCCAATAACCTGCCCTTGGGGCCCAGGGGCCTTCCTTATACCTCCAATTTCCTTAAAAAAGCTTTACTGATCCCATGTGTGAAAATTTCACTAAAATCGGTTCACTCGTTCAATACTTATGAGGCTTTTAGGAAAGCATTCTTTTGCAACCTTAGGCCCTCTGGGGCCCCAGGGTGACTTACGACCCCATGATTGTTGTACATTCAGTATAGGTATATTTTACGTGTTTCAAATACAGGTAAGAATTATCTACCAGGGCAGGGCCTTCTAGGGCCCCAAGGCCTTTGTTCTATTGCCTCTGCATGAACCAGATATATCAAGTATCTTCCTGCCAAGTTTTGTTTCAATCGATTCAGTGGTTTATGAGTGATTGAGTAACAGACAGACAGACACCACTAGATTTTTATATATTACTAGATTTGCATTTTATTTGCAAGGAAATAGGTATCGGTTTCACTATCGAAAGGAAATATATGTTTTTGTCTGCATTTCGAGCGTGGTGAAATAGTTCTATTTCTTTTATAAGTTGAATGACGATATGTTCCAAGTTATCCAGACTTTCATTCTCTTTCCTCGGTGAACGGTACAATCAAGGAGGAGCTTCTATATCATTTGCCTGCGAATACTTCACCGTTATCCTCCAGTCACGAAATAGATTTTCATCTGTAAATTGAAGTCGTTCTGGCACTTTTGGCCTCAAGCCGAGAAACCCTGCACCCTTGCCTTTGTAAATGTATTATCCTGAGCTCAGCTAATTTTTATGCGCTGTTATGACTTGTGACCTTTATTTTTTATGGATGCCATGGGGTCTTACGGAAGTTCATTCCGTAAATGTTTTTGAAAGTCATCTTTACCTGTGTTTCTGAATAATTTCATTACCAAAAAGTAACCATCTGAAATTTAGGACCGAATTCCAGGCATCGGTAGTTAAAGCCGCATTTTCCCGTATCTCTTCGCAGCTGTGAGGTGTCTCCAAAATATCGCATCCGTTTCCATTAGTTCAGAACCAGGGGTGAGGAGTTTCCTTTAAGTGTAGTAGTTCATAACCTAGACCTGTCCACCATTGACCAAGAATTTTCCCGAGTAAAATCATCGTGGACATTTCTTGACATTCCCAGATGAATCGGAACTTTTTCTTTCTGTAGTTCCCATGTCTTTTAGGGAAGCTATTGGTAGAGCGGTTAAATAACAAACTCTCACCCCCTTCCACCGTGACTTGTAAAGTTATCACGCCCTTGGAATTATGCTGGGTGTACGTTAACCTCGGCCGGCCGTCGGAACGACTTTCGTGTTGGTGATTGCGGCTGGTTTAGTATGCTAATTTCATGGGAGAAGTTTGATTTTAATATATTATATGCGGGTGGTCTGCTCTGCCGAGTACCATGTAAGGGAATGTGGTGATGTACTCACGTAGTACGTTCGAAAGGCCCGGCCCGGCCCGACGTCGGCGCACCTACATTTGAGACGCGCTCATTTCGCCGACGGTCGCTCATTCGTTCCGGGCGAGGGAGCCGGGACGTGGGCCGGAGCGATGAGAGGCGGAGCCAAGGTGGAGTGGGCCTTGAGAGAGGAAGGGAGCGACTTTGGACTTGGGGGAACATAATGAAAGGGTTAAGGTGAAGGTGGAGGAGTTCAGGATGCGAGGGGAAGGGCTCTCGCTAGAGAGGTTGATGCACGGGACGAAATGCCAGTATGTGAAGAGGGCCCTTGAACTGAGGAAGTGGTGAATCCACGTAGATGAGAAGGCGATGGCTTAATGACTCTTGTTTTCAAAATAGATCATAATATACCATGTTTTCTGTATAATAATTTTATAAATATTGTCTGCTTTTAAAATTCTGTAATGTTTACTGATGCACATGGTGTAAACACTTCATGTGCAAACAACCTCTCGACCCACCGCAAAGACATTGAGGACGAGAACGTTTCGATGCATTTGAAATGTCTGCGGTATACGAGAGAAAAATGAGATAACCTGATTCTAAAAACTAGAAGTCTTAATCTCTGACGTAGAAGCAAGTATTATAAAATATTCCTAACATAATTATTTATTATTTGACTGGGTTCTTAGCAACTGTGTATCTAAGTTCGTTGAATTAATAGTTTTATGTAGAATTAAGGAACATTTGTACCTAGTTGTTTTAAATTTCATTACGTCCCAGTCCAAAGAAGTAACAATACCTGGGATACATCTCCTAATGCCCTTAACATTATTGACGGAAATCTATCCTGCTCTTCCGAGCTGGAGGTTTCTGGCTGCATTTGGCGAGTGTTTGTCCGATTTCCCATAAACTAGCAGCCCGCTGGAGAAATTTTTGTTGGTATTAATAATTCATAATTAACTCACCTAATCTTCCACGAATCATTCAGCATTGGAGACCCTTATTCGAAATTTTTACCTGCACGCAACCTTTTATACTTTTGTGGCCTGACGACAGAGGATTCTAATTAGGGATACACAGCTTAGAGTAGTCCGAGCGAGATAGTTCCCTAGTCATAATAGAGACCATATTCGAGTTATACGTTTTTATTTCACCAGCTGTGAGACACGCGAATTAAATTTTGCGTTATTAATGGTGCAATACTGCAGTTTTATGTGATAGAAATTGTAAGTAATTAAATGAAACTATCTAAATAAATCATCAATTTGACTAATTTTTTTCGCGTGGTGCTTTTGAAACTCCTTCAAAACGGAAGGTATTTTGTGATCCTGAAGAATTTACTGCTGTGAAAATATGATTAATTTTCAAATATAGTTGAGAAAACATACAAACTACGCGCTGTTAGTTTTTCTACGTCATCTAAGTGTTAGAAATTCCTCATTTTGTAAATCATGTCCCTCTGGAGTGCATACACGTACCATTCCCATGCATAAGGGCTGGTATACTTTGGCAAATATCTCGGAAAGTAATGTGGTAAGGGGTTGAATTTATGGTGTCATAGAAGGGTGAGATATTTTTCTTTAAAATAAGACCAAATTCATTGATTTCTAAGTACAATAATATTTCGCTCAAACTACCTTAAATGTGATGGTTGCGTAAGATTAAAAAAGGGGAAGACGTATCGGTCCAAAAAGGAAAAGAAATGGGTTTAATGCGGGGATTCCCAGTTTGGCATCGTGTTATTCAGCCGAAAAGCGCGCCTCGAGAATCTTCTCCATTTTACTTTTTTTCATATCAATCCGATGGAAGCGGATGTGCGTCCTCTCTCGTGCTCTCGGCGAACGGTTGGCTGCGGATGCGTGTAAAGGAGTCGGTGGGATGGTCGAGGGTGAGATAAAAGGGGGGAATTGACTGATTATGATCGATTCACGGCGCGTAATTTAATTGGCGTCAATCCCCGCCCTTTTGTTTGTGTTGGCGAGCGCCTCGAATCAGTGAGAGGATCGAGTCAGACCGCCTCTCACCTGTGGATGCACGTGACTCACCGAGCCGACTTGTGTTTTCTGCATCCACTTGCATTTCCTGCATTCCTAGTCGACGGTGTGCGGCAAGGAGTGATGAGGAGTTGAGAAGAGTTTTTTAGGGGTTGGCTGGGTGGTTGAATATTCCACTGATATTTTCCTTGTGGAGGTTTTAGCGACGTCTTTAATTACGTGGAGCATTTGTAAAGCGACTGCGATTTGGAAAGCGACTGTAATAATGCCCTAGATATTGCTTCAACGTCTCTGGTTGATGTGAATAATATTGGAGGTGGATATTTCAAGGAATGAGCTTAGGATTTAGTGTGAATACATCTGAGTTAACGAATAATAATTGGCGACCATCGAGGTGCTTGCGCCATCGCTTCGCGGTGCGCGCTTCATAGACTTTCCGCGGCCGTCTCACCCGTCCCGCCATATTATGTGGTGTTACTGATTGATAATTAATTGGACACTCTTTTCAACTAGATGAATTCACTTGTATTTCCCATCGGTTTAGCGGTGAATGTGAATAACGCCAGAAATTTTAGTTAGTTGGTTTTGGAAATTTCCGGGAAATGTTACGTGACATTTTACTTCGTCACTAACCTATTCTGTGTGTTATTCTTCGTTTACTTTGACGTATTCACCAACATATATTGCATTTAGTCGTTTATGGTGTAACTAGACTTATTTAGACGAGAATGTTCGCTTGACTCCAAAATTATTGCGCTAGGAAATCGAATACGGGAGATGTGCTATGTGGATGTATTTTCCTCTGTCTAAAATGAACCTCAGTTGCTCAGTCACGTCTCGCGCATGCGCGGTACCAACTCAAGGCTATGATTCGCTCTTCATTCGTGAACTCGCTTGAATTTCGCTTGCGGGTTTATTACAATCGATTTATTAGTCACGAGGTTATAATGTGAGAATGAATCGCCCTGTAAACGTTACTTCGCCGTTTCCGACCCAACTGTCGGTCTAATTTGATAGACGTGCCCGCGTTAAATGGAAGCTCCCTGTTAGAAGTTTAACGTAGAGGTAGCCGTGCGGAAGGAGCCCCGTGAGTTGGGTCCTGGGTTCAAATCCGGGTTCAAATCAATCAATCCCAGAGCAATCCAGATAATTTTGTGCCAGATATTGCTCGGAGCATACAGGAGACTGTGGGAAACAAACACACTCTCAACTAGCGAGTGAATTTCACATGCTGTCGAGTTCTTGTAATTACTTAAGGATCGGCGGACGAATGGAGGGAAACCTGGCGTTGCTGGACCCTGCGCAATCTCTCTATCACGGCCCTTAGTAAAAATGCAAAAAGGTCCAGATGCGCTCTGCCCCGTCCCCTTTGAATCAAAATTAGCGTCAAGTAAAGACAAACTAGAGACTCTTCCGGTAAATAAATTAGCATTTACGAACTATTTTGTCTATCTTTGTTTCTATTGACACTATGCTTCTGTGAGAACAATGGGAAAGAGGGAAAAATGAGAGCACAGTTGGCACGCCTCAGGAACTCTGTTCTCGGTTGCGCATGTCAATTCTTGTTCTTATGTGTAGCATCATATCACTAACTAATAATTTATGTTTAGTCTGGTGTTGTGATCACCATGGCATTATGTACATGTTGTCATTTGTTTTCCCATCTTATAATATTTTCAATAGTAGTGCTAGTCATTATTCTCTCATTTAAAGTTTCCCTCCAGAACCAAAACTGCGAGTGAGTGATGCCATGGCGTATGTAATTTAAAAACGAAAAATCAACTTCCTCATTAATTTCGGTATCATTTCTTCCAATCAACACAATGAAAGAACAGGTATTTTTCTAAGAGAATTAGCTCACAGTAATGGATTATTTCCGGTAGGTTGCTCTAAATTTGAGTCCCTTAGCCGAGCAGTGGAAATTCTCTTAATTTCAAATAAATATGAATTGTACTATTCCTGTATTTTTCTAGAGGCAGGCTACTATTGTTTGCGTAAAATGTGGAATGATGGGGTTCCATTTACACGGGGTGGAGAGCTATTCCAAGTATGTCTCGTCATTTATCTGTTTTGAATCCATGGTTAACGTGCACTGTTTTCACTCATACCTCAGTGTTTGATGAATTTCTCTTTTGTGCGGAAGTATGAATATTTTGAAATTTGATATGATTTAATGCTTCAAGGGAAGTGCCTTCGTAAGACATGACCATAATGGGTGTATCTGAGAAATTTTTTTTTCTTTATATGTTCAAATTCCCTTGGTAAATATGTAGGTCAACAGAATAAATCCTAATGGTCAAGATTCAATCAAATAAAAAAACTTTGCTGTGATATTTTGGCAGAGAAATCCTTTTGCGAAACGCATGGTCACGTACGGTAAAGGATATGGCCTTCTGTTACTTTTTTGTCTAAAAGTTACGCGTCGCACGGCTTTGAAGTTAGTACGGGATGCGTTCTGCCTCTTTAATTGTTTATTGGATCAGTTGGTAGGTCGGCAAGTGATGACAAAAATATACTGCGGAGCATAAGTACGAAGTTTTATCGTCCTCAATTCGTGGAACCTGCAAATTCAGCGAAACATTAATACATTTATGTATCTAACACGCCAACTCTTACATCCTTTCTTTCTGACATGGAAGATATATTGCCCCGCCCATTTGGATTAATGATTCCCCACTTCCCCCCTAAAAAGAAGTTTTGAAATGCTTTTCTTATAGTGATTCAACCCGCGATACCTAGAGCCTAGTAGAGTTGGTGATTGGAGGAGCCGCAGATCACGAGGTGGAATTAAAATGCTTATTATCCATGTCTTCGGTAAACAATAAATAATTTACGCAAACTGCGTTACTTCCTGCCGTGAGCTTGGGTTTTCTAATATCTTCGTGCCTAGTCCGCAGTTCTTTCCGCCTGAGTTCGGAATGAGTGAAGTTCAGTTTCCCTGGGATTGTCACAGAGACCAAACCGAATGATGTGTGTGAGCTGGTAATGAAATCGAACGAACACGAAACCACAAACCTGCGGGAAAGATGGTGGTGAAGTATCTTATGACATGACAAGAAGCAAAAACGAAGTATGCTTTTTAGTGGGGGGCCAAGAAAAGGCAGTTCTGAGACTTTGGATTTTTTCTGCTCTTAGTATGTGCAGTGTGCTGACAGTCACTGCCTATGTATGCGGTTGATGGTAACACGCTTTAAGATTTCCAGGTATTTGATGCGTGTAAGACAGCGCCAAAGTTGATTGGTCGGTACATCCCGGACGTATGGGTGTCTTCGTGAAGACAGACAACTTCAACCTGCCAATATCCATTGCATCTTCTGTTGAATGGCGTTATTATGACAACGAATAGCGTTGTAATTTTTCTCGACTAATAAATTATACCTATTCCGTTCAATAGAATTTTAAAGAGCGTTTCTCGCAGCCTCTCGCCGTCATTTTTTCAGATTTAGTTTCCTGAAGTTTAAGCACGTATCAAGATTTTGATATTATTAGAAGCATTTTAGTTGGTCTTGTCTTTGTCCTGTCGTCTTTATCACACCTACTCAAGAGAGGTCAAGCTCCGTATTATGAGGTTATTTTACCTCAATAGTTTCGGTCTTGAGTAATGGGGAAAATAAAATAGCTAAGTGGCTCGATATGCATACCTTATACCACTCAGATACCTTGAGTATCATGTGAGAAGCTCAATTTTCAGCAAATATAATTTTTATTCCAAATCACTAATTAATCTGTCGATCAAATCCTTGAAACCTATCTAAATGTTTTCATACTTTGATTGTTACACGACGTACAAATCTTTATGGTGAACTTATTTGCCATAAGTTTTAACCGAGGGGCATCGATTTACTTAGTGACTTCATTGCAGCCAGCTAAATTATTATTATTTTTAAAGCAATCTGACGTGTATATGCCTGTGTAACGTTTCATTTTTATCCGGTGAATGTAAATATTAATTCCAGTTCTTAATTATGATAATAGCTGACAAAATATGTTCAATAAATCAACATTTTTGCTAATTCCATCCGTAGCCAGGGGTTGAAAATGGCTTCAGTCATTGAAGCACCCTCAACTAACATTCTACTTGTATAAGCCTTCCAAAGTCTACGAGGGCTTTTGGAAGCTATTTTGCTGCCTAGATCCTTGAGTATCTTCTGTATACGGATGGAATATTTTTTTATAATCATGTCTTTTATTAACCCGTAGTTTAATTAACCTCGTTCCGTATACCATGGGCCATCGCGTTCGAGGCTAATCTGGCTCGGTGCGGGGTTCGCTTGGAAAAAGCCTTCCCTGGCGAACTACGCTTTTTCGGAGTGTGAGAGTGGTTGTGGTGGAAATCTTCATCTAAAACGAATAGAAAATTTCATGCTCTTCGTTTCCGGTAATCACGCGTCCCGAAATGTTATCCCCGGGGAAATTTTTTCCCGGAAACTTTTATAAGTGGAGTCCCAGGAAAGTGGGTTGAGTGCATGGCCATTGTTGTGTCTGGAGGGTTTCGCACTCCCCCATTCTCAAGCACGAGGGTCTGCCAATGGAGATAGAGCCTTCCCTCGTATTCCCATTAAAAAAATGAGACCTCTTGATATCTTACCTGGAGATTTTTTCGGCTGATTTTCTGATTAATTGTGCATAAAATGGGCGCGAACATGTTTCTGTTAACACTTAATCTCTTCCTTTTACGTGTGTGAACAATGAAGTCCTGATACGGGATATAATTATGAAGAAAAGTGAAGAATTTTGTGTCAGCGTTATCCCAATTTTCCACTGCCTCTAATACTGTCCCGGTAAAATTTTGGAGAAACCTCATATCTGGCCCAATGGGGGTTAACTATTTGAAATATACTAGTAACTTTATTATACATGAAGTGTCATTAGTACATCATTATGATGAACAGGGGTATGGTAATGCCTATGATGACTATGAAAATTGAGCTACATAAAATAGTTGTTGAAATAGCATATTTCACTTAAATGAAAAGTGTCTGGTGTTAATAATTTCTTGGCGAATTATAAATCTTCCCTGGTAGCCTCGCATATGATACTCAATAGTAAAAAATAGCTATTGTTGGCATCACTTCCGAGTCGTTGTTTTAAAACACTGAACCGAACTCAGAGCGGAAAATTTTTTATGATTACTCTTGAAAAAGCTTCCTGCAATTGATGGTAAACGTCAATTTATTAATATAGACGTGGTAATCTTCTCCAAAATATTAAATATGTGAAATGGTTCGCGTGAGTTGTTGGGATCCAAAACAAAATTTCATTGTATATTGCTTTCTTTCACATTCATTTGAAGCTTATTAATACGGTTCATACGTTGCTAATGAATTTTCCTGGTGGATTCTGATTGCAGTAATCAGCTGATCTGGGGTTACCGAATGGACTGCGTGGCGTTAAAATGGTTCACTCACAGATTAGCTGGTACCATTGCTGATGGCCTCTCGCGTCTTACCTCCACCTTCGTCTACTGTAATGAGGATAATTATTTCACCTCAAGGCGCGCATTTCCCGTGTGAATGGTGTCTTCGGAAAGCGGAAACCGTACGCCACATGTTCAAGGAAAAGTAGCAGCAATGAAGTCATGCGCTCATAAAATGAGGGGAGATCATTTTCTTCGGTAAAGGAGCAAAAAAAAAATTCTCAGGTATACCCGCCGTTCCCGTGTCATTCTTCATCCCAGGAACACATTCATTGCCCTCGAGTGACTAGGCAAATGCATTTTATATTTGCTAGCTGTAAAGTTTCAAAAGAAGACATTATTTCCTTTATGGCGATTTTAGTTCGAATGCCATGAAGGGAAAGCGCAAAGGTGGGAAAACCTGTTGAATTCACGCCGCTAGTAACAACGTATTATTTGATACATCTACATCTACGTAATACCCTGCGAGCCACCACGAGGGTGTGTGGCAGGGGGTGGAGCTCACCAAACATGCACTATTGACATCCAACTATGATATTTAAATGAGACATGCTAGAAAATAGGGTCACATGAGCTAGATGGTTAGTATTTACATAATAAGGAAGGGATTATTGGTTGTTATTACATGCATCATGCACTACAGACTACTCTTACTATATTTCACCTACCTATTCCTTTGCTACGCTGCCTATTGTTCTATCTTATGGTACGCGGGAAAAATGACATTTTAAATCTATCGGTACGACAATCTATCTCTCTAATCTTGTTAAGATGATCAAACCTAGCATAATACGAAGGGGTTCTTAATATATATCTAACGTCATCTGTGAACAAAACGGTTTCGAATTTACTTTAGAGATTTAACCTAAATTTTAACCTGCGTTCTGATAGTAATTCCCATCCGAGTTCTTCTATTAAGCTCATAACACTTATACATTTATCATAACGGCCTTTAACAAACCTAGCGGATATCCTTTGCACGCGCTCTAATTCTTTTATCATACCTTCCTCGTACGGATCCCATATACTAGCGGCATATTCTAAATGAGGCCTGACAAGTGTGAAATAGCTTCTTTCTCGTACTTTCTCATCGCATTGGCCTAGAACCCTTTTTACGAATCCTAATCTACGGTTTGCTACACTAGTTATTTCCCTGATGTATTTCCCCCTTGACATGTCTTCAGTGATGGTGACGCCTAAGTATTTAATAGATTCTACGTTAGATATTTTCTTTTCTTTGATGCAATAATTATTCCGGGGAAAGCCATTCTTTTTCCAAAAGTTCATTTTCGCGCATTTCTTCAAATTTAATTCTAGCTGCCAACTATCACTCCAATCATCAATCGCATCTAAATTCTTAGCTAAAGACTGACTGTCCTCTTCATTTCTAATTTCCTTATACACAACTGCATCATCGGATAAGCTCATTGTGGTTTATTGAACAGTCTCTTTTCCTTTGCATACTTCTGTTTGCATCTACACACTGCGTGGGAAGAAATAGTCACTGCATCAATCTGTCGTGTGTGGGAAAATATCTACCGTGTCGACCTGAAACTCTTGCGATATTAAATTATCTTCTCACATAGGCCTGCCGTCTGACTTTCAACTCTTTACCTATTCCCTATCCAGTCCTAATAATTTTGGCTCCTATAGTGATTTTCATACTGTAATGAATTGCTCTGGCGGTTATCTAAGGCCGTAATGACTGCTTAATTCACACTCAATGAATCCATAATCGCGATTTGAGGATTCTGGGGATTTAATCGGTAACTACTGCTCGCTAGCCCGTGATCGGAGAGACATGAAATAAGTGCTTCCTCTCTGTAGCCCTTATTAAATCATTTCCTCATAGTTACGCATCAGTCGCGATTCTTTTCACTGTATTTCGCGCTAGTAATGAACTGGAAAATAAAATTTGCACCACCTGTTCATTGAAAATATAATTTATTACCCAGTTCCTCATCATTATGAGATCTCAAGATGGTTATCCAAAATTGTCTGAACTTATTGGATCAGCCAACATATATAAATGTTATATGACATTGTTAGGTATTATTGCTTAGACTCGGACTTCTGATTGAGGAAATTGGTCCAAATTTAACCGTCTGGTGTCTAATTGAACCGTGGTCTATTTAGTAGAAGAAACTGAGATTGCTCAAATGTCTTCACCCTCTCGTAACGAGCTACTACGTCACTAGGATTGGCTCGGCTCAAGCAACGCTTGCCTCTATCATTTTGCGTAGGGATTGCAATTGGAGACCTGTGACTTGGCTGCGAAAGAGTAGCCATTATCGTCGTATAGGTGGAAGGATATGTAATTTTTACGCCCTTACACCTTCATACTACCCTGCGAGCCGCCCCGTGGGCGTGTGGCAGAGGGTGTTAGGACACTAGCCGTGTAAATGTGTAGAGGAAAAGATTTTGGGAGGTGAAACGGGGAATTTTATTTTTTGAGTCGTTAAAGTTGAGCTCAGTTTTTATTATGGTCAAGTATTACCTTGGAAAGAAAAATGCTTGTACCTTGCTGTTTGGGAATGTATCTTTCCTATTTTATCGTTCTGTCCGACCTAGAAATACTGTGCGGCGTCTGCATAATGTTCTCTTTGTCTCTCTGAAGCTTACCTACTCTGAATTGCTCATGCAAACTAAGCCTAGCTTGCGGCCTCAGAATTATCAGTGACTCACAACGCTGTAAATCCTGTTAAAAGCTGTGAAACACAAAGAAACTAGACAGCAGTTGCAATAAACAATATATCGCTTTACACCGTAAAGGGTGGTTTTCAATTTACCGCTCCTAATCTTCTTCTCTTTTATTTCCCTCATGAAGTACATCTTTCTACATAATAGAGAGAGGGAGAGAGAGAGAGGATCGGAGATAAGGTATTTTCTGGTTTTTTAAGCCAGATATGGGACACGTTTGTGATTTCATATCAAGGGTAAGCGTACTCCGGGGAGTAAACCTTGGTGATAGGCATACGTACCCTTAAAATTTAATGCTAGTGAAAGTATGCTTAGTCTACATGTTTTGGGAACAGTCTTAGGAAAAGAATTCTCAATGGATGCCCCAGTGAATAAAAAATGACGGTAACCGCTTTCAATTTGCTGTGCTTATTCAAATCTTTCCACAGCTCTGCGGGCCACCGCAAGGTCATGCGGCCACGGGTGTTGGGACAACAGCCGTAAAGAAGGGAGGGAAAAAAATTGGAAGAGTGACATTGCGGGCTCTGAATGGACTCTGATGTATGAACTTACGTATTTGAACTGCGATGATTCTGTGGAATTTCCCAGTAATCAAAAGTAATACGTTGTATTTGGCCCCGGTGGCTACGTGATCAAGTCCTCGACTGTTTATCCGAGGGTCGTGGGATCGAGTCCCGCCCGCTGGATTTTTCAGCACTGTGGACGTGTATATATGTGTTCGCCAATTGTTACTTCTACAAACATCTAATGTAAAAGGCCAGAAAGCTGTTTTCTAGATTGTAATAATTAATAAGTGAATAAAAATAGTGTGGGTTATTATCAACTGAATCAATCATTAAGAGTTTAAAGCGTTTTGATTTATAATTCATATTTATAGTTTATATTTTCAGTGGTGTACAAATGTATTACTGTTCTGCACAGCATGTTCAACATTGGGCATCATTTTCACATACATAGTGCATAGCAACAATACATTTGTGAAGTCGACAGATGTTTCGTTCATTTATTGAGCAACACACCCTCTACTAGTAATAGATTGTGCTACTTGTTAATTATTTAATTTATATTACTAATGACCTGCTTAAATATGGTATTAATATTTCGCTCTTTTGCTGTAAATATATCTAATTTATTAATGTTTCTCGCTGGGAAGGATGGTGACTCAAAAACCGCGCATGATCCCTGTATGGCTCTTGTATCTCATTTATGTGGTTGCATTGTAGATTAATTCAATAATTTCTGTATCCTTGGTAGCATACCTTTAGTGTAGTGCATGCTGATGATAGTTATTTTTTACTCTTCACTGTATGTTGGTGATAAATCACCCCCTGCCAAACGCAAACCACCCTTAAGGTGGTTTTCAGGGTAATCTGTGGATACATATGTAGACAATTTAGTTTTTTTCAATCTGTTCTCGTTTTAGTCATTAGTAGTGCGTGGGAAGAAGGAATTATATTTTACGTATCTGGTGTACTTTGGAGCGGAGAAAATAACTGTTTTTAGGACTGATTATTTTGTTCCGCTAGTTCACTAAGCAGAAAGCGTTTCCAGACAGTATGCGCGATAGTTTTTCCCCGGGATATCGAATCCTGATTTCTCTCCGTGTGCAAACCATAGTTTTCTCGTGCGTTCACCGCCGACACATTTTCCTGCCCCAGAAAAGTCGCCTTCACCTCACAGACAATCCCGAGTCCCCCAGACCGCGGCTGTGAACAATAGCCCCGAAAATGAGCTCCAAAAGTTGTTGCGGCGACCTTGAGGGATTCTGGCAACAGCGTTCTGCACTCGTGAGAGGGGAGATTGTTGTCAAGCGTCGGTCGAGAGTGAACGGGCGAATTTCCGCGGCCCAATTTATCAAAATTAACGCCGCTGATTTGTTGAACGTACTGAAAAGAATAATCATTCCCTTATGCATAATGATCGAGAGTTTCGTCATTGAGACGTTGCGCCCTCATTAAAATCGTTGTTGCTGCTAACCGGGGGCAGACTGCTAACCGGGGGCAGACTTCTAACCGGGGGCAGTCTTGCCCATGATGTCTCGGTGGATAAATGAGCTGCAGACCACATCCATCGGGTATGTATACATACATAGGCCGAGGCCAAAAGCGACGCTAGCTGTGGTAATTTTGTGCATTATCCACCATGAGCAAGGTCCTTTCAGGTCAATCGCTCTTTATGTAGTGGCGAAAATCAGGGGAAGATGGTCTGTGGAAGAAAAAAACGATTTCTCTAAAGAAATTTATTAGTGAACGTGTCTAATTTAGATTTTTTAATCTGATACAAAAATGTTTGAACTCAAACTCTAGTTAAACAAAGAAGAAAGGGATACACTATATGTTTGAATGATTGCTTCGGTACGAACTGATGATATAGTTCTGCGATATTCACTTCTTATTTCTCACTCTCGAACGAGCCATAACCAAATTATATTCATCGTCTTTTATTATTGTCCGGTTCAGAGGTTTTTATAATATTCACTTTCTGTCGGAATGACAATCATTTCTTGCCCACAGGTCGTCGCTTTAATTTAGATCTGAATCAACAATATTCGCAGTTTCTGTTTGCACCCTTTCAAACATGAATAATTCGTTGATAACCATCGATCGCACGGCAATGGTCGCACGTTTTGCTCCTGAGGAACTTGCTAACAGCGTGGTGGATGCGTGCAATAATCATTTTAGAAGATAGCATACAGAGCTACCAGTTTGACCTCTGTATATATTCCGTACCTCAGTGAAGATCCGTTGAATGGTTTGTGCTTCAATGAATTGCTCCGCATTCTCAGACTGGAGTTAACCCCCTCGGTCTTTCAAAGAGCTTATGCTTTACTTTCGCGCCAATGATAATGCACCAGCGGCCGAACCGGTTTTTTGGTTATGCTAATTGCTCTTAATTATGTGGGTAACAGTCAATTGATCTTTGCTTACTCATTGTGAAAGTATTATTTTTCCGCCCGTCGAGGATGACGAGGTTTGGATGAAAGTACACAATTATAAAGATGACGTAAGTGCTTTTGCACATGATTTATAACTCTTGTAGTTTGACAACATTTTGTTTTGCTCCTACTTAACTTTTTTACCACATACCTTATAATTAAGGCTTCCCTTGTTTCTTTCATCGCCTATGCTCGAAGGTTTCTGGACTTAGATGTTTATTGTGCGGCTTCGCTTGGAAAATAAATGGAGTATTACTTAACTTATCATGTTGAAGCTTACCTATTCTGATAGAATTACTTTCTTTACTTTCGGATAGCTTAGAATTCAAGGCGTGTTGAAAAAACAATATGCAATGGCGTCAAAATTAATCCAATGGTGTTTATCCGAGAAAGAGATATGCTTGCGGAAGAAGGGTTAATTTTGCTGGGCATAGTGGTAGATGATTTTAGGTTAGTCAAGGACGCGTCGCTTTTACTAAGGAATGGTGAATGCGGAATGGACCGGTCTGGTGAATGAATCTTCCTTTTAATTGTGATATAAAGAAGAAAGGTGCATGTACTGACATGAGAGCGATATTCTTACGGTCGTGGATTTTAGTCAGTTATTTCTTCTGCCGTTCTGCTGAAAAGACAGTATTTTGTTTCTTCAAATTTCGCTCCTCATAGCTTTTGGCAATCGGCACTTTCTTGCCGAGCAGCGGGTATTAACTTCCGATTTTTAAGGAAATGGATCATGATGTTGTCACACTAAAAATCTTTTGCGCCCACGCCGTTAATAAAAACAAACGTTAAAGGAGTGAACATTTTAGGTTAAGCAAATGCATGAAGAGGAGATAAATTACAACAATATAGAGTGGTGTATCAGTTAGCCTTACATGGTCTATGGTCTTTGATAATGAGCGAAAACTGAAGGATTTGGAGACTTGGGTGTGGGGGAGAATGGAGGCTGTAAAGTGACTAGAGAGGAAGAGTATATAGGAAGTGTTAGATATGGTAGGGGAAAAACATAATTGGTGGAAGTGATTCAGTTGTATGAGCGAAGGGAGTTGATGAATTAACCGGAAGGTAACTAAATGAGTGATAGATAAATTTGGGTGAACGTTGCAGATGAATTAACATCTTATGAATTACCAGCAGCAAGAAGATAGGTAGGAGATCTAAAAAAGGTTCTAGTGTAGGACGAAATTATATTTTTATGATATTTTTAAGAAACTTCATAGGATTACCCCAAATGTTCGATATTGAAAGTCTGAACTGTCCTAGAATCTACCATTTAATCTGTCGTTTATTTATGGTAGTGAATAGTCTTGTTCTAATCGGTCAAACCATGGAGTAGAGAACATACTCTTGAACCTATGCTCAAACAGAGTAAAATTTCTAGACGTCTCATGTAACCTTTTCCTCTCCTCCTTTGAAAATGAAGTTGATATTTATTGCAATGAGGCTTTGAGTGGAGGTGTTTTGTACATCAAGCAATTCGTCACTGCTTTCGCTGAGTGCCTACCTTGTGGACAGATCTGAAGATTTCATTTCAGTCAGTACCATTCGATCGAGTAGTCATTGTACTTCGGAGCAGGGTTTTCCGATTCATAACTTTTCCATCGGTATGTTTTGTGCGTTATTTAGGCCTTCGGTTGTAAGATTTAACCCAGCAGCGACATCATGTTTGTGAGCCGGTCCCTGTTCAGGGCTCAATCGCGGCGAAATTAGAAGCTGCATTTCTTGATAGCAATCGATCTCAGTGTTTCTTTTAATTGCTCTTCGGGTCGAAAAACCCCGAGAAGAGCGCTTCACCGTTCGCCGATTTCCATCCGCCCCCTCTCGCTGTGGCGTCTCGCGTTCCTGTGGTTTCCGGCCTCTCTAGACACCAGATACGGAGACTGACACCCTCACGTCCGGTTCGCTCTGACGGCGGAAATCGGGGGCGGGACTCGAACCCTCGCCGATCCCTCGTCCCAGCCGCGCCATCGAAACGGGTCGACTGCGGAATCCTCCCATCGCTTTAAGGGGGGATCACTCCTTAGAACGTAACTTAGGACGATCGAACTGGAGAATTCGAGTGTCATCAAAAGAACTCACGATGCGCTTTGAGAGCATTGCCTGACGCAGAAGTTCATCTCTTGAGTAGACGATTAGTCGGCCATTCGCGAAAAAAATGTATTGATTTATTTGACGAGACGGAATCGTTTCCCTATGAAATGGTTCCTCAGCGACCACATTTTCTGCGAGATGGATCGCAGTGGGAAAAGAAGCTTGTAACCGCTCTTGTGACATCGCAATTCTTGCTGAGAAGAAAGAAGATCTGATTATAACACTGAACGATATGGACAAAACCCTAACGGAAGACAACTTGAAGATTAATGTTAAGAAAACCAAGGTTATTAATGTGGAATAAATCAAGAAGACAACCACTGTTAAACTTAAACATAAAAAACTTGCGCAAGTGGAAGAGTAATGTTATCGGAGAAGCAGGATGACCAGCAATGGAAGAGGCAAGAAAGACAATGTGAGCAGAATAACCCAAACAAATACGGCAGTCTACTAGAAGATGAGTCTACTCACTGCTGGTAACACAAGCCTTGAAGTAAGGAAGCACTTCATTAAATATATGTAGAACATAACCTAATATGGCAGTGAAGCCTGGACAACAGCAGGAGCTAAGCGAAAGAGATAGGAGGTAATGGAGTTGTGGTGTTACCCAAGAATAATGGAGATTAAATGGACGGAGAGAATCATAAGCGATGAAGTCTTGCGAAGAGCTAGAGAGTGAACAAGCATCATTTAAACTCTGCGTTGAAGGAGATGAAAACTTATTGGACACATTATGGGACATAAAAGCTTGATGAAAACGCAATGGGAAGGGGAAATAAATGGGAAGAAATGCACAGGGAGACCAAGAATTGAATACTAACTGGAGATGAAGAACGTCAAAGTAATCCGTTATGCAAGAATGAAGTGGTTGGTAGAGAGGAGAGAGGAGTGCGTCTGCAAACCAATCTTCGGACCGACGACAACTGATGATAAACCGTTCTTGAATGTCGGGCTTTATCGAAGGAAAAGTTCAAGGGAAGAATCTTTTGGGTTGGTTGGCATAAAAGCATCTGCATGCTATTCTGCAAGCCGCTGTTAGGGTGTGTTTCTGAGGGTGTTACGACGCTAACCACGAAGAAGGAAGGAATACGGAAAAGTAAGTGAAAGAGCAAAGGACGAAAAGTGGTTTGACAGAGTGTATTAGTGCCTCACTCTGATTTTATCGAAATCATCAATTATCGTGCTTGTGTAGTTGGCATTTTACTTTCGACCTAAAAATTCTCTAATTTTTATGCTAATTTCTATTATTAAAAGGAAAAAGTGAGGAGAGGTCTCCGTAGAAGATAAAATCCCTTTGATCAGCCTAAGAAACGATGGGGGATCGTCGTTGATTGTCTCGAAGACATGGGCAATTTCAGCATTACTTTAAGTTGTGTTGGGATCTTACGTTGTCGAGTTATGGCCTTATTTTCGATGCAAACTGGCTGTATTGTCGTCGTAAGTGGCGGCTACCGCCCCAACCCCTGCCGTCGACCTCACCTTGGATGTTTCCTTCCTTCATTAATCACGCGCACTTCCTGGAGATATTTAAGTGCGGGTGGGTGGTCAGGGCAAGAAGACAAAAGGTGCATTTATGAACGTCGGGCGGGGATTATTACGCGTCGTTAAAGCGTGGAGGCGATTTGATGCGGTTACGCTTTTGCGATCCGCCGCCGACTAATGTGCTCGCCTTTAATGCCACGGCTAACTTCAGTATCCCTCGCCGGATGGGGTGGAAGGAGGCGGGAATACATAGCCATCGTGGCAGCGAGGACGAGGTCTTGACCGGCGGTGCGTGCGCTCAAGTCTCCACTAAAGGTCATTGAGAGATTGCCATTTTCCCCAAGTCATTTGTTAAGACCTTATCACGCGAGACGTGATCCTGTTCCAGCCTCCGTATGTTAGCCTATGCGTAATACCGAGAACAGAGGGAATCGGGTTATTGTGTTGGCTACAGTACCGGCCTGGGCTCAAATCTTGTCAAAGGCGGATATTTTTGTTTGGAATCCCAACCCCTACTTGGGTGCTAAAACACTCATAGGTTGTTCAGTCCTAAGATTGGTTGACTGCAGCCCCTATCTAATGCTAATTCCCTTACCTCCTGGTATCTCTTTCTATGTACTTTCCTCTTCCTTTGGTCCATGAAATTATTCCTGGGTCTTCCTCTGGGGACTTTTCCCTCTATTTTCCCTTCATTTATGTTCTTCACAAACCCATTGTGTCTCTGAGTGAGTCCAATCCATCTTGTTCTTCTTTTTTATATGATGTTTCAAATGGTCCTCTCCTCTTCTACTCTTCTGTACACTTCATCATGTCGTATTTTGTCCGTCCATTTTATCTTCAGAAGTGGAACACTACGCCCGTCAAATGGGATGTTTAACGGTGGACCCTTTGGCACCTTATGTTATGAGTATGCTTATTCTCTCGCCGGTTTTCTCTTTACCCAGCCTCCCTTCATCTAATTATCTTGCCTTCATCAGCCTGCCTATTTATTCATAATGGCGAAAATGAATTATTCATGTGTTACCTCACGTGACTACAGTTCCGACTACCAAAAGCGATTACTGGTTGATTATGCTATACTTTTCCATCTCCAAATTACTTTTCTCACTCCACTCCATTCTTCAAAGTAAGCCTTCCTACTTCCCTTCATCTTTCATCCATGGCCCATATCTCTTAATACTTGACCCTGCACATGATCGTATTCGAGAGTGCTTGCTGCTAAGAACGGAGCGTAAATTAATGGAAGCTCGAAATTTGACCGGTCGAACCCTGAAGGGGGCAGGTTCTTGTCGTGACCTGCAATAATTAATCATTATAATAATTATTGGCGATTAAGGATAGCGTTGTGCTTGAAAAATTGAACATATTCTGACGACTGCTATTAGGTCTCGCACTTAGCTAATGGAAATATTCCTTGGTAGCCAGTGCGGCGGTTCAGTAACACACAATACTGCTGGGCTCACCACTGTTCATCTATCGAGTATAATTCATTTCTTGTGGGTAAATTTCCGTGTGATTCAGGCTTTATGTATTCTCTGCTCATTTGAAGAAGTAATGCCATTAAATGTTTTCTTACTAGCCGACAAATTGCTCTGAAGTTTGATACTTGTTTTTTCATTTTCTTTTCTGCCGTTCGTGGCTCTTCGAAATGTCTGTGGTTTAGCATTGTCTTGAGTCCCTCTGTGGGAAATTTCTCATTTGAGGAAACTAGTGATGACGCTATTCTAATTCATTGCGTCTCTCTCACATGTGAGGAAATCGAGTTCAAGTTGAGATTTGCGTCGCAGTGGATATTTTCCCGACACTTCCAATTTCCAGTGCATCCCTAATTGCCTCAATCACATCCTTAGATCATATTTTATCTACCGTCTCACATCGTCTTCCTATTTCATTTATTTTCA
Organism: Ceriagrion tenellum; assembly: GCA_963169105.1. Classification (NCBI taxonomy): domain Eukaryota; kingdom Metazoa; phylum Arthropoda; class Insecta; order Odonata; family Coenagrionidae; genus Ceriagrion; species Ceriagrion tenellum. Next base: position 43,805,982 of record OY720633.1, on the reverse strand, counting down.
TTTCGCTAAGTGTGTATCAAATCGCCTTTTACTCCATATTGCAGTGAAGAACTTAATAAAGTCTTCTCAGGTTTTCCACCGGGTCAGGTCGTCATGGGCCGACGTTTCGATGTGTGCGAAACCTTCACACAGAGAAGTTATTCACTATATGATTTGTTTTTTTTCCCGGCATATGATGCTAATGAAGTATTCTCGTGTTTTCCATCAGGTTAGGTAATTGTTGGCCGACGTTTGGATAACTACCTCCTGCGGACGATGGCGGAGGTAGTCATCCAAACGTCGGCCAACAATTACCTAACCTGATGGAAAACACGAGAAGACTTTATTAGTATCATACGCCGGAAAAAAAACAAATCATATAGTGAATAACTTCTCTGTGTGAAGGTTTCGCACATTTTTCACTCTTTCCTTCTTGTGCGGGTTTTTTCCTGCCCTGGGTTTATCGGTTAAGGATTACAGCCTATCATTTAATTTTTCCCATTCAGGTTTTTTTAATATGTTATTAATACTAACATTGTATTTACAGCGTTGTTTACTTTATGGTGTTCAATATTTATGGCAGGCTGCACTCAATTCCTTATTTTGTGAACTCGCTATGCTTCTTTTAATCCTCTTCTAATTTCGTGGTCTGTATATTTTGTAGGTATGTATCCGTCTTTTTTATGAGGTCAATACAGTCTAAGCGAAGTCAATCTCGCCCTACTTATAAGGGACACCTATGTATTTATCTTAGGAAAATGTCGGTATTGTGGCTGCTCTAGTGCTTAATTTTTTTTAGAAAAACTGTACTAACTAAATGGAAAGTTATCAAAACGTAAATAAGCTAGAGAGGGACACCTATGTATAAGTTCTCGGGAAATGTCGATAATATGGCTGCCCTTGTTCTTTATTTTTTTAGGAAACTTATGCTAATTTAATGAACAGTACTTTAAAACGTAAAATAAACGCTTATCTTGATAATTACTGTGTAAGTCGAACCCTTATCAATAAATTCAGTAATTTTTTCGTGGAATGAAGACAGTTTTCTTTTTCATAGTTATGGAGTTCTTCTAAGTAACTTCTGAGAACTCATAAGAAATGATGACATCGACATAATAACCTATCACGTCCCTGTTAGCCTCAATTTGAGTTAGTGTTGCGTGATATGAATCCGACTCTTTTACCCTTTAATAGTCATGGTCTTGTGTCATGAAATACGGATGCAATCATGGGCCGTTCTTCATTCTCAACCTCTTTTTTTTTTGGCCAGTGCCCAGGCCGTTTGACCACTTCCATAAACAGACATATTATGGCAATACTTATTAAAACTCAGAAATCTACTTCGGTTTTCCTTTCTTATTTTTATCATAATAATGAGAACTCATGCATGGAAAAACCTACCTCTGAAATCCCTTTAATTTGGCTGATGAGTTTTTGTATGATTTTAACACACTTTGTCTTTGGCAACTTCAGACACCCGCGACCCTTGGATCAGCAACGAGGACTTTACCCAGTCGCCTCCGGGGCCGATTATGATTCTTCATGAAGAGTATTCGATTTAAAGGATAGAATTCGATTTTTTTTAAGGTTTCTTTTTCACTTTTGGCATTTGAACTCAAAAACGCGTCCGTCAAGTGCTTATGTGCGAAGTTGGTTGCTCCCCAATGCGCGAAGTTGGATGGATTTTGGCTGAACGTGGAATGTCATGCATCATACATCTGCATCCCACAGGAGTCGTCGCGCCTAGAGCCGCGCAAGTCCACTAGCCTATCGATCGCTGTGCTCAAGCATTGTGCCTTAATTATGTATTCTCTCGATCATCCTCCAGCTTCTCTTCCTCAACGATCGTGCCCTAGTCACGGATAGTTCCAAGGCTCCATAGGGGTGGCTCCTGTCCACAGGAAAAAGATTTTCGTCGCAGAAGGTAGTATCAGCAAATTTCAATTTAAAATTTCACTACATTCTTCTTGCGTAGTAACCGTAATTTATCCGCAATGTTATCGTCGTCACAAAGTATGAGTCAATGTCGAATTAGATAGGTTTGTTGCCATTTTGGGCTTTATGGTATCAATTTTTATAACAGCCAATAAAAGGAGGTTGGAATTATTGTGAGCTGAAGTGCGAAATCGAGGGAATGATTAATGCGACCCCTGAGTGGGAATTAGGAGAGAGGCAATGCTTCAGCAAAACTTACCATGACCTGTAGAACTCTAGGATAAAAGATTTTATTATCATTTTGAACTGTATCCATTAAGTAAATTAACAAGATATGGTAACATTCCAAGTCCTGGGTGCTAGATTTAACAGCAAAGTGTGAAAACTCACCATGCAATTGTCATTTCACTTGACCGGACTGACGTGACCGCGTATCATATCATTTGTAATCTTAGGAGAAGTATGGTTCAAAAGGTTTGCCGTCTCAAAGGGAAAAATGTGAGTTTATCCTCACGCGACCATGGCTTATACATTACTACAGAGCTTTATTAACTTGTGTGTAAAGCAGCGGTTTCAAACCTGAGGCACTCGTACCCTTAGGGGTGCCCGCACGGTGGCTTAAGTGTTATCAAAAGAGGTCAAATTATGTGCAACAATCATGTTTTCATATTGCCCAGAATCAAGCCATCTAGGGAAGTGGGCTTCCGAGCACAGGACAAGGATGTTTTACTACCCATTTAAGTAGAAGGGGGTAATTTCTTGTCGTGTATATCCCTAGGAAATCCGCCTTAAACAAAGATGCTCTAATAGGCTGATACAACTCACAAGCAACTTGGATACCCGAGTTAGAATTTGTTTTGAGTCAAATTAATTTTTTTGGTGAATCCCCATACTTCGCTGTTACAAATGTATTTCCCAACGCCCTCTGATTTCCTCTGTCGCGTCATAACATCCTTGGAAATCATTTCGACTCCGAACTGGAAGAAGGTATTTTCAGAGGTTTGTTGGTGAGGATGTTGATCAGTAATTCACATAAGTAGCCTTGGCCAACGTTTCGATGTACGAGTATTGTTAAAACTACTTCAAGGCTATCATAAAGGAAAATAACCAACATATCGTGAACAATAGGTCCAAGCCAGTCTGTTGGTTTTGTTTTTGAACTTCGGTATGTCGGTTGTTTCCCTTATTGATGTCCCTGAAAATGATTTGAAAATAAATCGAAAAGTCGGCTATGACGTGACTTGTGTGAATTAGTCGCCAACATCCTCAATAATAAGCCTTTGAAAATGGATTTCAATATGGTCGAGGACAGTTTTGATTTTGAAAGGTACTTTATTCCATTCAAGTGTCTGCGTTCGTCCCGCAATGTGAACGCCTCATTGCCTTTGTCAAGGGTGAGTTACTCAACAGTCAGATATTTAACCCATGATGGTGACACTGGAGAACGCTGAAGCCGCGGCCGTGACTGATGAATTTGAGCGAGGAAGTGAGCATTGCTTTAATTCTCGGCTGTTCCGCTACATGATGCCGCTATACATTGGTGGGATGATTTCGATTGTTGCCGCAGTCTGCGACACTTCGTTTCTAACGGCAGGAATTCTATCCATCACGGTGGAAACAGTCGTGCGTTATGCCCTGCTGGGCGGTTGTGGCGGTTGAAGTAAGGAATTCGCCATGGCGGCCCGCATTCGCAAGAAAGAGGGGGCATTCCACGTTCGCATTGTTGGTTTCTGGTCCGCCATCATCATCAACGCTTCATGGAGTCACGCTTCTTCTGTAACGAACAGTGGAGGAGGTGGTGGAGGGATTGCGTGGGTGGGGGAGATGCAGATGTGGGAACGTGGAGATGGGATGGGGGTGGAGTTGATGTAAGGGGGGGTGGAGAAGGAGATTTCAGGAGCGAGATTCTGAAGCCGATTAGGAAAGTGGCTCCGACGGCGCGGTGAGTCACCTCCAGAGCCTCGAAACAAAAGGTTTCGTCCGCTGTTTGTTTCGTTCCGTGCTTCATCCTTTTGGCCCACAGAGGGCACTGCTGCACTACGTTGTTGCCTCAAAGGCGGTCGATTGGATTCTCGCGGATTGCATGTGAGAAACGGACGGGAGTGACTGATTTAATCTTTATTAAACAGTTTCGATTGTGGATCAATTCATCATGCTTTTAAAGTGCTCACTTGGTGTAAAACGTGTCGTCAAATCATTTCCTTACGTCTCTGGGTAACATTTGCTTTGTCTGCTTTGGCTTATGACACATTCGGAGGGGAGATTTGGGACCCAGTTAGATTTGGGATGATTTATTCTTATCTCTCTTCTTTACCTTTTACTTCTTTAGATTTTATTTTGTCTCATAATATTCGTAAAACATACTGGCTCTTCCCATAAATGTTTAAAAATATTTACTGAATATTAAGAGTCTTCGATACCATTTCTTCAGTGCGAACAAAGACAAAATTAATAAATAAACGTTTGAATATAATAGCTTATACACCTAAAATTTGATGTTGTTAATGCAATCGATTTAATTGTGGTAATCTTTCTGTCTACCTTTTACGATGAACAATGTATTTGTTTCACCCAGAATTGGCCTAACATTTTTTTCCCTTCTAAGTTTCAGAATAAGATGTTATTCTGTGGGTATTTTTTTAGGTTTTTGCCTTTATGACCCTCCCTTGTGGATAGTAACCAAGCATGATGAGTTACCTCAACCGTTGCAGGAAGAAGTGTGGAGAACACGGAAAGTTGTTAGTCTAAATTGTACATATTTTATTTGTATGCCTCAATTTCATTCATCCTCAAGAGCTTCAAGTTGTGTGCGACCGCTTGGTATGTTGCATAGCATGCTCCGGTAAGCTTGTGCTGTCATTCGGATTAGCGACTCATAATTTAATCTTGCTTGCAAAAAAAGTAGGAAAAAAGGAGCTAGCGGATGTAAACGGCAGGCAACGAAGGCAATAAAGAGTTAAGTGATAGTTTTTTTAATTCCAAAAATGGATTTTGTTAGGCTTTCACGTATGGTGTCTGTTTTCCTTCTCGTGTGAACCAAATGTCGGAAATCTAGCCTAATAGGCTGTATTCAATCATGAGATATCTTTGGGGAAGGAAAATAATATGCGTACTTTTTTCACCTTGAATCGCATCTGAATCTCCGCCTAGTTATGGATATATCCAGCGAGCATCGCACGTTTACAAACAGTGATTTTGTAATGAGTTGGCTTTTAAGGCGCTGTGACTGTTGATGTTATTTCTCATAAAATCCCCTTCTGGCCTTAAAAATGGTGTGTGCATTGTATGGAACTGTGCGTTTTTGCTAAGAACATAACATAGCTGCACACAGCCAGCTTTTACATACATTTTTCCCTCCTAATTTTGGCTAAGATAGTGATTCAAACCGGTGATCGTTATCTTCTCTTTGTAACTAATGGCAATCGGCACTAATTCTGTTGTTTTGTTCATTTATTCCAGTTGAAAAAAATTTTTATGCAATGAAACTCCAAATATTTACTCCAGTAGCTTAGCAACATTGAACCACCAAATCAATCTGTTGCAAGACGAGGTAATGTCATTTATTGGTACTTCTGAGAATACGTTCGTACAAGTTGTTCCACTTCTTTTCAGCGAGATAACAACTTATATTGCCATTGTATAGTGATCATTATTTTAGGTATCGGAAGATTTGATTCCACGCTGCTGAGATCTGACGATAGATAAAATTATTTTCCCCTGCTCGTGAATGACACCATAGAAACAAAAGTCCACAATGGTGGGTTTTTTCTCAGTGCATTTAAAACTATATGTTCTCGCCCCTTCAGTTATCTCACGGATTCATCACTCCGCGCGCTCCCGATCTTCATAGTTCCTTTACTTTCGTATATCTTGCTCCATAACTCCCTTTCACGCTCATTTGGGGTGAATCCGGCGTGAAGGAACATTGATCAGAGATAGGAAGTTTTATGGGCGATTTTGCTGCCGGGCGAGAAATGTTTTTCAAGTCCATAAAACGAAAGCGTGCTGCTATTCCGAAAAGGATTTTAAATAAAAGACGGATCCGTGCGAATTCGGGAACAAAGCGAAATTGCCCCCAGTGCTCCATTCGAGGGGTCATTGACCGTTTTTGTGGCGTTTATTTTATGATTGAGAGACTTGGAGGAAAGAAGACGAAGGGTGTCCTCGGTTATCGTGTGTTGAACTACTCTCATCTGCATTCAAGCAATGATGTCTTTATGTTTTGTTCCATTTTATACCTGTCATGTAATCCTCTGCGCAAGAAGTTGAGGTGTACACGTAGATCGTTTGTGGCGCAGTAGTCATTTTTATGTGGTACAATTTGGGTGTGAATTGGGATTCGAAGTGGAAGGAGACTTCTTGTTTGTAGATTGCTTCTTTGAACATTTATTTCTTTTATTCATGAACCTGGGAAAGTTGCACAAATATCTGCGATGAGATGCCTTCCTCGGAAGTGATTTTTTTGTTCCCCTCGAAATATTTGAGATTGACGAGTCAGTGTGTAATGAGCAATATAATGTTTCTCGTTTCTGGTACCTTTAATGGAATTGGGAGTTATTTAATTGCGTCAAAATGTTATAATTTGTTGAAGAATATTTTTAAATTAGTCTAAATACATGTCAACCTCTTTGTATGAAGCGGAAATTTCAAAAGTTGGTGGCGATCTTAGTAAAAACAAAGTCTTTATTCATCAAGTCAGGTTTTTACAGTGCTTAACCTCTTCCTCTCCCACCAAAATGCAACGTTTATTTTAACAAAGTCTGTCTTAATATTTCTGTCGTAAATGTTTATAGAAGTGGCGTAGCTTGGATGCAAGAAAAGGGGAAAGAAGTTATTGTTGGGAGTTTCCGCAAAATCCGCGGCTCGAGCGACGCCTTCGTTCACTCCAACCCGCACGCTGGAATAATGGGTGCCTCTTTACGAGTCTGATACTCACCTTATCGTCGTCTCCTTCCTACCTTTCGATCCTTGCAAAATTTAGCTGATATCGACCTACAGTGTTCATAAGTTATTGAAGGAAGTTAGACGCTGAGGTTGATATGCTCTGTTCTAACGCGGTGTGGGCGTGGTCTCTTACGTCGTCTTTCCATCCCCTCATGCTCTCAGGAAAAAATGCGCGAGTTTTCCTTGTTAACGATTTTCTCTTCTCAAAATCGAAAAAAAATTGGCTGCAGAGCAATATTGATAGCGGACCAATTTGTTCACTCTCCCATTGTTTTCGAGAGTATTTCTTATTTTAAGGCCATTGCATATGGATGCTTTGAATACGTTTTTCATGCGGGGAGTAATTATAATTATAAGCTGTTTGTGTACCACTGCGACTCAATTTGTGAGGGTGAAATATATCTTCAGCTGTTAGAATCTGAAAATAGACCTTTCTTGGCTGAAAGGATCAGTTACAACCACTAAAACTAGCTGAGTAACCTGGTAAAATAGATCCGCGGAAGCTATAAACCAAGCCCATTGTTGTTTTTCTGCAGGCAAGAAAATAAATAGCAAATAGAAGGCTCAATTGTTTAGCTAAGTAGATCTAAAAACAAAGGGAAAATACAAAGCTGTTATTCATGAATAATGAGAGATAACTCTAGGTATTTTCCGCAGGATTTTTGTTTGGTACTTATCTTGTTGACAAATACTTAGTTTTCCTTTTCATCATTGAAAATAAATTTCCACGAGGTCTCGCTTGAACTCACTGAGTTAACTGTTATTCCTGTTGATAAAAAAATCATGATGCCCATTTGAAAACTCTCCCGAAACATTTCTATTTTAATGACCGTGCTCTTAAAGTGTAATTTATATTTATAGAAATATATTTATATAATTCGCTTGTGTATTTGTTTTTGAATGATAAATAGAGGAGAAAAATTATCAGTATATCATATATTTTCTGTACTGCTTTAGAAAATTTTAATAGGAAAATCAGTATCACCGAATTTTTTTCTTTATTGTTAATTTGTGATAAATAAAACTCACAACTTAATCACTTCTAAATAGGTACTAAATTGAGAGAGGAGAATGTTTATCACGCCCTTCCATGTAAGGGAAAATAGAGAAAGGCTACACATCGGTCAGGCTTGATGGAGATGTATTTTTGTGTTACCTGGCTTATTTCTCCATCTTTGCCTATCAGAATTACCCGAGAAAGCTTCTATTGTGAAGATATCCTAGTAGGTATATAACAACTAAAGCTGAACATCATAATTTCAGTTCAAATATAAAAATATCTTGATCTAATTACTAATCCCAGAGTTTTAACTTTGACAAGCATGTAATACTTGGAATTGACTTTTTCTGTGAAGTTTCGAAGCCATACTTTTAACCTGATATCTCTTGACCCTTTGGACCAAATGATAGGATACAATATCCGTCCAGGCGTGAAAAAAAATTCTCGCAGGCAAGTTGAAAAAAAATGTCATTTTGAGCAGTTGTGTCGTTCCGTATGTTTGCGATCTTCTCATCTCCATTTCGATCATTGCTGGAATCTCTTAGTTGATTCTTTCGGAAGATTCATGTCTACTTTGATCACTTCATCAGATTCATCCTAATCATAGAAAATAGTGATACCGTGTCTTTTCCTGTGGGGAACATCACAAGATTACTCCATCATCCTTCGGACGGGTAGATGACGTCGTGTCAATCTCTCTCCCATCCGCTGACAGTTGGGTAATAGGGTGTTTTTCTCACCATCTTTACAGTGATTGACTTTCTCTTTGAGAGTATTAATATTGAAACGGAGCTAATAAACGCGGCCATCATTCGGGGGACTCCTTTTGACCGCTGATTGGAGCGAGCTTCGTCTGGGTTTGCGACGAGACAAAGGCGTCCCGAAGCACGACTTTTGTCGCATCATCCTCCTATCCAAGGACATGTAACCGTGAAGTCGTCGCCTACGCTTGCTCTGGCTCATTCCGCTCTAGGGTGTTGGCTTTTACAGAAAAAGCACTGCAGTTCGCATAATAGCCGTCTACGTGGGACTAACTTCCCTCTCGATTTATGAGGAGGAAATATTGACAGTAATTTCCCTCCCCAGCAGATGAAAAACGATGCAGGAATTGCACGAGAAGGAAGTGGAGCTATCAAAAGTGATGCCGTCGAGGATATTTGTCGTAAACTTCTTTTTAAAATTTCTTCCCGTCCTTTATACGCGAATGAAAAATGAAAGAACCAGGAGTGAATGGAAAATGAAGTAACAAAAATACTTACCTTGGAACATCGACTCTGGCCGGGGTATACCTGTCATGCGGTTTCTTTCATGCCTGTACCGAATCTGCGCCATTTTCTCGAGTCAATTTTTTACTGCTGAGCACTCCATACTTGCCGACATTATTTGCGAGAATCCACGTCCGGTTAATTATTAATATCATTTCCTACAGTCGTCTGCTGGATATAAAAAGGAATGAGGCACCGTTTCTGCTCTCCTTTTCCAGCCGGAAACGTATCTTTATCAAAAATAGGTGAAATAAAAGAATCCCATAGTACTTGACGATGGCTCTGAAGCGTTGAACCGCGTGGAACTATTAAAAAAGTTTCAGCCGCGAGTACGAAGTTTTCCTTTTATTTATTCATCAGGATGCTTTACCACCACATCTCGTTCAACATTGCTGAATTCATTCTCTCCCTTTCTCTTTTTATGTATTTCTCTCTTCATCTAAGCATGCATGCCACCTCTCCTCGTCCCAATTGGGCATTGCTCTGTCCTTCCTCTTCCACACTCTCCCAGAATTTCCGATCGTTAATTTCCTACATACATCGATTTTGCATTCGGCATGTTTGCGATTGCTGGCATAATTTTGCGTTCGCAAAGACACACTAGTGCCCGGAGTCCTCATGCCCCCTACGTCCCGCCAATGTTGAGGCCACTCCCGGCCGGGCCGGTTGAATCCCGCCAATGCTCGAGAAATTCCGAACTGGTGTGTTTCAGAGCGACACAGAATATTATCATGACGCCTCATTACATCTCTAGGTCTGACAGAAGCGATAAAATAAGAGAGATACATTGCCGAACAGGTAGGTGCAAAAACTCGTTCTTTCCGCGCACACTAAGCGACCACAATAAAAACTGAGCTCCACTAAATACACTCCCATAATACACGTCACCATTTCACCTCCCAAATCTTAACATCTTTACACGGCTGGTGTCCTAACACCCCCTGCCACACGCCCATGTGGCGGCTCGCAGGGCAGTATATAGATATAGATAATTTCAGCTCGAGAGGTACGTTGTAGTCACATTTCCAGGCCCAGGCGAGAGAATCTGGTCAATTCAGCGCCAGGTTTTCATCCTTGCTACAATCCGGTCTTCCTTTGGCGCGGGATTTCCTCTGTCGATCCTCTGGTTTCCGACGGAAGGGACCGGAGAAGGAGGGGGGGGGGGGAAGAAGTCGAGAGGAGCAGATTTCCGTGTGGAAGGTGGCTGCAGGAGTTGGGAGGGTCTGAGGTCGGGGGTGGGGGAGGGAATGAGGGACGAGGGGAGACTGAGATGAAGTTCCTGCGGGAGCGATTAAGAGAGGAATAAGGGTTGCCTAGGGGATGGGATGGGCGTGCGGGGGTAAGGAAGGGATCTGGAACTCGGCGAGGGTTGGACTGAGTGGAATTGCCCCGAGGGGAAGTTCCCAAAGAGGGGTCGGGTGGGTGGAAGTGAGGGGATTGAGAGAAAGAGACCACCTCAATGCCTTCGTGTGCGTATCAACTCCCGAGCCAGCGCCAGTCCGCGAGCTCCGGGGAACATGGGCTCGTTCGCCCATGAAGAGCAACTCTGCCACGTTGAACTAAGGTGGACGAGGCTGCACTCCTCGGCCACGGAGACGTCTGCCCCTTTTGAGGGCGAGATTTCTCGAAAATAGGTACTGAAGGGGAGATGAAAGTAGCCGGTTGAATTCCTGGTTGTTATCATTATCAGCAGGCCTCCATGTGGATATTGGTTTTTGTGCGTCTCTCCACTCCGTCCTTCTTTCATGTGATTGCTTTACTCCTTCATAAAGCCGATATCCCATGATTAAAGTTTAGGCAAAAATATTGGCCTGATACTTGTATGAAAGGTTTAAATTCCGGAAATGTTTAACTTTTCTGTTATTTATCTGCTTAATTTGTTTCACTCGTGCTGTATGATATGTTTTAAAGTTTAGTCTTAATGCAAACATCGTCATTATGTTGACAGATGCAAAACTTTTAGTTTTCCACCGTTAATAAAAGATTTATTTCAATTGTTTTCACGTTAGTACATCATCGTCAAGTCTCCAGTTACGATGTCACTACGTCACCTTCAAGTTTTGAAGATGATATGGTTACATCGAAACTTGAGACACAACGTCTTTTTACCCCTGCTCTTCGTCGCTGTGCTAGTAAACACATTTTCATATCCATAAGCGGTTTCTAACATCCGAAGAAGAATATGGATTCCCCCCCTTTGTCCAAATAATGCTTATAATTAGCAGCATTTTCCCCAACTCTGGAATACCATGCCAAACCCTGCAGTAATAACTTAATGTACCGATTCTACTCGTAATTGATTTCTTTAAACTTCTGCTTTCAATGCTTCTCTTTCCATCTTTGCATACGTCTTTGTCCTCTTATTCTCTCTTAACATGCTGATCATTATCGTCTGCTCAGCATTTTATCTGGACGAACAGTCTCCTCCTCCCGTTTCATACCGGGTATTCATCGTTTGTTTTATGCCTGGGGTAGAGACTGAAATAGCGTAATCACTGATTTTAGGAAAGGAGCGCTTGGGGGGCGAGGGGGAGGTGTTCGAAACCCCTCCAATTGATTCCGAGCTCGTAACCTTGGAGTCACGTGGTACTACCACGAAGGATATTTGAATACATTCGAGGTACTCGTCAAAATCTCCTGCAGCCATCCCAATCGAGTTTTTCTCGCAAGAATATTGTTGAATGAGTTGAATATCGTGATGAGAGACAAAATAAACAATATGTCAGACACTTAAGCTATAGGGTCATTCACGCATTCCACGCCACTTCGGACCAAAGTTGACCCTTGGCCTCTCAGATTTTGACCAAAACTTGAGGAAACGTTTGCCTTGTAAAATAATGAATACCGTTCCGAGTGTTTTGCGACAAAATGTTAAAACAGCTGAAACAACTGTTTTTCAAAATGGCGATTTTCACTTCCATTATGTTGTCGTTATCACATATCTCAGGGAAGAGTTAGCGTAAAAAGACGTTCAGTGGCTTGTTTTAAGTTTTGTAAGTAAGTTTTGATCAAAATTTATGTGAATAAATACTAGCAATTAAACTATTATTTGTTTAAACGTTTCAATAAGAAACATATTATAGTTTAAAGTTTTTATGCGATCCACATTTTTTCGAGCTTATGTTTTTACTTGACGTACCTTGTTTTATAATGCATATAATATAAAAACTTTGAGAGAATGTTCTTTCATTTAAGAGAGAAACATTTTGTTGACATTTTCACGGTCAAGTCCATTCCAAACCGATAGACGGAGATTCGAGAGACGGATTAGAAACCGCGATGGACGGATATTCAACATTTGCATTGCTTTTGCATGTATTGAGTTCAGTTTATTCGGGGTTTTTCCCGCGTTTCTTCATTTTAACGGACAACAGTTTCGCTAACGTTACAGCTAGGGACGACTGGTCCTCACGACGCTAGCTGTAACGTTAGCGACTGTTGTCCGTTAAAATGAAGCAACGCGGGAAAAAACCCGAATTAACTGAACTCAATAAATCACCGCGGAAGCCACCGTACCAATTTTGCTTGTATTGTTGCATTTTTAGCGTTAAGTACCTTCGTAAAGCGTTACCCGAAGCGTTGAGCTTCGTTATGCGTTGTAAACATATGTGTGGGTAAAACTTAACAAAATATCCACACGTTCGTTGTTGTACCACGTGACTACTTACGTGATTGGGATCATTTCGGACGGTTTCTACCACAACCCCCGGCTCTATTTGATTAATTTCTTCTACTCTGCTCAGCCCTTGCATTCATGTTTCGTCATTTTCTCTCATTTATTGCTTACCCCAGCTTCGAGTTTTCACTGGTACTTACGTTCCTTGAAAATATTCAAAACCGTAGTAGATATATGTAACGTGAACGGAGATTAAACATCCCCTTCTCTGAATTCGTGGCTTGTCTTGAGTTTAAGAGTAAGAGCCATATTAATTTAATTTATATTTTCACTTAAATTTTCCTAATGCCAATAGAACCCCCTAGTGAAATTCTACCTCTTCAGATCCTGCTACAGAATAAACTAGGTAGCAGTTTAAAGCTCGCATGGAATGAAACATGTTCGATCATATCTCCGAAATGGGATCACTTTGGCTCGTGAGTGTTTTGTTTTGTAAATAAGGTGACCATTATTGTAGATTTTTTCATAATGTATGTCTCATATATTTATTTATCGTGTTGAAAATGGTTTTATCGTACATGTAATAATCGTTGGTAAGTCTGCAAATATACAACCTTCTCGTACCGTGGCGCTTTATGGATTGCTTTTAAGCGGTGGTAAGAAACGACCTATTTCCAATCCGGGCCTCAATCTGGGGCTGGAGTGCCTACTCCGTACTATCCGCCCCGTGCAATGGGCGATTATATGGTTTTTTTTCTCTTTTTGCATTTTGTCTTAAATTTTCTCGGGAAAGGCGGTCGTAACATGCGAGATTTTTTAGCCTCGAGACTATTTTTAGTTGCATCTCTTTACTATTTCTTCAGTTGTTTTCATTCTTTTAGTCATTCTTACAGTAAGTGCAGTGAATCAACATGGGTTCGTTCAAATAAAAAAAAATCATTATAAAATTTGTGCTCGTGAACTGCGGCAGATTCATTCTAATATATTTTCCTGTTTGAAGGTATCTGGTTTTAGTATTTCGAATGAAGTGTATTCCGTTTGAGAGTGATTAAGATGGAAGCTTAGTGTGCGTTCAGCATATTGAATGCCTAATTATTTTGTATGGGTGTATACTTACAGAGTATATTAGGTTATTACAGGTTCAGGGCTTACAGGTTATTTTTCTCTCTGGTGATCGGATACTTGATTTTACCAAATTAATCGCTTCCGGACTTCGCCGCTGTATATTTTGAGCAGTTAAATGGGTGGCAGCACTTTGTGTTAAATGTGATGTTAATTTGCTTTAGCCTCAGGATACCTTTGCCCCAATCATCATGACTCTAGAGTTTTACATGCACACACTCTCGGATTTTCCTCCTCGCTGCGTCTTTTCGTGCGAATGTTAAAAGGTATTCTATCACCTGAATATTTTTTGCCCCAGGTTTCTTTGAGTGAGGTCTGCTGGATGTGGCGCGAGGTAATTCTAAGGAGTGTTTCATGGAAAACTTCATGCGGTAAATTTCCACCCACGGTCCCGCAAATTACTCGGTTAGGAACGTCTGGACGAGCGTGGGTGGGGATAGGTGGTAGGATGGTTGATCGCGATGACCGGCATCTCTGACGTCTAGGTTTCCATGGCTGCCATGACAATAGGAGACTGAATGAGTGACGGGGTAATAGATGGTGTATCTGCTAGTGTGGAGAAGGCACCAGGATGAGCAATCTTTGACAATGGGTATGGAAAAAACCTTCCCTAACTTTCTAGGTGTCTCTTCAGGTTCATGCCTGTGTAAGCGGTACGACTTTGCAGTGAAATAGTGGGTAACATAAAACGTATGTGGGCGTTTGAACGTTGCCCCACGGTCACATTTCTTTTAATTTGACTCGACGAAGTTGAAACCTGTGTCGTGTGTAAAATTTAAATAAATTGGTATTTGATCTTGTTACTTTCTAATATTTTATAGAATGTAATCTGAGGAAACAGGATTGAGGTAACATTTTTCATCACGGAATCGATTACATATCGAAATCAAAAGTATGCTCAGTAATGAGGTTTAGTTCAACTGAGTGAAACATAAGACGGTGTGATATTGCCTTTTGTTGGCGTCTATTTTCAGCAAATATCTTTTGGGTGCTTTTCTTTTTTATAATTCTCTCACCGCAATAGTTAAACTTAACGTGGTTATGGCTGTTCATGTAATTACTTATTCAGCTATAATCTGAAATTTTATATTAATCTAACAGCGTATAATTCTAAAACTTTTAACTGGCTACTTCGTTTTTGTAGCTAGGATATTTTCCTTAGAAACTTCCATCCTCATTGTAGTAGTGTATTCCATTCTCGGACGTCTTTGAGATTTCCTATGTATTTCTCCTTCATGTCGACCAGTAGGATGTTATTTTTAGATGTAATCGGGGAATAATAAAATAGTGATAGAATTTTCTCTCTATCCGCGCCGTAGCTCCTGTAATCAATAACTTGAGCTTGAACTGCGCAGTTAGGGAACGGGGAGCTGTGTTTCATCTCTACTACTAGTCCATTAACTCGATTAGTATACTTCGCGATAAGTATTCGGTGTACATTCATGTGAACTCCTCTAGGGTACTCCCTTAAGAATGTCGCTGCACGTTAGTGTAAATATTTGTTTTTGACTTTGATAACAAATCACGTGTTTTTCTATGCCCTTTTTCACCGTTAAATTCTTGCGTACGTCCTGAAGGTTTATTATAGTCGTACTGTGATAATTGCTTGCTTTGAGTACATGGTTCGTTACCTCATCAAGTCTCAGTTGTAATATTTTGAGTACTCTGTCACACCATCAAGGATTCGAGATTGTAGAGGAATTTCTTTAAGTTGGAAAATTGTCTCATTCGCGCCGAGACTTAAGGGATGGAAGTTTGAATCCATGCAAAGAATCAATTTGGTGACCTCCATCGACTGAGGAAATCAATTTAATTAGGGTATCGTGTTTCAGTGAATTAGAACCAATTAAGGGTTGGATGGGAAAGTTTCTCAATCGGTATCGAAGTAGGTCAAACAGTAAATTTATAAACCTTTAATTCGTTTGAATGTTTTGATTGTATATAATTTGAAGCATGGAAAATGTACATTATAATGTTTTTCGTTCAGTTCAGGTCAAACGTGCTTCTTGGTAAATCTTTTTCTTCTTCTTTTCTTTTCTTCTTTCTTCTTTTTTCTTCTTTTGTAAATAATTTAATGATATATGTGACTTAATAGAGATTTAATATTGCTGTAGTCTTGAAATTTTTCATTACGTAATTTACGTACATTACGGACGAATTTCAAGTTTCACGCGTCCATTACTGAGGAAAATGTTTCAAATGTCTCGCCAATCTTGAAATAAAATGTAATTTGAGCTTAATTTAGTCACCCTCCCCGGGTGTGTTAGTTATCTTTATCGCGTAGAATGCTGTTTCATAAATTGCTGCATAAAATGAGAATGGATACAGAGAGGTCATACATTTTACTGCGACTGTTCCATTTTTTTTTCTCCTTTCAAAATTTGTTAGTTCCCGATGAGTAAGGTACGGTGAGTGAGCCACTCGACGGATCTATTTCTAAGATGGCGTTTTCGAAAATTTTTGGAGATTATTTTTGGATTTGCTCTTCGAGAAAAGTGCTAGTGCCCTCATGGGAGGAGGAGTGAAGTGACGGGGGAATGGTGAGTTGAGTCTCGAAAGGGATGGTTTATTTGAAGGGGGAGTGGGGGAAGGGAGAGAGGGAGGGAAAGAGTTGGGAGTAAGGGCGGGGCGTCCATTCTTCCGTCAGACGCGACCAGACGATGGTGGTGTTCTTCTTGCGCGACCCGTCGTTTGAAAAGGCGTGACCGTTTCCTCGTCAAACCTCTCACCTCCTGCCTCCTCCCTCCCCTTTCTCCTTCCCTACCCTCCGCTTGTCTCACTTCTCCTTCCCTATACGTGCCGAACGAGGGGGTACCCATCGGTAATCCATTTCCCTTTTTTATCTCATCACTCTCTTTCCTCTTGCTTATTCTCCACATTTGCGTCACCCAAAACTAGTCCTAGAACTTTGTAATGGTCACCGATACGGATGTAGTGGTAACTAGCCACGCGAAATGGAGGTAATTCATATTTTGTTATTGAAGGAAAAAGATTCAATTCCTATGAAGCATTCATAATGTAAATATATCGTTCGTAGGTGTATTACAGAGGTCTGTTGAGTATGATGTTGATGTGTTGAACGAATTGTGAGAATTTAATATTTCTGTGAATAATTGGGAATTTCTTTCTTTCCACGAAATATTGAAAGTTCATACGGTATTATAAGCGGTGTTTTTCAACATATGTTGCACGATTTTCACTAAAATTTGTTTATTTGTACTTATTCGTTAATTTTTCATTACAAATCAGTCGGTAGAATACGTTAATGAATTTATTGGACCATTTTCCTCGGTTTTTGGAATTAAATGGTTCCGTAATTCGTACTGAAGACATTGATATGTGAATGGAAGTCACATTCTCCCAGGAATGTCACGAATAGGAGAAATTCTAAATGAAATAAATCATTTGCATGTTCTGAGATTCTAACTTAGTTTCTTTGATTTAACCCCGAATGTTGAATGCAATTGCGCTGTACAAACTGCACTCTTATAACGTATGTTTTGATGAGGTTTTTAAGGAACTACTTGCAGAATAATTTTTGAGCCCAGTTTTATAAATATTTCGTTAAACAAATATGCAGAATGTTAGTCGATGTGAATACATTCTCATAATGATAAAAATCTCTTCGTTGGCTATCCGAATATCTCATTTAATTTAAAGAACTTGTATTTAACTTGAAGAACTTGTATTAAAACTTGATTTAAAGAAAAGTGTAAGTTTCCATCACGTGTAATTAAATGCATCAGTATCTCACGGTTAAAGTTGTCAAGACCTAATACCGGATCTTAGCGTCTGGGTAGCTCATTACGTTTGAGTCACTTGGTACATTTTCGGGGGATCGGGGTTCGGATTCCAGGGCAGGGGAAGATATTTTTTTCACTCTGAATTTTGCACGTCTGTTATTCCTGCCAAAACTCTGAATCACCTCGGCCACTTTGAAATTTCGAACAGGCGGACGGGAGCTTCTGCGCTTGCGTGGTCATCATCCCGTGGTAGTGTCGCTTGCGGTCGCGCTGCGGGGTACTGGCGCGGGCGTTCCACCCGGGCAGCGGCGCGGGGAAGAAAACAAGGGAGAGGCGAATGCTCGACCCACGATATCCTCTCCTTTTGCTCTTCTTCCTCTCATTCGTGGGCAAGGGTAAGGGAGTGAGTTGAGTTTCAGCGCTCGCGAACTCGTTCTCCTCTCTTCCCTGTGAAAAGCCGCTTCCTTTTCCTTCCTTCCTTCTTTCGCCTCTGCGTTCGTCCTCCAGACATCCCCGACATCCTTCCTCTCGCTCCAGTCTTCCACGGTCCATTAGATTTGTCGGAAGAGTGATTCCCGCTCCCCCTTGGAGTGTTCTCGTGGGGTGGAAGGTGGGTGAGTAGTGCCGGAAGGGGATGGAGTGGGAGGGGGGCTCGGCCTCATCACGTCCCCCGATCCACGCCTATGTAACAGCCGGGGAAAAATCCCAAACTTTTCCTCTCTTATCCCTCCTCCCTCCGACCCGCAGCGCAATGAAGTGCTGCAAAACGGTCCCGTGTTCTCTCTTATCCGTCTTCCTCTCCTCGCCTTCTATTCAGCTTCTCCGCCGTGCATGAGGGTCAAGAGTGCCAAGGAAAAGTAACTTTTTTCAATTTTTTTCTACGAGAGCGCCAAAGGAGGAACGGAGCAGAAGTTTTTATATCGTTTTTTTTATTTCAGTGGGGGAAAGTATGAGTGTAACTTAATTCAGAAGCTCGAAATTTTTTTTGAATTAACCGTGGGGGTGAAAAAAAATATTTCAAGAGAAAGAATTTGACTCGCTGGAAACTGTCGGAGGTCCCATAATTTGCAGTCGATGAATTTTCTGGTCGAAAATTGGCCGAAATTTTGTGTAATTGTCTGTAATTTTCAAATACTTACGGCCAATGATCACGAGTTAACTTAATTGACTGTGCTACCGTGGGCTGTCTCACATTTTTCTCCTCGTGCGATCGTGTTAACCTCGGGTCCTCATCTATCCCTGGATTTTTCTGCCAATATAGTTAGATATCTTAGACAGTTCCTGCCCAGCTCCCCGTCCCCAAATCCTCGGTCCATCTTCAGCAAATTTGCCTCGAATCGCTTCAAGTGCCTCATATTATCCCAATTTGCAACTGTTGTTGTCTTTTACCCTCTCCCATGCCGTCCAAGTTTCAGTCATTTTCCTTCCTACTTCTACGCTGTTTTTCCCCATCATCGCTCTATTCAACGATCTGTTGCTTTTCTACGGTCACTTCTTATACAATTTATAATGAGATGTATTTATAATATACATTTGGAAAGACTTCTACTCTTCAAATTAATGAATTACATTTAAAATTTCCATTACAATAACTATTCATTGAAAATAGTATAACGGCATAATTTTTTTCTCAGTCACGGCAGGTAGTGTGCTTGTAAAGAAAAGTATGAGTGTACAAATTTTTTATGCCATTTCAATATCCTCTTCTGCTCCGAATTTTGAAGACGTTAAGGCTTCCGCTAAATTACGGCCGTCACGGACTAAACTTCCTGGTTGTGAGTTGTTCGTCATGGAAGAAGGGTCTAATGCCTGTCAATCGCATTAGGAGCTGTTTTTCCTCTTTTGTAGGAAGCAGGTTGAGAATTCACGCCCCGTTATTCATGGCTGACTATTCCCTGGATGCAACTCGCAAAAAGACTCCTACAAGACTGTGAATTGACTCTGGTGAGAGGATGAAAAAATGAGAAAAAATTCAAAACATTCGGAATTTGTGCATCTACCATTTTGAATGTTCCTGTGATTTATTCATTCGATTGAATCCATAATTTTAGGTACGAATGCATTTCATTTCATCTTCCAATAAAGCAGATATTGTTTTTATTGGAGCGTAGTTGTTTATTTTTTATGTCAATTGATATCGACTCTGTATTTGATTAAATTAAAATGTTTAGGTTTCAAACTGTTTTCCACAAATTAGCACTGTCGCACTTTGGATATTGTCTTGCCCAGGATAAGGCGTGTGTTACTCGGAATTTCAAACACCAAAAGGTGTTATTAATAACATTGATCGCGATTGGACATTACGTCAGTGATTAAAATGTTCGTAAAGATGTTGCGAAACCGTGCTTTTGTTTCACTTCACTCTCTGTGGGGAAATTTTCTGGGGGATGCAATCGACTTTCTGAGAAGGTCTTGCCGTCTTTGGCTCCTTTATCCCGATGAAAATATGCAGATTCATATGCTTTTGATGGACCGAAAGTATACGTATATAGCTCGGGGACTTTCGCTTACGAACATGTCATTTAGGTGTTAATGTTCTTCTTTCGAAAAAAAAACACCGCGACCGGTTATGGCCGGAAAAGTGCTCAAGCTCCCGATTGACCGATGACGTCATAGTGCAAATGATTTGCTCAAGTTGATGAGATGTTGCTAATGGGTTTTTACGCTGTTCAATTCAGTGGCGCCCAGAGTTGTCCTTGGCGTCTTAACGTGCGTTCTCGGACGTACGAAATGTCTTTTAATACCTTCCATTCATCTCCACTTTGTATCACCTACCGGCATTAATGACCGTCGGTGTATACAGATGTCCGACCATAAGAATTCTATGGGCCGAGATGTGGCTTGCTGTAAACACTTTACATTACTCATTCCTTAATTATTTAGCCTTTTCCTTTATTTGGTCTTTTGAGGAATTTAATCGTAAAGCCTCGCGTTAATACTCACTTTCATATTTTAATGATTGCTAAGAGAAAACCAAGAGAAAAGATGGTAGTCTTTCATTGTTTATATGAGTGTAGATTCTCGTGCAAAAGTCTTCCTATTGTCTAGCTTTGGAGGTCTTTATAGAATTCCAAATTTTAATTGACAGCAATGAAAAATAATTGACATTTTTCAAACGATTGTGTTGACGAATCCGATAATCTTTATTTTTGTCCTTTAAATGAAGTAAATTTGTTATTCCACATACATACCGGGGACTTTCACTTAAGGACAAGTAATTTAGGTGTTAATGTTCTTCTCCTAAAATAGAACCGCGACCGGTTATGGCCTGAAAAGTGATTTGAAACTGAGGACTTAAAAACTGAAAGTTTATGTGGGTTGAAAAGTTACTTCATTAACAATGTTAAGTGAATTCCATAAAGTCACGCCTGAGACATCTGAGTTTCTTTTTGGCGTTGAAATGGCTACTTTTGCAGTGGAAGAAAGTCGGTCTCCTAAACTGTGAATCTTAAGCAAACCCATTGCGGGGTCACGTGGTTCTCCATTATTGCTTTCAACTTCTGGAAGTTGATAATTAAGCCCCATTTAAAATAGTTAAAGAGATAAAGTTAATAAATAAACCCCAAAAAATCCATTGACAGTGAAGTGAACGTTGATAGTAGTTGCGCGAACGGGCACAACATATGTGCAATTCGTGGAATATTTCCATGAAACGTTGAAACTTGACCGTGCATCTACCCCGATATCAAGGTTTAAATCTCGATCGATTCGAGTAATTATGTCCCGGCGGGTTTACACATGGAAGTTGATTTCTATGGCAGTAACAAATGTAGCGATATATCGAATCGTATCGCCACTAGCAGCGTATTGTTGCGTACACATAAATTTCGGCTTTTCAAATAAATGGATGAGGGAAGTAAACAATGAATGTGGTAATTACGAAAATCAAAATTTGGCTATAATGGCGTTCGTATATCGCTGTTTGAGTCCGTAGGCATTCGTTAGTTTAATAATTTTGTATGAATTACAATAATCATACAGTTTTACGGTGAATAAAGTGCGTCAATTAAGACAAGAATGGTTAGTATCTAGTGAGAGATAAGTCAGGAAGCTTGCCTTAGGGGATCTTTAGCATTTAAAATATTTTCAAGTACAAATAAAAATTTACACAAGTAACAATGAGTCTTCCTCCTTCTAAGTTATTCGTTGCTTACAAGTTAAATCTCCGTTTGCTGTCATGTGACCAAGATTACACCGAATGCGATGCGATTTTATCGCAGAATCGGTATGCTACTTGCCGGCATAATAGTAACCAGTCTATTTTCCTTGAAAGTAGCAGCCACAGTCGGTCCACTCGACTATCGACCACTACTTCCATGGGAGTGCGTGCTTATACATAGAAGTGTCGATTGCAAGCGACTTCCAAGGCTACTGTCGTGGAAGTGACTTCCATGTGCAAATCCGCCGTCATGATGAATTTTCGCCCGTTGGTATGGAAACATAACAAGTGCGCTGACTTTAGCGAACGTATGCCTCATTTTTTCGGGCAGTGTAATGATTTATTATTGAATTGATTCCCTTATAGCACTCTAAGCACACCGTAATATCTCGTTGATCAAAGCCTCTCTGAATCCAGTCCCATGTACTCGATAGTCTGCCATTCTCTCTATTATCCTGCTATTGGCGAGGACTTCCATGTGTGATTGGTGTTAATGAGATGCGGCGCTGTTTACGCAGACGAGAGCAATGTAGGCGTCGTTGCCATTCTATTCAATGTCAAACCGCGGTCTTAGTTCGCGATTATTTGCCAGGTAACAGTGCCTGCCGTCTAAACGGAGTCCACATTAGCGATTTGTGGAATCAATCAATGAAAGAAATCACTGTAAATCTTGTTCTCAATATTTTCACGTGGCCGTTTTTCATTGATTTCCCCAAACCAACCGTGATTCTAGCGAGATATTTTTTGCGTGTGCGGCAATAATCTTTATCGTTTCGTCGAAAGATATTAAAACTATTTAGCCAACTCCGTAATAAAATTATTTTTATTTCATCATGGCGTATAAGTTTGTAAAATTTGGAATTTTTCTGTGAGAAAATTGTACAAATGCAATGATAAGCATTTATTTCGTAGCTTATTCTTGTTGTTTGCTTATTCACTAATATTTAACTGCTAGTGACGTATTGTTTATGACAAGGTGAGAACATCCATTATACTGGAATGACCTTCTATGCTCACAAAAGCTGTACACTTTGTATATGGCATGTGATTAACATTTTTTCCTTCCTTTACGTTTTCCAACGAAAAAGAAAATCTCAAACTGTTTAGTGGGTTTTTATGTGCCATGCAAGGTTTCGGCATCTGATCAGCTTATCATATAATTTACCTGTTTTTAAGTTTCGATATTGGGGTCACTTATTATATATCCCTGATAAGATGGTAATTGGGATCAATTTTATTTCCGTGAGTTCCAACCCTCCCCCCAGTTAGGCTTTTTCTATTAAAGAACATCGTTGCGAGATCCGCTCAACCTCTGAATTCTGACTGAGCCCTTAATTCAACACCTTGACTTTATTTGAATCTCAAGGTTTACGACCAGTTGTAAGTGCATTCCTATGGATATTTATAATGTTGTATTGTGATTGAAAAAGTGCTCGTGTTGAAAATAGTGGTTATGTCTAGTTATCCCTAAATTTCAGGCAAAACTGAATTTATTTTTATTTCGGAAGGATTTCCTTTAAAAATCATATTTCATTGCTCAGTCGATTCCATTTTTCCCAATCACTGTGAACTTAGGTGTAACAATCAGAGATATTCCTTCTTATGTGAACTGAAATTGGTATGCGTAATCTGGCAACTATTCTTCCTTCCACATTGTAAGGCAGTTATGAGTCACAAAAAAATTAGTATTTATTAGTTGCAATCTCTTCAATCAATCACTTTAGGACATATGAGTTACTCCGTTTTTTACTAATCATAATTTTCCGTTCCATTGGATGGAA
The DNA here is from genome assembly GCA_963169105.1 of Ceriagrion tenellum. Taxonomy (NCBI): domain Eukaryota; kingdom Metazoa; phylum Arthropoda; class Insecta; order Odonata; family Coenagrionidae; genus Ceriagrion; species Ceriagrion tenellum. Next base: position 43,782,438 of record OY720633.1, on the reverse strand, counting down.
AGACTAACTCAATGGTTAGAATTAATTTCATGCCTTTCGGGCGAAATTGTAAGCTCTGCTCTGTCGTCAGCTGAAATATCAACGGTAAAGAATCAAATAATAGTTAACTTCGTGTAATGCCCTTTCCAGTCTTGGCATTGAAATTTGCAGTAATCAAAATCATGATCTATGGTTGATAATTTTTCCATGGTTGCAAAACAATTCTTTACTCTGTTATTACAACATGAGAAATAATCAACTATAACTGTTAATAATGAACGGATATAAGTGTAGAGATATTGTATACTTAAAGAAATACGGAGCCATTCCTTTATGTTCGAAAACTTGTTTTAGAGTTTTACTGTTAAAGCGTGTCGATGGAATCCTTTAGCATTCCAAATTTGGCACGCATGCAATAGTTTTCCGACGACCAGTGGTTATTGATCAAACTTGCCTTAGTAGAGGGAAAATCCTAAGAAACGGATCCAAGTACTCATTCAGTGATAATTGCTATCGATTGACCCGGCTTTTTGATACTCTGCCCAGAAACCACCAAACGCAGCTCTTCATTTTATGATACGCGGTAAAGCTTATTTTTATGTTAACATTTTGTTCGTAAACGTCCAAAATTTTCCGGTGTCTTCATCATCTAACAGAATTGATCAATAACAAAACTTATTGCTTCTGGTTTACGCATTGCTACGGTTATGACAAGCGTTGGACTGGAGTAAAGATTTAATATTTGTCGTCGAGAAGATGATGTTCTAAAAATTTTTTTTGTTAATTTTATTGCTTACTTATTCGGTTTTGGTGTAATAATGTATCATGGGTAAAGAGCTGTGACCTACTCACAGTTTTCATTATCCCCCACTCAATAATAATTTGTAAAAGTAAATAACTTGTGCTCATGTTCAAGCGACTTACATCTGGGGTTATTAACATCTCGATAAGTTATGTGAAATTCTGTGGCGCATTTTTCCCCATTGTCGTTCTCTTGTGTTCGCTAACCAGGGTCTCTTTTCTCTTTCTTCAGTTACACTGCCAGTTCCTGCCTTCGTATTGTGCGTTGGATATTTCCTGACGTTCATCGCTTCCTTGGCCCTCATCCTGGGACTCACCGTGGTAAGCTCTTTACGGCCGTAAGCCGCGTACATTTCGAGCGAAAGCTCTCACTTGAAGGGGTGTTACTTCCTCACCCGTCGTCCGATCCTATTCCCGCAGGTGATTGTTTGTATCGATCCATTCCGTTTGATGTACGAGCAGAAATATGAAGGAAAAAAAAGCATTCTCTGTTTTTACTTTAATGCAGAGAAATCACGTCGCTACTGGTGGCAGATGAGTTTTCTGGGATGAAAGGTAGATTCTCCGGCGATCAAATGCTCATAAAGCCTTAGAAAATGGTTGTAGGCTTTTTTAAAGGCACCTTGATTCTTTATTTTCATTCCTGTCCTTTTTCGTTGAAATGTAGTGCCTGGGTTGTGGTTAACCGCCTATCAGAATGAATATTGAAATTTGTTATCAGTTGGTTTTCATTTCAGGAGTGTCTGTGCTGTGTGGCGATGCTTATGCGATCTTGAGTGTTATTCAGAATGATTGTTACGGCTGATTTTTAATGTCGACCCTCATTATAACTCTTTCCAATGATGAGATGATGTAAATGGCTGAAGAGCTATATCATAATTCCTGTATCGTTAACAGTGTTTTCCCCTAACGTTTTTACCAGGCAGGTGGAATGAAGTGATGTACACATTATATCGGACTGTACATAAATTTTAATTTGATAAATACTGAAAAACTAGTAGAGTTAAAAGGGGTAAAAACCTCCTTTCTAAGGTCTTGGGGATAACGTCTGTTAATCACGGTAAATAAGCTGTTAGTTTCGTCACTCTGAGGTCAATAAATTTGTGCGAATCGTCACTAACCTAGTAATTAATATTATATCTATATAAATTCGTCTATTCCTAAATTTATTTAAAGACCAGAGGACGAGCGAGAATGTCCTTGATTAAGAGTGTAATGTCAATCATGAAGTACAGCCCCTATGATGAGATTAAAATAACGGCCGTAAAGAAAGACGAATGGATACAATGCCAGCTGCAAGGCTTAGCCTTTTGAACATAAACTACGAATTCCTTTAATCTTAAACTAAATATGTATTATCTTATTGTTAAACTTGTATCATTAGGGTGACTTTGGATTGTTTTTACTCTTCACAGACAAACCTAGCATTTAACTTTCGTCCTTATGTTGTAGATTTCGGTTTGCGTCGTTCTTCGGCGATCGGATTTGTGAATCTCACCCGCACCGCCATGGGCGTCTTTTTGTGTCGCAGCCTGACTGAGGGCGACGCGACGCCGAAGTCCCCCTTCGCCCCGCTTCATTTCGCTCCTTCCCCCCTTCTTGTGCCGCTGTTAATTGCACGACCTTTAAGAGGCAAATGACTTCCGCTATATCGCCACTTCAAAAATCTCATTCGTTTCTTTTTTTTCCGTCATCGACCTGGGGTTGTTGAACATTTAGCACAGCTCGATTGCACTTGGTTGTCCTCCAGAGCTCACTAGGTCGGCGTCGTCATCTCGTGCACTGCGTAGGTTGATGTTGCATCCTGCGTGGGTGCCCGAGACGGGGGGCTATTTGCTGCGTACTTAAAACGTATGAATGTCATGAAAAGTGTCGAATGAGGATGCCCTTTTTCTCGAGAATATTCCATCCCTGTTTGTGTTTTTGGAGTTTATTGTTGGACGTTTCATAAGGGATGCACAGGCTTCAGGGTTGTAATGGAAACTGAAAATGGCCTTGGTGATGGTTGTTTATTGTTGTTCTCTCTCATTATATTATAAAGCTCTGAGAATGCACAAATAATATGATACGCAGTCACGCCCACGTGTGCAAAGATATTTGCCAAAGATGGTGAAATTTGCCATGTTAAGATCATTTGACCGATATTCGACATGACTTATTTGGCTCTTGGGAGATCCGAGTTCGAGTCCCGGTAAAGTCCAATGATTTTTCCACGGATAACATAATCCTCGTTGGACTATGTTCCGTTTGATGCTGTTATTTGTCGATTACTCAAATTTTCCATCAATTTTCATCGAGAGACTTTGAGTAAATATTTAATCAGGTTTGTCATGGCAAATCTTAGTATTCATTTCATATTCGACAGATTGACAGCTGAGGTTCTTGGAAATAATTCACAGGTTTGTACCTTAAGTCACCACATCGGTGTCACATCCTTAAGTTTTCCTCTCAAAACTCCCATATCCACTGTATGTTGTCCATCTATAGTTTTTTTACATTTTGCCTCAACGTACACCTTCCAAAAATAGAATTCTTTTCATTCTTCTCCGTGGTTTCCCTATATCCTCCTCCCTGACTCCCTTATTTATACACTGACCCCCATATATAAATTCTTCAGTCACCTTGTGTTCCTTGCAAATCTCTGCCACCGATTCCCTACCCTACCGCATTTAACGCTTCTTCATTCGTTACCCCGCTATAGAGCTGACCCTCTCCATTCTGATCTCCATTGGTACCTCTAAAGCTCCCAGTGTACTCTCATCCCCTTTACGAATAGAACAAGTACTTAGGTGCCAAATAATGCTACAATTAACCCGTTTACCCCAAAATACCTCTCTATAATTCATACATGCGATACAACGGTATTTAGAAGCGTTTCTTTAGCACTGCAGGAATATTGAGTTGAATTTTTCTTGTCGAGTAGGTTGAAGGAATGCAGAGCCTACCGTATTCGGTAAATCCAGTTGCAATTTCAATTTGGCAACGGTGCTCGTTTTAGAAAAAAAGTGGTCGGATCGATGAGACCTTGGAAGAAGAAGTAGTTTAAATGGCCGAGTTTTCTGCTCTCATTAAACCAGCTAAGTGCATCGAACTCCACTTTAGGCTGACGTCCGCGTGTAAATGCATCATGGCGGAGAGCGCGCGCACGGACTTTCGGCTGGGGTGGTCGGTGGAAATGCGAGGCTGCATGATCTCTCTCTCTCCAGCAGTGGTGGCGTCCGCGGGTCGTCCGCCACACTTGCGAAGGATTCCTAAAATATTTCAGCCGTCGCGTGCGCTGGAAATTTTTCCGCGCCTCCATTTTCAGACGTCGGGAGAAATTATTTTTGATCAAGGCGTATCGCTTCATTTTTCGACCCCTACACTTACTAATCCACCTTCACGTGATGATGATGCTCGAGGAGGTTTTTTGGTTCGCGGCCAAGCAGTTTCTGGATCCGAGTAGTCAACTTTTCATGTAAAGGAAATTTATGATTGCCGTGTTTCATCTGCAGGCATTTCATGCTAAAAGTTGTTGGGGAAGGCTATTGTTAACTAGAGTCGCTTTTGCCGTGTAAAATTGCTGGAGGTTAGGTTGATGTGGGAGGTGTGGAGGAGAAAGGGTGGCGCGAAATTCGCCGTTGGCATCCGCCTTCTCTTAGCGAAATGCATCAAGAGGTCGTTATCGTACGTATAAGGGAGCAAAAATGCAGCAGTGCCTGAGTTTTACTCCTCTCCCCGTCCCCATCGCGTTGCATTGAATGGAAATAAGCTACTCCAGGACAAGCTTACAAAACGTTAGGTTAGTTCTTCGGAGACTTGATCGACAACTTATGTGATTTGTTCAGTTTTGGATAGGTAGATAGCTAAAAAACTTTTGCTAATCATTTTTTGAGCATAAATGTCAGAATTAATCACTGCTCGAAGCATAAGGGTTTTGGTGAATGAGACCAGTTAGGATATCGGTATGACTGCGGACAATACTGAGGATTAGACCGACGACGGAAATCATGCGCTAAGAATAGGCGGTAGAACATTCCAATTCTCCTATTTCGTGTTTCACATCTGAATACTGACAAGTAGTGGAAGGGGCATCTTTTATCCCATTCGTCTGAGGAGGGCTTTAGTGAATTACCGAAATGTAGGTCGTCAGAATTGGTGTGTGGATTTTCGGAGTACATTTTTGACCCGAATTTCCAATCTCAGAAGTTGTGAGGATCTTAGCGAAGCTTGCTTAAGTTTTGCGAATCAATAACTTCGGTCTTCCGAACGAACTTCGAACTGAACGTGTAATGCTACTTCACTTCGTTGAATGTCAAACCCTCCTCAGCAATTCGTCACTGTAGCAAGGTATGTTTTAGAGAACGTTTGAATGGAATTTTGAGTCCGATGATGTTCAAATCTATTAAAAGTGAATTCAAGAGGATTAGAATCCATAATAATCGAAGGTGTGGAAGTTTATTCATTCAATTTACGAACCATGGAAGCATAAAAAATGCAAAGTTAGGGGATGATTCCCATTGCTTCGCGAATCGGCCTACTAAGCCCAGATTCGTCCTCTCTTTCGTGGTATGCACAGTGGTGTACCTATCGTAAAGTCCATCATTTCGTGTGAATTTGCGGTGAATGTGTATGGTCTCTGTGATTTGATTCGAGTGAGAGAAAAATATTCAAAAAAATATGAACGGTTAAATACACTCTACATATCCCGCACCTTATCCCGTCTACTTTCACTACAAACAGTTCTCTCCAAAATTTATCCACAGTAAGTGATTTTAACCAAGGTAGTGATTTTAAAGTGAATGTGCTACATTTAACAGAAAATAGACGCGAGCTTAGTGCTTTAGAACAGCTCTAAATTTCGAAAAGATCTGGTGACTCAGATGCATATCTTGTTTATGAATTTTTGCCTCCTCACAATTCCCCTATTCTATCAGCCATTGTATAACCTTTCCCTTTCCCAAATTTTCCTCTCACACAAATATCCCCCCCATTTCCCTCTACTGGTTGTATAATTAAGGGAATGAGATGATTATATAATCACCTGAAGATGTTGGCTAACCATCGAAACCGGTGTCGTGTTGAAGTTTGAAATATTCTGTGGTCTGTAAAAGTCTCAAGTTTATAGATTTGTGATGGAGTACTGCGAAGTTAACGAAGATCAAGTATTAGTTCTCTCCCACCCTATGCCTCACGCGTTTAGCGAATATCCATGGAGGATTATATATTTGATGGTGAAGCGTGGTACTGATTTTCCATGCTGTGTGTCGGTGTTCGAATCCTGCTGGTGTCGGAGATGTTCTGGCGGAATCTCCACTTGGATGTTGTGTGGAGAGCACCTCAAGTGTGGAACTCCATTCGTAGGTTTGGACGTTACACTATGGACTCATGTTGCCTATCGTGATTAGGAGTCTAATACCGTCGCTGGATATCTCTCCACCCTACCTTTATTCTCCAAATAATCCTTGGGAACCCGATGGATAATGGGGCAAATGATCTCTGTTGTCGGTACCCTCCCCAAATAATATATCAACCTACCATTCTTTTGTTCACCCTCACACAGGTAGGTTTCATGTCTTATTTATACATTTATGTGGATACAAGTTTGTAGTCTTTATTTTTGGTGTTGCATACTTCCTCATAAGAACGAACGAACCTCTGTGAGTCTAAGACTTATTTATATTGTGCGACTATGCGGGCGCGGGGAAAAAAACCGACGACAGGTGAGCACTAATTTCCACTCGCGTTTTTGTCCTTTCCCGCGCTATTTTTGGAGCCAAGGGCCCGTGAAGATGCGAACGCGATCGCCGGTCTATTAATCCAGTCATGACTCTTACTCCCCATTCGTGTGCATTCTAATTTTTTCTCGCGTCGCGCCGTTGAATCAGTGCTGAACGTCTGGCTGTGGAACTGAAGAGGGGACGATGGCGATCTTGTAACTTCGCTACGGCATTGAGAGCTATTCATCGAGTGTTCGAATTGTTCGACCAGTTGATTGGAAGATTGTTGGTCGGGATCTTACATATCTTCCTTCCTGGGGCTCTTCTTTAATCTCCCTACACATTACTTGCTCCCTCTTAAGTCTCTGTCAACTTACTTACACCCTCACTAAAGCGAAATTGCCCTCGTATATAATAAGATGGAGTTAGGAGGTTGTAAAATGAAATACCTCTCTCTGTTTCAGGTTATTTATCAATCTGGAAATGGAATTTTCCGTACCTATTGTAAATAATAATAATATTAATGATGATTTATTTGTCCAAAGATCACATTTTCACATGATATAAGACACGTCAAGTGTCAATAAATGTAACTTGTTGTAGTAATGCGGCTGGCCATCCACAGCTGCTGTCCTTGGCTCCTCCAAGGACGGGTAGGAAGTTTGTGTGTGGGTGGGATTACTAGAGGGCTAGCTTAAGTTAACCCCGCGTTTGTATTTTACTCTCAAATAAAGGTTCACTTTCTTTTCTCTTTCTAAAAAGTCGAATTTCCTCGTTTTAACGCCTAAAAATCAACGCATCAAGACTTCTAATTCTGCTCAAAATGCATAATCTTTAGCTTTGAAATAATAAAAACATGATAAATCCATATCCTAAACTTCGAAAGTCAAAAGCAGTCGGGCGGGGTTCGAACCCTCGATGCACATGCTCCAGAGCAATCACCCGAACCACTCCGCCACCCTCGCTGTGGCCATCTCACTCTTGCTCGACTTCTAATTCTATATCCATAAATCAGGTGTTGCTAGATCTCGGTGACCTGCAACTCTGTATGTGAAATTCCAAAAATCTTCCACCCTACGGCTCAAAACTAACACATCTATAAAAAAAATTATCATAAACATTGACTCATTCACTACATCTCAAGTCTGCGCACAGCCAACGCCCAAATACTATTACTCTAAGATTCAAGGAGAGTGGAAGAAACCCTCCGTTTAGTTGACTCCAGCAGGTATGTGACAAGATAGCCTAAATTATATTTCCCATTCAATGACGGAGAACTTGTTTTGTAATGTCACCCAGGTAGTTTATAATTGTTCTTTAAGTATTAAAGAATAAGAATCAATTAACCACCGTTAAAAAATCCTAGTCTATGTTAGCCCATATTTTCAAACAAGAAGAAATATTCGGTCCATGTTCAATATCCTCCACTAGGAAGAAATCTTTTCTCGCCCCTACCTCTTGTTTCTCTCGCAAAACAGCTATTTATATGATGCCCGTGTCCGTGGGAAAACTGGGAGAAGTCATACTTAGTGCCGAGGCCTCCGCGTTTGTCTGACATTGAAGGCTGCATTTTTTTGGTGTTTCATCGCTATGTCGATTTCTGTTTGTCATCAAAAAGAGCAACGCGATGAAGCACCCGAAAAATCCAGCCTTCAACCGGAGAAACCATCTCTGTTTCTGGCATTGATGCGGTACTCGATACACGCTATGACATTTAATGTGTTGTCCTTAAATAAAGGGATTGATACACGTTCAGAGAACCCAAGGAATTGCGTGGTCATAGTAGATAGAAGACACTCCCGAAGAGAACACGACACGGAATTTCCTGGACAAAAATCTCCTGCTTGTTACTGGAATCGAACCTATATTCTCCAATTGTGCACCTTTTCTGGTGAGCTAGTTTTTCATTTCCCCGAAAAGGCTCTAGATGCTCTTTTGGTTTGGCCGAACAAAAGATGGCTCGATCCCTCATTATGAGATTGAAGAACCTTGCATAAGCTTCTATGGTTTCTATTTCACTGTGATTCAGTTGCTTAGTAGCTCAGAAGGAGCAATATGATTTCATGAGGTGCTGTTCATACGTTGCGACGGAGTTCCAGTAATCATGCGCTTTGCGCCTCAGTCCACGATGTGTATGACTCGGAGATGTTGAAAGTAGTACGGGACTAGGCAACGGCAGTAATAACGGTGGAGTCACTCTTTGAGGAGATGAACGCACTAGGTGAAATTCTCTCGTTCAAGCGCGTATGACCTCGGAAATATTAGCCTTTTTCACGAATTTAAAATCGACGCCTCGTGGGGAAGGCATACCTGACGTCGATCACGCAGATGTTGAATTCAGTTGGAAACCATTCCTCCCTCCTTTCCGCGCCTCTGCCCATGTCGCCCATCGGTTCGGAGCTGTCTGATCTGGTCGGGGAGAACGTGCACGCCCTTGTGCGCAGGCAGTGCTCTTCCCCGTGGCCAACGACCGCCCCCGAGGGCGTGGGCGACAGCTGCCGCCTCCGTTGCGCATAAATCGTAATTATCCGCAGCGTAAAATGTATCTCCAGATCGATTCCATTTCCGTTCACTTGCAAGAAGGGTGGAATCGGGAGTTTGCCGTAGAAGTGCCGCGAGGGGAGTTATCAAACGGGTGAGTATAGGAGATGGCCCTCTCGTGGGCGAGTGAGGGGTGGATTTTTAATGCTCGCTTGAAGGCTGTCGATCTTTCCGCCTGCCTTCAGTCTGCACGCGTGCGTTTTCTCGCCAAACGTGTATGTTGTCGTGGAGAATCGATAAATGCGCAAATCTGCAGAGGAAAAATATCATTCGCTTTTACTAGGACTCGAACCCGAATCTCTCGATATCGTGCCGAGTGCTTTTGTCAGTTAAGCCACCGAGGTGTCCTTATCTCCTGATAATTTTTGTGGGCTAAGGGCGACTCCGGAAAGGTGATACCGTGGCTAGTCCCGATATCCTCAAAATTTGTGAGAAAGCTATGTCGAGCGTTAAAATGCACTCGCATACGTGGTTCAATGGCTGAGGCGAAGTCCTCAATGTCTAGTGGACTGATGGAAGGGACCAAGGTTGTCAAGGTAATGGCTGGAGTAGGTCCTCGTTTCTCATCCCGAAGGATCCTGTTTCAAAAGGCGGCGTATTTGTAAATTTTAAGTGGGATCCTTATCTCTTTTAATTGTTGCCGTTAAGAAAGCAATTCTAGTACAGCACGCCGTCCATTGTGGGGAACGTAAACCTATGCTCAGCTGGGTTTCCTACTTGCGTCAGGTTAATCAAAACGTATTACTAATTTTCGACATTTAGGCGTTTGCTGTATTTATTTTTTGCTCTTATTATTTTTAATTTAATTATAATAGAGTTTTCTCTGTCTGACCATATACGCAGTCTCCTCGCTGAATTCAACATTTACCTTCTGTAGCTTTCTGATATTCATAATCCCGTCGAGATTTATCATTTAGTTATCATTATATTCCTTCCGTTAGCCGTTTTTCCGTCCATTTTGCTTCGTAATCAATCATCATAAGCTTGATTAATATTATTGCACAGTGATCCGGACTAAAATGATGTGGATGCAAATGAGGTGAAACTATCATGAACAATAAAGGTTTGATGAGATGGAATGTTTCTAGTGAAGGCGTGAAGAGAGTTTTCTCTGAAATTTGGCATCTAAATAAGGGACAGACGTCGATGGCAAGCGTTATCGACATTGTATCAGAGAGGAATAGAAAAATCTAGGCCTTATAAGAGAAAGAAACTGAAGTGACGTTAGATATGAACAAAGCAAAAGAGATTCTTCTTCAAAACAATTCGTCGAAAGTAAAGAAAAGTAATTGGAAGGGGTATTGAAGTGACGGAAAGATAAAATCTTCTGATATAAGGGAAGATTAGAGAAAGTTGAGTGAGGGAGGTATGGAGGACAATAATTTTTATCTTCGACGAGCTTTTTTGGGACTGTCATGGTTTTATTTCTATTTTCAATGCTTTAGAGCCGCTGTTTGCCAACCTCTTTTCTTGGTTAAATAATAAACTTCCTTGAAGTAGAATATGTGCTGTATATAAGACAATATCAAGCCATTACTCAGTAACTGCCCCCTCCTGCGTTATGACAACGTCACTTAAGCATCTGAGCATGGAATCTAATCCTCGTTGCCTCAATCGTCCATATTGGCCATTGGTAATCATGGGTTGAATAATGTATCAGTGAGTTGCACATGTAATTGTGATTACGACGTTGTTTAAGTTTTACCCTTAGATGACACCCCTATTAGTCAGCAGTACTTCACCACCGTCGTGAAAAATATCATGTCAATTTAATTTAAATTTATTTAAATATGTCAAAATGAAACACAAAATATTATGATAATTCCCTACATTCTTCTTTGAGCTCTAACAGCCGCGATGAACTGTCTCAAATATGATGACTTGAGTCTACACTTCTTCGACAAAGAATTTAGTCTTTGCAAGGGAAAATGACGATAGTGGCGGGTGCAGTCCGGTAGAAAAGGGGCAAATTCCTAGGTACTCGCTGTTGTAAGAGGTACGGGAACTGTAAAATAAAATAATTTAAAAAAACTTAAAACATCAAACGATTCCTAAGGTGAAATTCTCTTTTGCTTGTTCACAGTTAGTCAATAATAGGGCAAGGAAAACGTCGTTGAAGCCTTGAAATGGCATTAATTAAGGTGTTAATAAGTTATTGAGGTAAGATGAGTTGTCAACCCCCGAAAATACGTCTCCTTTTAGCCCACAGATTTGGTACAGAGGTCCAACAACACCTTTTTTATGTAAAGAGAAAGGTACTCATTTTCAATGCCATGATAGGATTTTAATTTGAGTTTTTATGTATTATGTATATTTTAATACTTTAATACCTAGTGAATAATGTGGTAATTTTGAATACGTTATCATTTAATAACTTCTTTTTTTGCGTGTCCCTATAATAAAACAATAAAAATATGCGGGGATAGTTTTTTATGTCTGTCTCTATGCTAACATGGTTTAACCCTGACATATTCTTGTATTTGTTTCAGTACCCTTTAATTTCGGTCTGTATTTACTGCCCCGTAAAAATCATTTCTTCTTTCCAAAATTGAATGAGGCGTTTCAATCTCGCGCGGGATATCGGCAACATTTCATTAAAGAATTTCGCAGTTTGGTAGACTTCCCTGGTTCCTGCCCTGTGTAGATGAATTTTCCCAACAAATAGTGCAGATAGGTATGTTATTTTTATTGGTTCAGGAACAGCCGCTGTCATTTGCATCATATGTAGTACCGTTTTAAATCTCTGAGAAGAATCAGTTGTAGGATTATAATTGTGTATGGTCAGGGTTAGAAGAAGCTAGCGTAACCAGAGGCAACAAGGTAGAAATATGTCACCCTCGACGTACTCCGGTTTGGAGTTACCATTACTAGTGGTATATTTGGCAATAAAAATAATGTTAGGAAGTGGGTGGGTTGTTTGGAATTCAACGATTGGCTTCTTTTTTATTGTCAAAAGATAGAACTTTTTAGATTTTGTTGTAGTTATGCTTGTTGTTTCTGTAAACGTTAAGATCCAAGAACATAAGTGTGAACTCCTCAGATTAGATTAATTTAATTATCGCCTACTTAGGTCTGAGGAACTATTTTCATTCCATTATTAACTTCTACTCGCTCTGTTGAAAACAAGTACGGCTCTGTTACTGGCAAGAAAGCAAAGTTTGACTCTCACGATACTTTTTAAGTTTCTGCACGCATGAACTGTGGAAAGCGGTAAGTTCAGTGCACTGCCTCGGTAATGTACTCGAAGAATGTTTGAAAAATGGGTTAGTGTCGAATTTTGGGGAAACAACTGAGAGTCAGTTGGGCTCCACCCTTTCGTCCCTCCCAAGCCAACCCTTCCTTCGACCATATCTCGACAAAATCGACACTAACCTTTGTACATATTTTGGTCAAATCGATTTGCAGAAACTTTTTTCGCCCCTTTTTAAAACGTATTGAATTCTGCGGCACATCACTCCATCCATTCTACGTTAGTCTCTTTAGGTTCTATTTTATTTCCCACTTTTATATAATTTCGTCCTGCGTTCAATACCTGCATCATATATGCCGTAGGCTCGCGTGTGGGTGTGTCGCGGTTGTGCCTGGCCCACTTGAGAACTCCATTACTCTTCGGCTCGGACGTTTCCAAAACTGTCGCTGTGTAGTTTTTTGTATGAAAACTCCGAGGATAGTTTCAGACCTTGCCTATTGGGTGCGCTAAATCCTCCATTTTTTCGCGGGAAATAAGGATTATCGTGGAGGATGAGGTCAGGAGTGGCTCCAGGAGTTTTTTTCAACGGGGCAAGGACGGTTTTCGATGCCGTCCTCCACCACCATTTTCATTTTTTGGTCAAATATTTAAGAGGCTTTCTTTAAGGCCAGTTAGCCCTCTATGGTCAGAATTATGAAAAATCAGCATGAAAAAATACAGCTTCTATAATAAGATGTAACTGGCTAACACACCTGACCGGCAATTGGGAGATCCGGGTTCGAATCCTGGTCAAGTCGAATGATTTTTTCATGGCGAATTTCAACCCTGGTGTATATGCACCCGTGCGAGTGACTTCGTACCACATCATTTGTTTAATGCAATTATATTAGTTTTTTAAAGTGCTATTTAAGCATTGTAAAAAAATTGGCAATTGATTTGATAATAACATTTATTTTGAAATGTGACGTATTTGTATTGTATGTATTAAATGTAAAATAATACTAAACATAATAATATTTACACAAGGTATACTTCAAAATTACCTTCCTTACGTACCATTTTTTAAACTTTCCCGATTTTCTTCATGTGACTGCTGTAACTATATGTTTCGGAGCTCCACCAGGCACGCTATCGTCAGTGAGCAGTGTCACACGTTCGTCAACTTAAATTTTCTGAAAACCGCCGAAAGAGACGCAACTTTCCACTCATTTAATCCGAAGCATATCAATTCTGTCCAGCGCAGCAACTAAATGGAATGGCCTCTTAGAAAGCAGATCTTTCAATGATTTTGAAACGAAACAAATTTGACTCGCTCGTCCATAGAGGGTTGATTGGTGTTAATAGCTTATTAAACGTATCAACATATTTTATATACACATGATTTTGTCATGACTATATTTAAATCAATTTCTATCGGCGTTGGACCTCAAGTTGGCGTCTCCACTGAGGAAGTCGCTCCGAAATTTGGTCCGCAAGCAGTGTGCGATTAACTTTAATGATAACTTTAATATTCACCCTCTGGCAGTAGTATTTCCCAGTTGATTTTGGTCATTGAATGGGTCATGGATAGCTGTCACTAAATTCCATGACAATATTTACCTACAAGTGCTTCATCAGTGTAAATGCTGAGACGTTTTCGCTTTTGGGTAAACCCATGTGTACATATCCGGTGGAGATTAACCGTTAGCTGGAATCAACGGGGCATCTATCTTATCATTTCTTTGGGCATGCTGATTGTCTCCCTCCATAGCCTTCTTCCTCTCTATACGCTCTTATTGTGGTGTTCCGCAAGTCTTTGTGCTTCAGAATCGTCCAATCGATGACTTGATGATGAGCGTAGGAGGACGAGAGGCAATTACCAGTGGAACGGCGAGTAGGGGCGGGCTCGGGTTTTCCAATTGCGTTCGGAACTCTGCTCCCCATCCTGGACCTGAAAATATAGGACTCGATTTATCTAATCCGCTGTGCGTCTGTCTTATCGTGCCCTATTTTGACTATCATTGTCCCCTCTAAACTATAAAATTTATAGACGAAGTCGAAAAGGGAACATTTACGAAATATTTAGGGATTGTATTGGAACCCCCCAGAATTCTTGAAATCCAATGAATCATCTTTGGAAACCAGTCTGCAATGATTTTTCACCCGAGAACAACTTTTATTGAGTGAAAATACTGAAAGTAAATTCATTTTTATTTGAAATATGTATTTTTGTCATCTTATCGATTCTCATTTTGTATAAATGATTTAGTCTTTCTGTGATTATTATTTAATGATTTACGATTATTAATTTTGAAAATTAACATCTCTGAAACTCATGTGACAGACTGAACTATAATGAACATTGGCGAAATATTTGGTCTTGATTTCATTTCTAAAATTTCCTAGTTACTATTATGCTCTGATTATCAGTGCTCCGACGACTCAGATCACATCCCTCTGGCCCAAGACCTTGATCTTTAGATACTCAAGTGTGTGCCTACGGCGGGGTTCGAACTATTGATATTCGAGACTTTAGATCGGCTTGCAAATGGCCTGATGTCCTTGACCGATGGATGTGTTCGAAGTGCTAAATAGAGAAGATATTACTCTCTGAGCCGGCGACACGCTTGGCGGACTGATGTAATTTCACCGATGTACTACTTGACTCGATAAAGGAGCATTAATTTATAGTCCAAATGAAAGGATAGTAAACAAATTACAATCGCAGTTCTATGATTATGTTAAAATGTTTTCATGATGTATGTCTGGGAAATGACCCCACTCGGCACCAAACCGTGGTATGCGTCATTGGTGGTGAACGTCCAAGGAATGGCTCTGTCGATGCTGGAGAATGCGCGGCCTTGTGATAACGATTCCTTTCGCATTTCCTCTTGATGAATGAAAGTCCTGCCATCTGTCCTCAGAAAATCCTCGCGCGTGCTCTCACTCACTTGTCCTAGAGAGTGCGTTTCTTTATCAATGCTCTGTAACATAATAAATAAACATCAGTGTATACATTTTGAGAACCCCTAAGGCTAACCTTTGCTGGGGTGCCCGCTAATCATACCATGCAATTTAAATATGCACATAACAAGCCATACGCCTGATTTAAACGTACGTATACGTATTTTTACATTTGGAGCAAGAAAAATAATAGGTTCAAGAAAACTTTGAAGGAGATATGGTGACATTGTTGGCCTTTAGATATTTTCATTTTTCCTACATATTCTTTCACATAAACATTTACTCGTGCATATTGTGATACATAAGTGCACGTAGCCGTTTTAACATTTTCAGATATAGCTTTAAAGGAAAAGGGGTATTACAATACTTTAAATCAAGGCATCTGAGTATTTTTTATTCTAGTCGAACGTAGTTTTTATTTCATAATGCTACAGAAAAAACATCCTCATCATGTACTCTAAATACCACATTTGTATTTCCGTATGGAATTTTCCAAGTTTGTTTAAACTATTCGGAAGGACATTAAATTTATGTGCTCATGTAGAGACTACTTCTTTGATGAAAGGTAATATTTGGCCTTTAAGCATATTTTGTATATGTACGCATGTCGTAAAGAGATGTTCCTTCGCTCTCGTTAGACTAAATTCCCATTACGTCGCAAGCATTTAAGACCAACGATATATTTAACGAGTAAATTAACCGCAATACAAAAGAAATCCGCTTGCTTCGTTAAAAAGCTCTACGTCCAAACAGAGAGTGTTACAGGAAAAGATTAGGCTAGCAGTCACTTAAAGACGCATAAACTACGCCATATGATGAGATTAAGCATGCACATGACGCGAATTTGAGAGAGGATATTATGCTAAACCCCCATTACTTCTTTATAACTGACGGAAGCGGAAAAATGAGAGGGATACACTTTCAAATAAAATGGACGCAAAAATTCCTTACCTTGCACCAAAAATGAGTACAGCAAATACAGAGCGAGACATTAAAATAGGACTGGATTGTCCAAAAACCTGGGCATCCTCGCACAATTTGTCCGAAGAAGAAACTTCTTGGGAGGCACTTACTTGAAATATACCCGAAACTGTTCTAGAAAATTGTAAGTTATCAATTGCGTTGACAGATTTAGGCTTGATGAAGTGGAGGGAGTCCATATTAAATCAGTTCCGTCAGCGTAAAACTCCCTGGTGGACCAAAATCATAGATGTCCTGGACCGAAGGTCGGCCGCGGGTCGGATACACCTGCACTTTCGTTTACACGCATTCCACCTGTCGTCCTTTCCCTCTTCCAACTTCTCTTCCCAATTTCCTCCCTTTCTCATGTCCGGTGTCCTAACACCTCCTGCCGCACGCCATCACAGCGACTCGCAGGGTAATGTGAAGATGTAGATGGGCGCGAAAACAGCGACTTTGAAGGATGACCGCGCATTTTCCACCCCATCGGCCGTAGAGATGAGAGCGCTTCCCCGTGCGGTTGTGGCGTCCTCCGCTTGGCCAAAGGAGGCGCCTGGGATCGTCAGAAAGTATGGGCGCTCTCTCTCTCGCGTACACGTATATATTCGGACGCTAAGGGATATCTTCGTGTCACAATGTTATTGATCGACAAAGCCTTATACGGGCATTCCGGGATTTGGCACATTGGGGAAAAAATAATAATTCGCCTCAGGTTCCGTTAAACTTAGTTCTTTTTTTTGTAGCACATGTCCGAAAGTACTGATGTCGACATTTTATTTTTTTCAAATCGATATTGTAGACCATCGGCTTTCTAAGTGGGCTACGCTCCTCTCTCTCACTCAATCTGTTTCTCTCTTTGCCTCGCCTCTCTCTCTCTCTCTCTTTATTCCAATCAATCCTTCTCCCGCTGGCTCCCTTTTACCGCCATCCGAATTGGAAAAGTACCAATTATCCTTATAGGTTCACCTCTTGTCTGGATGTGCTTTCTATCCGCTGCCTTGTTTTTTCTTCTTTCTCCATTCCTTGCAAAGTGATGATTTGATGTCCTTGTAGTAAATATTCGCGTTTGCTCCTTTTTGATGATTTCTTTAAGTATGGTTCGTATATAAAAAAATGAACACCAAATCAACGTTAGCGTAGACTTTCTGTTAGTTTCCTGGACTTTTCCGGCGATGGCGACGTTTATGGGTAGTCGCTTTAAGTTACGGAAAAAAATTGTGTGGGATTTAGTGTAAATTGAGGTAGCGTGAAAGTAATCTAAGTGTGCTCGGTAATGCTTTTACATGCTGCGTTTCCTGTCGCTTTTCGAATGTTCGCGTGCATCACGGAAGGAACATGGACTGAAGAAAGCAGAATAGTACGTTGCCAATCACCCTAAAACTATAGCTGATTTTTAAAAAATCATGGGAGATAGGCGTCTAACATGACATCAATTCATTAAATGGGAACTAGTGGCATTTATTCCGGGCTATCACTTTCATAAACGCCTCTATGTTTTTATGTTGACTTTTAAGTTAAGTGACGGGGTTAATTCGCCGTTCATTTCTCTCAAAAACCGTTTTTTCGCTTCGTCGTTCTTCACACGTCCGTCCTGATGTTCGTCGATGATTCATAGCCGTTGTAAGGACCTTTACGTGATGCTCCCCCTATCGTCGGGGCAATCGCCGGGGAAATTTTTCAATGCATCGATTTCAAATATTTCACGGTAATTCATCGCGAACTTCTATCGATCGTAAAGTTGCCTCGGGCAAATAGGATTTGAATCGTGCCCCCTTGCAAAGCTCTCCCCTTCTCTTGTGCAATTAAAGGGGCGAAAGGTTTTTACTTCGCGGCTTGAGTATAGGATGAAGGGCCTCCGTCCCCACGTCGCTTCTATGGCGACACAGATGGGCGTAGTGTTCGCTCCCCTTTAGATTACATCGGTTTACAAGATGATGGTGCGTGCAACATGTGCGGAATACCTTCGCTTAATGAGCAAAAATCGAAATGTGCAAATAAACATCCATCCTAGAGGATACTATGAAAGTTGTCTGTCGTCCTGGTAGGACTTGACTATCGATTCGCTTTTTGTTTGGCCAACGAATGAAATGCCTTGTTTTATGTTCATCTCGGCCATCGGGGGAGAGGGAGTATTTTCCCTCGTATGAGGGGATCTTGGCGCTAGAAATCCATGGCAGTTTTTCTCGAGGATTTTGGATTAGGAAGATGCCTGCTCCGGTTACCTGCTCTATAGGAATTCCTGGTCGCAACGCTTGAAGTTTATAGTGACGGAGCGGAGGGGCGGATTTTAATATCGCGATTTTTTCTACATACCTGTGTGGATTAACTCGCGAGTTTACAGCTTATGGGTCCACCGCTCCGGTTACTCATCGCACAAAATGGAAAACGTCGGAATGATACAAGTAGTGGAGTGAAAAGTTCGTCGAAAGGCATTTGCCTAAGCATCCACGGTTTTGTGCGCAGCTTTGACTACGCCCGTACTACGTGTCAAATTCAAATTCAGCCCGAGGTAGACATTGATCCGTACGACCCTATATCCATTTTCTTAGTCTTATTCTCGGTTATCCGCTTTGGATTTGGAAGCGTTAAGTCGAATGTGATCCAGGAACGGGAGATGAACGATGATTAAATTGATGGAAAGACTCGAAAGATGAGAGTCATTAAGAATTTTTTGTGTATATTAATCCTTATTTTTTGAGTGAGATTCTGTCTTTTTAGTCCGTGCCTCAAGATCTCTGATGAAGGGTTAGAAGGAGAAATAAAATATATCAAAATGTAGTTAGAAGTGCTGCGGCTGATGATGGATTTTGCATATCTCGCTAAATATTGGCCCGCGCTCCCCTAATTTTCTTTCATCAGCATCGAATAATGACAAATTGACTTCAATGTCAGTCTTTTTAGAGATCAAAGCTCCTCTATCATATCCACGAGTTATATTCATGTTTTTTTTAAGTGTCAGTTAGGATTCTTTTACAAGAAGTTGCATAGTGATAATTCTTTTCGAGAGAACTATATTTTACTTTTTATTAAGAGTTCATTGGCTAATTTTTGGAATTTTAGTATTTGGAATTTTTGTAGATGTGGCGAAATCGAATATACTCTGTCAATGATTATTTCGCGCTATTTTAAGTCGAAGCTAATTTCAGCAAACTTGTTAATGAGTTGCGTTTATTGAATAAACATTCCAATGCGTTCACTAGCAGCGCAGCGTAAACAATTTCTGCAGCTGATGATTTCCAACGCTTGTTATTCCTGCTCTTGTATCTTTCGTAAAACCGGACAGAAATGGTTCTCGCTTTTCTATTGAAGGATAAATATTTGCAATCATACCCCTCAGCAATCCTTGATGACCTTTTTAGTCCCCTTCACTAAATAAGAGTGTTTATAAGTCTCCTACAGGATTGTGTAGGTTTCTGAAAACTATGATTTTTTAAATAAAGAAGTAGTGGATATAACTAAATGTGAATGATAAAATGGCGGTCTCTTTATTTTTAATGTGTTGATGGCGGAAAACTTTCCATTATATCTACGCACCAGTAGGAAAAAAAGTACGTAAAAAGTTAGTCGGTTGTTTCGTATTGTTGGTGTGACAAAAATACTTGCTACGAGCTTAGGAAAGTGCCGTAAAAGTAAAAGACTTCTGTTGCACTAGTGTACTGTAGAATTTTTGGATTGCATTAACTACTGTTTTCCATTTTGATAACCTAATTTACACAAGATTACATTGCAATGCTAAGTATTTAAGCCTTCTCCCTGTTGGGGATCTAAACTACTTGCGCTAAACTTATATTATTTTTCTATGAATATACGCTTTCATTAGTTCCCTCCTCCTCTAAAGTATCGCCATCATCCTTTTTTGTGAACGTTTTTTTTTTCCTTTTTCATACCCAAGGTCTATCCATGCCTAATCCACCAAGTGCTCCATGTGCGTCCTAATTCTCTGTAATTTTCTGTGGTCCCAGAGTTCTCTATCTCGTATGCTCATCTAAATTTTGTGGAATCAGGATGAGCATTTTTGGAATGAAATGTACTTGATTTTCTGCTCTAAAAGTTGTAATTTCTAATATGCCCACGCTGTGGGACGCTAAATTGAAGTACTCTAGTGTGATATTTCTTTGCCACCTGAGTTAAGTCAATCAAGTTTACCAAGGCACATTGAAAACCGTCTAATAATTAAAAAAATGGCAAGTATACGGTCAATCTGTTCAAAAAATCTATTAAATGGAAATCAAACTCGAGGTCATATATGAGTGATGCAGAAATAAAATGACCAATTTTTCACAAAGATCTTTGTGGAAATTTTTTTCTGCTCATTTAATTTCTGCCTTTCGCACAAATTCCTCTCAATTTCGCACGAGTCTGCGGATTTTATATTTATGAGTAAATTACTCCTGTAGTTTTCTTTTTTAAGCTGAATGTTTTCTTAGAAAGGGAAGGAGGAAATCATTGATTTACTATGAGCTAGTATACAGAGTAATGATTGGTTATTTTAAGATAACTAAATCACTGAGTGAGTTTACAAAACTGTTTATTTTCTCGTGTGAAATTGAATTGACTTTTTTTTTACAGAGGAGGAATTCCTATCTCTTCGGATGGGTCATTCTGCTCTCCGTCTTTGCATTCCCTGAGGCCGGCCTTGTGCTATTCATGAGTCTTCATTACTGGGTAAGATTTTGAATCATCTTTCTATAGCTCTTGTTTGCTCCGCATCCGACTCTCTTACTCTTTTTTTAATCTTGATGCCTGGAATTTATTTTCTTATTTTTTCATCGCTTGTGCTTGTTTTTTTTTACTTTTTTGTTTGTAGTTGGATTGTGCTTTTGTTATATTCACCTTCATAGAATTCTGTCTGATTTTTTTCTCCCCAGCAACTTACCAATGTCCACGGACAAACAGAACTCGCTTACTGGGTTTGCAGAATAGTAATCAATGTAAGTATGCAAGCTTTGGAAAATTCGTGGGATTTCTTTTTACCTGGACTAGAACTTTTTTTAACTGAAGCGTAGTGCAGTGCTTGGTTTTGAATAATCGAGTGTATTCCATTGTATTGCTGAATTTCAGCTTTGATTGACGGTAAGTATATGTCCTTTACATATTTCAAAATTACTCAAGCATGCCTGTTAGGTGTTTTTTTTTCGTTTCTAGTCACCGTTTTACTGTCAGTATTTTACTTGCACCATTTTATATCGAAGTCGTTACATAAATGATGGCATGAAAAGCAGATTGTATCGCTAAAACGAAGTATTTTGTGCTAGACAGTTTTCTGTGAGAAATAACTGACGCCGAATATCCTCGACTGCTATGCTCTTCTTAGCTAAAAGCTCCTCCGGCCTTTATGTTAATAATGCCCAATGGTCTCCGCGGTAAATATTCTTCTAGCTATTTGTGAAATCCCTTGTAATATTTTCTAATGCCGTCTGGTAAAATTGATTTCCTACCCTTTGCTTCATGAAGTATTGTGAAGTACGTGTAATGTTGAATACATGTTGAGCCTTAGGTGAATATCATCATGTGGAGCTTATTGCCACATATGCTGAAGTCTGTGTTTCTGAATCCGGCCGGAAACAGCTGGCAAATTACATTTCCTAACTGTCGTTTATTTGAAAACTGGCAAAAAAGGGTAAAACCTATTTCTCCACAATTTGAAGCCCGATCCAACTTACCTTCTAATTCATGTGAAGATTCAACTTCTTCCCTGGAGATTTTACATTATATGTCAACCTAGTTTAATACCCCAAAAATTCATGACAGCGGTCTAATTAGTAGTACTTTTGTTTCTTTATATGAATGAAACCTTTTTACGAAACCATGTAAGTAGTTGGCAATATTTCTTTCCATCTCATTCCATCCAACAATCTTAAACGCCGTCATCATGGTATAGCAAGTATTTCTAAGTTTTTCTTTACATTCTTTAAGCACCAAGAATATATAAAAATATGTGATCACCAATAAAAAAAGGAATGGTGAGCGATTGAAATGGAACGGGTCCCAAAAATGACCGGCCCAGAGTGAACGAGTTCCCAAAAATGAACGGGTTTGCTCATCTCTTGTCGGAAAAGTCTATCAACTGCTGGCCTAGAACAAGAGCTCAAATTCAATACACTTTGGCTTTGGGTGCACAGAGAATTTTTTGCTTTAGTTCCTGTGGCTGTTAGCTAGTTTACCAGCTAATTGTTAGCTAGAGCTTAGAGTGGCGCCTGTAAAAATTCTAGATGCTGTAAGCACTGTAAGACATGAAATTGAGAGTTGGGGGATCGAGTTTAGTGTAGAGTAATAATTTCTGAGACTTTCTAATATTATTCCTCAAATGATAGTTCTGATTTTGGAAGATCTTGCGAAGAAAACTTTTGTCTTCTCCTCTAGACTGATCAAGCTGTGACGTCAAGTTACTTTCCAAGCAATGTTCATTCGTATGAATATATAGCATTAACATCGCATTCATTTGGAAATGAGTACTTCGGTAACCTACTGATCGTAGTACATACAACGCTTTTACGGACAAACATATTTATTTTGAACGTCCATCTTACCTACTCACAATTAGTTGCGGCTCCGAGATGTGAAAATTTTGACGGGACTGCTTGTGATTCTTGTGAAAAGCCTCTGATTTTTCTTGGTTTACTGCGAATATATTTGTGGAGAAATGCTTTATTTATCTCCAGCCCATTCGAAGTTTTATGCTTACCTTGCACATACATCTCGAGAAACCCTGAGGTTGGGTTGCAGATGTTGCGGAAAAGCTTTTCTGTAAGGAATGGAAGTATACAACGTAATAATATGAACGAATAATTTGCATATTTTTTGCTGAGAAGTCGAGATAATGATTTTTTTTTAATAAAGGACGCCAAACGAAGAAGTGAAAGCTTTTACCTTCTGTTAGTAATATATTTACCGAGTTCTGTTTTTTGCTGGTGATTAAAAGTAAAATACTCAATGTGATCAGTTTTATGATTCAATATCCGCCATTCCTAAGGTGCCTAGTATATCCTGAGGAAACCTTGCGTCAAATCTTGGTCCCATTCTTATATTGATCTAAAAGACTTTTTCAGATCGATCAAGTTATCGAACATCCCGTCTATATGTGTTTTATTAGTAGCACATTGTATTTTGTCAACCCTGAGGCAGAGAATTATTAAACCCTAATTGAATGGCGTAGGTCGAGAGAAATGCATTGTGGCCCTTCATAGACAAGCGAGTTTTATCGGGAAAACTAAATCACGTTGTGTAAGACTAACACAGGCCATGTTTAGTGCTGTTGAAATGATTGTCATAGTGGTTCCATTTTTCTACCTAAATTTTATTTTGTGACTGCGTATTTCAGCTAAGGCTTATGTTTTCTCCTGAGCTGTTAGTCTTCTTGCTCCTTTGTAGCATCCAAGACGGTGGTAGGTAGGTACTGCTCGGGTCTGGTAAACTACTTAATTTAATCGGGACTCCATGGTTGTAGCGAGCTTTTCTTGCCCATTCTGCGCTCCATTTTGTCATTGTCGCCTCTTGGAGCGTAGTGACCATCGGCCTTAAATTGTCTATTGGTAATGTTGCTGTTTGAATTACTCCGGCGGTGGAGGCCGATACCTAACAAATTGATACTCGAAAACATCATGTCGAAAACTCTCTGTGTAACCGATGTCACTCTGCGATGAAATGGTTGGATTTTTGTCATTTCATATTTCCTGGTCCACATATAGTGGATTGTTGGTAGCTCGCCTAGCGCGATGGCGTGAATTATTCCCTCGTAGCGTTCTTTCCTAGGGCATGTCAGGCTACAGTTTTTGTTCTTACATCCTGCCGGGCATTTTCTTAAATGATTCGCCAAGCTATGCTGAGAACAAATCATTAAATTGAGAGAAACAGACTGCATTCATCCTTGGATATTTTTAATGGATATACTCCTCGCCTCTTCACATAAGTATTACTAGTTTACGTTAAAGGATGGCGTGATAACAGGTAGCAAAACAAGCAGATGCGGGTGAAACGGATTGGCATTTCCATTCTCCATGTTAGTATTTAGGTAGGGATGAATTTTATAAATACCTTTCTTTGACGTTTAATGTGATAATTCGCGTGCGTAAAAAAGAGTACGTCGAGTTTTAAACGATGTACCGTGTTATTCACCCGCATGCGCGGATTCCCCACTTAATCCAAAGTTAAAAGAAACATGGAATCAACTTAATCATGTGACCAGCAAAATGCCGACGATGCGCGTGAGACAGCATAAAACAGTGATAATATGTATGGAGCTGTAATGTTTTTTGTTTGGCTTTTTCTGTTTGCTTAGCGAAGTGTCAGCAAGTTCATAGCTCCGTCTTCATTCCGGCAGCTTCAGTTACAACTTTTGGTTGTGGACCATGGTTAGTTCGTTGATCACTTTTGCTGGGTGTTACGAGCTGTACGTTCTTCAATTTTTTAAATCTCTGGTCATATATGAATTCGGTTCTTGCTTTCCGCCTTCTTACTAGGTTTTAACTCCTGAAGCCTGTATGGGAAAAGAAGAACGAGGAGGAGTAAAGAAGAATTTCTCACTTAACGCGCTCATCGTTTAAAACGAGCAGAGCCATTGCACGGCGGCATGTAGATGATGGCGGGCGTTTAAAAGAAAAAAAATCCAGTCTTATGTTTGGTAATGTTGCTGTTTGAATTACTCCGGCGGTGGATGCCGGTACCTAACAAACTGATACTCGACATGATCATGTCTCCGTGCAATGCATCGTTGCCGACGTGTCGATACGAGCACTGCGGGGAGGCGGTGGCCCATTGACGTCCTTTTGACGTCAATCCGCCTCATGGTGTCGGCCTCGCAGGGGTTGTGGTTCGCTAACCTTCCCTTCCATTTTCCTTACCCTTTTCCCACAACCCACCATGCTTGGCGATAAGCGAAAGCTTCCGGCCAAGAGGGGTGGTTTTTAGCCCGCGGGGAGACCCGAAACACCAGTCTTATGTTTGAAGGAACTAGAGAAAGCTCATTTGAAAAAATGTCTTGAACTTTTTGTTGCAACGATTCGTTAAATTGTTTCAAACATGGTGCATTACCATTTATTTATTCGCTCAACCATTTATTATACCATTTATTCGGGTTTTTGATTCGCTCGACGAAATGCTTTAATTTAAAAATTGAATTGAAATAGAAGGTCTTTCCCTTAAGGTCCTGTTTTAATTTTTTCATAAGTGATTCAATAACTATTTTTGATCAGTGGAAATGTATTTCTGCTGAACAATTGTTGAAATTAGGAAATTATCAATACCTTTGAAGATGAAGGGACCATCTCTATTGGATATTCAATAAATAGATCCATAAGTTCCATACAGAAATGACTTTAGGAGAGGAAAATGAAACATCCGAGTCTTTCTTCAGAACATCTCTGTGCTGGATTTAGTGAATTTAGGTTATTTAAGATAATCATATGAATGAATACTGTTACAGAGTCGATATTTTTGGTGAATTGAGCTCAGAAATGTGGCCACCCTGCATATCTGGATATTTAGTTCTATTATGTTTCCTTGCAGGCCTTGGCAGTCATATGCGTTCATTCACAGCATGCCCTCTGGAGAGAGGAAAAGATGGTTCTACGGAGGCTTCAAGATCTAAACATGGTAATTAATGGATGCACCATATATTTAGTTTCACTACAAGGTGAAATATCTCGAGGTTTGCATGAAGATCTGAGAATCTGGATCCATAGCAGATAACATAGTCTTTCTCAGATTTCTGCAAAAAATAGAGCTTTATCTTCTATATATTGTTGTAAATTTGTCCTCAGCTATATTATTACTCAATACATTAGGAGTAGGATTTGAAGCAGGAATTTTTTCACTAGCAATTAAAGAGATTTGTGTTGGATAGAAAGAAATACATGCAATGTAAAATATTGGGCCATTAGTTTGTTTTATTAAAGAGTAGAGGCATGTTATGTACTCAGGGATGGTATGGTCTTTGGGTACCTGAGATAGTGAGAGAAAAATTTATGTATGAGATGTAAAGTTGAACATTGACTTCGTTTTTCATGATGCTATGGATGAATTATCCAGGTATTACAGTAAATCAGAGTAATTAAACTTTATATTTTTATTCACTCCATAAATGACTGCATTTTATGTAAAAAAAAATTGACAACTAGACACCTTTGCTTAATTACTGATATTTTCCAAAATAAGTGAAACACCGAAAAATGAGGATGATATGGTCTTTTGGGATTGGGGTTTTAGTGGTGGCAGGAATACTGGCTTCCCATCCTGAAGGCCTATGTTCAACTCCTGTCTGCATCAGAATTTATTGTGGAATCTTGTGCTAAATTCTATGCTCTGTCTGTCTCTTCCCTTTCTCTAACCCCTAAACTCCTTATAAATGAATATCGTCCCTGAATTTATATCCCTAAAATGGAAGTAATAGCATTGGACTTTATTTTCAGGCTACAAGATTGGCTAATGCTGGGGTTACTGGACCTGTGGTGGGAAACAACTCTGTGGCTATACATCAAAAGAAGAATGGTGTGGACTACCAAAATGCAGGCTTTGTCAATTCAACAGAATACATAAATGGAATAAAAGCATTCGACTCTATTAATGGCTCAACCCATATCCCAATGGTCACCCAAGATGATATCCAGATAATGGGAGGAATGAGAAGGTATAGCCACCTATCAAATTAGTGGAGCATACATAGGGTAAAATATTCTCCACCTAACATGCACAACTATTGGATTGTTCTATTTTACCAGCCTTTGAGTGAGGTCTACAAATATTTAACATTTAGGTTTTTTAACGTGGTTTAACTGCTGTGTATGACAAGCAACTCAACCCCCTTGTATCTTCAAGCTCTTTTCTAAGTTTATTGCTGTCTTTTGCAATGAGTGACCAACCACATGACCCGATGAAATCATCTCCTGGTAGATATCTTCTTACTTCGTCTCCTTTGGGATCCCTCCATCTGTTCTTCCTTTATCTACATTGTTAAAAAATCCATTATTGCATAGGGTGTGTAATGACCATCCTTTAAATTTAGAATGCTTAACTTTCCAAATGGATATTTACTTACCTGCTCTTTGTCAAGAATGCCCTCTTCACTTGACATATCCTTAATATTTCTACTTCTAGGGACAATTTTGTGATTACTCTAAGGCCTGACTTTGTAATATCTGGTTAATGTTAATCACAGGTCAAGGTAGGGTTAGTGTTCGCTTGATTTTGAGTGAGAGTTCTGGTTTTATGATTGTCGGTAGTTGACTTCAGTATTATGTAGAGCATTATAGGGAATAGTTGGAGAATGTATTACCTTCTGTTTTCATGCCTAGAAAATATTTATCAAGTGTGCAAAAATTCCACAAAGGCAAAATATTCTCCTCTCAGATCTCTTGATGCCATGCTTAAGGCCACAAAGAATCCACAGGGAAGAAGGATGCTCCAGTATTAAGTAAAAGTAAAACTTTGTGTTATCAAGGCTTTGATGATGACTGTGAAAGTCAAACCTTGGTTGACAAAGTGAATAAAAAAGTTTTATTCTGACTATAAAACGTTTTTCCTTTATTTAGTAATGTGGTGCAACAAAGTAATGTCTGAGAGGATGATGTCAATGCCTCAGTAGCTTAAGTGGCTAGAAGCATTTGGCATGACATCGAGAGATTTGGGTTCGAGCTGGAATGATTTTCTCTCTGAAGAATATATACACTTTTGTGTACTTGAGAGTGACTCAGAAAAGGTAATACCATGACTAGTCCCAGTATCCTCAAAATTTGCCTTAAGAGTAAACACCTGTTCACCCAAGTGTTCCAAGTTTGGCTTGAAAATTGTGGGCAGTGGTCCTTAGCTCACCCTTAGGTCTGCTTTCGTGACATGTCCACCAGTCACTAATAGGTTGTACCCTTATCCACAAAAATACTCTGGGGAGATGGGTGCCTTAGTAGATTTACTTGGTTAAGTCCTCTGTCATGACATCGAGAGATTTAGGGATCTGGTTTCAGGTGCCCTCCTCGGAAAAAAATCTCTGTGGAATTTTGCACTCAAGTCCACTTTCCAGTGACTCCATAGGGATGATTTTTGTGGCTGGATCAATGTCTTCAAAATTTATTTCTATCAATAAATTATAAAACCAGGCCTTAATGGAAGAAAATATCATATGATGATTGTTGAAATTAAGTGAATATTATAGTTACCATATTTTCTGACATAAAAGTGACACTTTTTTGACTCAAAAATGTGTTCAAAAATCTGTCTGCATCAATTGCCAAGGGTTTATTTATTATATTTGTCTAAAATCCAACCATAATAATTGCAGTACATATTTTAGGTTGAGAAATATGGCATGTATATGTACAAGTAATAAAATCCATTCACATGAATCATTTGAAAACTTCATTGTAGGTCAGCATCATCTGGTTCCCAACAACAGTTTGGCACATGGGGAGGTCGAAGAAGTCGAGGAGCCAGTTCCACTCCTTACCTCAACCAAATACAACAGTCAAGGCAGCAGTTACCCTTTGGTGGATCTTTACCAGAGGGTGGCCTCCCTATTGCTTCTGGAGACCTAGTCTCACCTTACCACCAACAATTAACACCTTTAAATAATCTCCGTTTGGCATTCTTGGAGATGAATGTCAAAGGTGGATTAGCTCCAGGCATGAGCAGTAGTGAGTTTGATGCCTCTACATTCCATGGAATGATTGTAAATTCTTCATCATCTTCTCACGGAGGCATGGCAACTTTTCCCAGAGTTCGTTCTCATGCAGATGTCTTTCCTGTCGGTATGTTGTCAAATTAATCAATTTCTGATTTTACTTGTTATTTCTTTCCATTTTGTTGCACCACTGCTGGTACCCTTAGTAACAGAAGGTGGTCATGGTCATGGGTGTCCTTGAGATGCAGAATGTTCATATCACATGGTCATGTTTGATTCTATGATTAGCTCCAATTATATTCATTACCTAAGCCAGCCACATATTCCTTGAAAATTTAGTATGGTTTATGTCTAGGCCTTTTATATATCTGCCGTAGCTGTCTGTATATAGCTGTCTAGGCCTTTTGCTATAAAAGTGCTAAAAAATGTTTTTTTTTGTTACTGAAATTTAAATATTAGCTATTTAATGAGGTAGATGAAAACTGAATACTTGGGATGGTGAGGTCTTCCCTTAGATTTCTGTTATGTATGCTCTTCTGTGTAGCACTTTTATATTGGTTTTATACTTGGACTGCAGAACTTATAGTTTCATGTTTCCTCACAGCAGAAAAATTTTTAAAGGTTGATGTCCTTTGGCATGCTTTACCCTTAGCGTAGGCTCAAGGCTTATGATTAATTCAGTGCATGTATATAAGGAGAACAAGAGGTGGATTAGCCTACTCCTTTGGGAGTTGATGAGGAAGTTTAAGAGGAGACTAAGGAGGGGGATGGTCATCATTATTTAAGACTACAGGAAGTTGAAGACCTATTATATAATGAATGGAAAATGTTCTGCATTTATAAAGAGGATGGTTATTTTGGCTTTGAATATAAGAAGAATATATGACAATATTGTGAAGGAAATAGTGGGAAGAATAAGTGACTGCTGGAAAAATGTGGTGAGTGGGAACAGCTTTAATATATAGTAATGTGGGCAATGAAACTGACTAACAAGACATTTTGATTAAAATCGATTATTTGAACATGCGGCTTACATTGCAAGAAAGAGGTATTTGAGTGGCCCCTGTTTTCATATGTTTGCAACTTGATGAGCCTTACCCTCTTTTTTTCAACTTGTTTTTTGGCCCATCTCAAAATATAATGGTGGCACAACAATGTTTGATGCATCAATTTCTTTTTAGAAAGTTTTCATTCAAATGAGAGAGTTCCTTTTGGATATCTCTCATGTCCCTATAGTTATTATTATTATTATTCTATTTCATTAGTATGGCTAAATTATGTAAGATAATACATTATACACTTAAATAAATCTGGGAAGTTCATTAGTAAAATTCTAGCCATGCCTCTGGCCTGTCATATCACTCAATAGTGTGAATTACATGAGACCTACTTTATTCCTGTATCCATCTACTTTTCTACTTATTATTTGAGTAAATAGCAATAATTTCTCTGTGGAAAAATAAATGTAGCAAATGATAGGAACAACTGTATAATCTGAATGCCAAATTTTAAGATTATTTCATCATCTTGTTGCTCATGAGTGATACGTCAGAATTGTAAATGACCCAAACAGATATTTGCTTAAAGCTTCAGAAACTGGCTCAATCTTAAATAATTGAACCAGTTTCTATCACAATAAGCGAATATGTGCTCTGACTGGGAAATAATACTATGATGTTGT
The DNA here is from genome assembly GCA_963169105.1 of Ceriagrion tenellum. NCBI lineage: Eukaryota > Metazoa > Arthropoda > Insecta > Odonata > Coenagrionidae > Ceriagrion > Ceriagrion tenellum. Next base: position 43,752,037 of record OY720633.1, on the reverse strand, counting down.
TGCTACTCTTGATAGGAAGGATTTTTGGCAGATTGCCATGTAGCTATTCCTAAGGTCTACATAAGATGAAGCCTATAAGAGCTTATAATTCTCAAATACTGAATAAAAAGGAAGTTAAAGCTTTGCATACAAAACTTATCACATTATTCCTCTTAAGTAGATTATACACAACAAAATTATGCAAATCCTCAAGGCGTGTGATAGGGTGAGTACCACTTTGAATTTATAAAGATATATATTAATGAATGAATAGGCTTTCATACATGCAAAACCCATCCCACGATATCTTATGCCTTTAGTTATAAAATGATTTAACAGCCATGGTGACATTATAAATGCTTCTTTTATGGTTTGTTTGACCCTGGTGAAAATTTTGTGTTAAAAAGAGCAGAATCTAGTTGAGCTTATACTTGGATCAACTTGTAATTTTGTGTTGGCAACTCAATTTGTGGGTGTTTTGGACTCGTAAGCTCCTTAATACACATATACTGCTTTGTGTGCTTTTGCTGGCCTAATGCCTCCTTGAGTTTCGGAGGTATTGGCTGGCCTGTTTAGTTACAGCAGTAAACAAATGTTTCTATATGGCCCTGGTTTCAAATGTATTCATCTCATATGTAGAGGAACTCAAATTGTATTGAATGAACTCCTTCAAATTGGCACTCATTTCAACTGTATTCAGCTTGTCCGTGAAGTAACTGGAATCTTCTTGAAAAACTTGCGTGATTTGGAACTCGTTTCAGGAATATTTAACTCATCCATGGAGTAACTAAAATTGATTGGCATTTATTCATTTGTTTTGGGTCTCATTTCAACCGTATTCAGCTCACCGGTGAGGTAACTTTTGTTATCTAAAATCAACTTGTTCCTTCTTATACTCACTTCATCATTTTATTGCTGCTTGGGAGGCAACTGACAATTTCTAGAATCGACTTTTTCCTTTTGACTCATCTTTATAGATTATACTATTTACTATATTTTTTCAGATGTAGGTAATAGGTTAATCATATACGAAGTGAATAGCTCATTTATCTAAGAAAACTAGCTGGAAAATGTTGATTGTAGTTTAAGGTTTTTTTAATTTTTCTCACTGCTCAAACTAGTGGATGATGCAGTATGAAACAAAGATATCATAATCTAGATGCTGGTGATTACTGGTTGGAATCTTAAGGTCCGGTGCTATTCAGATGAAATAGTAAGGTATGAAGGAGGTTAGTTTTTCCCAGTTAGACTCAACTAAATAGAAATTGAACTAAATGGGGCAAACTAGGAGGAAGTGGTTACTAAAAGTTAACACAAGTTGTTTTTAGCACAGTTCAAATGAGGTGATATGATATGAAGTGATTTTTCTTTCCTAGTAAAGTTGGTTTCTGCCAGTTGAAACGAATTGCCCTTTTTGTAGTTCAAAAGAGGCACATAATATGAAATGAAATCCATTGGCCTTTCGTACATAAAACGGATTTTTGCTATTTGAAAGGCATAGTCTCTTATGAATCGGTTATGGAAGGAGTTGGCACATTCTAGATGGATTCGGCTGAAACAGCAGTATTTGTTAAAAAGTGAATTTTGATGCCATTTCTAATTATATGGGATATGATACATGGCAGGGGTGCCTACGCTGGGATTACACGGCACAAGTTGTGCCATTGAAATTTTCATGGGGGGATTTTTGAAAAATTATTTTAATAATAAAGGTAGGAAAATAAATAAAATAATTTTTTTTCAATTTTATTTTTATTTTATTTTATTTCTTTTTAAAAATCTGGATGACAAGAATGACGAACATGATCTGAGGCTTCCAGTTATTATTTTTGGGGCAGAGGGGGATAAGATTTGCAAAAATTTTTTTATGAAAGAAGGAAAGAAACAAATTTTTATGCATAAAGAGATGTATTGTTATTTAGAAAAGTAGAAAAAAACAGTTTATTTGAAAAATTCAAAATATTTTTTAAAATTTCAGTTTTAAAAAATGGCAAAAATGAACATGAGAGAATGTCAGACAAGTGTATTAAAAAAGGCTTCTTCCATCCTTATCGATGTCTTGTTCACATTCCTGGTTCTCTATTCTGTTATGTACAAAATCCTGCTTTTACTCGCAGTTACAAGTTGCTCTGCTGAATGAAGCTTGAGTAGACTAAAACTTGTGAAAAATCGGTTGTGAAGTAGCTTGAGTGATCAATGGCTTTCAAATTTTTTGATTTTACCATCTGAAAAATCTATTTTTCAAGTGATTCCAAATGATTCAAGTGATTCCAATTGCGTTAACAACTTCTCAGAGGAAAAAGCTTTTATTAAACTCATAAGTATCATTGAAGTATTTTTTATGTAAATTTATATTATTTTTAGGATAAAAGTAAGATTTTTGTTCTAACTTATATTCCTTTTCTTTTTTAAATATTACCTTTTAATGATACTATAATTTAAATTTATTTATATTTCCAATTTAATACAAGGAAGCCAAAAGGAATAACCAAGTTTTAGGGGAAGGGAGGTTGGCACTATAGCTTTTGAGGAGAATCGGCACCTGTGTACGTGTATATTAGCTTATTGCTGTATAAATGTCAAATCTTTTAATTGAAATAGGATTAGTATTATCCAACACTCAAAACAGTCATTAGCTTGGCATTAATTTGAGCCTTTAGAAAATATAGCCATATTATATGTATGCTTGACCTTTTCCTTCAACTCTTCATTGCCAAAAAACACTGGTATGTGCTAGGATATTAATTCAAATTGCTTAGGTAGGTAGATAGGTAGGATTCGTATATATCAGGTGGTGTAGGTATATTTGAGTGTGAAATAGAACTGTAGTTATCTGTGAAATGCACATTTGTGAAATATTTTTTGTTTTCTTTTGCTCTTATGATAACTTTATCATGGTCTTACAATTGTCTGCAAAGTTAAGAAATCTCCATTGATTTTTAATGGTTTTCTTTTGTGAAATTTCCATACGGATGCATTTTAAGCAAAATTTCTATCACATATGATTCTTGTCAAAGTAAGAAGAATCTTTTTATACTCTACCTAGTAAAATGGAATAAAACAAGGGGAAATGAGTATCTTTTTCTAATGTAAAAATGAATTGGTACAATATGAAACAAGTTTCCTATTATCCATATGATATGAGTTCATACAACATGAAACAAGTTGCCTTGTCTCAAGGTGTATCAAGTTGATGCTAGAAGAGACAAGTCATAAATGGGCAATGTAGCAATAAAGGAAACAACTAGGAAATGCTTTCGGAGTACTAGTTAACACTTAATTGATAGTACGTAACGGTTTCAATAGTTGGTAATGGTTAGCAAATATCTAAGTCATGATTTTTACCTGACCCTTTTCTATGAATACTCAACTGAGCAGCTATATAAGTTTTACACTCCCTCATGTCAGCTTTTCTTTTGTGCAAAGGTTGTTGCCTTCTTCCGATCATTTGGTGCAACGGAAGTTTTCAAATAATAGTAAAATTTAAACATGTACAATTAATAAGTAAAGGAAACCCAAGATTTGCTGTTTCACGGGATATTCAATTTATGCCAGCATCCATGTCATTTTTTAATATTATCACTGCCATAATAACCTCATGCTCATTATCGCTACCTCTTTGTTGACATTCCTGTATCATAATTTGTATGCCTCTCTTTTATTGTCTGCTCCTCTATTTAGAATTATAAATTCCTCAAAATACTCTAAAATTTCCTGGTATTGCATTCATCCCAAACAATCTCACCATTTATATTATATGCTGCATTCATTCCCTTATCCTTTGCAATTCAACTATTTCTAACAGAGCTTTTTATTCCCTTCAAAATAAATCTACATTTTCACTGCCTCAAGTATCCTCATTCTTTCCTTATTCTCTTTTATTACATTTTGGGATTCCAATCTTTTTCTCTCTCTAAACATCACAAGATTGCTTTTCCCTTCCTCAAATTATATTGCAGTCAATCACGTGTGTGCCTCTGTCTTTAAACTCTACAATTATCAAACTGTCAGTCCACCAAGCATCATCTTTCATTTTCCTAATGCCTCCTCTCTGTATACACTTTCATCTTATACTAAAAGAACTCCTCTCAGATTTTTCTATGCCTCACTTATATTCCTGTTTTTGTTATATTCACCCCATTCCCTGTGCTTCAAGGATAGAGAATCCTCAAGCAAGTATCCATACTGTATCCTTACCTCATTTTCTAACCAACTTACCCCTTCTACTCTCACATGCTTATGCATAACATACTTTTATAGAACCCTTTTTCTGCCCATATTCACTTGAAAGATAACCAAATGCTGGTTTGTTCCACATTAAGCTCTCCTTATAACCATTATATTCTATGCTGACTCTGTCTCTCATCATATGTAATGAGGTCATTCTGCTCTTACAGTCACTCGAGTGGATCCTTTGCTGTATAAATAATGCATTTTCATATGCTTGAACCATGAATTCCATACAAACCATCCTGTTTTCAATCATGCACTCACCAAGTGTTCACTGTTATCTTTCAATTGAAAGCCACCAAATGGGTTCCAAGATTCCAACCAGTTTTGTTCCTCAGGAACCATTTAGAGGTCAAAGTTAACACCCTGATTGCCATACGCACTGTAATATTCTCTCTTCTTTAAGAACTATACCACCGAAGCCTGTCCTCTCAAGATGACTGTTCCCTTAACAATGCCCAACATGCATCTCTGATGCATAGTCTAGAAACTTATGTATTGCTTTATTGATACAAAGCAACATATCATGACAACTTAGTGCTGGGAATGGAGTGGACGTTTTCAAAGTGATTGTTTGCCGTGCTTTCAATCGAAGCCTCCGATTACTCATAATTGAGTCTCCTCTTTTTCTCTGCTCGTTTATCACCATTGTTGGGATTGTTTATTAATTTATTTATGCTTGGAGTTAGATTTTAACGATCCCCATTTTAATATTTACAATGTTAAATAACTTAATAATTTAATCTAACATATTATTACAAGCTTCATAGTCCAAAGGAAGGGAAGTCAAATTTCTTGCATGTCGTTGGGTGTCAGTGCCATCAGGAGTCAAGTTTGACTCGCAGCTCTGAGAACCTCTGATCCCTCCGATTACCTCCGTTCCTTTGCCTTGCCACCGATTGCCGGCGTCCTCCGTCGCTAGTACTGGAGGCATCCGGAGAATGCACTGTAAACGCAATCTCCGATTCAATCAGCAGAGAACTGCCTCCAGTTCGCAGCACTATGAAAACTTATCATTAATCAGATTAGAGATGGGTAAAGTACTCTAATTTTTGTTTGAGGTAAATTACCATGGTAAATTAATGTAATTTTCCAGTAATTTTAATTTTCTGATTTTAATAGCTAATAGAGGATTAAAAGAAAAGCCAATAGAACATTTATATCTTGGTTATAGTCCATGCATTTTAATACAATTTTGTAACTATTTGAATAGTTCTTTTGACTTGGCTATTTGCCCTTGGGTAATTTGGGGAGACTGTTACTATCTGAAACTTCCACTTATTTGCAAATTATTTAAACTTATACCAAATGGATTAGTATCTGCAATTACAATTTGTGGAATACAGGGGTGATTAAATATACTTTTAAGAGCTTGAATTACAGAAGAAGAACTTTTGTTTTTTATTTCCTCCAATTCACACCATTTTGAGTAGTAGTCAGCTAAAATTAGGTATGTCTTGCCATGAATCTGAGCTGTCTATTCCTACTTCTTTTAAATTGTAGTTCTGGATTTCATATGACAGCTAGGGCTCTTTTATGCTGGCATTCATAGACATTTAGCAACTGTGACAATTTTGAGTCATTTTCTCTATATCAGAATACATTCCAGACCAGAACATAACCTGCCTTGCTTTTTCATACTGGTAAGAATAAAAACTCAATGTGTAGTAAATTTCCACACTGTTTTAATAAACACTGACCATGGTTTCCACACTTTATGTCATTCTCAAGAGGAGATCGTTGAGATAAGATTTTTAAAGTTATGGTAAACATGTGCACATTCTGAAATCTTTCTTTTATCGTTTGGCCATCCATTCCAATATCACCCTTCTACAAACTCACCTTGAGAATGACATAAAGTGTTGAAACCATGGTCAGTGTTTCTTGAAACATTGTAGAAATAGACTATTAAGTTTTTATTCTTAACAGTATGAATGTTGAATATTTCCACAAAGTTACACTTGAAACTCTTTCACACTGCCTTGCTTTAGCTTTTTCCAATTCCCAAGTGGTTCTCATGCAATAATATCAACATTGGTTTTTGTAATGATGATGGCACAATTAATTCTTAATTAATGAAAATAAAATCTTCCTCAACAATAAGATCATTGAGATAAGATTTTTAAAGTTATGATAAACCTGTACACATTCTGAAATTTTTCTTTTATCGTTTGGCCATCCAATCCAATACCCTTCTACAAGCTTCAAAACTGAGTCTCTTTCTGACTATAACTTAAATTCCGCTTTCTTTTTTTCAGAAATAGCAAGGTCTCTAAAAATGGAATGTACATTTTAGGTATTCCTTTATATTTCCTCATGGACCATGGGTTTATTGATATTCACTCAAGAAAACAAGTCCATTAAGACCATAGATTTCTCATGATCTGTGCTACATATTTATATCATATTTTACCAACTTTAATTGTATCCTTTGTAATCTGGGCAACATCAATTTTACTATGGGCTTATTCATTTTACTCTTTAGATGTTTTAAATCATTATAAACAATAAATTTATCCCCTTGATCCTTTGACAGTCCAGTCAAAAGAGGTGAAAGTGAGAAGCAAGGAAGTGCTAGCAAGGACAAATCAGCAACAGAATATTTTAAGATCAGTAAGCAAGAGGAAGGCAAACTGGATGGGACGTGTCCTCAGGAAAGATTGCCTATTGAAAAGAATATTAGAAGGAAAGATCGAGGAAAAGAGGCAGAAGAAGATGAAGAAGTAATATGTTGAAGGATATTATGAATGGAAGGAGTTACGAGAGGCTGAGGGAGGCAGCACAAGATTAATGAGCATGGAGGGAGCTGTTCAATTGAAACCTGTCAATGGACAGATTCACCTTCGAAGAAGGTTCCTTGTTGTGAAATTTCTAAACCACATGCATGGTACTTAGCAATTCTCTCTCTATTTGGGCATATACAATGCTGGACATAAGACAGTTTTCTAGAAAAAAATTTTTCTTCATTATCTAATGGCTACCCAGGTAAAAATTTGGTCTGTAACTGCTCTGAAACTGGTCTGTAATTGCTCTGAAAGACTAATATCTATCAGATCTGGAAGTGGTCTGTAATGGGACTGAACTGGTCAGGATTTTCAAGATATTTCAAGATGTTTCAAATCCAAACTGGTAGCAGAGACCACTTTCAGATTAGGTAGTGGTCCTACCAAGCAGTAAGAGACCATTTTTTTATCTGGGAAGACATATTAATCAGTGGTTTATTAATTATAGTGTGAAAGTAGGAAAAAATATGAAAACTCTGAGAATTTTTGGCAATTATAGACCTCCCACTGTCAGAACAGCTAAATGTTAGCTCTGGCACAATGAACTCTGCTCATGCTAAGTATTTAATTGTTTTTGGGTGTTGGTTTCCAATGTGTCTTTTGTCTTGAGTTAAAATGTGAGTACATGGTCATGACATATTCCTGAATCAATAATTTCATGCACACTGGCTTTGCGAATGTAAAAATTCCCTTTTTGGGGCCTTTATAGATTCTTATTTGTTCTTATGTGTAAAGGTTTGAATGACCAATATGATTAGTGTTTTATTCTCAGCTCTTTGGGGAAGTTGCAAAAAATTACAGAAATTCATTAAAGTAGCTTAACTGTTCAACCTAAACCTGGACTGATAGCAATTAAGTATATTCAGTCGAAAGAATTTTGATGAGCTTTAGCTGGTGCTTTGAGACATAATGATCCCCTTCAATCAAATTAACCATCCTTCTTAGCATGTATACTATATAGTCGATTGCTAGTTGGGGGAGCCTTTGACAGGAGCTCAGGCACCTAGACCTTGAGTGGTCCATTGTGCCAACCCCATGTTTAACCTGCCTGATACATGCAGACAGGGGACAAGAGAGCCACGGTGAAGGTATGAATGGTTACGCATCCAACCCTTGTCTGGGCCCAACATTGCCTAACTTCAGTGATCTTACGGGAACTGGTGTTTCTGCGTATACTATACAACTACAAAGTTGTACTACAAGGAATTTGGGAGAGGGGGGAGGGTCCTTCCCCTCCCCTACCATGAACTTGTATATATCATCATCATCATTGGCAGACTGCTGTTTAGCAGGTCCTCAGTAGCCTCTCCTCCAGACAACTCTGTCTTGTGCCTTCCTCTTCATCCCCATGTACTATGACTGAATTTATATTTGCACCTGAAGATGACACGAAGTTTCGGAACCCAGGTCATGCAAATAAACCTCTAGTGGAGTTAACAAAGTCCTTTTTATTTGATCCATCCACAAGGTTTAACCAGTCGTTCGTTTTGGATTTATTGCATATTTATTAGGCCCATAAGTCCACACTGACTTTTGCCAAAACATGGCTACATGATGTTTATTTTATCATTTATACACACGAATATGAGTGAGGAGGTAGCTGAAAAGTAGAATGAATGAAAAGAAATGATCAAAGAACCCTTCTGGACAGCTCGAAAAAAAAACATTTTCCCTTTTACCCCCATCCCTTGATATTGGTGGTAAAATAAACTTTTAGAGATGTGCAATTTAAAGGCAACTAACATCTCCACAACTTACTTGAGTGCATATTTACTGAAATCAGTTTTTCATAGAATTTAAGCAATCCAAAGGAACAGAAAAGTGACAATTTTGCTGGAATTGCGATTTTACCCCTTTCTTTGCTGCTCTGTACCTCCTTTGCTATTGGTTGTAGAAACAAAGTAAAGAATGATTCTAGTAGGAAATTTTTCCCTCTATAAGAATGAAAATGGATAAAATTTAGCTATGATGCACCGTCTAGGAGTTATAAGCGAAAAACTGGGCCTTTGTGTGTGCAAACCTGTGTACAAAATGTGCCTTTTTTGGTGGTTTTTCAAGATGGTAGAAAACACAGAGGGGTGGGGATGACGTATACTTGGGTTTTTCGCGCACTAACCATCCCGAACAACATATAAAAACTCAGAACTTCCTGATTTAATGTTGGGTTGGACCCCACAAGTGACTGGACTATTGTCATATGCATTTTGTATGTCTCTGGATGAATAAAAAATATTATTATTATTACAGCTTCACTCACATGTCTTACTTTATCTCTCCAGTTCTTGAAGTATTTTGATCAGATTGATCTTATAATATGTTTTTTCTTGCCAACTAGGTCCAATCAGGGGATGGCACATGGATGGAACTGGAGAAAATAGTGCTCCTGTGGCCATAGGGGACTACTGGCACTATCCTCTGCCTTCCAGGCCTATTTCCATTGGGTACATGGACTATGTGCATCCAGATGCGAGGGCGGGGGTGGCAGCTGGATGGACTGGTGGGGTGTGGGAAGGTGACAGTGGTGGATCTTTGAGGGAGAAGCGTATTATGGCTAGGGGAGCTGTGAGAAGAGCTCTCTCTGTGGGTGATCTTAGAGTGGCAGCTAGTATCAGTGGATCACCATTTCCAAATTCATCTGCATTCCCAGCCTCTTCTGATGGAAGTAGGACTTCACTTGGTGCAGAGTCAGATGATTTTCACAAGTACAAAGATGTTGCTCTTTGACGTTATGGCATGTAGAATTTTTGTTGAGTTTTCTTTTTTAACGTTGAAAAATAATTAAAAAATGACCAGTGCTTGTTGAATTCCTGCTCAAGTGTGTTCTATGTGTTGAAAACTTGTGTGCAATACTTTTGGGCGTGTGAAAGACAGATCTTTTGAGTTTGAACCTTCCTGTGTACAGTGCAATTGCATCGTTTGCGGTGGTGGAGTTTTACCATGGTCTTAAATTCATTAGGTCTTGATGCTTTACATAATTTTATGAAATTTTGTGAAGAGGGACCTAGAGAGTACCTGAGGATGTAACACTGCTTTATGCTGCGAGTTGTTAAACTTGTTTCAGCAGTGACATCAAAATGAGAGAAAAAATGGATAGTCATAGGATCAGGTGCAATGAAGATAGATCCAAGTTAATGGGTAACCAAGTCAATATATCAACCACAAAAATAAACTATTGTAGTTTTTTGAATGATATTTTTCCCTTTGTATATTTCTGTACATTTAACAAGCATAAAACTTGTAATTTAATACTGATAATGAGGGTGAAAGCTATGATATATGAAGAAATGCATTTGTTACAAAATGGGCTGTAATCATAATAAGTGCCATAATAAATTAATCTTCTATATTATCCTTGGCTAGACCCTAACATACTTAGTCTTTGGTGGGCATCACTGGGTAAATCTGTTGGTACTCATCAGAAATATCGCTCATTTTATGGCCAGTTAGATGCTTGTGATGACAAGGCCATTATTTGTGCATTTTTAATTTCCGAAACTAGATTGATGTTAACTGATCACAAGCTTTTGCAATCGTAAGAAATAATTGCCTATTTGCCAAAGAGTGTCAGTACAATTTTGACATATGGATGGATAGATCTGAAAGGTATATCAGTTGGCTTCGAGCTACACCAAGTTACACATCATCATGGTCATTTTTTTCAATCTTAAGGTTGGTAATTTCACCCCTACATTATTTCCCTTTCATTGCTAACTTTCTTACTCTAGCAATGTTTTCACCCTATACCTCAATTTGATTTGACCCATTGGTATGTCTGTTGGACTTTCTTGTGAGGCATTCCCATTTATATTGCTTTCTGAAACATTTCTAAAGATGTATTGTCTCTATTTGGTGTCTCAAACAGTCCACTCATGTAAATCCTCCCTCATTTCTTCATTTATTTGTTCCCTTAATTATCAGCAGCTGCCTTCTGTACTACGTTTTGAAGGCTTTAATTATTCCTACCTTTATTTTTCCTAATTCTCTCTCATTTCATAGGGTTTCCACTCCATGATGGTGCGGGGCAGTCTTTCTTTGGGCATCCTCTGAAAATGTCCGTACCACAGCAGTTGTTTTGACTTGATTTCGTCCAGAATGGTTGTTGTCATTTTCATAATTTCTTGAATTCTCTCATTTCTTACTCTATCAAACCTGGATTTTCCGGCTGCCCTTCTGAGGAAGTCCATTTCTGTAGCTACAAGTTTCTTTTCGTCACTCACATTCATTTGCCATATTTCACTTCCATATGTAAGTATGCTTTTAAATATGGTGTTGTATATGTATCTACATATATGTATCTTTCTATTTGATATATCTTTGCTCCATAGTATTGAATTTAACATATTAATGGTTGTTCTACCTTTATTAATCCTATCTTTTAATAGTTTCTGCGCTCCTTCCACTGCTGTGTATTTTTATGCCTAAATATTCATATGAATCACATGCCCCTACTATTTCATTGCTATCCTCAAGCACAATGTCTTCAGTTTTTCCTCCAATACACATATACTTAGTTTTGTGCATGTTGATATCCAATCCCCATGCACTATATGCTTCTTTTAGCTTTCTAAACATAAAGTTAATATCATCTCTGTCTTGGGCTAGAATTACCTGGTCATCTGCATAATGTAGTGTGTAGATAGTCTTGTCTCCTACAGGCAAGCCCATGTTTGCGCATTGTCTTTTCTATTGTTTAAGGGCACCGTCGAGATATATTCTGAAAGGAGAAAGAGAGGAAGACCACCTAACTCATGGAGAAGCGGAATAGCCAAAGCCATGGTGGAGAGAAACCTGCAAGAAGGAGATTGGGAAAACAGAGAGGCCTGGAAATTGGATGCTGTAAAGCGCAAGCAAGCGCTCTAAAGACGGACATATATATACATATTTTTCCTAAGACACGTCTGTGTAGTCCATCAAGCTATGATCCTCATTAGTAGTTTAAGGTAATGTTTCCTAATTTGTGATCCCTTCGTGTCTATGGGTTAATGTTCTTTCTCTATCATTAATGCCTTCTTTGCTTGGGCTACTCCTATTTTGATTTCCAGTTTCCTTCTTCCATACCATCCAGTTTTGCTTAGAAGGTAAGTACTTTTCTTGATCTATGTTCTTTGGACAGTTTAATCCTACTGATAAAATATAACACAACTATAGTAGTATACACACTTTAATATATTACTTCACCACCGACCATGGTTTCGACATATTATGTCATTTTCAAGGTGATGGGACAGACACTCTCACATGTATTTATACCAGAGCGACCAGAGCCAAGATAGGAGGAGGGGGTATATGGAAGAGGCGGGGGGGGGGAAGGGGGAAGTGGGAGGGGGAAAGAACAGATTGGGTGAACATATGAAGGTCGATGACGTAAAACAGAGGACAAAGTGGGGTGTGGGTGAAGGTCAGGGTTTTGTTATAGGGATGCTTAGCTTTAACAAAGGTGAGTCAGAACAGAATAAAACATTGTTGCAAAGTTCATCCGGGCTAATGAAAATTTCAAACTTTTCCATAAAATCCAATTTAAGCCCTTTGTCATTACAATGTAAAATATCTATGTCAAAGTTGCTAAAATGATTACACCAGCATAAATGATTTGCAAAACAAGATTTTCCATCATTATGTATAAAACTTCTTCTATGTTCCTTCACTTTGTATATAAACCTTCTACCAGTCTGTCCAACATAACAAATACCACAGTCCTCACACTTTAATTTATACACTCCACTTTTGTCCATACGGTCATAATTGTCCTTAGTATTAAATAAAATCTTGTCAAGCGTCAAAGGGTTATACAATGAGATGTTACAATTATTTTTGGGGACAATATGCTCTAGTTTATAAGATATATTTCTAATAAAAGGTAATTTGACCCAGCGGGTAATTTTATTCGGACCATACACAGAGATGTCAACAATTTGGTAGTTCTTTTGGAGCAATAGCGGTTAAGCATCTTGTCTAAGCACTTAATGTTGAAGCCATTCCTAATTGCTATGGTTTTTATTACTTTGAGTTCTTTATCAAAGTTATGGATCGTCATCGGAATGTTCACTAGACGGTTGATCATACACCTCAATGCGGCTAGCTTGTGCAAATGGTGGTGAGATGAATCTACAGGAATAATCACATCTGTGAAGGTATCTTTTCTGTATATACAGAGATCATGTTTACTTCTGTTAATTGTAACATTTAAATCCAAGAAATTGATTTTGTCCCTGCCATACTCAACCGTAAGTTTTATCTTGTCATCCATGGTCGGTGTTGAAGTAATATATTAAAGAGTGGATATTACTATTGTTGTGTTATATTTTATCATGGATATATCGCATCCACAATGTAAAGCCTGAAACAATTTCATATAATCCTACTGGTCTATTGTTCTATTTTGACTCCTATGGATGACCTACCATTAGGTCCCTCTTGAATTCCTCTTAACGTCCCTTTCTTCTTATTTCGTCCAGAATTCCTATACTCTTCATTCTTCCCCATTGTTCTCCCCTCAATTATTCTCTTCAACATTACCTCTCCATTCAAAACATTCTCCATCCATCTCTTCTGCCTCCTCCAAACATACACCACTAGCTTCCTCTCCTCTCCAACCATATTCAATACCTCTTTATTCATCTTCCTCTCTACCCAGCTTGCCCTCTCCATCCTTATTCCTTTTCATGTTTTGTAGTACTCTTTTAATTTCACTCTCAAGGATACCTGGTCTGATGTCATCTCTGTTGATGTTGTCTTCCCTTTTTATATATAACCAACTTGGCCTTATTTCCATATTGTGGAGCTCTTTGATGTATTACTTCTACCTTTCTTGGATCTCTTTTGAATCTACTACATATCAACTTTCCTGTCTTGTGTGTAGATTCCCTTACAGTGCATCCTATGTTCCCTCTTTTTGAAAAATTTCCAAGGATTCAATCTCTTCTCCACACTATGCTTCTTTAGCTTCTCTTCAAAGCCTGTTGTGGAATTCCATGTATTTCTTATTGCAGAGTTCTGAGTTAATGCTCTTCCATTTCCTTCCCTCATGCATCTCGATTATAATTCCATTTGAGACCCACATATTTCTAATGTTAGTTTACTAACTATGCCTACCATGGCATACACTGCCTCTACAATCCCTTTTGTCATACTCTCCCATCCATCTTTCACTGGTCTCATTCCCTGATTTTATCAACCTGCTCTTTAAACTTCTTTTTCATTGCCCCAGTGAATTCCTCTGTATTTCACTTTCGTACCCTCCTCGTATTTTTTAGTGTAACATGGCATTTCATCACTTATAAGTAGTGATCTGTGTCTGCATCAGCCCCTGGATGGGTATGCTAGTTTTTAGCACCGTTTCTGGATTTGTCACCATTATATTATCTACCTGGTACCAATCTGTATCTCCTAGCTTCTTCCAGGTGTACCTATGTCAAAGGAGATGCTTGAACCATGTGTTTGTTATTACTAGATTATTTCTCCAGTAAAAGTCAACTGCTTTCTCACCAGCCATTTATCCTTCCTAGCCCATTGTTGCCTACTTCCCGCCCATCCCCTTCTTCATTGCATTCCAATCTCCCATTACTACTAACTGCTTATTTCCAGGTATTCCATCAATTATTTCCTCCAGCTGATCACATTCCCTGTCTAATTCTTCCTCTCTATGATTTGAGGTTGGCATATAAATATGGATTAAAATTATGTTTGTTAAATCTGCCTTTAGCTCTGAGACTACTTTTCCATCACTCACCTGTTCTGCATAGACTACTATTATACCAAGTTTCCTGTTCACTATGAATGCAACGCCATATTGGCTTTCATCCCCTCCTCTAAATATCACTCTTTAGTCATCACTGCAATAGTCCTCATCTTTCCATCTTACTCTGCTCCGACCCTAGATGTCTACACCAGTTCTCCAGTTGTTTCTTTTTATTCTCTAACTTGCCTGCCCTTAGTGTAGTCTACACATTCCATATATCTATTCTGATTGTTCCTTTTCTCTTCTGCATCAGCAATATCTCAGTGTAAGGATTTCATGCGATGATGACCACAGGAGTCTTTCCGGTCTTTCCTTTCTGCTGCTGGGCATGACTCCCGGCCCATTGGGCTGAGTCCTGTAGTTACAACGATTTGTTGTTATGTGAAAACTGTCCATAGTTACAAGAGTTTTAATTGAGTAGTATTCCATGGCCTTTTCAACAGCGTTGTTTATTTGACACCATCACATGAGAGGCTGCTCCACAGGGGTCAGATGCCTTTTGCAACCGCCTCACTGAGGAACAGATGCTGGACGGACTACCAGTCACCTTCCTTATGTAACTCTTCTGTTGTTTTTTGTGTATGTTTTATAACCTTCATTCACTGCATGGTGTCTTAATTCTTATAATTTAGGAGAAGATCTTCAGGGTTGTTACCAGATTCCCGATTTCAAATTCCCTGACAAAAATCTTCATTTCCCCTGACTTTTTCACCCTCTCCTTTCGATCGTTACGTAACATTTTTGAAGGGTAAGAGTCAATATAATACAAAATACATTTTAAAAATGTATTTAAATTCTTTTTAAAATGCATTTCTTTACAATGAACACAAAAAACAGTAAATTGTAAACTTAATTACAGTCAAATGAAAGTCAAAATATGGTGGCAAATTTAAAATGACCCATCAAACAAAAAGTCTACATTCAGCGATGTGGATGTAGAACATAGCTAACCACAACATCACAGAAATGCTATACATGGCCACATAGTGCTCTCAGCCTCTTGTCGATAGTATCGCACTCCAATTGGTTTTCTAGCAAAAGTTTGATTTTCTTGGCTCTTAAATCTTTAACTTGCTCCCCAATCATTCTTTGGTCTTTTTTCTTTTGCCTCTCTTCCTTGTCTTCTTTCCCTCTCTCACATTGTACCACTCCATACTCTACGTGCGCATGTCGCACTCTTGAAATCATTAGGTCACTAATTTCCACATTAAGAATTCTGCCGGCCAAATTCACGGCGTCGTACACTTGCCTTTGCGTGACCAGTGTCTGTGGGAGTTGGTTTTCGATACTAACTTCTTTGTTTATGGAAAATCCCCTATCCACAAAGGCATTTCTATGGCTCAATATTAAAATCATGTAGATCAAATCTACCATTAATCCAGAGCACTTCTGCGACATTAAAATGTGCCTCCAAAAGTGATCAAGACGGGTGTGGTCTTGATCATATTCTTTCAAGCCAACAGACAGCAGGTTTGTTAATAAAAGTCTTGAATTCAGCTTCTAGCGAGTTGCACTCTAAAGCAGAGAACCACTGCCTTAGCTGCAGCAATGAGAGGCAGTTCTGGAAGCGAGCGAGAGCTGCATCTTTGGATTTCACTATGAACTTCGGATCACAAAACATGATAGCCTTGCAAATCTTGTACTGAAGTGGAGGCTTTTCTAATATCTTGGCCAATAATACTTTTAGAAAAGTAACACACCCTTCTCTAAACTGCAAAATATCCTTCCTCGATACTTGATCCACCTTCCCGATAGCTTCTTTCACAGAGAAAATAAGGACTATATCTTTGGCAGGAATTATGTTTCCTGCGTTGGTTACATCAATATCACATAATTTGTTAGGCAGTAGGTACTCTTTCTTTACAAAGATCTTGTACAAATCTATGACTAGAGGACATAAATCAGTGTGCAAAAATGGAGCCATAGGGTTGTTTGTTTGATAGGCAGTTAAAAAGGGTTTAATAATGTGTACCACATATGAGAAAAAAGTAAGCTTGGCTCCCAACATTTTATCCTTGACAGCTTTAGTCACGTAGGTGAAACTGGCTGACAGAATCTTGTCATCTTTACCCCCTTTTTTGACTCGTTCGACAACCTTGAACATGTTGGGAAGAATTTTAACCCCAGTGTCCTCCATTGAACTGTTGTTGAGCCATCGAACAGAGGAATTTGGAGGAAACACAGAAGACCCCGTCCAGTTAGTGTACTTGGTCCGGCTGATGGGTACATCTTTGAAGATGTTGTATGACACTCTCATGTACAGAGGCATTCACGCCTTCTTTAAAAGCATTGTGGAGAACATGCAAGCCACATGACAAGTAAAGATGGCTTATGCAAAGGCATATGCACAGCTAGCAATGCTCCTCAGGGCGGTGGAGCATTGAGCGGCAGAAAGACAAACTTGTTTGGCACCCGGCTGACCCAGGCCAGCTCAGCCAGCCGACAGTGCGGCGTTTCTTTTGGATTGCGTGACATGACATTCATTTTCCCTGATGCCATGGACGAGATTCCCTGACTTTTCCCTGATTTCCCTCACCTGTAACAACCCTGATCTTACCGTTATTGTGTAAATAATTTTGTCACAATATACCACAAAAAATCAACCATAGGCCTTGGAATACTACTAAATGAAAACCCTTTGAATTATGGTCAATGACTGGGTCAGATTTTGCCTGAAGACTTAAATACATAGTTGAAATCTGCTGGGTATGAATCTTCCAATGAGACTAAGATAAATTTAGCACAACATTCTGGATCATGCCGTGTCACCATATTAATTTTAGTGTAATATGATGCACCTATTTCACCATAAACAATATCAAAGTATAAAGTTCATTCATCTCTTTTGATATGAGGCCAAAACTAATTAATTACACATATCAATTTTATGGTTACATTAAACATGATGAGTTCTTCCAATATCCTGCTTATTACTCTGGTGGATTCAGGGATATAGGATTATTGTGAAGAGGTGTAACTGTGTTCTGTGAAAGGTTTACCACTCTGTTTCTCAAGCTGATTTGAAAGTCAAAAGTATTACCAAAGTGTAATTTGGCCTGCTGTTTTTTGTCCATAGTTTAGATTTCAAAAAGCTGAGATATACAGTATTTAGTAAGCTGATAAATGTTTTCATCCTCAAGGTGAGCACAACTCAATGAAAGTAGGGATTACATGAACACAGCTCAATGGATGACCAATGAAGTACGTGTATATGTAGTTATATTACTGAAAATTGCATATTAGTGAAAATCCTGTTTTTTGCATAGAATTTCTTCGCATTATATATGACCTTACATGCAGTTAAACCAAACAAAAAAACATATGTAACAAAGTCAGTTTTTCAACTTTATTCACTCTCTCATTTTCAATGTCATATTACTGCATTGCTTTAATTTGGTGATCTTTATCTGGGAGAAAAAGGACAAAATGATGCAACCATTACATGTGACATGCTTCGATTGTTTTATTTAGTCAGCAAGTTATCTTAACTTCAGGCACAGGAAAAGATGAAAGATTATTAATCTATAAGAAACTACAAAATTGAGGAATGTCTACCAAGATGCAGGAAATTAAGTCTCAATTCCTCCCAACCAATAAATTAGACAAACGAATACAAGTTATTTGCAGATGTTAACAGCATTTGCAAGTTCAACAGTAGTCATGTATCCATCAGCTCAAAAATATATTCCATTTAAGAACCTAGATAAAGCTATTTAAATCTCTCAATAAGTTATTCTTCTCAAGTTATGGACAATTATTTTTACAAAAATATAACACAAAATTAGTAGGTAATAGCAATCTGGAGATGTTTACCATTAGCCATCTCATTTAAAAATACTCAGGCAACAAGAACATTTTCTATTAATTATCATTTGAGTTATCTTTCCTCTTCTTCTGGATCTCCTGAGAATACAACTTTCAGCAGCTCACGACAATAATCAGCTTCCTCCTGAAAAGAAATAATTGCCCCAGGAGTAAAAATTTAGATCTGCATACAAAGCATATGCCATAACTTCAAGTGGTATCACAGTATGAATAAGCAACAGGATAAGAAATCATGATTCACAAAACTTTTTG
Organism: Ceriagrion tenellum; assembly: GCA_963169105.1. Lineage (NCBI taxonomy): Eukaryota > Metazoa > Arthropoda > Insecta > Odonata > Coenagrionidae > Ceriagrion > Ceriagrion tenellum. Next base: position 43,733,230 of record OY720633.1, on the reverse strand, counting down.
AAGATGAAAATTTTCTTTTTTGAAGAGAAAAAATGAAGAAAAAAATTTGAAGAGTACACACATCAATAATGGATATGGCTCTCTTACTGCAAAAAGTTCTGTCTTAACTAAACTCCATTTCCAATGGATTATTTCATTTGAGCTGATTGGTAAATTTTTGGACAGTATTCATAGTTATATCCTAATTTCTGGCATATCTTTCCATTTTCACTCCTATGGATGACCTGCCATTAGATCTCTCTTGAATTCCTCATTCGCATCCCTCTTTTTATATTGTCCAGAATTCCTATCCTCTCCCTTGCTTCCCCAGTGTTCTCGCCTCTATTACCCTCTTCAACATTCCCTCTCTTTTCAAAACATCCTCCATCCTTCACCTGCCCCATCCAAACCTCTGCTACCAGCTTCCTCTCCAACCACATCCAATACCTTAGTTAGTGCTTCTCACCACACAGCTCACCCTTTCCTTCCTTCTCCACACATCTCAAACACCTCAAGTTTATCGACATCCTCCCTTGGCAATGACCAAGTCTCCAACCTATATAGTGCCACACTATATATGTATTACGATTTTCACCAGTCTCTTCTTTACACCTTGACTCAGGCCCCCCTCATCAATTCCCTCCTCTTCCAAAATGCTTCTTTAGCCATGATAATTCTACATTTTTTTGTCCCTACCACTAAACCTCTTCTCCAAAATACTACCTTGATACGTAAACTGCTCAACTTACACTATTTTATGTCCTCTCACCCTCATATTCTGCCCAGCTGTCTTTGTTCTAGAGAATCTCATCACTTTCATCTTCATATCATTTCTTTCGCACTGCCCCTCAAACGCATTCATGATTGATTTTGAACCCCTTGGCTGACTGACAAACCAATGCTTGATCATCTGCCAATCTCACTGACTTAATCAGATCTCCTCCTACCTTTATTTCTACCACCATCTCTCCCCATGCCTCCCACACAATTTCTTCTGAATACTATTTAAAAAGTAATGGTAATAGTGGGCACCCTTGTTCCAATCCCAGTCTTATCAAGGCCTAACCTGCTTCTCCTAAGGCTATCCCAACCCTAGCCTTCTAGTTTATTTATAGATTCTGGATAAGATGTTTGTCCTTCCAATCGACTCCTAATTTCTTCACTGCTTCCATTACTTTTGCCCCATTAAACCCTATCTCAGAATCTGGAAAGCTAGCAAAAACATCCCATATTTTATGATTTTTTCTACTATTGTCCTCATTATTCCCATTGCATACTGTGTTACAGACCCTCCAAACTGATCATCGCCTACGTATTCGTTAGCCTGGCTCTCCAGCCTTCTCTTTACAATTCCATGGATTACTTAGGCTGGGGGTGATATTAAATTAATTACCCTATAGTCCTTGCTTGTCTTTAGTATTGGAATTTGTGTAGTCTTCATGAAATCCTCTGGCCAGACTCCATCCTCATTAGTCCAATGAATGACTGGAAAAATCAGCACTTTGTAAAATCGAATTCCATAGGAATGAGTATCTTTAAAGAGCATTGCGATGAAGCTATTTTTTTGTTTTCTTAAATTAGGATGTACTCTAGCGACGTAATCGCATGATTAGCGAAGTTGTAATTTATGAAAGTTTATTTAAATTTGTATTCATGCCAACAGAATGCATAAAGTTGAACAAAAATAACTTGTCGGAGGTTGATGCTTCCGATTTTTGGAACTTCTGCCCTATCATCCCATCTTTTTTTTAGTGGAAATCCTGAAAATCGGAAGAATCAACCTCCATCCATGCTCCGTAGAAATCTACAAGTAGGCAACTAACTTTTTGTTTTTTTTTTTCAATGAGTAAGAGATTAAGAAATCAAGCATTTTTGCAAAATTTGTGCAGTTTTGACTAAGCCTATGAAGCTTCATACTGCATTTTTCTATGTCATTTCTTAACCAGAGAACTCATAACTCTGGTGTGAGCAATGTATTACGATACCAGTTATATTGATTAATGCATACACCAAGGAAGTAAGAGACTTGCGCTATCATTTACACCAGATATGGAAACTAGACAAATATATTTTTGTTAGAAGAAGATCATATGCTCCATATCAGGTAAAATATATATGTAACTATATTAACCCATTCGGTAAATAGCTGGCAAATCGTCAGTCACGTTATGAACATATTTATTTATCTTCACTACCCCGAATACAGCAAAATGGGCCAATTTACGTCGGGTGAATAACAGTAACAACGGGCAAGACACAAACACCCATGTCCTGGGCAGATAATATTCTACCCAGGCGGGACTCGAACCCGCGACCCTAGGGTTAGCTGGTGAGGACTTTACCCCTCCGCCACCGGAGTCGACATTCTTTCATCTGTTTATAACTAATGAGAAAATAATGAGATATGAATAATGACACTATTTTTAACCCATTAAAAATGATATAATTTACCCACTGAAGAAATTTCATTCTGAAAGGTACTCTACAGCCAGAGATAAAACAATGAAACAAAAATTTTGAGAAAATTAAATAGGAACTCAGGGCCAGAAATTCAAAGGAAAATTAAGAGGCGAATGGGTTAAGCTAATATGGAGACATTGCATAACAGATGTTAACGATGCAGACGAAACAATTTTTATCAGAAACTAGAGTAAAAATGCCGACATTTGGGTCATGGCTTTCTGCCCTTAAGTCCCCGGTTCATGAGAAAATAATTGCTTCGAAATTTCAGTACGGGTTCGTGGCTCATGGGCGGCTGATTTTTTTTTTGGCTGAATATTATTTGGAAATCACGAAAGATGCCTGATTCCAAACATGTACGACAGTAACTATAGGTATTTTCATTTTAACCTATAACTCTGGACTCATCATAACAAAGCCGAACACATTTTGGTCCGATTGGTGTCATATTTTATGAACTACTATGCCTTTGATTAAAAGTCATTCTTAATATTGCAGCATTGAAACGTGTATTATCGTTCATATAAGTGACATTCAGTGCATAATGTTTTCGGCAACATTGATCAATGTCTTCATTCTAACTGCTGTGATCCGTCATCATTCGTAAAAAGGAGTAACTTTTTCATATTGGGACCTAGGCTCAAGGTTCATAATTTTAAAACTTTGTTATTTCGTCATATTGCTATTTCGAAACATTGCTATTTTGTAATATCGCATACTGTTACATGCATTTAGATACCCTTTCGGTTGGGACCGAAGATTTTTCTTCGTGAAATCAAAATTTTTTAATTTCAAGTTTCTACAGTAACTAGACTGGGCTGAGATCACAACTACACTACATTAACTGTGCAGTGGTGTACATTGAAAATTTTCCCCAGGTACATTCTCCCATATCACAGTGGTATGCAATCTGCAGGGTACATATAAGTGAGGCTTTACTTAATATACTTTCACACCACTCTCTTACTAAAGTTGTAAACGAACCTACGAGAGGTAATAAAACATTAGATCTTTTAGCTGTTAGTCACCCTACTATTATTACGCACGTCAATATCCTCGAAGGCATAAGTGATCATAAAGTATTTTTACGACTTTGAAAACAACAGTAGAGTCCACTGTAAAATCTTAACGGAAAGTGTACTTATTTGAAAAATGCTATTACATAAAATTTGGACAGATGTTAGAAGCCTCATTCACAAAATTCATAGCCACAATGAAGGACTAGAGCACCGAAGTATCATGGAGATATGTTTTGGAAAGAATATGTAAAGGAATTGACTAATATATTCCACACAAATTCAAATGAGATAAGAAAGAACCTCGTTGGTATAACCAGAAAGTACAGCGAGAGCTCAGGAGACAAAGGCAATTACACAACCTATATAAAAATTCCATTAAGTCTTGTAACAAAACAATAGAACTTACGGCGTGAGAAGTTTATGCTGCCCAATGCTCAAAAACGAAGAAAATCATGCACACTAGTTTAAGAAACGTCAAGAAAAAATCCTAGGTGAATTACTATATGAAAACCCTAAGTCATTCTGGTCTCACGCGAGAGAGCTCCAGGGTGAATCTTCAACAGTAGATTCCTTATTGGATACAAATGGCAAAATGGTCACCCACGGCATCGATAAAGCCAACATATTAAACCACTACTTCAAAAGTGTATTCACTTAGGATGACAAAATACACCATTTAGACATTCCGGACGTTAATGAGCCGATGGCGGACATAAAAATTCAGCATGATGGAATAATTAAACAACTGCGTTCGATTAAAAGTAACAAGTCCCCAGGTCCAGAAGGAATACCTGCACGCGTACTCAATGAGTTAGCACCTAAGTTTGCACCATTCTTAGAAATTATACTTAGCAAATCATTATCCGAAGGCAAGGTGCCCCAAGACTGGAAAATAGCCAATGTCACACCGATATTTAAAAAAGGAAATAGAAGTGACCCAGGAAATTATAGGCCTATATCATTGACATCGCTTTTATGCAAGATCCTTGAACACATTGTCATTAGCAATATTATGGCATTCCTGGATAATCATAACCTCTTACACAGCCGTCAGCATGGCTTCCATAGGGGCAGGTCCTGTGAAACACAGCTTTCACTCTTCCTTCATAATATTTATAAATTGTATTCATGCGGAGTTAATAAAAAAATAGTGAACTGGATAACGGACTTTCTCAGTGACAGAAAGCAAAAAGTAGTTATTGATGGCTTTAGCTCTGATATGGTCAAAGCCACATCCGGTGTTCCTCGAGGAAGCGTGATTGGCCCTCTTTTATTCATTATTTATATTTATGACCTAAGTTCTCGAATTATCAGTAAATCAAGATTATTTGTAGACAATACAATAATCTAAGTATCTAATAATGAAATAAGTGAAGACGTGGACTTTGAAGTTCTGTCATCTGACCTTAGCGTTCATTTGTGGTGCCAGGAGTGGGGTTAAGAACTAAATATTAGTAAATGCACCACAGTTCACTTCCTGCAAAAGTCATTACACAAAAGCCATACCTACACCATGGGTGGAGTAAACATAAAATCTTCAAATACAGTGAATATCTTGGAATTACCTTCACTTCAGATATATTGTGGGGAACACACATACAAAACTTCTGCGGCACAGCATTAAAGAAACTAGGGTTTGTTAAGCGTATAATAGGAAGGTCCTCGGATGAAAAATTCAAAGAGAGATGCTACTTTGCTTTGGTTAGGCCACACCTTGAATAGGCCGCGAGCATTTGGGACCCTGGTCATAAAGATTTAACCAAATAAATTAACAAAATACAAAGAAAAGCAGCACGCTTCGTTAAAAACTGCTACGAATGAACATATAGTGTTACACAACTGTTAGAGGGATTAAGGTGGGAGCCCCTAGAGACTCGGAGGCTGCACGCTAGGCCTAGGCTGCTTGATAAATTCAAAACTGATATTTTTCAGAGCAACACAGAGAATATTATCATGACACCCCACTACATTTCTAGGTCTGACAGATGCAATAAAATAAGAGAGATACTCTGCCGAACAGATGGGTACAAAAACTCGTTCTTTCCACGCACAATAAGCGACCACAATAAAAACTAAGCTCCTCCAAATACTCTCTCATAGGACAGGTCACCATTTCACCTCCAAAACTTTTACATTTTTACATGGCTGGTGACCTACCACCCCCTGCCACATACCCAAGCGGTGGATCGCGGGGTAGTATGTAGATGTAGATATAGTTTGATGATAAGTTACTAGTTCCTCATGAAAAATCCTCATGAAAAGAGTAATCCTCATGAAAAACTAATAGAGTTAATTCTGAGAATGACATTTGATTTTATTTATTATGCCAAAAGTAAAATCCATTTAATGAGTTGAAGACTGCCCAGCAATGTTTAAATGTTCACTTAATAATATATATTTTAGGGGTCAGACAATAAGATAAGCACTCCTAAATATTTTCTTGATGAGGAGTTTTTATGTAAATACAATCGAATCTAGCACTTAAATCATGTTGAAACAAAAACCTATCAGTGGGTCATGTGACATTGAAAATAACTTCACGTATTCTGAGCAGACAGCTAGAGCGGAAAGTAGGGCAGTTAAAGAGATAAAATACTTGAATTCACTGATTTGCAATGTGTGCTTATATGAACAAGATAATATGTGAGCTAAATTCAGTAGAGCTAAATATAGCCAGGCCACTGCCCAGGGTTTGAGCTATGATTTTAATGTATTGGCCAGTAATGCCAACAGTTTTCCTTGAAAAATATCAAATACAAAGTAATGATTAATGAGAATGAAATACACAGCAGAATTTATCCCAATCATTATCTAGTGAATGGTAGTTAATTGTGTGAAAGTTGACAGTTTTTATAAAGGCATTCATGGAAACATTTAATGTAAATATTCAGATTAAATACTTTTGGAATTCAGGCTGTTCACTCTAGGTTCAGAATGTATACAGTGCATATAAATTTAAAAATATGATAGATAAAGATAGATAAATATAAATATCCCAATAGCAAGGTCACTGAGTGATGTGCACATTCATGAGATTTTTGATGAGAAAAAATCACCCTACTGCTGGCAACAAAATGGTGTGTTGCTGTACTCTGAATATTTATATCTGGGTCTGCGTAAATACTAGTGTTATTTTTTTCTGCACCATTTTAAGGGTACTTTATTGCAAATGCTGTCATTTTTTTATCTTGTGATAGAATCAAAATTGTAGACATGCCAATGCAATAATCAACTCTACACACCCTAACTTTAGCTGTTTTGTGAACTTCAAGACCTTAGTATCTCATCCTGGGGAACAACATTACCTAATACATGGCATTAACCTTGTACCAAAAATTGCAGGAATTATTGAAGATACTTGAAATGGCAAACACACATTTGTAAAATGCATAGTTATTGCTAATTAGCAAACATGTTGAGACATTATCTAGTCCTACCATTAACCCCAAATCAAAAAAAACTTAGTAATGGCAACACATTTTAATTTATTTAAAATATTTCTATGATCTGAAAATACATGCTTAGTGCATAGTTTAAATTATAAAGGGCTTTCTGAAAATAGAAGGAGTGGATAATTGCTGAAGACGAAGATGAAGCAGGAGTGGATGATTGAAACTGAAAATGGATATTTGGACAAACCGTGTGTATTGTGGCAAAATCATTTTCCATTGAGTTAGAAAACTGATGACAAATTTGATCAATCACTTTTCTGAGTCAACCAATCATAAATATTGGAATGTCAGATTCATCCAGTAGTAATCCTTGGAGGCAGTTTATCCATTTAAGAATTCTACTCACAAATTTAGCTTGACCTAGGAGATCGAATGAAAATAAATGATGACTGAAAATCATGCTTTTTAGTCTTTTGGGCACCCTTGAAATGCTATTCCTTGCCTCCCTTCAAACCCATGAACTCGGCTTTGACAATTTAGACCCATGAACCCCCTCACCATGCCCCCCTGTCCATCATTTTATATATCTTTACCCATTCTTGAAACTTTTGGTGAAAAGGGTAATGCTGTATATTACTTAGTTTTCCCTCGAATAAGTAAGAACATTCATTAAGTTGTCAAAACTACTAAATTAAAAGATTGTGGGGTTGATAATTACATTGGTGTGTCCACAATTTTGTTTTTCACCTAATAAAAATTATGAATGGTTTTGCAATAAAAATTTTACTTTAAAATGGTGCATATAATATTACACTACCATTAACTTAGTCACAGGTATGAATTTTCATAGCAGCATAATATTTTGATGCCGACAGAAGAATGTGTCTTGGTACAAATCCCAGCCAAGGATGATGATTTTTTCCTACAAAATTTTCTCGACAATGTCTGTAATTGAATATAAATCCATAATTGAACTATACCTTGAAAAGTATGTATGTAAGAACGATTCTGAGGACTGATGGCTTTTCTATATACTACACTTATTTCTCACAACCATCGTACAATGTGCAGTTACTTCACAGAGAAATGAATTGATGTACCTTCACAAATTAAAGAACTTGTACCAGACTTACAGAATAGAAATACTCACTGGACTGACTAGTTAAACGAAACCCATAAGAGAATCAGCAAATGCTTTCATGAATGGTGGGTTGCTCCACCTCAAAGAAAATTAACATCACCCATAAACTAGGTCAAGCTACTGGACATGGGATTCAAAATTCAACCCGCCCAGGCCAAGAGCCATAGTTGCCATTAACAGTGTAACATAAATTTACAACTGACTCCTCATCACCATCAAGGCATACAGATAATTACTTGTAAGGCCCTACTCTCAGCTATTGAATATTAAGAAAACTATGCAAAGCACTCCACTAAGATGATTTCAACATTTCTTGGGTTGCATCCGCGTCAGTTGTCATTCAGCACAACAGTTTTGCCAGCTATCCTGCTGGCATCCTCAGGTGAAGGATGGCGAGAAGGTTTTGGTCCGTCCTTATATAGGCCAAGTTAGGCACCAAAAAGCGATTAATGCCAATCATGGAGCAGCGTCGCGTTTGTGCGGGAAACTTACTACTCTCTTCCAAGCGTGCAATCCAAGCAAGCAAAGCGTGCAAACCAAGTGCAATGGGTATCCATCTTCTCTGTTAAAATTCTTTGGTGTTTTTACGATTTCTATAGCCTCTCTTATTATTCTCGGGAAGTACCTGTTTTCTTTGGCTATTATTTTTGCGTCTTCGAATTGTATGGTGTGTCCCGGTTCACTCCATGCGTGCTCAGAGATGGCAGATGCTAACTTGGCCTATATAAGGACAGACCAAAACCTTCTCGCCATCCTTCACCTGAGGACGCCAGCAGGATAGCTGGCGAAACTGTTGTGCTGAATGACAACTGACGCGGATGCAACCCGAGAAATGTTGAAATCATTTGATTAATGCCGCGGAAACCTGCAAACTAACATCACTCCACTAAGATATTAATGGTACCAAAGAAATTTGACCATTTTACTGAGGGGTGATTGCAATTGAATGAAATTGCAATTCAAGCATAATACATTTGGATTAGTAGCATCAACTACACATGTTGTTTATTTTTTTTTACACCTTTGCCATCATCACACGCTCACCAAAACTGTGCATTTATTATTCGTCAACAAAATTGTGCTTTGACAAAAAGTACTAAGTTCTGTTGTTCAAGGACATTTAATTCATTTATGATCTAGATCCAGAGTTAGAACTTACAAAAACACAAAGATAGCATTCTGATGCATCTCGATACACTGTGTTTCCCCTGTATTTTCAGAAAATCTACATGCAAGTCAATGAATATCTGTTAAGAATATCTCTCTTTATGCACCTCTCATAGATATTGATGGTACCCTAATCAGGAGCAATCTCAACAATTAAACAAATTTATTTCATCTATGAATCAATGGCAGAAAATTAAGATTCACTGACCACCTGCTATAGAAATTACTATAGATACTGATAAACTTAATCATATGCTAAAAATGATATGAAATATAAGTATCTCTATTATTGACTTGACCTTTTCTCCACAATGAATGCCATCCATAGGCTTGGAACTGCGCAAAAACCTACAGCAAACTTAGGGTGTGCGATATTTTCTTATAAAGTTCATTAATGAATGACATATCATCATTAGACTAGATTTACCAGGTGTACTTCTTAAGAGGCAGGCAGCAGGCTCAAGGAAGATTTTGTAGGTGGTTACTTGGAGGCTATATGTTATGAGGATCATAAATGCTTAGTGTCGCAGCCCGCTACATGTTTCTCATGGTATAGGTTATGGCAGTACGTGGTGCTGTGTGATTCTCATCAAACCTGGTAATAGAGAGATCATGAAGGGGAATTGACATTATACACTTCACCCACAGCCAGGGCTGGGTTTCAGATAGGCTTCTGATAGAGTGAATGGTACAATGCACGGCCATCTATTGACAGGATAGATATTTTACAACACAGCATGGGTGAGCACAGCTTACCTAACTTACTCCAAAGAAAACCACTAGAACTTTGTCACTCGATTAAAGGATCCAAAGAGAAACTGGTGGACTTAGGTTATGGTTATGCTACACTCTCTTTAGAATAAGGATAAAATTAAATACTCCAAAATTATTTTGCTTTACACGAGGTTTAATAAAAAAACATAAAAAAATAATAACATGCCAACCAAAGTGATAATCGTGGGCCTGTTTCAGTCAAAAACCACAACCTCTCACCGTGAGGTTTGATAAGACAGTAGAACCCTCATATCTATGGTTTCAGTTATCTGTGGTTCACTTATCTCCAAAATTGGAGGTGAACATTTCCTGAAATAATGGGAACTAGGTACAAATGTTTGCCATTATGTGAGGTGAAGCCTCATCCCCATGCCCCTAAAGCACACTGCCCTTTGATTGCTCTATCAAGAGCACTTTGAGAGTACATAGCACTTTTGATTCTTCAAATGCTGCTTATTCATAACCTTCACCACCATAAAGCCTGCAAAATATGAACTGGTGTGCCTCGAGAGTTCTTGGTTTCCACATTTATTGACATGTAGTGTAGCATATTGTCATCAAATTTACAATATTTTATGATGGCTCGAGAAAGTAGATGTAGTGATGGCAGTTTACCTTAAGTAAAAAAATGGCATGAAGGGCTCTTGATCAAGGGGAAAGTTTGAGCTCTCAATTTGATTTCAGGAGAAAAACAAAGCCGAGGTCACTAAAATTTAAGACAAGGTCTGGTGAAGGACAAAATAATTTTCAATTAAATATTTTAATAACCATTAATAAATAAACAATAATAATGAGCTCTCCTAAAGTATTAATGTTTGAGAAAAATAACTCTTAGCAATTTTCCACAAGGAAATATGATTATTGGCAATGATGTAAAACATTGAAACCAGTCATATTAAAGGTTTACCAACAGAAATTGCTATGGGTTCTTCTTTTGAGGAGTTGGAAAGCTTCCGGTATTCCACTGCATCATTTGTCTTGACATGGTGGAACACAGGATGCCTTCCAACACCTCAGTATGAAACTCCGCTGAAGCCTTAGACAAAAATTTTTTTTGTTATAATTAAGTTCCACCACATCAGTCCTCAGATAGCAATTATATTCATGATAGAACTATACTACATTCACCAGTCTGTTCTCCAGGGCAACAGCAACCAATACTGGAAATTAAAGAAATCATCTAGCCCTTCAAAAGTCATAATTTGCCAATTAGTGCCTTATGAAATTCTTGAAGGGCTCTCAGCCGTTCTTAACACAAATATTTCCTCAATAAGGGAGTGAAATGCACATTTTACAGGTGTTGAGGAGCAGGTTTATATACTTTTCAATGAAACCTGCCATCCCTGACCACACCAACTATGCCTACTAGACAAGTCAGTAGCATTAATCTGATAGAGGGGGTGATGTGGGCTCATTGTATTGTTTCTGAGGAGCTGATGTTTGTTCTTAGAGACAAGCCTCAGTGGAGGGGGTATAATACTAAAGACCTGGGAGGGGTGTAGTCCCCATCTCCTCACGGCACAATTACATATTTGAGAAGAAGACAAGACCAAGTGATTACTGGTCTGTCAGCATTCAAGAGGGATATCCCATGATTTGACACCCAACGGCATTGCAGCAGTTTGAGAAAAGCATAGTTTGCTTAATCCTCCAACTCAGACCTTCATGTCAGAGAGAAAGATACAACAACCTAGTGAAAAAGGAAAATGGAATCTTAAGTCCATGCAACGTGGAGTGGTATAGGGAAAAGTATGTTTAGACTGGTAAGATAGCAATCACATAAAATGTCTCATAGGGCTAATAAACAGCTAATACACATTTAAAAAAAAGCTAGAATAATGAGAAAGTATACATTTCTATTGCATGGAAATCCTAATGAATTTAGAATGGAACAAGACATTTGAGACTGTTTACAGTATTCATGGTAGGTCTTAGAATGTATCAAGTCCATAAACAGGTATCCTAAATTAATTGAGAACGAATACAAATTTTGCTATACTGTCCCATAAAAGAAAAATGTCAATTAGTGTTAAATGAGCTATTCAGCTTTGGAGTCTTTCTTACCCTGAATTCATCCCTCCCACTAATTGACTGAAGGTGATACTCCAAGGATCTACGTAGACCTAACTCTGGTCGGCGGCATGCAGACTGAGCCCCTTCATGATCCCTTATCAAAGTCAATAGAGCTGAAAGAAGATGTTCTAAACTCCTCCCTCCACTGGAACCATTGGCGCTGAATCCAGGCTGTTGCTGCTGTACTACCAGTGCGGCTAGTTGTTCAACAAATCCCATACTGCACAACAAGTCTGTGGGTAAATAATTTTCATATAACATGCATTGATTTCTTGGAGAACCTTTGTCTTGAAGTACATATCACAGAAAAAACATTGTCTAGTACCATAAGATATCATAAGAAGATCAACTAATAAGAAAAACTGCACCTTTTCACAATTTTTTGACACACGTAGATTAGAACTCTTAAAAATGATGAGAAATGAACATTATAGCAGTAGAGAGCAGATATGGTCGAGAAGAGGAGTATAATGGCAAAAGGAATGGTCATAGAGAATAAGCTTTCAAGTTTGATAATAGAAACAAAACAGTAATCACAGATACATGCACAGGTGTAGGTGAAAAACGCGAGAAATAAGAAGACTTAGATTACATAATAATTTTACATACATAATACACTAATTTAGGAACAGTGCCATCAATACACATTATTTCCTGGGGCAGATTAAAATTTAGACCACATCCTAAGAGAATTTCACTGAAACATTGCAGTTATAGGGGAAGGAATGCGTGGAAGTGGAATGCAGTAGACTTTATGTGTCAAGGGGAGAGAGCATCTTGAGCTGACTCAAAAGTTTAATATGAAAAAATGGCAATATGGACAGTAGAGGAGACAGAAAGGGAAGGTCTGAATAGAGGAAATGATTACGTGGCAGAAGATATGGGGGAACAATAGATTCGACAAGATAAAACCATGGATTAGAGAAGAGATGATTTGATAGATGTAAGAAAGAAGGAAATGGATGAAAATACACATAAGAGGTAAGGAAGGTAATACAAAAAGAAGTGAAATACAAGACAAGAAGGCAAGGGAACAGGGTAGTACACACAGCGATAAGACATGAAGGGATATCAGGAGGGACATAACAGATCCGTAGGAGGTAAATATGGTAAATTTAGAGTAATGGCATCACTTACCAATTAAAATGTGGTTTCAAACAAGGGTATGGGCACATGGCTAACATATTCCATAGCTGAGGGGAGCGAGGTAGAGCAGAGGGTAAGCTTTTAAGCCCTAAGTAACACTCGTTGATAGTCACTACCCTGCATTTTCACGAATTCTCTGCCATTAATGCATGTAGTTCTACAAATATATCATAAATGGCCACATTTCATTGCATACACTTGAAATTATGGCACAATGGTCTTTTCCAGGGACTGAAACAGATACCTTAAGGGAGTGTCCCCGAAGTGTGAGGGGAGGATACCTTAAAGAAGTGTGAGGCAAAGATGTCAATTGCAAAGTATATCAAGCAAAAACAATGAATTCTATGCATCAAATTTCTCACCTATAATCTCTGGAGTCTGTGTACACAATGAAGTCAGAAGAAAGGAAGATTTGGTCTTTAGTTTCTCCACATGGCTTTGCATGGCACGTAATAAGACAGAAAAACCATCATGCTGCGAAAAGGTATGTAACGCCTTCGGATTATCCCTAATAATACCTATAAGAGTAATGAAACAATTTCAACATCAAAAACAGGACACAAAAAATCAAGTAATAATGATGAAATAATTCATTACTTTATTTATTTGGGTCCTCACATGAAATAGCGTAGAGAGCTTTTACGCGGGATAACTCATTATGACTTTGGTCCAATAGTTTAAGCAACATGGGTAGCAAATCCAGTTCAACCGCTCTCTCCTGGCAATACGGATTATTCTGCGTCAACTCTGCTATCACATTAGCAGCCTTCCATTGTAAGGATGGATGACAGGAGAGTAAACACGGCTCAAACACAGTGAAGCCTCCTATTTTGTGGAAGTCTGTAACAAATCGAAATTAAATGGCAGGCGTAAGAAGTGTCTGGTTTACACAAAACACCAAATCAACCCATCATTAAATACAAACCGTTTGCCACATCCAAGTTTTCAACGCACCCAGCGACTGTTTCCAGCGCTTCTTCATATTCTTTTGGGTCATCGTTTACTGAGAGAGAACCTGCATTTTTTAACAAATCAATGGCCTGCAGTAAAATTTGTATAACATCCGTAGTCATGTACTTCAAAGCGTTATCTAGCCATTTCTTGCGCTGAAAATAAAAGATTAGTATAGACGAGTACCTGAGAAACTTTTTTATACATTTTTAAACGGCGGATAGTGTATGTACCTCCTCATCCATTGGAAGAACCTGCGAGCTAGCTTGTCCTTGGTTTCTAGCCTCCATACTAAACCTCAATAGATCTTGCAGATTGGAAGGCTGTCTAGGTTGATTGGGATTAACGGAGACATGATCTCCCTCTTGACTACTACTATGAGCAGTATGAGCAATTGCACCCACGGGTCTCGGCATTCTGTTATTGTCACTTCCTGAGTTTTTGGAGCCCATCCCGTAAAACTCTTAACTTATAGTAATGCCAAATTCTCACTTTAGGTTGGAAGACATACGATGTGCCGCACAAATAATGTACTGCAATCCGTCAGAAATTTCGTCACCCAGATCAACCCAAATATTATGTCGACTAACCTCCTTCACTTATTTTTCATTCGGCCACTTTCGATAGTGATTGAATCGTGAACCATCGAAATCAGGAGGCCATGATCGAAAGCATCGCAAGTGTCGACATTGGAATTCGATTCACTCGAACTTTCGACCGAAAAGGCGCCAAGATAAGAGTGAATCGAAATTCAATATTTATCATATAAATCTTATTGCTATTTATTGCTTCAATGACGATTGAGGTGATTGTATGATTGTCTAGGTAAGTAAAAACTACTACCATTATTAAGAGCCAATGATTGGGTGTCATGATTCGTTTACACTTCGTATCTAATAACTCCAATCTTCAATGAACTCCATGCTATGAGCTTAAGAAAAGACGGATAGCCTCGTATAGGTCCCGATTTGGGTGTAAACAAGAAGTGTACTTGTCCAAAAGTGTCAAGCTATATTAATGGTAAGCATACTTCTTAATGAGCCACAGCGATAGGAAAAACAGAACCCAGATTGGATACAACCTGACCAGCAGAGGCACACTTGTTCTTGAACAATGTGAGCAATCAGCAGCTATGCTCTCACCTCAGTCATATACCCAAATGTTGCATTAATGATTTAGGAACTGAATTTACTGCCTAGTTGTGGATAACTGGCTTATCCCTCATAAACAGTATTGTCGTGTATGATGAGATCTGATATTATTGGTTGCTTTACTGATAAATGACATGGCAAATGCTGTATGCCAAATATGTTCCA
Source organism: Ceriagrion tenellum (assembly GCA_963169105.1). Classification (NCBI taxonomy): domain Eukaryota; kingdom Metazoa; phylum Arthropoda; class Insecta; order Odonata; family Coenagrionidae; genus Ceriagrion; species Ceriagrion tenellum. Next base: position 43,717,812 of record OY720633.1, on the reverse strand, counting down.
TTATGCATAATTTATTTGTTTGTTGGTACATGTGGTATTGTAGTATAAGATTATTTTATTATAGTATAAGTATTTCATTTTCTTTATCAGTATTATTTCATTCTCCTTTTGGAAACTGATTTTTCTACTTACCCTGGTGATAGTGGACCGTTGGTGAACTGTTCCACAAGTGTTACATGAACAGTTGGGAAGCTGTTCCCCTAATGTTCAAGAAGCGTTGGTGAACCATACATGAAGCATTGGTCACTCATGCACGAACTGTATTTTGGCCCAAATGACGTGTTACAAACTGTTCACAATGGGCCATTCAGGAAGTGTCCGGGAACCGTTTCTCATTTGACTTGGGTACAGCTCTTAATGAGTAGGTACAAACAGCCCATGCAAAAATAGAGAACACTTCGGTGCAATTATTTATAAACACTAATGCCCGTGAAGCATTTGTGGACTGCATCTGAAGCAATGGTGGACTGTGTAAAAAGTGTTGGTCAACTGTTCACGAACTTTATTTTGGCCCAAAAGAGGTATTACAAGCTGTTCACTCATGGGCCATTCAGGAAGGGTTTGGGAGCAGTTTCCCAGCTAACTTTGGTGCAACCACTCAATGAGCACCAACAGCTCATGCAAACATATAAAAACACTTCAATACAAGAGTTGTGGAACAGTGCAAAAATACTAAAGGCTATGTACATGTTTAAACAGTAAACATTTTCATCTTACCTTACAACCAATCTCAACTATCGTTTGGATGGTGTTCGTCAAAAAAAGTACTTTTATCAATAATGCAAAGGCAAGCTGTCAATGGAGGGTGAATTACATAAAAAGTACTAGTACTTAACACAATAATTTTTTATTAAAACATTACACAATACAATATCTCTACTCTCCTTCACAAACTCTTCATAGTTCCCAGTGGAAGGATTCATTTGAAGAAGTTTTCCAGATTTAGGATCCAGATATTGTCTGTAATGAAGATAAGATGTATGAATCACAATTCTCAACATGAAATAAAATTAGAATGAGAACTTAAAATTGATGGAAACATTAGGCCCTTACTCAGAGACACCCACATCCTCTATCTGATCCGCAGCTTTCCGGTGGCTTTTTTCAGGCTTTCTACAAGCTAATCCTTTGTGCCCGCCCATATCCATAACTCTCTCTGATAAAAATGGCCCCAGCTTCTTCAGCTCTTCATTAATTTCATCTTTATTAGCACCATCTGAGAAAGTAGCTTCTTGTAATGGACTGCAAAATATAATATTTTTAAATTACTACAAAGGAACAAACTATAACTGTCCTGAAAAACTATGCTGGGCTGCAGACAATATTTGGCCACATCTCCAAAACCCCTCGCACTATCACCACAGCCCAGTCAACCTTGCTCCTGGTTCTCTCCATTACAGTAATTGCAGATGATCCCTTCTTCTAGACAGATCTGGAATTATAACCACTGGTCAAAAATCATTCATAGGAATATTCTGTAATTCTGAGAAAAATCTGTTGGCCATTAAAGGGAAGAGGTTAATCTACAAATATATTTCATTAATCCAAATCATGAATACATGAATAAAGACATCAGTCACACCATAGGACTTGACTCCTTACATAATCATCCCAGGCTTAACGTTCAGCCTCCCTTCCCACATCTCTGGCTGAGGCCTCAGTCTGTTGACATGGACCTGAAACAAAACAGGGCACATTACAATGAAAATAAATCATGCACTCAATTGCTTCATAGATGTCATGATGAGTAAAAGATTACTTGTTCCATTAGGAGAATTATCAGGGTATGGAAAGCATCAACTATCATGACATTATTTTCACTTCAATGGCATTTGGCAATGGCAAACAAAGCTTTTAATCAATGATTCCCAAAGCTACACATTACTTTGACTTGATAAGTGGAAGTAACAATTGCAAAAATCAACAATGCAGATGTTAAACTGAAAATGACTCAAGAAAATTATATAAGTATAAAGACAGAGTCATGAACACCCATAAAAAAATATTTTTCATCACCAATTGAATTATCCATCACATTTTAACCCTTTCATGCCAGATATGCATCTACTTCAAGGCTAAAATCAGCTTTTAATGACTCTACAGCTCATTAGGTTGCACTCACTTAGCATCTCCTCCAGATTCTTAATTCTTTTCTCCATTTCCTGGAGCTTATTTTTAAGTGCTTGACAGCTGGTACCGCTGGTACACTCGCTCTCAAGCACCTTCTGTTGCTCCTGTACCTGGATAATGTTCCTTCCTGTTCCTGTGTGTTTATAATCTTTGGTTCCTTCAACTAGAACCAGTTTGATCAGGGAATGGTGTATAAGCCATTTTGTCTAGCAGTGGAATTATTGGTGTGTGTTGTGGATTTCAGTGGTGCCATTTGCATTTTAAACCAGTGTTATTATTATATTGACAACTTCTCTCCCATTAAAACTTCTCTTTTGGTTTGCTTCACATCATATATTTCGACCCGGGGTTCCTTGGACTTGATTAATGGTATTGTATTTGGATTAGTGCATCGCATTCTATTTTGTCCCGGCTTTCCTTGGACCTGATTTTCATTAAAATATCTTGATTCCAACTGCTCTATTGAGTATTTATTGGGTTCAGCGTAGTAGATCAAGGGAAGTTATTTGTACACCGCCACAATCTACTGCAATGATACAAAAATCGTACAAGCGCTACTTGTATACGGAAGATCCTGTACCATGAAGAACTGTTTACTGACGCTGTAAAGAAGACCTCTGCACTTCAGGAGTAAGTAGGATGCATGTCTACAGTTTTAGTTGAATATGTTTCTTGATTTTGGCTTTGGCCATTAAAATTAATTACTTAACGATAGTTTTTTCCTAATTTGCTTCAGGATGGTGTTAATGGGTGGGGATCAGGTTCCCACATATCTCATCCAAGAGGTGGAGGTTCACCGAGCGATGTAGTTCAGGGTCCAATTCCTCCGACTCCAGGGAAAAAGTCATCTTTCATGAGCACTCTGCCCAAATAGGCATCTATGTAGGTATTGCACAATTTGTTACAACCTCAATGGTGTTGCTATCTGTTTTCTTAAACGTCATCCTGACCTTTCAACCAGAGTATGTAGCAACATAAAGAGAGAGCGTGTTGCAGTTTATTAAAACACAATTGAATCTTATTTTGAAAATCTAGAAATAAGTCTTGCAGGTGTCCCTCCCTAAAAATGTGTGAATTATGATGAGACAAATCTGGCTGATGACCCGGGAAATAACAAAGTTGTCTGTAGTAGGGGAAGCAAATATGTGGAACGAGTAATAAACTCGTCAAAAACGTCCACCTCTCTCATGATCTGCGGAAATGCCAAAGGAGAATTGTTACCTCTGTATGTGGAGTATAAGGCAGAAAGACTCGGGGATAGATGGACTCTAGGTGGGCCGAAGGGTTGCTGATATAACCGGTCAAAAAGTGGTTGGTTCGATACTGCCATTTTTGAAGACTGGTTCTTCAGTCTTGTTCTTCCAAGACTGAGAAAATAGGATGGATTGAAAGTACTCCTTGGGGATAATTTGGCCTCCCACGCTAATCATGCTGTGATTGAAGCATGTCAAGAAAATCGCATTCGCTTTGTCTTCCCCCACACTCAACACACCTCACCCAGCCATTAGATGTTGCCTACTTTTATCCAGTGAAAGTTTCCTGGATGTGTTTTCTACAAGAGTTGAGGAGAACTGCTGAGGGTGAGAGGTTTACCACTTTGCCGAAGGATAACTTTGCAAAATTGCTAAAATCAGCTCTTTAAATGCCAAAGGGCAAAACTTAATCTCATGATTTAGGAAATGTGGCATTTGTCCTCTGAACAGAAACGAAGTGTTGAAATGTCTGCCAAGAGAGGACAGAGTGAATCCTGATCTAATAGGTGATGCATTCATGCAAGCTTTGCTAACCAAACGACCTGATGCTCTTAATCATAGTGCTACTAAAAGGCATAAGAGACTAAATGTTGGTCCTGGAAAGAGCATATGCCCTGATGACCTAGAAGAATCCTCCTCCCAGGGAACTTCTGTCTCTTCTGAGAGCACTCAAGAGAAAAAACGAGGAAGAACCAAGAAGAATATTGTTTCCGATGACTCTGAGACCTCTGATGATTCCCTGATGATCCTGGGAATGGAAGAACCCACAGATTCTCTTGATGATAATGAAGATGTGGAAAATCCTGTATCATCGAATGACAGCAATGAAATTCCTGGGCAGGATAGTCACAAGGGGTTGAAGAAGGTTGATTATGTTGTCATGGAGTACAATGGAGACCTGTTCCCAGGAAGAATCATAAAAATGCCAACGAATGACCAACCAGGACCATCTGTGGAGTGTATGCAGAAGCACAATAAATTTTGAAGATGGCCAGAAAAGAAGGTTGTTCTTCACTATGACTGGGATGACATCAAAAAATCAATAGGGGAACCTAAATTCATCAAAAGTGGTTACTTTTCTGTACCGGAGCTGGACAACTTTCCTTCTTAATAATCTTTGTGTGTCTTTTTTAATCATGTTTAATGCTCTGTTTGAAGTTGATTGTTTCATGACATCACTACTAAAGTAAGTTCTAGGAAGAAATACAAAAATATTATGTTCAAAACTAATCAGTTGTTTCTCTTGTAACATGCCCCTCCAAGTGCTAATTAATCCCAATTTTTACAATTAATAACCTCGTAAATTTGCTTTTTTTAAATTTTGCTCACAAGAGAAGAGTTCTTGAAAGTATGAGAGTGTAATGTGATGGTTAAACTTCCTTCTTGGGGTAACATAGACCCATCAGTAAAAACAAACATCATAACCATGAGAGATCATGCATGGGACAAAGTAACTCCAGGTTGGGGCAACATTGGCCTAAATTAAAAAAAAATAATGACAAGGGGCTTTCTGCATCATGAATCTACCTGAAATTCATGTGACAACCAGTCAAAACCCCAAAAAGTAATGTGGAAAATAATTAACATCTCATTGCATAAATTGAGTGATTTAAACGTATTTTTTGCATAAAGTAGGTAGTGAAGTGGGCCATAGTATATATGCTCTTCCTTTCTTCCTGGAGCCATCCATGTACCATACGTAGGCTGCCAGATCTTACGGTACACCATAGTTTTCTCTTTTTGGGTATTTTTCAACAAAAGTTGACAAGTCTGTTGTGAATATTGTGTGCACTATAGTGACTATAATGAGGTTGGTGCATGATACTGTGGACAACTCCCAGCCAGGCAAAGTGTTTTCTTTCAGGGGATTCTGATGTGGATATGGAATATACTGTGGTGTGCTACCCAAGGGGTTGATAGGTTTCTAGCTTCTTTTTCGCTATATATCCCTGCTCCTGCTCTTCCTTTCTTCCTGGAGCCATCCATGTACATACCATATGTAGGCTGCCAGATGAAGTTCTTTCCCTTCCTCTTTGGCCCACTGTTCCTTATGTGGAAACTTCTTAAGAGGAATCAGCTTAATGTCCTTCTTCTTGAATGCATTAGAAAAGATAATTGCCAAGCATATAAGGGATGGGCCCTTAAAAGAACATCCCTTGCACCAGTATCAACACACCAAAAAGCTGTTATGTAGGACTGTTATGGTATGTAGGGCTGTTGTGGTAGATGAACCAATACCATTTGAAGAAAATGAAAGTGAAGGAGAGCCCATGCTTGAGGATGAACTTGGTAATTGCATTGGGGGATTGCTCATTTCCCTGAAAATTTTGATTAATTAATGCTACTGATTATTATTTTTATCTTCACGAATATTTTCAAAGTTTTCTGGTTGTTTTTGTGTTAACAATGTTTTCTCGTTATGTTCTTGATCTGTTTAGATATTTTCATAATTTTTGAATTCCATACAAACCAATACACAATATTGGCATAGCCATGATTTATGCTAAGGTGTGCAGGACACGCTTCTGATGCTGTATATTTATGTTGGGTGGCAGGACATCATCATGTCTGGCTCCCTATTGTCGATTTCCAATTAAATTTCTTATTCAGAGGGGGCAGCTGCTTCCTCCTGGCTAAGCCCATGAAACATAAGTGTATGGTGGCTCACCCATTAGAGGAAATATTTATATTTTTATGCACTCAATGTGCTACATTGGCATTTGCATGTGTTCAATTTTTTCATGAAAAATTGCATATTCTTGGGTTCAGTATGTTTATTTGGATGTTTTGAAAACTGAAGATTGATTTAATCTTGTTTTGAATGTGTAAGAATATTGTATGTATAGATGTTTAATTACATTATTCAGAATAACCTATTTTTATTCAGACCCTTGATAATTAATGCCAAAAACTGCAAGTTAATTTGATTACAAAACTATTTTGCTTAGTCTTATATTGAAGATACCCCTACCATGTCACATTAGGTAGGTATAGAATTCAACATTTTATGTGAGAATGTTGAACATATTTCCTATTAATTTAAATCTTAATCGAGTAATTGTCATCTCTGATAAATCATGCTTTAAAAAACTCACTGTATTCCTGTCCTCTGGACATTTTTCTTTGAACTGTCAAGGATAAAAAGTAAATAAAGAAATAAGAAACTAGTTGTCTAGTCTGCCATTCCAATGAATCGTACCTTTCTTGTAACAAGTGTTTCAGGGTGAAGGTATACCTTAGAGTTTGTAGTGGCATCTATGTTTTTTTTAAATTAGGTATTTTTAGAGATCATTTCTATATTGTATTATGCTGGAGGAATTATTCTATTTATCATTGATAAATGCTGTGATAACTCATCTAAGAGCGATTGTGGCGGAGTGTTCGTCATAGACATTTATATGCATATACACTATTGGATGAGAGCCAAACGCTTGAAGAATATATTTATGCAATCGCTCGATAGACATTTATTTTAGGTAACCAAAAATGAATTTATCACTGAAACCATTAGCAGATCCAATAGTCTGGTGTTTGATTGCTGTATACCTATAGTACCACAACGCTGTGAACTACACGTATACACCAATTGCTTTCATGATGTTTCGGTATTTCTACCAATGAAGATGCACTACCTATTTTCCATAAGCCAGAAGGTATAATTATTTTTAGTACCAATGGAAATGGTTCAGAAATAATAAGTTTTTTTTCCAATTTCTCTTTTTTTTAATATTCAGAATCACTATTTAGTTCAAAGGGTTTTTTCTTATAGGCGTAATGAAATAATACATGAAGCACCGTCGCACGTTCCAGAAGAGTTTCAGAGACATCCCGAGGATTTCGGCCGATTACATCGTCTTTTATTTAATTAAAATTATCCTTTGATGTATCAAGTTTATTGAGCTCTTTGTTCAAGAAATATTCTAATATCTTTTAAATTGGTTGTGCTGTAAGCCAAGGAGACATAAGGAATTTGGAAGGCCATTTAAATTTAAAAATGATGACGATTGATTCAAAGAATTTCTCTTAAAGCAGACACATCACCAGTAGCAAGGATTGGGTAAAAGAACTCCCCAAAAAACGTGCATATCTTTATTTTCATCTGCAATGTTTGGTATCAATAGGTGTTCGGACGTCTAGCGTGTCCTTAACGATTTTTCTCGGCCTTACCGGGGGAGTCCAGACCCCTCGCTTCGTAGCGACGGATTATCGAAGATTTTCGCTACTCACCGACGATTTTACCGACAAAAATCGTTAATACTGAGTTACAGAATGTCAATTTTCGCTAAGACGTCGTTAAGGAAAATAGGGATCCGAAAAGTGTCGTTGGGTTGCCTTAACGAGTTACAATATCGGGGTGCAGCTGAGTTTCTCGGTAGTTGAGCCGGCATATCAGGTTACAATTTAGGAGCTGTCATAAATCTCACTTGTCAGAGTCATTGGCAAAGGGGTAGGTATGTACCCAGGAAATGTGACTTCTCTCCTAGCCATGATAATTCACCTACTTTTCTGGTGTGTCGCAGATTACAAATGAGTTGGTCACGAGAGAATGTGGATTGGCTGCTCCAGTGATCGACGCATATGAAGGATAGCGCTACTTTGGTTTGACCATGACGAGGTAATAAATGTGTGTCGAATGATGCAGCCAATAGATGTGAGTGGAGTGAGAGATGTGATAGGAAGGAGTCAATGGAGAAAGTCATGGAATAATTTTTTGAGGAACCTCTTCAGAGGAGGATTATTATGAAACTTCTAAATACGATTGCGGGTCAGAGCGTAAATGCAGCAGAAGAGATGTGCAAGGATCGGGCAGAATGAAATATCTTTTTTAAGTAAAACCAGATTTACCGATTTGTCACCAAGGATAAAAGCTTTTTCACAGTGCCTTCGGACATTGGAACGGCATTTGTATGGTGGGTATCATGACTATGAATGCACTGAAATCTTAAGTGTGAAATTATTTTCAAGAGTGATAAGGAAATTATTATAACTGAATAAATGTCTACGAGAACTAGCGCCGATGTGAAAAAGTGTTTCTAGAATGTTTACTGCCATTTCGAACCATTTTACACTCAACTCTCCCCCATTATTGATGGAATCACTGCCGTGATCAGAGAAAATAATTTATGCGGAAAGGACGACACTCATGGTTCCGGCGGGGTATTTACATGGATGAATTGGAAATTTTTTTGCTAAAAAAACACCAAACCCACCGAATATTGTTGTATTTCAGGCGAGAGCAAAGGGGCAGCACAATATTCCGCAATAATAATAGCTCCGTTTCCTTGTCTCTCTAAACAGTTCGGGAACTACACCAGTAAGGAAAATTATTAACAATTCTCGTAGATCGTTCCAAAATAATTAACATTTCGTACACATTATCACAGTCATTACATGGAATACGCCAGAGCACTCCTCATTTTTGTGCTGACTGAACCCTTGGTTTTTCAGAAGAGAAGTGATTGAAAGCAACTGAGCGCACTCCTTCTATGGACCTCAACAGTCCAATCACTCCTATGGAAGAGGAGTCACTCTTGGAGAGCCCTGATGAGGCTCCTGAGGAAAGAACCTCCTCCAGAGCCTTATCTGAAACGTTGAGGGATCTTTCGGGGAACCAAAAATCCCCTTGGTCGCCCTCCAATCTCTTTGCAACGGAGGAGGAAGACCTCCCCTCTGACTCTTGTGATTCCACCCTGAAAGAGGCACGAAACTCTCCAAGGGGAGTGAAATCGGACTCCGATGCCTCTGTCAACACACTTGAGAATATTTCATTGAAGATGAAGAATCTATCCACAACTCCCAAGTTGAGCAGTGCCGTAAGGAGAAGAATGGAGAGGCTGTGGAGCTGTGGGAGCAGATGGTGGATCTACACCCTCACACGGGAGGGAAAGAACTGTGGGGGACAAGGCTCCCAGCAGGGCACCCAAGCAAGGAGAGGAGATTGCTGCCACATCTTCCACTACACCGAATAAATGGGGGTAGACCGCTGGGGATATGCCAAATGAAGGGCATGATGCCAAAAGGGCAAAGACTGAACACACGCCCTCATATGCAGAGGTAACCAAAGACCTCATTAAGATGGTCATAGTGCCAATTGGATATCCAGAGGTGATAGTGGCAGAAGAGTGACACTGTGATCTGGAGAGGCAGCTGGAAAAGGTGTGGGACACTGTCCCAGAGGACCGACAGCTTCCCAATTTTTAGGGCACCAGATTGACCACTGGAGCACTGGAGGTTGCCAGTTGCAACCCATACTCAGCAACCTGGCTAGTGGATACCACCAAGAAGATGGGATTCGTAGGAGGGCTAACCTTCCAGGCAGTTTAGGCTGATCATTCGATCAAGAGGAAGAGAGTGATGGTGTGGGTACCTGGACCCACAAAATGGGATGCAAGGAACTCCCATGGAAAGAATCTGCAGGGCTAACATGGGACTGCAGACAGCCCTTTCGAGAATATACAAAAGATGAGAGGCCGCTCGAAATTCAAGGTTTGTCCTGGGAGTGGACGAGGCCACAGCAGAATATATCTGCAGATCGAACTTTGGCATGTTTCTGGGCCCCTACAGGCTAGAGGTGACCTTTTTAGGGAAGGCAGGTGGGGATGATAAGGCCACAAAATCTTCCACTGAGCCGAATCAAAAACACTGCGCAGAGACATATTATAATACCAAAAATTTCACCTTCACTCAAAATCAAGGAATTGCTACATTAAAATGAATAAAAAATAATCGTTTGTCAAGAATAAAATGTACTCCCTCGAAAACATCCCTTGGCTATGATATTCTTCATGACTGCATAACTTTGAATCCGTGGGACACTTATCACGGCGTTCTTGAGGCGATAGATGCCTGTAGGAGAAATTACGAAAATTGGTGCAGAAATTGGGTTGAAACGCGCCGATCGAAATATCTAGTTAAAATGGGTTTGCATATGGAAATTACTTCAATAAACGTGTCCTTACAAGTCGCTTGAAAGCATAACAATTCGATATTCAGGCATGCACCTGCATGGTAGAATAGTTCGATAGTGGTAGTAGTCGACCGAGGTTCGCTCTGGCAAAGAAAATAAAACAAAGAAAATTGGCTTTATTTTGCCAGCAAGTAGAATATAGATTCTGCAATAAAATCGCATCCGGTGAGATCTTGATCACATGACAGCAAATGGAGATTAAAAATGTAAACAAGTAGTAACTTAGTAGGAGGAGGAGTAATTGTTCCACATGTTAATATTTATTTGTCCTTGGAACTGTTTGAAAAGTTAAGCGTTATGACTTCTAGTATTGAATAATCATAATTAGTACTGTAGTAATTCATATAATTGTTAGGCAGCGCTGCCTTAGTAGGTACGCATAACGTAATTTATGCTTATTAGATCCACGAATGTCTTTGGCAGCAGAAAACGCAATTACTGCCAAATTTGGGCGATTTTCAAATTTGCCGTATTCATTGCTTATATCCGTCATTAAGTTATTTTGGGAAAAGCGAAAGTTGTGAGTAAGCATAATTATGCCCTGTAAGTGGCGATACGATTCGAGAAATCGCTACATCCATAGAAATAAACTTTCATGTGTAAACCTGCCTTTAATGAACTATCGTACTGATAGATAAAATCGACTGAGTTTCTGAAATCTCATATAGATATTAGTCTGGATGTTGTTTATCAACTTGCTCTCTGCTTTACTTCACTGTATCGAATATTGTTCGGCAAATTGGGCCAGGCCGACTGCTGCGCACCTGTATTGGCGGCATCAATCCAAGAGGTTGCAATCCATAAATCGCATGGTTGAGAGACGAAAAATCGTCCACATTGAGTATGATTTTTCGCTTCGTTTGAAAATTTTACACTCAGTTTTGTTGTAGATTTGAGAACTTGATAGCAAAATTATATATACCCAACAAATTATTATTATTAGCATCTGGTTTTTGTCTCCTCCGGAGATTTATGCTCCTTGCAAACCAAATGGTTGCTGTATCAGTGTATTATGCGTATGTATACTCGAGGCTCAGATATGGTGTTTTTGCCTGGGGTCATTCCCCTCACACTCAAAGACTTTTTAAATTGCAAAAATGGGCCAACAGACCTATTTCCCAAGTGAACAGGAGATCCAGTTGTAGGCCTCTGTTCAAGAAGCTTAAACTTCTCACCCTGCCTTGCATTTACATTTTTTTATTCAATTTTATGTGTGAGACAAAATATCCGAAATGTAATGATAAATAAAGATGTTGATGGGTATGATACCCGGCGGAGATGTGACCATAGGACTGTGCCTCACAGCCTGTCATTATTCTCAAAAAGCCCAAAATATGCCGGATCTAAATTTTATAATAAACCACCAACTGATATGAAACATATTGAAACTTCCACCATTTTTAAAACAAAACCGAGGAATTACCTCATAGATAACTGTTTTTACTCTGTTTAGGAATTTATGACCTCATGACCTTATATGTACTTTGTCGATATGTGCTTACAGCCCTCAGTTAATTGTTTTTTTTGTATGCATTCATTCTTGTAGCGTTGACTTATCCTATACTTGTACGAACAAGTCCTGAGATCAATAAACTATTATTATTATCATTATTCGTTCGAATGCTTTAAGTTCTTGGTACCATGGATAGCCTAGAAACCTTGCGCAATAATTTTCAGGCTAGTGAGGGTAGCACTAATCATGGAAACTCATAACTGGGGAACTAAGGGATACCTATCCCCAAAATGCACTCGTGTTAAAATAAAATCCAGGAATTCAGTGGGCAGCACCAGACTACTCGAAAGAGCGGTAAGCTATGGCTTTATTTGTGCCCCATGTCTTGGTTGTCAGTAACAATTAGTTATCAATTGACAATTGTGCTGAAGTCGGTTATCATTGGTTTTATAAAATATGAAAGTATAGCTCTTGAACCCTTGATGTTTCTACCTTTGTCTCTATAACGTTTGATTCGCAAAATTCAATTTTTTGTAACGGAGTTCCTCTCGAATAGCGCGTTTCAAACCCTCCCGTATGTTGCAAAATTTCTTTTCTCTCCGGGACATCCCACTATTCTTCCCTCTATCGCCCCTTTCAACGTACTTAAGGGAGTTGTCCACGTACTTTTTGCAGCCTTCGAATGTCTCCTCTGAGTCTTATCCTTCTAGTCTACCACGCCCAACTTTTCCTCATGTGTTTTCCCCTCAACGCACGTCTTCCACCCGCGTCATCACTCTTCATAGAATACTCTTTTCATGCTCGTCATTCTTTCGAGCGACCATTTTTTTTAAATCTTGCCACACTATCCAGCTTAATCCGTTAACTAATTTTGTTATACCACCCCATCATCAATTCACTCATGCTTGCGTTGCCTATGCAGTCATTTGCTGTATTCCTCACTAATAAACCCATTCTCATGCCAAATTCTCCCTAGATACGTCAGAAGTTCCACCTGACCCACTTCAAATTAATGAAAAGACACGCTCATCGCTGGCTACAGTCTCTTGGCTGACTGGCAGACCAATGCCTGATGATACGTAAATTTTACTTAATCAGCTCCCTTCCCACTTTCATTCTCTTCCGGTGCCTGCCCTGTTTATTTAACCATTTCATCAGAGTGATAATTTAAAACGAAATCTTACATGTTTAATGTGGACTCGCTATTGCCTAAATCCCCTCACTAGCATTGCCCATCCCATTTCACCGTACACTGCCTTATGTGTGCCATCTGATTCAGGCATAGATTTCTAATTGGCCATCAGTTTTTCAATTCCTCCAACTTAAAATGTTTTCAATTACTGCATTATTTTAGGCGGTCGTAAGGAAGCATGTGGTGCAATATTGTTATTGTGTGTTCCGAAAATTGGGAGAAACAGAAGCACTGCAGTTACTGGGAGTCAAACTTTGTATTTTCTGTCGTTACCAGTCGCCGTAATCGTTTCTTCCTGTTCAGTATGCTTACGTAAATGAAATTATGGACCCCTCATACCCAGAATAGGCAAAAGAAGAGCTTAAAGGTTAAGGAATGGCCAAAAGGAAAAAGACGTTTTTCTTCAACCGTGATTTCACCGATGATTTATCACTTCCTAGTCGTGAAGTGGTTAAAATATTCAGATATTCATCGTGAGAAATGACCGTTTGATCCTTGCAAATTATCCATGATATAATAAATGTACTTACTGCGTCATCTTCGTATCACAGTTAAAGTAAAAAGGAATAAAGCGATAAAGATGTTTTCTGCTTCCTGTAGGTTCGTCGTGACCATCGTAGAAGGAATTTCTCGGTTTGTTTGTTGTTTCTGTGATACTTAAGCATTTCGAGCATTCGTGGAGTAAAGCCCGAACTATCCTTACTGTTTATATATTCATCCTCTGAGATCTTCTACATTCATACTATAAGATAGGTAATAGTAAGTATTTTCGTATTGCGACGCGTTATCTACTCCGGGAGATGGTATTATTTGCCCTAGTTTTTGTTCAGAATGCCCTTGTCTAGGCTCTCTAGTGTACTGTTGTGTACGACGAAAGGCTTTTCTGTCACTCAAGGATTTCAGTGAAATAATTATTCACTCCTACGGCTGAAGTGTTTCGGAGCTACCTTTCACTTTTTCCTTGTTCACACTTGTTCCGTGGTTAGAGTGCATAATGTTGGACCATTTTTTTTGTTAGTGGATTGTGATAATCGCGACAATTATAAAAGCGTGTTATTTGAATAATTAATGGCTAACATTTGTATCGCACTGTCATGTTGTAAACCATAAATAAGAATCCTACAGTAAAATCGTTTAAAAAATGCTAGAGACATTTTTCGCTCGGCCGAAAACGTTTTGAAGACTGTGTCGTTTTGCCACCAGTAGGGAACGTTTTGGAAACTACATATCTAAGCGAACGAAAAATCACGAGAAAACTGTGTTGCGCGATAGTGGTGGGCCTTTGCACCATTGAAAAACGTGTATCGTGTGCTGGAAAGCGGGCCTGAAATGCGAATAAAACCGAGTGTGCATTGTGTGATGCTAGAGGCCGTGATTATTTGTTGTTAGTTCCGTGATTCGGAAAAAAACTTATGCGATGTTGTTGACGTTCATTGGCGCGGGAAATCACCGTCGAGGGCCTCTTTTCTCGGCTTATCACTAAAATATAATTGAGCGGTAACGGGTCGTAAGTGGGACGGTTGGGTATTTTCATTCTGTACCTTATAAGTCGATTTTAGCCTCTCGTCCTCAGCTCGAGCCTGAAATTTTCCTCGCACCAACAGTGCGCGTTGCGGCACAAGTAACACTCAAACGTGCGGAGACGGACAGGACTCGGACGTCAGAACTTTTCTCTTGTAAAGATTAAAAAATACTTATCTTGCCTGCGGAGGGTTCCGAAACTGCGAAAAAATGTTAATGGTTTGTGGTTGACGACCTCTAATGTTGTCATGCGAGTATTTTATACCTATGGTGTGCAGTGAATTATTAGCAATCTTAGCACCGCTGTGTGACGTAGAATTTATAGTTTTTGTTACACTTACAAGTGTCTGGCCGCCAGAAGTGCGCATTGCCACTTCAGCTGCCGGATATATTGTATCAGCTCCCAGCGCTGTTTTTTCGATTAAAACTGCGGCCTTACGTCGAGGTGAATGACCCCATCACATGAGGTTCATAATTCCCGCGAGAAGTGGGCATTAACGGAGAATATTGATGGTTAATTTTTTCGAATGCTCTCAATGGTTAAATGACTTTCCTTTTGACTAATTTTCAACTATGAATATTAATCAACGGGACTAAAAATTTCATCAAATTTTCAAAAAAAGAAAGTTAAGTGAAATTAAGAAACATTAACTGACAGATTTAACCCTCCTTGTTTTATTATCCTATTTCCTCGAAATAGTCATTTATGTTTTCGCTTTTCTTAAGAAATACTTCCGCTACATTCCTTCCGGCGTGCACGCAAACAGAATACACCTCTTCGCGCAGATTCAGGAATTCGATCGCCTCTAACGTGACCCAGCAGTTCACTGGTGCCTTTTGTTCCTTTTGCACGGGTTGTAATGCGAGCGACCAGCTCAGTGATATTATTTTTGGTACTGTTAAAGAAATCGGAGTGTAAATACGTGGAGGGTCACCTTATAACATCGGAGGTATTATTTCCTCTTTTAAATGATTTTAATAGAATTTTACTGCATTAAGTTATATCGTACGATTTCTTCCAGACTTGGGCTTTCGTCGCTCGGTTTTGTTTCTTGTCCGCTGAGGGAAAGTTTGAGTATGGACTTGAATATGAAAAGGTATGCATACTTTTATTTAACGCTTTTAGCCGTAGAAAAACTCTCTATGTTCCTTCGGTTGAATGTTTTCATACCGACTCCTGCGGAACTTTCCTCCGAGATATTCGAGGTTCTTGGGATCTTGAATCAATACCCTTGTATTTTTAGTGGACTTCAGTGGCGCGATATTGACCGTAGACAAACTGTTTACCGGGTTTCTCTTGCATTCATTTTTTATTGTGCTCCAATATTTATTTTCGGTAATATCTGTTGTAATTTTTTGTCCAACGAAAGTAATCGAAAAATATACAACAAACACATGCGGAAATTCTTAAGATATGAAATACTGAAGGAGAAAAGAAGTGCGGATAACGCTTCCGGGACCAAAGCTACTGTGTAAAAGAAAATCCCGATGAACTGTCAAATTCTCACTTGGCCATGTACTCGACTAAGTGCCCACTCCACTTATTCTTAGTGTACGCACTAGCTCAGCGCACTGAATATTGTCTTAAGCATACCTTCTAAATTCCTGCGCATTCCGTTAGGTGAATAAATATGGGTTTCACTTGAATCTCTATTCATGCCTATCATGGATAATTCTCTCTGTGTTCAATATGATAGTACCTATGCGTTTGTTGGCTCTGATTACCGCCAACAAACTGCTACCCTGAGCTTTCGAGTGATTCATGGCTCTATTCGTTAGTGATAGGGTATTCTCAAATCCCTCCAGCGTATAATTGTTTGGGTTTATTATCAATTTCTTGTTGCAGGTCAATATTCGTCATGAAGTCGAGTAACCATCATTATATCTTGTTTACGGCACATCTCTATTCGGAAGCAATTCTATGCACTTCCCTCCATAAAAATTTCATCGAAAAACACTGATTTCCAGGGGTCCAAAATTTTTTTTTACTTGCGGACCGTAATACACAAATTTACCCGTAGATTTATTGACCTTATTATGTGCCACCGAACGGTGTTTTGGGTTAGGAATTTAACTACTTTTAAAAACCATCATTCTCTGTATTTACTGTTTAGTCGTTTCTAATAATAGTTTTATTTTTAGCCTATGTGTAGTTTACTAATGATATCAATAATAATTTGGTAATTATTTGAAGCAAGTCTTTCTCACGGGAGTATGGGGTAGCAATTCCCATTCACCACCATCCTCGGCTTTCGCTACACTTGAGCCGTGTTTTCACAATGTATGTACCGCGCGGGTAGATGCATGAACGCATTCACGTTTAAAATTGCTCTGTGTAAATACCCAAAATTGCGCAAATGCATGAACGCGTGGCCATAAAATAGCCCGTTCCAATTTGGAACATTTGTCCATGACTCTGTCCAGCCACGTACTTACGCGGGTACATTCATCGTAAACATAGAGTGAACTTGCCTTTGGAGTCCCCCTTGTTCGGTATGAATGGGGATTTTGCGTTCATTTCCATCTGACGATCATATCTATCCTCGCATTCAGATCAAGCTAAATTTTAATTTTGCAAATAAGCATTACCGTTGTCTGGCACTTGGCTAAGGCTTTAGCTGAGTTTACTTTGAATGACGCTGATAAGATTGGTGCGCTGCAGTCGCCGTTGCTAACGAGTTATTTATGGAAACGACGTTGAAACAGCGGAGCGAAGATTTATGCCATTCATTAATTATAAGATGTGAAAATACCATTTTACAATAGATTCTTTCGGCAAAATCAGCATCGAGGATATTGTGCTGGAAATAAACTTACAGGTGAACATTTAAAAGTTACTTAACTCGTTATCATCAAAAGTCAATATTGGTTTCATAATAGCCGACAGAGTTGATATTTTTAGTGAACGGACCGAATTCCAAAGTAATCTTAAGGAATATGATTTATTGAGTTCAGTTAATTAGGGTTTTTCCTGCGATGCTTCATTTTAACGGACAACAGTTCCGCTAGCTGTAACGTTAGCGAAACTGTTGTCCGTTAAAATGAAGCAACGCAGGAAAAACCCGAATAAACTGAACTCAATAAATCACCGCGGAAGCCTCCGTACCAACGTGATATATTCTTGATAATCATGTATAAAGTGATGTGTTTTTATATATTTCAACGTTTATGTAGTTGCATAAAAAAGAAGTATTTGGCCCTCTCTGACATTGTTATTGCTGGGAAGACTATGAATAAATTAATAAATAATTAGTGAATTAATTCTAACCAATGTTTTTGGCAAATTAACTTTATGGCTAATGTTTTAAGTTGTTAATATCCATGCCTAATTATCATTAATACTAATTTAAGTAGGTATCCTGAAAAGTGTCGTGGTAGGTATATGATTCTAATGCCACAGTAATAGTGCCTTACAAGTTGATTTTATGGAAATCTTTTATGGTAAATATACTACCGAGCAATATGATTACGAATAGCATTTGCATGTGGCTATGAATAGGTTACATCTCATTTACCTTCATGCTGTTAGAGATATTTATTTTGATTGTTCATTGAAGCCCACTCAGTTTTGTGATTCTGTGTACTAATTGATTCTGTTCCATTACTTCAATTCCCTTTACTTTTCCTTGCAGGATTATGCTATCCAGAACCTTCTCCTGTATTATGATACAGTTCAACAGTGGCCTTCTGTATACAAAACTAACAAGGTGAGTTGATTTGCAGAGCTATTTCATTAAATGTGAGTAAAATATACATCTAAAATTATTTGTAATAATTAAAATATACATCAGTCCTGTTTAGACAAGGAATCAGTATTGAGTATAGCCCAGAACCAGATAATCAACCTTACCACAGAGTTACCTAAGCACTCTGGCTGCATTGAACGCTTGTCAGGAGGAAAATCTATATGGGTTTGTCACAACATCAGGTCGTTCAGGAGCTCAAGGGAAAGATGGTGGTTCATTGCTTTCAGCAACTGCAACTCTACCAAGGTAAAGGCTCAAGTATGTGTGTAATTTTTAGGTCCCATCCAAAAGTCCAAATAACCATCCTTTAAAATTCCTAATCCTGTATTATGAATGAATTCATAAAATGAATATCTTCTAAAACAGAATTTTTTACGTATCGTAAGATGAAGTCTTTCATGCTTCCTATTTTAGCTGTGTGAGATTTATGTACAAATCATCAAGTAATCTAATCATAGCTTATTTTAAGATATCATTTTTGTGTGCTGATGTCACAGTTATGCCCATCAGATACACACCTTATATTATGTTGGGTTTATGGTACTTAGACACCTGAGGCTAGATATGTAAGTAGAGGGGACCATAGAGGGCATAGTTCTTTGATTTATGGTCTGTGTTAGAAAACTGTTATTAACATTTCTTATCTTCTTTTGGGAATTACATATATATTTGATGTATGGTGATCTTATTGTTATTTTTGATGAGACAGATGCTGTTACTTCTTTTTAGTGGATATGATTTTGATGCATGTTTTGGGTCTGGTGAAAAGTTCTCCTCATGTCAGAATTTCCTTGCTTCAGATTTTTGACCTCTGTTTTGGAGACCTCCACTGTGACTAACATTTGGCCAGAAGCATTCAGGTACTAAAGAATAATATAAAGTGGTCACTTGCATAGTTAAATTGGGTAATGTTTAAAAATAATTGGTGAAGTGTGCTATTTCAGATCAAAGCTTAGTGTTGTACTTAGGTTATGCTTAGGTTGTGCTATACTTAAGTTATGGGCCCAGGGACTAAGTGATTTAGTAACCATGTTAGGAGTTCTAACATGGAAGAAGAACGATGTAGAATACTGCTTTTAGACAGGAAGAATTATAGTGACCGGAAATTTAGAATGGAGGTGACCGGGAATTTAGATGAGAAAGAAGTCCTGTCACATGTTGAGAAGTTGTTCGAAGTCCTGTCAGAACCCTACACAATATTAGCGAGTGACAATGAGTGTAGACAAGAAAAGAAGCAAAGAGACATTATTCAATTACGGAGGAACAATAAGAAGTGCAAAAGTCTAATAACACGGAGAATACAAGATGGGCAGTTGGAGCTAGTAAAAAGCAAGGCTACGGCATTTGACGCATGGAAAGCTTTAGAGAATAGATTTGAGAAAAAGTCCCTTACAAGTTGAATGATGCTTTCGAAACAATTACATACGCTAGTGTACGAACCGACAGAGGAATCATTCAGTGAATACTGCCTTAGATTCGACAGACTGATCTGTAACTTACAACAAGCCGGTGAGAAGATAGATGATGATGGTGTGGTTATTAGATTCCTGATAACTGATTAAATACACCACTGTTTACTTAGTAATACATAAATTAATAATTAAAAAAATATTACCAATTACAAAATACAGAGACTTGAAGCTGCTGAAATGAATATCGAGAAGTTACTGATATAGAATAGAAACAATAGCATTGGCAGTAATTGTCTTCAAAAATAGAAGTATCAGGTGTGATGTGAAGGAATTTCAGCATAGTGAAGAATATAAATGGCAATTTTCTGTTTTATCAATGAATCTACTGCAACCATGGTTTTGATGTACTACATTTTCGGGTACAAAATACGAGACACTTTTGAGTTTATATACACACACTTACAAAGATATAGGTGAGGTTGGGGAGGAGGAAGGGAAGTGTGGGATTGGGTTTGGTTGGGTGGAGGCAGAGTTAACGAAGTTGAAGCAAGGGGATGAGCTGGGAGATGGGGTGATGATGAAGAGTTCCAGGGTAGGGGTGGGTAATAGGGATGATGTAGTACATTGAAACCATGGTCGCCATAAATTCATTAATCTGCAGAAAATGACCGTTTCTGTTCTTCATTAACCACCTTCAGTGTGTTTCAGACTACGAGGAATTTATGTACGCAAATTTATAAACTAATTTATTGCCTTTCAAATATAAATTAATTATTTCAATAAAAATATAATGTGACATTACACATGTCAGGAGGGTAATAATTACCATTCCTGATTTCTTATAATACAGCATAAAGTAGGATTTAAAGGTGCATTACATTTACATGTAATTATATACAAGGGAAATAATGCTTATATAGTTAATCTATGATAAAATTACAACTGCATATGTTCAGATTAATAATTAGATGTATGATATTTCTGGAACATCTTCAAAAGAAAGGAACATAGCACTGGGAAGGACTGACGTTCCCGTATGGAACACAGCAACAAACAACATTACGTATTTGGACCATAAACTAGCCTTAATTTATATGGTCAAGAAAATGTTTTCAGGTTAAGGACCCTTGTTTCATCTAGAGCAGGGGAGAAGGTCCCATCCCTTCCATTTTGCCAGGGCAACCACAAACTCTAGGTCAGGGTTGGGCAATCCATTACACACTAATGACTTGTTTATGGTGTGCAAAAACTATCGTAAATTTGTCATTTTTTTGTCAAATTTATTGTAAATTTTTGGTGAACACCTTTGAATCGTGGGGACAGTTTAAACATGTGCAAGCCAGCCTAATTCTCAAAAAAAATTTTTTCTCATTCTATAAAACAATCAGTGTGCCCAAGGGGTCAGCAGGCTTATATTGCCAAAATTTTGTCCATTCAGTATTTTTTTCATGATCTACTTCACTATTGTGTTCTAAAAAAAATGTGGTTGGCATGTGCATAACATTTTGGCCAGAAATTCTGGCACTCATTCTCGTTGAAGTTGCACACTTCTCCTCTAGGTACTTCATTGTGTTATACTTTTTGTGGTAAGCACTGACATTTGTATAGGATGGTTAATTGACTCTCTTGCACTAGACATTTTCCTTTAATAGGAGAAAGCATCTTGCCCCTGAAAGTTGGAGCTCCAGCCTAGGCTATCATCACAGAGGCTCCTACTTTTCAGAATTAGTTAGACTATAAAGAGGAGTAATATTAGAAGTCTCAAGAGTATGAGAGAATGGAGAAAGCAGTGCATGAATGTCGCAGAATCATGAGTATCGCATGGAGGAATTTGTGAAAGTCCAAGCCAGTTTTTTAGCTCTAACACAGAGAACACTCTTTTGTCAATGCCTACCCCTAAATGGAATGGCGTGATGGGTATGTACTTCGAGCATGTATAAAATAGATGACATGTAAACTATCCTTGCAGTGTATTGTTCGAAGGGACAAGCAAACTGATGCATGTGCCTTCAGATATAGGTATTATCGGCTGCCTTACTTTGTCTAACATTATTTGCCTGGGGGTTGCTCTTGAGAAAACTTTCCTTCCCAGCAGCATCTCTATTGTATACATACTTGAAGAGTATGCATGTTTATTTTATTTCTATTTATGTAGTCAGGAGAAAGAGGCAGGAGACTGAGAAAAATGGAGAGTATATGTTGGTGCAGCCAAATCTTGATTTGGGAATCAATTGTCATGAATGATGATGGTGATGATATTTTCTTTCAATGCTATTTCTATACTATAAAGATGCCCTTTTATTTTTACAGGGTCTAAATGTGAGATACAAATTCCTGATGACCAATGGCCCTCCAGGTGACTTTTGGTCTGAGCACTTTTCAGCTGATGAATTTTGTAAGTTTTTTCATATTTTTTTTCAAGGTAATGTGTTAAGTTGCCTTTGGGATTATCAATAATGTTAAAAATTAAGCTTGCAATCTTTATTTCTTTTCAAAGTTTAATAAGAAAGAATCATCACAGAAACTTGAGATAAACATGCCAGAGGAAAGAAAATTCAATAAAGATTCTTTTACTATAGTTGAACACAGATTTGGATTAACCCTCTTAGTGCAGTGGGCCAATATATCAGCTCATGCACAAATGTTGTTCAAATTTAATACATAAATATAATTACAATTATCTTTCATACCTAATAAAAGTCTTATGGTTATTGCCTAGTTCATTACACAATAAACCAAACTGCATATGTATATCTTGAACAATAATTTCATAATAAATTTTTCTCCTAATATGATACATTTCATTAAAATACCCTCCGAATTTCTTGCTAGTACTGCTGGCAGGAGTCAGCATTAAGAGGGTTAAAAAAACTGGAACCATGGTAGGTATAATATGATGATTTCTGTTGAAATTTTTCAATTTTAAGAGCCCATCCCAGTGACTGCCTAAGGCATTGTTGAGCTTACCTCTCGTAGGTTACATGGGGAAAATAGGCCTATGTGAAATACCAATATGGCCATCTTTAATTAGTTTCATGGTATGAGATAAGCTGTTAAACACCATTATACTTTCATGAAATGCGTTGTTTCCTAAACCAATTTTCCATCTTTATTAGCATCATTTTAATATCATTAATTCCTGTTTGGCTTTCGATTATTTACATTCTTTTGGTTATTTCAAAAGGAGTTTTCTTTCCTTTTGATATGAAGTTATTAATTAAAACTTATAATATCTCATAAGAACTGTATTTTAATTTGGCTAATATGGTCTCTCTGCTGCTACTTTTGATTCAGTTCTTGGTTGATTAGTTGTTCAGAATTATTTTTTGTGTGTGAATAGAGTTTTTGGTGTTCCCAATTCTGCTATTAATAAATTTTAGTCTCAAAGTATCTCTTAAGTGGAAAGGGATTCTCATGTTGTTATTGTTGCTGAAATTAATTATGTCTCAATATCGCGTCCATCATTTTCTCATATGCTCTAATTTTGTGGTGGTTGGGTTTCTGGTTCATTGATTGAGCCTTTAATATGTATTCTTCACTACACTGCAAATGATAAAATTGATTTTTATTTTTTGAAGTTGTTATTGTGATTCTGTTATTTTTGTGTTCAGGAACATGGTCTTGCACTAGTGGTGAAAATGCAATTAAGACGGATTCTTTTTAATGCTTCAACTTAAAATTCCTATAATTCTGCAATAATGCTCAAATTACATTTTTTATGACTGACTGAGGTTCTCGGTCAAAAATCTGACATATGAATGCAGTTTAAAGTGATGATGACTACATAAGTCAAAACCTTGTTCGTTAATGCAATTTATGTGGAATTACTTAGTTGCAGCTTTGATTTCACAATTTAGAAAGAGTGATTAGTTAGGTGTTAAAGAGATGTTTTGTACGATTAGTATAAATTTTACATCAACACCGTGTCATCAGAGGTGCCTCCTAATCTCCATCATTGCCTATGCATACTGAGTGTAATATGTGGGAACAAGGACAACCCAAATATTCCATCTAACTGCTTTGATATTGGTCTGTCTGTGAAAGACTTATATCTGATGTGGAAGTGATCTGTAACTGGTCTGGATTTAAGAGAAGGTTCAAGATGTGTCAGAACCAGACCAGTAACAGATCACTTCCAGATCAGATATCCATCTTTCAGAGCAGTTACAGCCCAATTTCAGGGCAGTTACCAGCCAAATATTTTACTTGGGAAGTTAAAGGGTCAGTCTCATTTGGATTTCTTCCAGTATTGTTTTAAATTAAAACAATACTGGAAGTGTATCAGCATGCTGAACTTCAGTTATGTTGGTATTTTACGGAGACTTTGTCCATTAAAAAACATTTTCTGAAGCTGTTTACCTGCAGAGATAAAGTGATTGTCAGTGGTCAGGTTTCTAATAGTAAATTGGAAGACTAGGTCTGCTGAGAACTTGTGCACATGTGCATATTCTACGATTCTGACAAGAATTGTCTTGTACATTTGACCATCTCTTGCCTGTCCTTCCCTGACTTTCTCATATTTTTTATGGGAAATGGGCTAATGAGCACTGTCCCTCCAGTAAGGTTCGTCCATCTTTCATTTCTTAAAAGTGAAGGAGCCTGTTCTTCAGTTATGGTTTACGACTCCTCTTTGTCCAGCTAGGTTAACTTGATCTTAGTATTCATAGCTGTTATGGCATTATTGACTTCAGTGGCATGCAAAATTAACTGATTTACATGGTGTTTGGTGCCTTATCAGGAAATCATAAGAAAAAGATTAAAATTCCATATTCAATTGAAGAGAGAAGTAAGAATAGCCAGCTACATTTCTATTGAATAAGCAAGTATAATTGATTTTGTGAATGTGGTACATCAATTTTATGGGCACATAACCCCATTCCCTCCCATCCACTGCCTGAGTGGGAAAAAGGGTTGGCTGAGACCATTGGTGAAGAGGCTCACTTTAATCCTTAGTTCCTACCTGAGCTGTTATATAGAAGATTGCTGCAGCGAGGGTTAGTCCTTATTTTTAGTTGCTGAATCGAGTACTCTTCTTAGCCCTGGATTTTGGTCAGGGTGAGAGGTGTTTGTCTATCAGGGGTATGGAATATTTTTGGAACACACTCGTGTTAAATCAGTTTGGTAAATACTTGGGGTGGTTTTTAAGAGCAATTTCACTATATTAGAAAAACCTGTATGTCAAACAGTAAAAAAACACAAGACTTAATGAAGACAGTTCATGGTGCATTAGGGAAAGGTATCCTCTGAAGCCTTAAATTTTTTCCCCACATTTCCTCATTTTATGTAGAA
Source organism: Ceriagrion tenellum (assembly GCA_963169105.1). Classification (NCBI taxonomy): domain Eukaryota; kingdom Metazoa; phylum Arthropoda; class Insecta; order Odonata; family Coenagrionidae; genus Ceriagrion; species Ceriagrion tenellum. Next base: position 43,692,849 of record OY720633.1, on the reverse strand, counting down.
GATGTCTAACAGCCATAGCTAAAATACAAAGATGCCATTTCAAATTCATTTAAATGTTGAGCACCATATGATACTTAACTGTGATACAAATGTGGAGGTCTTTTGTTATTTGTATAGAATGATAATCAAAGCGTAGTGTTTTAGTTTAAGTGTTAAAAAAAACCATGATTAATATATGTGTGGAATCAATTTTAGGAATGCTTTTAACCTCTGGAACTCACTCTCTCTAGATCATTCACTCAAGGCTTCATTGTCACTCATGGAATGTAAAATAATAGGAATAAAAGGAAGTTCTGGAGAGTACTATTACATATCTAAGTGGGAAGCTGGGCTACTTTAATATATTTTAATATTTTGCTTCATTTTCTCTTTTCAGATATTCTACCTATTCTAATGGCATTTTGTATCAGCTACATGTTAATGATTCTATGTGTGGTGATATTTGCTGGTATGAAGTTACCTAATTTTTGGTGTGATATTCTTAAGGGATTTTACTCCGAACTGGTCTTCAGAATTACTTTTATTTCTAGTGGAATTAAGATCTCGCCAGCTACTTCACACAACCTACAAGATTTACACTTTTTCTGTGGTGTTACAAGGCTGGGGAGTTTCTATGCTCAGTGTTGCTGCTGTGCAATTTGCACATGATGGAGTTGGCTTTCCTTCAGTCAAAACATTTGGTATGTATAGTAATCAGTCGTCCTCAGTGTCAGATGTAAGATTTTTGTCATGTTATCATTTTTCCTTAATGCTCAATTTAATAGGATTGGTGTGTCCTTATTTAATGTGAATGCAAAATAATATAATGTAAATGAAAAACTCTCCAGTAAAAATTGGCTTTTGAAAACATGGGTAATTAAACAAAAACTAGTTGTTATAGCAGTGCAGTAAAAAATATTCTTAGAATTGGATGTGGGAAAAAATATATGGAAAATACATATTGAATACTGCTAATACGTATTTCTGTAATATTCTCTTCACCTATGACACAAATGTTAGGTTCAGCAAGGTAGTGGAATAAAAAGGGTGAGAAATCGTGCAAAAAACTCTTGTATTTGAGGCTTCACATACGCCATACAGAACACGACATCAAAACTACGACGCACACATATATTTGGGCGGGAGTGAGTAACAAAAGAGCATTAAAAAAATGAATTCACAGCACCGCCAAAATACAAAGGAAAAACAATTGCCAACACAACTTACATATGTTAACAACAAATTGTCACATAGATTTAATGTTGAATATGATGCAAAATCAAACTCAACCCTCTAAAACAGTTATTTTAACTGACCGTTAGATCACATTATAGTGTTTTGGTGAGATGAAAATTCAGTGTACTCACCTATTAGACCTGAGTTCTCCAATTCAAATTTTACATCAGGCATCATTTTGCTGCATTAAACATGTAGTGTGGTAGCTAGAAAATTTGCTGTCAAGTCAGAACATGAATTCTGGGAGCAAGGAGGTCATCACAAATATGTGAAGAGCCAGGAAATCATTGCGATCATACTTACTGTATCTTGTGCTTATCCTTTTATGTAATGTTTTTGTCATACCATTAAATGATGTGATAGACATAGTCCACTGATGTCCAACACCCTTTAACTTCTCAAGTAACTTTTCACCCCTCAGCTTATGAAATCTCACTCATTATTTATGCTAACAGCCTTGGTCTGTTTTTTAAAAGCCCTTAAAAGTCTTGAATTCAGCGGCAGGGTTTCTTGATCTTTTCCGCCTCACCAGGTCTTCAATGCAGTTGTGACATTTTGAAGGCATTGCAGTTTTCATCAGAGATATTTCCTGTTCCTTCAAGTGAATGAAATCCTTTTTGAGAACCATTCCCCTCTCCTCTTAAGTCTCCCTCTCACTCGGGGAGCAAGGGGCTAGACCTTGTACTGGGAATCCGCTTTCCTCACCGCTTTCCTTTCCTGATCACCATTCGAAATACTAAACCCATCACCCAGACCCCTCAAATCCACCACTATCCTAACTTCCCGTATTCCACTCACACATCAGTGACCAAGCTACTGTTGGCATTGCTAAATAAACAACAAATGTATCTCAAGACGACGCACATGAATTGAAACAAGTTGAACCTGGTTCCTGTGGTAATTCAATATCTCAGTAGAGATGGTTTTCCTCTCTCACTTTGAGCAAATTTCCACTAAGTCAAACTCAAAACCTCTGAACTCTCATAGCTTTTTATTCAGTGAAAAGATATGGTACCACCATGCTTGGTAGGCTGGTGGTGGTTAGTTTTACCTTGGAAGCTTGAGACATATTACAACCTGGCTTTCTGACTTAGTCCCACTCATGTTTTGCCAGCTACTATTTCTGCCTTGATACGTTTACATTTTCTGTGAGTGATCAGGCTGCATGCCATACCCTTGTGGTTACATAATTGTGAGCTCATACTTGACATAGTCATTGAATATAACTTGTTCAAGTCTCCTCTTTGTGTGATAATAAATATACTATTTCCTTTTCTGTCTTTTTTCTGCTTCATGCTTATCCCTATGTACTCATAACATGCATCTTTTTGATGGAATTCTCTTTGTATATTTTCCTACAGGACAAATGCTTGAATCTGGTAGTGAGATAAGTTTTCTTCTAGTCCTTCTTCTATTAGCCAAAGGCTACACTGTCACAAGGGGGCGTCTCAAGGCTGCTGGGGCTGCAAAATTGGCTGTCTTCATGACTTTCTGTAGTATTACTCATGCCTGTTTGTTCTTCTATCAGAGTATGGTGAGATAATAATTATAGTTCTGAATTTATGATACCTTCTCCCCATTTTGTGTTGGTTTTAGTATACCATTGAGACAATGCCTGGTTTTTTTAGTTTGACCTTAACCACGTATAGCTTCGTCAGTAATCAGCTAAAAGCCAAAATTCATTTAATTGATGCCAGAATTTACCCGTCAAATGGTTTTTTTTAGATGGGTTTAAATTGACATTTTTAGATGAACTGATGAAATGAAGTGGGATTGCGTGCTTGCTCTTGTGCGGAAGTAGTTAACCCCACAATGGATGAAGTTGTATGAGGCAATTCAGCAGTGAACAATAAAAATAATTCCATAGCTATAAAATGGAAACTTGAAGCTTTCACATGGTGGAAGGACGTCATAATAAACTAGATAAAAATTTGTGACTTCCACAATTTATGATAGCGTGACAGCCGAAACCGGTCGCTAGTGTTCAATAAGTTGTGGAAGTCACAAATTTTTATCTTGTTTATTATTCCATAGCTGTTTTCTTCTGTGACTGGTTTGTAATGCCCAAGGTGAATTCAATGCAAAGGTTAATATATGAGAAATATGTCACGTTTCTCTCAGATTAAGTACATCTGCCGGTGGGCCATAGACTTCTATGTCGATTAGTCATGGAACATTAAGCTGGTTTTAGTTATATATGAATTTAAAGGAAAAGCCATGTAACATTGATTCCAGGATTATAGGATGTGTAATGCATGGAATTATTAACCCTTCAGTATGTGCCGGGCCCCAGTGCTGTCCCATAATTTTTCTTTTGTGTGACATTTCTCATACAATGACTTAATAATCCTGAGGTTTTATATAGCTTCACATTCTAATGACCTCGAGTGCCTTATTTTCCAGCTTGTGTCAAGTTGTTGCAGGATCCAAAGAAAAAGTGGTGCAAAGGAAAGATGGCCTTTGTAGATCACAATGGTGACTAGTGTGACTAAATGAGTTAATGTGTGAAATTCCACAGAGGAAAAATCATCCGCCTTGACTGGGACTCGAACACGTGCCCCTTGATTTCTGACCGAGTGCTTAGCCAGATAAGCTACTGAAGCGTCCTCTTCCCATGTGGATGTTTACGGACTTTACAGGACAAGATGGAATAGACTGCTGAGCATATCAATCCACTAACACTCCCAAATTATACACTAGGAGACCTAAGCAAGAAGAGTGAACACCTCTTTGTGTTCTAAGTTTGGCCTTTACCTCTCGGGCTGTGGCGCTGGGCACAGGACTTGGACTTTTAGTTGCATAGCTGTATGTTACACCAGAAAGGACAAGTTGAAGATCCCAGTTGTAAAGAATATGTGGCTGATCTTGATGAGTGAACTTATGAAAAATCTCTTAAATTTTGCACATAACTCAAATGTGGTTCTTGCTTGGTCCAAGTTTTGGTGCTGGCCTAACTCCCCATATTTACTTTTGCTGCTAACTATATCTATACATGCGATAACTTCAAACAGCAATAATATTTTACTTAATGAACGAGTCAAAGTATTTCTGTTTAGCAGTACATGTGGTGAGTAATTCCTGAACCCTATTTTAATTCACAGTTCTTTGATCCTGGTGAAGTTCTTTATCTGTATGAGTCCCCTCCTGGTTATGGATTGATATTTTTACGATTAGCAGCTTGGTGGATGTTTGTGTATTCGATTGTTTTCACCTTGAAGCATTACCCTGAGAAGTCGCCTTTCTACTACCCTTTTAATCTTGTGGGAACAATTTGGTGAGTTCATGTCCACTGTCATTTGCTCTATCTTTTATTTGATTTTTTGTGCCGTGATAATAATTTCATTACCTTTTTGCATTCAAAGGTTTGTTGCTGGACCACTTTTCATCATTATAGCCAACAACTGTATTGATAAATGGGTGAGAGAGACTGTTGTTTGTGCTGTGGAGCATGCAATAATATTTGGTGGGCATGTGATGTTTCTAGTAAGTTTAAAGATTTATTTTGTTCATTGGTCTATCTTTTAAAATGAGTGAAATTACAGAAAGTCTACCATTAGATTATACAGTATATCATATGATCTATTGTTAAATGTTTTGAAGAGCAGCTTGCCAAGTATATTCAAAGCTTCTAAATGTTTTTGTATTGGGCCACTACTTATAACTCGAGGAAGTAACAAAAACTAGGACTAATGTAAAACTAATCCCCAGGATGATGTCCTATAAAGTTGCTACAAAATAAAGGTACAGTTGGAATTCTTTTTGGAAAACATCTTTTATTGTACAAACATATAAAAATATAATGATATAAAAGCATTAATTATAATAATAAATTATACTATTCATAATTTACTCACATTTCGCAATGAATGTACCCTTCAAAATATTCTGTGCTCTTGGCATGGATTCCAACTCAGGCCTTGGAAAAGGAAAATAAATGAGGTAGATAAGGACAAAACAATTAGGAGAAAATATGTGGCATGAAAAATAAATTAATTCATTTGAGATTAATTAGAATAATAAAATTAAAAAGTTCAATAAAGAAGCAGGTTTTCATAAAAGCAGTTCTCATCCACAGTTGTCAAAGAACATTAAGAAAACACTATGATAGGATTGAAAAATACAACATTTATTGTAAAAAAAATGCTGAGAAATAATAACAGCAGTAATTTATAAAAAAACATCTGGATATAAATAAAAAAGGCATGTAATGGCTTTTCATTGTCAAATGGAAGCAAAAGTAAATAATTTTATAAAGATATTACTGTTTTCATGTAGTTATGGTAGAAAAATATGGGTAAATAAAAATAAACTTGTAAGTGAGAGTGCTTAGAAAATACATGAAAAATGGCTTACCTTTGGGTAAAAGAAAAAAAAATTTTCCCCAATGGAATCAGCTTGCAGGTGAGAACAGTCTTTACTTCCGGGGGCTGGAACTCTTCTCTATCACAGGAGAGTATTCAAGGTTGATAAGATAGTGAAATAGGCCCAAGGTAAAAGCTGGAATACTCAGGGTACTCATGACGTGATATCATGTCATCAGCACCAGCGTGTAGTTCACCATGACATGATATCACGTCATGCCGCACTCAAGAGGTTAAAGGGGCTATAGCTAGCAAAAATCAATTTCTTCTGATGTTGATGAAGGAGGATGAAATAAAGAAGGGCTGTATTTAGTAGAAATCACTCTCAGATCAATATCACCGGTGAGAATTTCTCCTTCCCGGGTTTCATCCCAAGTATGTACAACTGGTATCATGAGATTAATGTCAATTCATCTAGGAGTAAAAAGTTAGTTTTTGAAATCTGTGTGTCAAACAAGTAGTTAAGGTGACTTATTTTCTCCTGGGACTGACCCAAATCACTCCTGGATGCTGAGGAAAATCCAGTCACTGCATATATCTAGTAATTGCTCTGCTTCTAAAATAGAAATGATTTTGCAGAAATAATTTTATTTTTGACTTAAAGAAAGTTAAGGGAGTACATAGTTGGTATTAATGTTTGTTGGAAAAAGAATTCCAATATGAAGCTTACAAATATTTCTAAAAACTGATATGAATTTCACAGTCTACCCTGTATAAAGTGTCTTCCTAGCTAGTGGTAAGTGTAAAATACTTGGTTAATGAAAGTCATTCATTGGTATTTGTGTCTCCTAATCAGTTTTTAGGCAAAAATATCTTATTAGTTGCATAATTGATAAGTCTGTGGTAGGCAAATGTTATTCATCACAGTGATCATGTAGTTTACTTCTTGCAGATTCTTACTAGACCTGCTCGGGCTAACAAGAACTTCCCCTACCATGTTAGAACTACTCAGGTGGGTGTTATGGAAGAATTGGAGATTACTTTTGGTGGTGCTGCTGAAAACTGCTTGGACCATTTTTCTCATCACCCATATGCTCCATCAACTGTGCCTCTTGCCCTATCTGCTCCTTGTCCCCAATTGCCTGTGGCTGACTGGATGACAAATGTGCCAGTTGAACTATTTTCAGTCAGTAGAGCTGTAGCCCTGAACCCAGTAAGTAAAAATGTTCTCTAATCACTAATGGGTGCTTTCTGTCTGAAGAAACAGTGCAAATAAAGTGCAAAATTGGTTTTGACTGCACTCACTGTAAGCTGAAATTTGTAATGGAGACCATTTGTGGTAATACCCCTGTTGAAATATGCTCATTTGGCTTAGAAAAAAATGACTAGCAAAGAATTGTGTAATGATTGTATGATATGATCAATGAAGGCCACCATCATTGATTCTTCTGTCATGAGATTCTCTTCCTCCAGCGACATTGGATGAGTTTACTGATAGGCTGCATTTCTTAGTGTCAACTGCACTATTATCTTGGACAAACTTGAGAAGCCAGTTCCTGATTTTAGAATCCATGAGCATGAATAGAACATCCATGTGCTTAATTGATAATGGGGTAATGCATTAAGCTGTGGTTTATATTTTTTAATTAGTATCACAGGGAATTATGAATTGCCTTTATATTATCCTTAAGGGACCTATGAGACAAGCAGTGATAATTCAGTCTTGCAAATAATGTGGTCTTTATTTTACTTAAATCTGAAGTATAAGTTTCTCAACCATTGCTGTTTATGGCTGGAGATAGTTTCTTAGATATTAATAACCATTCCAATGCATGTGCTGGTAATAATTGATTTTTTTGTTTTGATTTGAACCTGTTTATCTTCCAGAATGTTTCTAATGGATTTTTGTCCCAGCCCCCAACTGAAGGTGCAAATGAAGCTGAACAGCCTAGTGAAAATCATGTGATCACAAGGCAATCGTTGAACAATCTACGAGAAACATAGTTTGAAAATAAATTTCTTCTGAAAAAAAGTTGAGTGTGTATCTCCACTGCTGACATGATGACATCTGTATCAGAATATGACTTGGTCATTGGTCAGTTACTCTTGAATTCATATTTTTAATAACTAACATTTTCATTGTTGAAATACATCGAAGAAACAGATTTTTTGTAACTAGGTACTTTAAAATCACTCAATTTTTCCTAGTGTTTGGTAGGTGACTAATATTATAGTCAACCATCAGCCATGTCTTGAAAGTTGCACTGGTGGGTGCAAAACCAAGAGAAGTAGATATCAAATAAATAACAAGCAAAATTATTAATGCAAAGGTAGGTGCCATTTACTTTTGAGGTTAGGAGCATCATGTGTTTTGGTTTTGTACTTTTTATTGGTTATCCTCTCGTATCCAGTATAATACTGAGTTGTCACAAATAGCCAAGTGTTTGTACATACTCAAACCTCATGTGAGGACGCATGATATTCAGATATTTGTGTAATCAAGACTGATTTAAAATCTACATATACATTCATTAATTTGTCTGCAAATATTAGAAAGTGGTCTGAGCCTGTCAGAATTAAGTCTGGGACAGTTTTCATGCAGACAACTTAAAATACCTGCTATATACTATTTTTCTGTGTTTGTATGCAATTAAGGTATGCGGATACTAAACAGCTGCATGCTGGATGAAGCAGTAAATTCAGTGTGGTTGTGAAGGAATTCCCAATTGACTGCCTCTACCTTTCAAAATACCTGCTATTATCCTCCAATACTCTCTTGCATAGCCACTTTGCTACTATTTTGTTCAACTGCTTTGATATTCTACTAAAAGTCCACTGAAATGTGTTTCTTGTTTTGAGAGTTGTACATGGAAAAGCTAGAAGTTATTATGATTGAGACTAAGAAATTCCAGAAAATGGTGAATGAAAATGATTTATAGCCTGTGTTGAGGGAAACTTTTACTCTCTAAATAATTAGCTTCTACTCTAAATTACCAAAACTAAAAATATGAAACTTTCGTTGAATTGTTGAATATCTTCTCAAAAAATGCTAAGCTGTGAATCAGCCAAATGCACAATTTTCAGGAGAAATGAAAGATACTTTTCAGTCCTGCCTTTCAAGTGAAAAAAATAGATTTTTAACATTTTTGTGTATTTTCTTCTCTTTGATTTTATATCAGCATGATTTTTGCTCATAAATTGTATGCAGACTAATATCAATCAAAATTATAATCTGTATATCAATTTTGGGGTGCAATACTGGTAAACAGTCTTGGTAGGGTAGAGGGTGCCCACCTCACAATACTAGTAAATGCTGACTGTCTCAAATAGGCTCAGCCAGCAAATGCTACCACATCGGTCCTCATGGGGCACCCTTGGGAATGCTGAATGTGAAGGGTGAGAGGCGAGTATCTGGTGCCCTAAAACTGGATCAAGTTGACTTAGGGGGAAAACCCTGGAAAAAAAACTTGATCCTCCTGGTAAGGGGTTTGGGAATGGCTGGTAACCAACCCAAGCAAAAACATTACTTAAATGCTTCACATAGAAAAGCCTCGGAACAGGACTAGATTTCAAGATCAATGGCCTTGTGAGATAAAGGACACGAGTATAGGATTTACAAACATGTTAATTTTGTTACTACATGGAATTAACAGGGTCTTGGAAATAATGAGGAACTAAATAACATACTCAAGGATTATAATGTAAATAACAAAAAAAGAAACTTGGAAGGAACCAAAGAATTAAAGGATTTGGTTGTGCTATTTGCTTTGAAGAAAGAAAGCGAGGCTGTTATGGTGTCGCTGTGTTGATTGAAAATAGCAAAACAATATGAAAGAGTATAACTTGGATGGTGAAAGAATTTTTTCTGTTAGGTTGAAGTTTGATAGAGTATATCTAACCGTAATTTGTACCTATGCTTCTGAAGAGGAAAAAAAGATGAGACAGTTGCAAAAGTACATACTGTAAATGAGAAAAAATTACATAATTTTAATGGGAGATCTAAATGCCAGACTTGAGAAAGTCTCTATCCCAGAATTGATTGGAACTTATGAAGAGGACCAGTGAGGCCAAAATGGACCACATCCATGAGAAATCAGAGCTTACAATGAGTTTAAAGTCACAAATACATTTTTTGCAAAAAGTAAATAAATTCATGGTCTCCAAGAGGTTATCAGTCTCTCTTTGATTTTGTAATTTTCAATCACAAAGTAACACTTGAGGATTATAGATGCACATGTCTACAGAGGAGGAAATCTCAACACATACCATTATTTAGTTAAAGCTTAGATTCGGATGTGGTCCAATTGGAAAAGAACACCTACACTTCAGAAGTATCAAAGAGACTACTGTTGGGTGTGTGCCACATAATGACATCACACTTGTATGGGGTTCCTTGCCGAGATGAGTTGAATAAAAATACATAGATTGACTTCACAGAATTTTTATTCCTTTAATTTGGATAGGCACAAACATAAAGACACACAATATATGCGGATAAAGTTACCAGGACTAGTCCGTGGGGAGCAAGAGGGTAATGGGAGAGAGATTCCTTCTCTATGCCAGGGCTATGGTAGCTTACCGAAGGAGCTGCAAGACATGGAGGCTGTGGTACTCGTTGACTAACCAGAGGTCTAGGAAGCAGCACATGGGGCTGGTGAGGTGGCGCACAGCATAACACAACCCAAAGGTGATAGATGAAAAATTGATCCTTATGTTACTTGGCGGTTGTCTTTTATACTTCGCATTTGGTGTACTCTAAAGGAGCACTGAATATGTTTTTGGGTCAGCTTTCCTGAAATCAGGGATGAGGGAGGGCTTCCAGGAAGTGCAGGGTAAAGTTAAAATGATAAATACTGGGAGTGAGGGGGAGGGAGAATTAGGAGCACGTCTATGAACAAATATACTGTTCCTCTCTCTCACCTAATTACCTGCTCACTACACTGCAAAGCCTATAAGGTACGTTTATTACAGGAAGAAAGTATATGAAACCTATGTCAAAAGAGATCAACACAACTCTCTAAGGAACACCTGCAGGTACTAATAATAATAGTTTCATTTGCCAAAACACCTATACAAATGAGGCACTGGTATAGGCTCTGTCAATGCACACTACATTCATATGGTTTATATCACAAATACAAGTCACACAGTGGTATGTGTACAATATTCACATAAAAGGGTTTAAACAAATTCAATGAATATGCAGTGCACAATTTTATGTACAAAATTAATCTATGATTAAGGTTACATATGTTTATTACTTTCCTTTCAGTAGAGGATGTATTCATTAACATGATAGGTACAATGTTTTTTGGCAGATATCTTTTGAAGTTTGATTTGAAAGGCTCAATTGAGGAAATATTTCTTAATTTTTCTGGTAGGAGGTTATACGGCATTATACCCTTATGAAAAGGACCTTCACCACTCCTTTTTGATATCCTTTGAAGAATATGTAAATTGTTCTTGTCTGGTATGGGTGGTAATCTGCATTTTTTGTGAGAGAATTTGTTTCTTTATAAACAGCATTAGATTCAGAATGTATAGGGATGTTAGGGTTAAGATTTTTTGTGCCTTGAAGTGAGGTCGACAAGATTCTCTATAATTTAGGTTTATCGCAATTCTTAAAACTTGATTTTTAATAATAAATACATCAGTGCTACTGGAACTGTCTCCCCAAAAAATAATGCCATAAGATATTAAGGATGGAAAGTTTGTAAATAAACATACTTTAAAACACTTAATGAAATACTTGAATGTAAGTAGTGAAGTTGATACATAGTCCGTGACAATTAAGTGGTTAAAATTTCAATATGCCTTGACCATTTCATAGTTTTGTCCATAGTAATTCTGAGAAAAGAGATATTATTTATATGAGTGATCTCAGTGTTGAATAATTCTACTTTTGGTTGCAGTTGACAGTTAAATTTCAGGAAGTTTTGAAGGTTGATAGCCAACTTACTCATACTAAGCCATGATTGAATATGTTGAACAGTAGAGTTTATCTTTTTTTGCAGGTCTTGAGAGTTTGGGGCTTGAATAAGTATACTTGTATCATCAGCAAATAGAATTGTTTTTACATCCAGGAGATATTCACGAAGGTCATTTATGTACAAAGTGAACAGTAGTGGCCCTAGGATTGAGCCTTGGGATACACCATATTTAAACTTTTTCATATTTGAGAAGAAAGTATTTATATAGTTTGTATTTGAGTCAAAATGGGAGATTTGGGCAATTTGGTATCTCTGTTAAATAAGAATTTAACCCTTTGAGTGCGGCATGACATGATGTCACATCATGGTTGTCTATGCTGGTGCTGATGACGTGACATCACGTCATGGGTACCATGAGTGTTCCAGCTTTCATTAGGGGGCCTAGTTAAAGCTGGAGCACTCACGGTACCCTTGTTGTGATGTGTCATCAGCACCAGCGTAAAGACAACCATGACATGATAGCACGTCATGCCGTACTCACAGGGTTAACCAAGTATTTGATAGTCCTGTGATACCATAAGTTGATTGGCACTGCAGCATTAATGACAATATGAACAAACGATATTAATGAAGAATGGAGGAATATTGCAAATACGATTAACGAAAATTGGAAATGAAGTAATAGGCATTAGAACAAAAAATAAACAAAAAAGAAGTTTTAGAATCTGGAATGAGGAAATAAATGAAGTGTTAAACAGGGAGAGAGCATATTGGGAATACTTACAACAGAAATATGAGGCAGCAAATGAAAATTACCATGCAATTAAATACCAAAGGAAATCAATGGTAAAACTAGCAAATATGATAGAATGGAATACATTTATGGGAGGGAAAATGTATAGGACAGACAAGAAAATGCTAATAAAATGTTAAAACACCTGGCAAAACAGAGGGATGTTGCACAGGTAAATATAATATCTAAAGAGGAATGGTTTAAGCATTACCAGCAGCTCAGGTACACTCCATTCAAAGAAGCTGTATGTGATGAAACAGACCCAACTGGTTTAGATTCGATCAATATGGCAGAATTACAAAATGCTTCATGAAAGACAAAAAAACAGAAAAGCCCCTGGACTATAAGATATCAATTCTGAGTTTATCAATAATGGCACCCCCCTTCTACATTTATGATTCCTAAATCTGTAATTGTTTTAACTTGTGTTTGGAAGTGCACTGACCGACATTACATGCCTCCAAATAAGAGGTGAATGGGAAAATGCTGAAGTAATTCCCATGTTCTAAAAAGACCTACGGAATGAGCCAGCAAATTACTGAAGTATTAGCCTACTAAATGTAGCTTACAAAGTACAGTAAAACTTGTTTATAACAATCATGCATGTTACGAAATTATGCCTATAATGAGGTGAGTTCTTGGTCCCTTGGACTTTCCTATGATGATAGATGTTAATCCTGCATATAAACAGTATGGATGAAATGAAATCCCCACTAAAGTGAACTATTATTTTGTCCCTTGGCCACCTATTGCTTCATTTATAACAAAGTTATCGCCATTTCTCTCCACCAACTTCCTGCATCTTAAGTCATTCTCACATGCCTACACTAAAGCCTCCCTCAGAGTGATTATGTGCTGCATCAAAGAAATTTTACCTGTCAATGGAGGAGTATATCTTTTACTAAAAGGATCATAGTAATGCACTCTTAAACCGGAAGACGTTTAGGATATTTACCATTTGTAATTGATTAAGATTCATGTCTCAGGAATAGATAAGTGGGGTGTTTTATGAATGATGAACTAGTTGCAATAAATAAAATTATGTATGTGTAAGCAATACCAGAATAAATTAAAAAGATTATATACTTTGTGATGGCAGTCAATCATCAAGGATCTGTTGCATTAATACAGATGATTAATGGCAAAAAGCCTTGGCTACAATCATGTGCATGGCAAGTTATGCTGAAGTTTGAATGTTATGAAATCCTGTGTATAACATTATAAAAGGCTGGTCTCCTAAAATTCATTGTATGCAAGTTTTACTGTGGCTAGTAAAATCATCAATATATGACTTCAAACTATTACAGAAGTTCTGCTCCTGGAAGAATAAGCAGGACTTTACAAGGGATGATCATACATTGACAATGTTTTTAGTTTGAAACTGATAATGCAAAAGTGTATAGAATTTTATCTGGAGATACACACAGCCTTCATGCATTACCATAAGGCATTCAATGACATTCATTGAGATAAGCATTTGTCCATAATGAAAAAATGAGGATTCTCAATACATGATAGAAAACCCTTCTATTTCTCGATAAAAATATGAAAAAATTGTAATTGATACCGGAATCGGCAAAAACCAAGCACGGGAAATTATAACTAACCAAAGTGTTTGGCAAGGGTGTACTTTGTCGCTTACTCTGTTTAATATGTATACATATGTAGATGACTGTCAACGAGAATGGAAGAAAGTTACACCACCAGGAGAACAAATGGGAGAAATTTTTTTGCTCAGTGCTACATGTTTGCTGATGACCAAGTCATAATTCAAGAAAATAATGACATTTTACAATTGGCTGTCCATAAATTAAATCTGATATCTAAAGATCATAAATTGAAAATATCCATACTTAAAACCAAGAAGACACAATTTCTCTGAAAATATCCAGTCCAAACCAAAATAATAATTGGAAATAACATCTTAGAACAGGAATCATATTTTAAATATTTAAGATGTAATATCACTAATAAAGAGGTCGGACATCATAAATAAAACTTCCAAATACCATGAATATGTGAGACCATGTAAGAGCACTGACAGGAAAAACTGCCAATGAAACTCACAATTTTACAAAATAATAGCCGTCCCCTCATTACAATACGAATCAGAAGCTTGGGCTAGTAGAAAAAGACTACAGACATCGAAACATCAGAAATGACATTTCTTAGATCTATAATGGGCTGTGAATGTCTGGCCCACATAAGAAATGAAATTAGACAGGAATTTGAAGTTCAACCAGTGACAGACCTAGCAACAAAATTATTAAGTAAGATGGAAAGAGCATGTTGAGTGCATGTCTCTAGATAGGATTTCCAAGCAGGAGGGTTGTGTTTGAACTACTCAAGATAATCTCAATCACATAGCTAAGGAGTAACGTGGTACAAAAAGCAACAGGTGGAGATTTCAGTGAATTTTAACAACTCTGAAGGATGGCATGGAGGCTTATGCGGTGATATGTTGAGTTCAGTTTATTCGGGTTTTTCCCACATTGATTCATGTTAAGGGACAACAGTTTTGCTAATGATACAGCTAGCGAAATTGTTGTCCATTGATATGAATCAACGTGGGAAAAACCCAAATAAGGTGAACTCAACTCTGAAGGATTTCTAAAGCATCTGATATGTTGATTTATATGTCTCTAAACGGGATGTAAAAATCCATTGACAACATTACCACATGAAAAACTCAATAGTGAAGGCTGCATAAAACTTTAACCATTGGCTCAAATACACCAAAATCTCGAACCCTTCATGATTGTAATACATACCTCCTTATGTACATGCTTGGGATAATCTTGAGTGATTCAAGCACTATCCCCCAGGTTTTTACATGTACACCTGCAGAGAGAAATATTGGAAAACATGCCTGAGCCTGGAAGGCAAGAAGAAATTTCAATTTCTAAGAGGGGTGTAAAAAGTGAATGGGAGTGAATTTTTAAAATGTCTGTGCAAGGTTCGGGCAATGGATTTGCCTAAGTCTCTTAGGGTGGAGGGTGACTGGAAACTTTTTATTCCTCAGTTAATTAATTAAATATCAGCCAATCGATATTTTTTTGCAGTTGTTTACTCCTATGCAAATTATGATTGACACTTAATGGGTGATGGAATTTTTGTAGCTGCTCAGCACAACATTGGCATGGAAGTTGTGTGAGAGAGTTTCAGAGGACTTTTACTTTTAGGTAGGCCTAGAGGAGGCAGCCTGTTCAGAACTCCTTTGCTGCTGCAATGTATTGACACCTAGAGGCACCTTTGACACATTTATTTATTTATTTTATTTTCCATTTAGAGGATTAATTTCTAGGTTGTTTATTTCTCATTGATACTTCTTATATATGCTTATTTAAAAATGTCATAAGTGTTTATATGTTATGCTCAAAGCTTTGCATTCTTGAATATTGAAAAATTGTTATTATTTGCCTAGTACCTGTTCTTGCAAAAGTGTATATAACTCTTAGTAAAACATTAGCTCTTGATTTTGTTTGGGCTCAAAGTCTTCTATTAAGGGTAAAATTTGTGTGACTTGCCCATTTGGCCTGATAAACATATTGAACCTTTGCCTTAGGTGGTCAACTACCCCATTTGAGAGGGACAAGATGCCAAGTTCTTAAGTTTCGGCTGGTTCCCTGCATCTGGAATTCATCTTTTAGCATGAAATATTTGTTGCCCAGAAATCCACGGGTTAAGTCAGCTCACTATAGAATGAAAGTGAATGTTTTGAGAGCTATACTGTCCTTGGGCTAAATTTTACTGAGAAATCAGATTGGAACCACCATGAGGTATCTTTGATATTTCATTCTTTGACTTTCGAATTAAGATCTTTTACAGTTTATTTAAAATTATGTGTAGCAATACATGACTGGTGCACTTATGTGTGAGAGCCATTACATGATAAAGCTAGAAAATGGGGATATTATTGGGATCATACCAGTTAACTTGTTTCCCTAACGACTCTCAAATCTTGGTTTATTAAGAATGTGAGGAATGACTCTGGAAATATGAATTAAAATTTGGTTAGATAATGTTTTATGTCAGAGGTATCCATAATTTAGTGTGTGGCCTTTTGGATCTGATATTATTCATGTAGATAAACACAATATATTGAATGTTTAATAGGAATTTTTGACCTTTCATTGGTTTCTGTTAATGATATTTAATATCTAAGTAATTTAAATCAAATGAAAACGTTTATGAAGCTCAAAAAGAATTCCAGACTTTCCCATAAGGCTTGGGAGAAGGGGTCCAGCATTTAAAGCCTGCATCACTGTGGGGGGCACCCAAGCCTTTTCTTAATTTTTTGTTTTTATATAAATTTTCTTTATGTGTTAAATCGTAATGAAGACAAATGCTTGGTATTTTTCTACACAATTTCAATTTTACTAATTTGGGGTCAATTTGTAGAAGTGACATATGCCACAGTCAAGTTTTACCTTACCTTACCCACTGGAATTACGGCCCTAAAAGAGCCCGTGCCTCCTCAATCATTACTCTCCAGGTCTCTCGCTACAAAGCAAGAGGTCGCCATCTCCTTCCACCCATTTGCTGCAGGTCCTCTTCCACATCATCCAGCCTCCTTTTGCGCGGTCGCCCCGGAAGTCTTCTGGCCTCTGGCTGAACGTCCTCCGTACTGCCCTATTTTCAGGCATTCTTTCTAGATGACCGAGCCACCTTAGTTTGGCACACTTTACTTCACATACCAGACTAAGTTTATCATACAGTCTATATAGCTCGGCGTTAGTGTTGATATGCCAAGGGTTGTTTTCGTTAATTGGTCAGTAGATTCTTTGGAGGATCTTCCTCCCCCACGTGTTGAGCAGCCACTCATCCCGGCTTTTCATGACCCAGGGTTCGCAGGCATATAGAACCGCGGGTCAAAGAACTGTTCGATATAATCTTTCTTTGGTTTTCCGACTCAATAAGCGTGACTTAAATAAGCGCTGGAGGCCTAAGTAGGCCTTATTCCCCGCATTCACTCTTTATTTGATTTCCAGGCTGATATCACTATTTTCTGACATCAATGAACCTAAATATTTAAAGGTAGGCACTCTCTCAAATTGGTATCCACCTACTGCGAAATGTGCTGGAGGCTCATTTCCAGTCCTTTTCATAACCATAACCTTAGTTTTTTCCTCATATATGATCAGACCGGCTCTTCCTGATTCTTCATCCATTTGCTGAAAGGCTTCTCTCAGTCCCCGCTCATTCTGCTGATTAAATCCACGTCATCAGCATATGCCAGATACTATACTGTCCTGTTTAACCCGGCGTTAGTCGCGCCGTCCCTAGTCACACCATTGGTCGCGCTATGGTCGATTTCCCGTAATGAGGGAGTGAATTTTGTGGTAGAAATTTTAGTGTAAAATTTCTGTTGCCAATAAAAAAGCCGTTTAAAATACTGTTTTATATTTTCTTCACTAAATAATTTAAAATATGGGTACATTTTATTGAACAATCAGAAATTTTATCGTCGAGAATAAAACAAAAAATATCAATCTTCTTCATTTTCAACACTAGCCCATCTCGTACATATCTCATGTGAATGTTTCTTACAAATATATGTATCAAACCTCTTGCACTGAGTTTGTGTCTTACGGTTTTTGACTGATGGACAGAATCCACATCTACCTGTTACGTCATAACGAGGTCTCTTAGGATCAGGTTCAGGCAAACCTGCATACCTACTAACTTGACTTCTGAGGTTGATAGGCAGAGTTGACAAGGAAGATTTCTCTACTATGAAGTCAATCAATAAAGAAAACCCTAGCTGTTTCAAATAAGTACGTCTTTTAGTTTTTAAGTTGGTAATGTAAGCATGTATCACGTGTGAATTTATTCCAGCAATGTCTATCAAAGTGAAAAAAATTCGAAGAGGTCAACGCCTCGAAATCCTAGAAACCGTGTAGGTGGCCTTCCTCTCATCCACTGTGTCCACTCCTCCCTTTGTTATAGAACCTTATTTTTCGGGCTTCTTCTCCTTTGTATCATCTACTGCAGCATCATGGTGAAAAGTAGAGGGGAGAACTACGGTCTTATCATTTTTAGGCGCGTAAGACACAAGTTTTTTATTTTGATCAAAGCCAAAATAGAATAATGAGTTTTGTTTTTCTTTTGCGTGAAAGAAAGGGTTAGTTCCCTTTTGTTTTGCCGCATAGTGCTTACTATGGTGAGGTTACAGTTTTTCACAATGATTCCGCCAGGGGAACAGATGAAA
Source organism: Ceriagrion tenellum (assembly GCA_963169105.1). Classification (NCBI taxonomy): domain Eukaryota; kingdom Metazoa; phylum Arthropoda; class Insecta; order Odonata; family Coenagrionidae; genus Ceriagrion; species Ceriagrion tenellum. The sequence continues at coordinate 43,674,399 of OY720633.1, read as the reverse complement.
ACCAGTTATCCACAGTGATGTTGCGCCCAGTCCGCGACATTGGTGATGCTAAGCGACTTACAATATCAAAAGGTGCATTAGAATAGATACTTGAAAGGGCCATCTGGTTGTTTACCAGGATATATTTCCATGTTAGAGACATAGAAACTCTTGGCATCGACGAGTGAGAAAATTTTCTAGCCGTACTTGGCCGGTTTATTTCTCATGTAAACTCCAAAAGCTCAACACCCTCTAACGCTCTCCAGCATCTCGTCGATCGTTGAGTATTGGCTTATTGTGAAATTATTTTCACAAGCAGAGACAAAATCAGTGAACATTTCCCGGAATGGGGCCAGCCTATCGAATCTTTTTCGTTCCGCTCGATCTCTTATGTCGTCAAATCTAACACATTGCCAAAGAAACCTATGGCTGGATATAGTGGCAGGAAATACGTCAGCACCAGTCCTATCTGAACTGTACAAATCATCGATATTTCTCATGCTCCCTGCTATATATAATAAACCAAAAAAGTGCACCTACTTCTTTGAATGACGTATCTCTAGCATCCCTTTCCTTACAAATCTACTTTTAATACTTTGAATGTATAAGTTTGTGTATTTTGTGATGTATTCAATCATATTATCAGAAAACAAACGATGACCAGCATTCCAAAGATATTTTCGCGGTTTTAGCGGACGCATGAACACCAGGCAAAAGAGTCACATATTGTGAGCATGAGTTCTAATACTTGAAGGGGGATTCTTGGACCATTTGCTTTTTTGTCTCTACCTAGGTAAAAAAGCGCTGTATTCCCTCGTCCATCTACGGCTGGGAGGCCTTCACCGCTCTCGTCTGTGTCAGCATTGTGATTTGAGTCGCACACTTCATCGGAATCACTGTCATCATCCTCGTCAAATTCTGGTACTTCCTCATCCGGGACAGATCGAAACATTTCCAAAATTCTCGCCTGATTTTCCTCCTACGAGTCCATCTTGTGCACTAAGAATAAAATTCCGCCCAGAGAAATATAAATTTTTAGTCGATAAATCCGACATGATAACTACACATTCATTATTCTCAAATTTACTTGTCAAGCAAAGTGTTTCAAACAGAAATAACTTACATTTCTGGATCTAAGTTAAAATCTTAAACTGCAACGATGTTTCCTTACTTGTCACGCCTCGATTCCTAAGGAAATATCCAGCTAAAATATGGAAATTTTGCTTGTAAATTGTAAAATTGTCTCATAGTGTGGTCGTGACACTTCATTTAGTACATCAAAGGCTTATAAACACGCTAAGAGCGTTATATTAGAAAAGCTACTCATGGTTTAAAATATATTCCTCGACGTATTTTCGCCAACGCCGTTGCTCGCACCCTGGTGAAAATGACCGACGGAGCAACGTGAGTGCTCGCGTTATGGTCTAAAAGACCGAACTAAATGTTGGAGTGCTACAATCGACACAATCTTCAAGCGAATGACTAGCGGATATTGTGAAGAGGGTACATGACAAGGCGTCGCCTTGTCTCAGCCCTCTATTAACACTAAATTCTCGTGACAAACTTCCCAACATCTTTATTTTGTTCTTTGTTCCTGTTAGCGTCATCTTAACAAGTCGAATGAGTGTGTTCGGTATCCTTAGTGTAAGGAGAGTATCATATAGGAATGACCGTCCAATGCTGTCATATGCCTGTTTATAGTCAATGAAGGTCTGGTATACTGGTATACTCTATTCATGACATTTTTCCATTAGATTCCTTATTGTAAAAATGTGATCAGTAGTGGATCTTCCTGGTCGGAATCCACACTGGTAATCTTCTAATATGTTTTCTGCCCATGTTTCCAGCCTTCGTGCTATGATCTTTGTGAGCACATTGTACGTGACATTTAGTAGTGATATGCCCCGGTAATTAGCACATTCTAGCTTTGTACCTTTTTTGTGGATTGGGCATATGAGTGTGCACGACCATTCTTTGGGCATCTTCTCTTCTATAGAAAGAAGATAAAGTTGTCACAACGTTGTAGCAACGTTACAAATGTTACATTGTAACGTTAACGTTGCCACAACGTTGTGGGCACGTTTGACGGCAACATTACTTTTCGACGTTGTGGCAACGTTAAAGTAACGTTGCTATATGCAGTTTTAATTTCGAATTTTCATAACATATATCACTATATGAATCATTCCTCCATCCATTGAAGCCATAGAACACTCATGTGCGGGAGATATTTTTTTGGTCCTAAGAAACCGATTTTGGACTTGGAAAAATTTCTTGGCCCCACTACAGTACACGGTTTCAGGATTGATTTTCATTCGATATATGTTTCGATTCTGTCGTACGTTGTCGATCCAGTCGATCCTTCTACCACTATCGACCTCACCAGCCATATTCTTGGAACTCTTCATCGTGGTGTGGTACAATCGTGTGTGGCTGTGTTACGATCTGCCGATATTTTCTCCATCTACATATATTGACCTCTGCCTGTTTTGATTACGATTTTTGAACATGTCTTTTCCACGCCTGTAATATTATTTTGGACCCGCGCCCGCCTGGATTACTGTTTTCTACCTGACCAACGTTATTTACCCACGGCCGCCTGGACCACGATTTTGTTTTCATTGAGATATCTGACTGCCGTTTATAGATGACCCTCGCCCACCTGGACTTTCCAAATTTATACTATTTATTATAATTCTTTTCTTTCACTGGATGGATGATCATCATTTACTCCTTCCTTCCATTTTCCTATGTTTAATAAATGACCCAGGAGATGTAGGCTAAATAAGACGAGCTGTATTGCTTCGCTATGACCAACTGCACAGAGAGCAAAATTATAAAATTAACATGTTTTCTCAGATTAATAATTGCATATTCAGAGAGGCCTGTAACTGCTGTGTAATACTCAATAGGATTTTAGAAGTAATATTACTCACTATATTTTTATAGTAATATTACATAATATTATATCACTTTTGATGCAAAAATAGTTGATGATGGCATATGATTCACATTTTTGTCTTTCATGGTGGTGTTTATCTGCTGTGGTGTGCCATGACAATTTAAAGAAAAAAGATTTTTTTATTGCTAAGAAGTTTTATGGTTACATTGATTTTCAGTATTTTTTATTTCTCTTAACAGAGGATAAGTGAAATATCAATTCATGTTGTAAGAAGCTATACAAATATACATATATACATGGACGTATTCCATTTACCTAAGGGAAAAGTAGCTACAGCTTAATCTTCAATAATTTTAAGTGAAGACAAATATGTGTGCCATTACCCTGCTAGAGAAATTTTTTTCAAACATTACAATGCAATGTTGTGACAACGTGCATGCAATGTTACTGTAACGTTGTGGCAACGTTAAGGCAACGTTGTGACAACATTGTTACAACGTTGTCAGGTGAGAACTTCAACGTTGTGACAACGTGCATGCAACGTTACGCAACGTTGTGGCAATATTGTGAAACGTTGTGACAACGTTTTGGTTTTCCCACTGTAACGTTGCTACAACGTTGTGACAATGTTCTCTGCTACTGGGGTCGCTACACTCTTACCATGATATTGTGTACTTCCTGCTGGAGTCTATCCCCTCCAAGCTTGAGTAGCTCAGCTGTTATTAGGTCGTCCCCTGGAGGTTGATTGTTCTTCATTGCTCTGATCGCTTGTTTAGTCTCAAGTCTGCTAGGTGGTGGTATTTCGAGTCAGCTGAGCCAGTCGTGATATTACAGTCAAGTTTTAGCTTCTCTTTTTATAGAGGAGAAAATTTTGATATTTTTTCTACCCAATAATTTCAGTCACCTTGGTCATTGAAGTTTAGGGATGAAAAGTACTAAGAATATCATTAGAGATGAAATTTCAATCAACTGATCAATAACTGATCAGAATGATTATGGATCAGTTATTGATAAAAAATGAGAAATATAGATTCATACTCTTAGTAAATTGCACGTGAATGTGTAAAACTTGCAACATATGAGTATTAGTGATACATTCATTTGTTTCATTGTCGAATATCTCTGTATTTTGAGCTGGATGCATAGAATGTTATTGAAGTCATTACTTAGATGAGTAGGTACCTTTCTTGTACATTCGAGTGCAAATTTATTTTGCAAGTAAAATATTTGCAGTTTCATGACCAGTAAGATGTACTTGTTTTTTTTAAGGGAGGTTGAAATGCAGTTACGTCGTAAATTTGACAGACGCGGCTCGTTTTTTGAATCAACCTCTTTTAACACGGTGGCACCTGTTATATAATCAGCAACGACCTCTCGCCCGTTTCTCTTTCTCACCCACTCCGTACCCACCCTAAATCAAAAGTAATATGAGGGGTGATCTCCCTGGTAGTATGCTGGGGATAGGCAACGTAGTAATCTGAATCGGCTTTGCAGTTACAAAGTTTTTTTTAGGCGTTGAAAGTATCTTAGTGAAATATTGATAAATATTACTTTTTGTAATGATCCAAATGGTTCTATTTATCAATAATAGTTGGTCCTGTAGAAGTAAAGAAAACCGTGGGTCGTATATGAATAGGTCAGCGTGTTGATGGGCCTTCGTAATTCCTCCCGCGAGCCGTATCCGTCCGTAATCCGTTGAGAAATTAGGACATAGGTGATGGCAGAAATGTAATATAACGGAGTTGCTTATTTCGAAAGGCCGAGGTTATGTACACCCAGATTGGTGGTTTAGATGATGCCGAATGGATTATTTAGGTTAAGAGTGGAGAGAAACCGGGAGTCATCATTTGCATTCGCTTATTGGAATTTGTCAAGGTCGTTCGATATCTCGATTCTTCGCCTCTCCGAGTCGATATCGATGTTGCAACATATCGAATAAATTGACCCTGGGGATTTGTAAGCTAAGTGGCACATCTTGTGGCGCCCTTTAAAACTACGGTAGAGGGGACCGGTAGCCCTGTGTTTATGTTGAGATTATTGTTTGACTGACGGCTGTTAATATGTATTTCAATGAACTAGCTCAACCAGTCGCGTTGATGTAACATCCAGCATAATTTCTCTTCCTCAAGAAATGCTTGATTGCGACGAAGGCTTCCGGAGGCTTTTGCTGGAGGATTCAAGACGCCTTGTGTTGCGCAATACCATGGTAGCCGAAGTATTTTAATGAATGCAGCTATACTGGCTTTATCATTGCGCATCCATATGGATATCGCTAATTATTGACCACTTAGAGTACCTTATTGAGTTTGACGTTCAAAGTTTTAAGTTCCAGTAATGTTAATGCCATTAAGTATGACTTCCACACGCAACCTTAAACCGGTATTTGTAGGTACCTAATGCTTCAATTTCCTTCAATGCGTAAACATATGCTATGTGATTCTGGGAGTTCAAATAAATGATAAAAAATGACATCAAACAAGGTAGGGATTACTCACACTCTTTGCATGATGGGTTTTGGAGGGTGGAAGAAATTCATAATCTCGTAAAAATTGTTGTTACACTCGCATCCTTATCTCCCAATTCTACCTGGTGTGGAGATGTAAGTGAATCGATCTGATTCATTTCAATAAACTAGTATTCTTAAGATGTGCGTTTGAGAACATTACTCACACTAGTAATTCAAAATATAAGCTACGGGCTACTTTAAGTGAGCATTATTTGAGTACAAAAATCGTAACTCTCACTCATATCTTTCATCAGTGATATAATTCAAGTTATTCTTGAAGAAGCGCAAATACTTGAAACAGTAATGATTATTGAGAGGATGATAACAATCAATGGTCATCCTTCGACTCTGAAAGATTGACGTTTTACTGACTGTCAACATATGCTTATGCCATGTCAATGCATGACTTCTTATAAGAGGACAATTAGGTTTGACAAGCAAAAGGGGTTGACATCGAAACACTAATCTTTTGGTACCCTAAGCCGAAAGAATTTTTTCAGGATATTTGGGTTTGGAGTCCAATCACACTAATTGAAAAACATGAAACGACTACGAGCCAAAAGCCAGAACGACAGCTGCATTCGTAAAGCAGCTAATCTTTATACTAATGGACTTCTTATTCTACAAACATTTATCCTCGTACATTTTCTATAAAAAATTTCCCTGTTCTTAGGCTGCCATCGTTCCCTAGCGGCTTATTCTCCAATGTAAACAGAAGTGTGCTCACTTTCAATCCCCCCTATTCGGCCATGACACCACTCAAGTGCTGCTACCTGCATTTCCTTATAACTCCCAATTAAAGCGACAAGGAGTCCTCTGGCTAACGTCCCATTCGACAAACGGAGCTCAAAAGTTAGACCGGCTCTTTATAATCTCTGTTTAAAAATTTTCTCGATTTTAAAGTTTAGGGCTATACTTTCTCCCATCGATAGCGCTTACGTCAACTATGCAACAATTGAATGAACATAATGTCGAAAACCCGAACTTTCTGCATGATTTTGACGAGAAGGCTACGTCATCTTGCGGTCAACAGTTTCATAAACGGGCCTTGAATTCTATTCCGAACGACACGCAAATAAGAACACGCTGAAAAATATCCTCCATTGCTGGCATTCCAACCCAGACCCGGGGGATGGGAAGTGCTTACCTTAGTCTCTACCAACCCGATATCCCGTGAATATAGTTAAGTTCAGTTTCTTCTCTTATATGGAAAATTCCATCCATGTTGGTGTATGTGCCACATTGCAAGCGGCCGCGAAGTCGTGCGGCGAAGGGTGTCAGGGTATCAGCCGTATGTGGAGAGGTGAAAGAAGAAAATGAGGTACGTTCTAAGGGGCCACAGGGATGTAGTCCTTATAGTCGGTGGTGCGTGGGGAGAATTATTTATCTTTTTGACTGAGTATCTATCTTATTTAATGGTTCTTGTCGATTGTGTCGATGTAGCGTGGGGTAATATGATGTCCTCCGTGTCAATCGAAAGCTCGTGTGATCTTAACTTTTCTGCTAATCTTAGCGTTGTCTGTGGTCTTAAGTATCCAGCGACTCACAACCCAGTCCGCATGATATTTTGGCCATTCCTCCACTTCACTCGTCGGAGTTTTTTTGCAAAACATGCGGCTTTCCTTTATATTTTGTCAATTACTCGATTATAGCCTATCTGCACCCAGGCTGAGAATGTTTCTACTGATACCCTCGAAGTAATTATGAACTTCGGATGGATTTTTATACCACTTAAGTATTTTTTAGATCATCTCGACTCATTTTTTCACCTGAGAATTTTAGTCTTCTTCGTCACTTGCACTTGTAATGCCGTTTTCTCTCCGAGCACTATGGCGAGATAATGTTTGATAGAGGGACTCCGAGGAAATGGAGGCCACACGCTGCTCATAGGCGTCTGCATTAGAACGTGGGTGCAACGAAAACGGCCGAAGTCATTTAGAAACCAATTTTCAAGTGCCAGTTGATTCATGGCTGCAGTTGCGAACTCATTCTCAAAGGTTACTGATGTTTAACCACCTCGGTCTTGCCTGTTTTTGTCGAAGTCGCTCGTCCCTCCTCTGATCCGGAGCGTTCATTAAAGCGCTCCGCCCCGAACTTGCGGAGCGATTGAATCGAATGTCGCTCCGCTTCGGAGAGGAGCGGAGAGCCTCGTCGAACCCCTTCAGCGCTCCGGAGCGGAGTGATTACGACACGAAACGCTCCGCTCCGGTTCGACTACGCGATTGGAGAAAAGTAACTTCTTAAATCAGTTTGTGGTTAACTGCATCTTACAAAAAGAATTCTTGGCTGAAAATATTCCTCTATTTTTTAAGACTACCGACGGTTAATTAAAGTTCATATTAATGGTGAAGCAGCATCAAAATAACTATAAAGAAGGAAATGTTAACATTTAAAGTGAACGGTTAGCAATAGCATCTACATATACCCAACGAAACGCCGCTGAGGCATAGGGCGGAGGTTGTTAGGACACCTGCTATGGAAGGGGAGGCAATGAAGGGGGACCGGACAGTGATTAATTTATGTTAACGATGGGTCCCATGTTATTGCCTTGCATTTCTTTTATTATAGTCTCTAATGGTGCATGGAAATAAAGCATTTTTGTACATATCTGTTCGGCAGTGTATCTCTCATGTTTTTTCGATTTCATTCCTATCATTTCTTGAGATTTAGCATGAAGTCAAAATAATATCCTCTGTGTCGAAATGAAACTCGACTGATTTGAAATCTCCAAGAAATCTAATCCTAGCCTCCGAGTCTTTACAGATCCCAGCTTATCTGTCCTTCAGCTGAGGGACACTGTTTATTCGCTCATAGCAGTTTCTAACGAATCTTGATCCTTTCCATCGTATTTTTTATACTTCACGAATAAAATATTTATGTGAAAGGTCCCAAATGATCGCGGCATATTCGTGATGTGGTATAACCATAGCAAAGTAGCATGTAATCCATTTCTTCTCCGGAGGTCTTTCCTATAATTCCCTTGATAAATCCTTTTTTTTAACACTACACCGCAAATACTTGGTCTATTTGCCTTGTACCAGGTCTGCAGCCTAAGTGATTCTCAAATATTTGGCTTCATCTTACTTCTGCAATCATACCATTCCTACTTTATAGATATGGCGTTGATGTGATTTCTTTCGTGTGAAGTGTACTGCAGTGCTTTTCTTAAGATTTAATGCGAGACCCCTCTCAAGACACAACGGGTTAACGTTGTTGAGGTGTGGCGAGAGAACTGTCTTTGTCGGCATTTGTATAATTTATCGGTAAATAACAACATCGTCTGCAAACATTCAAATTTTGCCACTTACTCCAGAGTTCCTGTCATTTATATAAATGAGTAACAACAAGGTACCAATCAAGCTTCCTTTAGGACGCCGGATGCCACTCTAAGTCTAAGCATGTTGGAACTAGTGCTGTCGGTAACAACTTTTTGTTTGTGGTCGATTAGAAAATCAAATAACTAGTATTTATTCACCCCAAATGATTGAAAATTGAGTGTGAGTTATGTATTAATTTGATGTTTTTATTTAATTGTTAATTATGTGACTTCAGTTATTTTTGAAGGGCAAAGAAAGTTTTGGTCGAACGTTCTCTCGTTCCATGATATATGACGACGCCGCTATGAGCGTTGATAACCTATCTCAGGATGCTTGCCATGGTATCGTGGGAAAAGTCTCTACCCCAAAAATTTCCATTATTGGTCTGGAATTTGATGCATTATGCGCTGTGCATTGATGGGAATTTGTCTTCACTCTGTTTATTTAAAAAGTGAGTTGCTTCGGATGCATTCGTTACCTCACTTAGTTATAACAGCTTTGTGCTTTTCCTTTTTCTCTGGTCTTAGTTTTGCATTTATTTTGACCATTGAGCTGTTATTCATATGACAATTGCCATTACTCAAAAATGAATTCATGAGTCGTCAATAAATTTGACCTTACATTTCATAGTTCGTTTGTGAGTTGTTCAGACCTCGTAACCATTGCGGTCAATCCAATCTACTTATCTGTAGGTGTAGTTCCTTTGTAATAATTTGACGATCTTTTCGTCATGTCTCTGTCAGTCCAAGGCATTACTCATGTAATGGAATCAATTTTAATATTTAAAAATAAGGAGATAAAGTATGTTGCGAACAGCTGCAATATTCTTCTCGATACCGGTCAGTGATGGAAAAAGTCAAGGATCATTCGGACTCATTTTGTTTGTATAAAATACGGCGGTGCTAAAGCGTGCGTTACTAAATTTTGGTTACAATCATTACCTATTAAGTTTTCCTTTTATCACATTCGCAGTTTCCATATCCAGATGATAGAGCTAATTTACTATTTAGAATTTTATAAGATCATGAAACTAAATTAAAATACTTTTAATGCTATTTAAAGGGTCTATCAAATATTAAACGTTTTGAAATATTAGAATACCTGCATTTTCCCTGCCATACATTGCTTCCTCAGATGTATTGTTTTTAGAAAGCAAAATGTTGTAATTGTTTTCGCGTCTTTGCGCGGCATACTTTTTAAAAATTACATGATAATTTTTTTCTTTTTTAGTGCCTGATAGAAGTGTTGTTTAATTATTTAAAATTACTCTTTGAATATGTTATGGCCAGCAAGTATCTTGATGTTTACCGGTAGTTTATCCTTTTTTAACTCTTGTATATTTTGTTCAAGAATGTAATTTGAAATCGTAACAAAGGAGGCTCTTTACCATCTCAGGGGAACTCCCTGAGCTGATATTTAAAGCACAATCGGTGTTTCTGATTGAAGCCATGAAACTTGACAATTTACTTTCTCAAGCTTTCAATCAATATGCTTTGAGCATTGCTTATTTACCAGAATTACGTTGTAGCTAGCTTAAACTAGTTTTTCCTTACAGTCGCTCAATTTCTCAAGTCAAGATTATTTGGCGGTCATAAGGATCTCTCTCTCAACAAAGCTCCTTCCTCGAAATAGTGGTGTACATGAATTGGAACCGCTGTCATTTAACTTAAGGATTCTCTCACAGGAGTATTTTTTCAGAGAAGGATAATTTTACCCCTACAGGGGACTTGACTGTAGTCATCCTCGGAGTTTATGTGTGGGCATATCCCAATAACTCAAAAGTTGAACTACCTGAAGGATAACAATGGGATATCCGTTCAGGAGGAATGGGGAGGCCATGAAGCTAAATTTTCGTCAAAGATCTCGTCTTTGTTGATGGTCCCGCCGAATATTTGTAGATATGTACGTTCCTCTCATTTACATGGAAAATGTGATACATGTACCTTTTTGTTTGTGTTGCTTCCGACTGAGCTGATGATAACCATTGTCTTGTGACAATATAAGGAATCATATGCCACACTACCTGTGACAGTGTCCTGTCCATGATGGAGTTCCCACCCTTCCCGTATTGAAATGTAAGATTTCATTTGGCTCAGGAGAAATTCAATTTTAAACCCTTCTACATCAACTTCATTATATCATATTTCGTTCCTAACTGAGTGCTACCCTCCACTTATACCTGTATCTGATAAATCCTTAATGCCCAGATAGTAAGCTCTTCACTTTTTTTCCATTTTATCAGTATAATTTTTTTATCCTTTGCCATTCTTCGCGGAATTTTCTCTATTTTTCCCCCTGTCGTGCTCCATAGGAGTTCATCGTCTCTTATGGTGAGGATCTTTTATGTCTGGATCTTTTCTACATTAGTGTGTCATACAGATTACTCCTCTATTACGGTATTAACTTCATCGTCATTAATCTTTCATCTTGAGCAATTCAGAATCGAGGGCTGCAATCAACCAAACCCAAGATCCTGTCCCCTGCTTACTAATACTTATCCTTATAGCTCTTCTGTTTCAAATTGCCTATCCATTGGTCCCTCGGTCTTCGTAATGTAAAATTTGAAATAATGAAATATCTAGTGGAATGGTTTTATGATTACGAGGCTTGGAGGCAATAATCCGCAAATATTTTGGTTTAGGATAGCGCGATGTTTTCGTACAGTTGCGCAGTGCATGAGTAAAATTATTTGGGTGGTGAAATTGCCCCGATGTCATTAGCTCTCAATACTTCAAAGACCATACCTGCGTGCTCTGTAGGGCTAGAAGTAGTCCGGGTTTCGGGAGGTTTTGGAGATTATGTTTTTCACCCAATAATGAGTCCGTTATTGGTCGGTATAACTCACGTAGTTTTCCATCAGGCCCTACTCCTGTCTCCTCATTCGAGAGCAAGTCGAAATTTTCAACCTTCCAAATCTACATACAAAAATTTGACGACATGACTTTAAAAATATTAACATCGCATTTATTCAATGGGTGGGATTTTTTCGTGGCTGTGGTGTCAAAACCTCGACAATTTTAAGATTTGACTTTGAGTCTTTCCTATATAATCGCCCAGGTACTTTTTTCAGGACATATGCATAGTACCGCACCACTTTCGACACCAATTTAGAGCAAAGTGAAAACCCCTTAGCTCTCCAGCACCACATTATGCTACACAATTTGTTCAAGCTTCTTACGTATCTTGTAATTTAACCATCATGATTTGGCGTTTCACTGAGAGACGAAATTTATTCATTCTTGCTCTTAACGTCAATGACGATTAACATGCGGTGCATATTTTTATCGCTAATTAAAATTTCATCTCCCTGTTCTCATAGCATTGATGGGGATGTCGGAGAGTAGTCAATTACAAGTAATCCCCTCACCGTTGACGATTACATTTGACTTCCTTTTACTTGTAGTCGCTAATTTTCCAAATTGTAATTTTACTTGTAATCTACTCCAAAAGTAATCGCTACATATGTATAATCGTTACTCATGGAGTAATTTATAATCGGCGCGTAATTGGTTGGTGATAATGCTGATTACTTCGGTTTTCGAATGCAAGAGCAGCAGTTTCCAATCCTTTATTTCGACTATTTTAGTGGACCATTGCCCCATATAATATATTTTGAAGATTTCTATTTTCTAGAGCTGTGTACACATTATCGCAAAATTCTTTGGTTTACTATGATGCTAAAATATTTATTTGGTTTGACACGGTAAATTTCCGTGCAGCTTTCTCACTTTCAGTGGCCGTCATGAAGTCGATCTGGTCTTCAATCAGCGGAAATGATTTTATTACTTTTAAGCTGAAGCTCACAGAAGGCTGATTTTTAAAAGGTTGTCAGCACCATCAATCGAGGCCTAACGGCGGGATCGCTTTTTACTTAACGTATCACATCACAATATGGTATTGTTTCAATGCGGTTATCTGCCTGAAAAATGTTTATGTATCACATAGAAATAAGTCAAACAGAAGCCTGTTTCAATTATTAGATACTCCCGTAGGATATTGGACTCTTTTCTCGAGATATGCTCACACTCATCATGATAATTCTTCTGCTGGAGAATTGGAAAAATTATATGCATAGATTTAAAAATATCGGTAACCCTTAGAATCCAAGGCTGTGGTAACCAATTATGCGTGTATAGTAATTGTAATTGTATTCAATTACTTATTCTGAAAGTAATTTTTACTTGTAATTGAATAATTTATGGTTGAAATAACGATAGCACGTCTATTACATTTTGTATAGTTTACCCAACACTGTATTTTAGTACCTACTTGAGGTTTTCCTTTGTTGAAGTTATTTGAAGCTAACTCGGGATTTAGCTATTGCCGTCAGGACTAGAAAAATGGCTCCCTTATAATAATTTACTCCATGTACCCATAATAGTGAGGAAAAGCCTCTATGCCGGAATAGTGTAGGAGGGGCTTTCAGTTTCGTAGGTAATGTTAGTTTACGGAAAATGCTCTTCTCGAGAGCTGAATTCTTCAACACAATGGACGTCATCTGTAGCATCTCGGTCCCTTTGAAAGCTAGGAAGTTCCGTTTCTGATTTTGTTGAGCGACTCGGCGTTACCGTCCCACATTTTTATTAGCCCGACCAGCCATTTGAAACACCCGTCTGCACTTCAGTATTTCGATTTCTTTTTTGCCTTTCCTCCCTCATAAATTGTCTGGTTATGTGGTGTCTGGAATTCCCGTTTTATTTATTTTCGCACCGATACTTTCTTGCTGCATTCTCAATAATCCTTAAGCGGTCGCGTCTCTCTGTTCCACCACTGGAGTTCCCGCTCTATAACCCGCTTTAGTGACGTTTGTTTTTCATTGAAAACGAGTCTACAGGTTTGCCGTTGAAATTTATCCAGGTCCGCAAGGGTTTTATTCATTGAGAGCTGCTCAGCTATTCTCAAGTAAAGTGTACAGCCTTGCTCTTGAATCGAGGCCACCGCGCGTTTGCCATGAGAGTGACAGTGTTCTTGGGCGTGGATCACGTAATTATCTTTTTTTGTATTGTATATGATAAGCCAACAAACCATATAACCAGAAAGTTTCATTTTTTTTAGGGAGCTAGAGCCTATATGAAGGTCTTCACTTGTTCAAAAATGTGTGCTTAATGTGCCACCGTTCGAAAATCTTTGTCTTTAATTTTGCATTAAACTTTTAAGTCTCTTGTTAATTGAGTATTCGCTGGGTTTACTCAAATCTGTCATTACTTAAGTATATTGTACTAAAAAACTTATTTCCATGTGGGAGATGTGTCTGGCCGCATGTGAAAACAGCCTCCGCCTCTCGTGGAACCTAGAGCGGGACTTTGAAGAAGTGTATTAAAGCATGACGACAACTTTAATATTGTTCTTTTTAAGTTAAAAGAAAGACACATTGGAATGATCACTTGGTTACTTAATCGTACAACGCATCTCTACGCTTAAAGCGTCATCATCAAGTGCAATCAATATATCGTCGGGTATCGTTGAATATATTTATTCTATATAATTTCGGAGAGATTTTTCTCAGTTGATTGCTCATATCCCGTTTAATCGTCAGTAGGAGACCTGAAAATGGCGGAACTTTTTCTCTCTATGTGTGGATTGAGACTTCGAAGTAATTAATGAGCCTCCGTGTCATTGTGATTGCTCGATTACGAATTTCATCCTTCGCTACGGACTAGGCAAGGTAAGGGTCCTGAAAAGAGCGTAGTGATCTATTCTGTTTCTGAATCGTGCTAAACGGAGGCGTCAGAGGGAGAGTTAAGGGCATTGTCCTCTGAGATCTCTGAACTGTTGTTAGATATTATAGCGCCTACTCCACTTCTTTCTTTCATGAAGTATAATAGATGGTTTAAAACTGAAAGTATAGGGTTTACTTTCTATTGCTAATGGAGAGAAGTTATGAACCTACAGCATTAAAATTTTAATGGTAAGTAGTTGTTTTAATTTTTTACGATACATTTTATATCATAACTATGCAATTGAGTAATAGCTGGTTACAAGCACAGTTAAATTATGGTCTTGTCATTTTCATTGGCCCCTACTCTTCAAAATATGTTTTTTGTTGCAGTCAGATGAAATATTACCGAATCACTTTACAATTGGGTATTTATCTGCGATAGCCTGACATCGGCAGCGAGGATTGAAAATGAAGTTGAAGAGACCACTTTAAGATGAGATTTTTCTCTGTCATCGGAACAATAGCTGAGAAGAGATGGGTCAGGACGGACGAGCTATGGAAAAGAGGACAGGGGGAAAATATTGTGAGATGCAGCGCTCCAAAATTGTCCCAAACCATAAGTGGCTTGCAACAGGCATACTCGGGACTCTCCTACCGCCAAATATTCGCAACTTAGTTCATCCATAAATTATGTCGCGTAGCTTTTTGATGGCTCTAAAGACAAGAATACTATTTTAACATACCTAATTTCGTATCGTCAAAAGACATGAAGATTGCGCACTTTCGGCTACCGCATACCTCTATTTTATGACACGGCCTTGTTGCCTCTCCATTATGTGCTTTGTAAGTCGGTGAATCGAGTGATATATTACGATCGACTCACGCCGCACATCTCAAATGAGCTCGAGTCGTGTTGTGTTGGAATTGAAAGTCTCCACAACCTCTACGACAGTCAGCCATACAATGGCGAAAAAATCAACTGCGGTTGTTGAAACCAAGTACGGATATAATGATGTAGTGAAATCGCCCTTCAGGTTTACATACGCCAACTGAGATATCCGTTACGATTTGTTGTTCATCCTGCTCCTCCCTCATTTAAACAAACAGAATGTGGAGATCAACCCTTCACTCTTATATGCGTTACGTGGTTGACGACCATTTGGTTGGTGTTCCTTGGTTTGCTGGAAACCTGGATAAAAATTCAAATTTCACATTCAAGATTGAGAACTTACATCTTACTTTTGTTGCTGCATTCATTGATAATATTTCATTATTTTAGTTTTTGATTCATTTAAGTGAGAAGTGAACGCCTAGTGAATACTTGTCTCTTGAAGTATAAGGGAGATATACGATCTCCAGCCATCAGCTGGGAAGTAGACTATATCTCAGTAATTTTTTGAGATTTGTCACGTTTTTTGTCTTCACTTGTATTTCTTTTTTTTTGTAATATGTATCATTTGTTAGGTTTCTCGGACTCAACCAGAATCAAGTAGCTCGCTCGATGTAACATTTATTTGGAGAAGCTCAAATGTACTGAGCTACAGGACACTTGTTTCCGTACCTACTCTCTGTTTTTTTCCTTGATCTGTACTCTCTGGCTTCTTGACTCTTATAACGGTGAGCATTTTCACCGAATCATCCAGCTGTGGCAATAGGATTACTCCCATCCGTGGTTTCGCATTGGTTAAGGCTCAAAATATTAATTTATGTATCCACAACCACGCTGTATTCCGATAGCTGCCTTTAGGGCGTGTTGCCTGGTGTGCAAACGATCCATGAAAAATAAGGGAGTCGTTGCCAAAAAGGGATACTATTTGCTTTGCAGCTATCTCCCGTCCCTCATTTTGAGGCTGAGAGTGGTGCAAGAAAAAAACAGATGCATCCACGAGCGTCTAGTATTTGCTGTCACCTTCCGCATCGTCCCTGACCAGCTGGGGGAGGATTATTTACTCGGTGCCGTTGCTATGAACGCACGATCTTTTCCGAGGGTTTAATTAGTATTTCCGATTACAAAGGATACTATATCATATTTTGAAGTGATTGTGTAGCATTTGCCTATTTCCTGACAGTTTTTCGCTTACCGAAAGCTTCCCTCTTGATGTTTTTCAGTCTTTGAATATGAGTATTCTGAGATGGATAGGTGCTAAGTATTCGACGCATAAACGATTTGGGATCCTACTTTGGGGCGTCTGTTCTTCTGCCTTAAATTAATATCACAAATGAGGTAACACCACGTATTTCATGATTATGTTTTTCCCTCAATCTATGATGGTTCCACGAAGCTATATTTTTGTGCTCGCAATCTCTCACGTCCCGGAGTGCCTGTAGGCCGCATATTCCTCCTAATGATGGGTCCTGGGCAGCGGTATGTAGCCACTCTAGGTAGTCCTTATAAAAGTGATCCTAGTTAAGGGTATTTCTAAGCTTTGGTTTCCCTTATGACTTATTGGTGAAAATGTGCCAAAACTGGCAGAGCACCGTAATCTTAAGCTGGGCAAGCTGCACGTGGCGCGGCAGCTTCAAAGGCTGGTAACCTTGCGTAGTCTTATGAACCTCACTGCGACTCGTCAAAAAATAGCCTCGGACGGCCGAAGCCCAGATAGGCGGCAGAATCTGTATATGGTTGGCCCATAAAGAGACTGACATGGTAATGCTAACTGGGCATCTCGTTCTTGGAATGTGAGAAGTGTGCATCGAAAAGAGTAGTTGATGAATGAAACGTGGTTTGAGAAAAATAGATGTTGTGCGTGTTTGTTAAACCAAGCGCAAGCGGCATGACATTACTACTGATGACGGTGAATTAGCATTTTGATAAGGAGTATAAGGTAGTATACATGGAAATAATGCTGTAGGCTTGTTTCGCAATGAGAGAGTTACGCTTTTAGAAAATACGAGTTAGTATTCCCTAGATTGCTCCGGGGTTGTATGAAAGTAGGTATATGAAGAGTTGTAAATGTAGCATGTCACGATACCAGTGGATGGAGATAGTGGCAGTGCGAAAGGTGAGTTTGGGAAAAACAGAGAGGTACTGAATTAATGTGACCCTTGAGAGAGGTTAATCGTACTAAGTGACATGAATGGCTGGGTTTGTGTAAAACGAAAGCAGCTGAGAGAGTGACTAAGGCTTTTGGTGACCAAGTGTGCACATGGAAAAAGAATTATTTATTTCGGATTCATGGTTTAAGCATAAGGAAATTCATATGGAAAAGGAGTTATTTTAAGAGCAGGATTTAGTTCATTGTGTATGACGAGAGGTTAAGTAATAGATACAAGGGTGATGATGGGCGTCGAATGTGTAAAAGATCACTATTTGGTGGTCACTAAGAGTGACAGAGGAAAAAGTGGTTTCCGAGGAAGAGAAGGGCTCCTAAGCAAATGAGAGTTTAAGTGGAGAGGTTTCTAGACAATTGGCAAGGTACGGTATGGTATCATGGTATCATGTCAAACACAGCGTCACATCGGGTGTTCCTCAGGGAAGTGTCATCGGTCCACTTTTATTTCTCTTACACATAAATGATATTAGCAACGTCGTTAAAAGTAAGCTTAAACTCTTCGCAGACGATTGTGTATAGGGATATTAAAATTTCCGAAGATAGCGACTCGTTAACAATCGACCTACTTGCTATTCATGCTTGGCGCCA
The DNA here is from genome assembly GCA_963169105.1 of Ceriagrion tenellum. Taxonomy (NCBI): domain Eukaryota; kingdom Metazoa; phylum Arthropoda; class Insecta; order Odonata; family Coenagrionidae; genus Ceriagrion; species Ceriagrion tenellum. The sequence continues at coordinate 43,656,395 of OY720633.1, read as the reverse complement.
CAAGTGGCAGATGGAACTGAACATAAAAAAGTGCGTAGAATTCAGCTTTTGGAAAAAGAAAAATAGGCCAGGTTGGACTTGCAGAATTAATAATACGGAAATAACTAACGCCGAGTCTGTTAAGTACTTAGGGGTCACAATTACTCACGACATATCTTGGGGAAAACATATTCGGGAATTATGCGGTCAAGCGCACAGGAAGCTAGGCTTTATCAAGAGAATACTCGGAAAATGTGATGAGAAAGTGAAAGAACGTTATTTTTCAATCGTTAGGCCTCATCTGGAATATGCTGCCAGTGTATGGGATCCATATGAGGCGGGTTTGATATCGGAATTAGATCGCGTGCAGCGAAGAGGAGCTAGGTTTGTAAAAAGATGCTACGATAAGTTAGGTAGTGTCTTGATTGTTAGAAGAATTTTTTCTAGAAGAATAGGTAGTGTCTGGATTGTTAGAAGAAAAAAAGAAGAAGAAGTTAGAAGAATTAGAGAATTGGGATGGGAATCGCTACCACAGCGTAGATTAAATTATAGGCTTAACCTCCTAACTAAATTTCAGGAAAAGCATTTCTCTGACGACGTAAAAAACATACTATTAACCCCCTCGTACTACGGCAGATTAGATCGCGCCAATAAAATTAGAGAGCTAGATTGTAGAACCGATATGTATAAAATGTCATTTTTTCCGCGTACCATTCGGGACCATAACAGCTGTGATCGTCGTCATGAATAGTGCGAATAGTGACATTAGCTAGACTGTAGATCTTTCTCTTTATATTCTCTACGTTCTTATTTATGCATGATGTAAATATTGATGTTCATATTTATGCATGATATTTTGATCAGTAGTAGTAGTCTTTGCATCACTTGGATGTTGGAACGATTGACGATAGAATGTTTCTTGGTTAGTAGATTTTTAATGGGCGCGTTGCATGTGTGGTACGCTGGTTTCAATGTAGTTTCGGTGTTCTGTCGTATAATTCATGCATGCCTGGTGTGGAAGCACTTTGGGTGGCTTGCAGGGTATGACACAGATGTAGATGCAACTATAAAGAAAGAGACACATGCGAAATTACTTCAGCCCAATCTGAAGAAAAGGTAAAGAAGGCTCGTGATGAATGCATTGAGAAAAAGAAGAAATGCGAAATGATTGTGAAAGAAAAAATGGAATACATGCGTGTGGATGAGGATAGCCGAATGAAGAGCGATTTTGAAGACAGTGAAAAATAATTATGGAAATTGGTAAAACGAGTTTTTTAAATTACCTATCTCTAAATGGGAATTTCTCTCCCTTATTTTATCGCTTCTGTCAGACCTAGAAATGTAGTGAGGCGTCATGATAATATTCTCTGTGTCGCTCTGAAACACACCAGTTCTGAATTTCTCCAGCAACCTAAGCCTAGCGTGTAGCCTCCGAGTCTCTACGGACTCCCTCCTTAATCCATCTAAAAGTTGTGAGACACTGTATGTTCGCTCGTAGCAGTTTTAACGAAGAGTACAGCTTTTCTTTGTATTTTATTAATTTCTTTGGTTGAATCTTTATGACAAGGGTCCCAAATACTCACTGCGTATTCGAGATGTGACGTAACCATAGCGGAGTAGCATCTCTCTTTGACTTTTTCATTCGAGAACCTTCCTATTATACGCTTAATAACACATAGTTTCTTTAATGCTGTGTCGCATATGTTTTGTATGTGTGTTCCCCACGATATATATGATGATATTGAGGAGAATGTGAGAGTGAATAGAGTATGGAGTGACTGGTTTGAAATACAACAGACCGTAAAGCAGTGATACGTAATGTCTCTGAGACCATTCAAAGTTTTTATGAATACATTTCTGAGATATACGTCTCGGGAAAACTTTGGTGTAATGGTTGGAGATGTACTTGTTCTATGGTACAAATACGATGCTGAGCTGCTGTCTGAGAACCCACTGGAGCTACAGGAGCCTCTGAATAATTATATTATATGTTCGGATAAGCGTAATGACTGGATAAATACTGTGGGAATGGGTTGCCTGAGAAGTGTTTGTAGAAATGTAGGGTGGATAGGGTTAGAATGAGTAAGTGATGAAAGAATTTGGGTTAGATGCTCCAGTAGTCAATAGATACGAGGTCGTATTCGAGGAATGTGCTTTGTTGGTTTGTGCCGTGCCGAAGGAATAGACGACTCAAACAACGAAATAGATATATTTATAATGATAGAGTGAGTGGTTTACGAGGAAGAGGTAGACTGCGGAAGTCTGGGGTGAATATGGTAGAAGGCTGAAGAGAAATGGCATAAGGAGTTTTCAGAATAGCAGTGTGTATGAAGCAATGCTTGAATATAAGAGAAGCAAAAGCGGTTTTAAGGAGAGGGAATTATACAGGATATTGTTAAAAAGGAGCCATTTTTCTAAGCCTGACGAAAATCTTTGACATTGGGTTGCGTACACAAAGATGTAAATGGCGTGATGGATAAGTATGTAAGTTCTCTTTGAAAAACTACGGTTGGCTGTGACAGGCCTGTTTCCATTCTTCAAAAGTAAAAATATGTAAATTTTATTTCAAGCAATGAATGCACGTCGCTGCACGTGGCGCGGCAGCTTCAAAGGCTGGTAACAAGGCAAGCAATGAACATGAATGGCGAATATCGCTTGAAAGCATTAACAAATTGCATTGTCAATTGTGTGCAGATAAGATTGCCGTTAGCTAAAAAAATTGATGGTATTTTGTGATTGAGGCATCCGCGGGGCTTGAATGGAGGTTGATTAATCCATTTTTAGGGTTTTCTGCCGCGTTGTTCCATCTGGAGGATAAGCCTCCGACAAGATGTTCCATCTTTCAGGACCTGAGGAAGCCTACAGGATAACCGGCGAAATATTGTCCTCAAGATGGAACGACGCGGCGGAAACCCGAAAAACGGAAGAATCAAACTTGATATTACTTTGCTTTGGACCATTCATTTACCCAAGTCGAGGGAACAGGAAATGGACTTTTGTGCTAAAATAAAAAGGATCCTCATAAGTATTACTTTTTCTTAGTTAGGGGCCCGGGTTACTGTATTCACTGTTTTTTTGTTGTTGAGTCAGTTGTTATGCCTATAGAAGAGGTTATGATAAATTTAATATCGAGCATGCACATATTAGCTCGTTGGATTTTTAGCTCTTTAATAGTCTGATAGCTGTTTGAAATCTATGTAATCGAGGTCTCTTTGGGTACTCATGATTATTTTTTAACCGAAGAACGTATTTAGATGTAGATCTCCTTCAAAATGATATTCTCGTTGAGCTGCAAAACTCTGCCGGAATTCCCTCTTCGCTAAAAATGTTATACCTATTCAGAAACCTGGTCGGGTTTCTTATGATATTATCAATCGCCTAAATATGGCGTCTGTTCAAGTGATTTTTCATAATCGAGGAAGATAAAAGTCGCTTTGGAGCCAATTCAATGGAGTGAAGGCGTGGAAGGACGGGAATTATTTTGTCACAAAAAATAGTTGATAGTGGACGTGCCGTGACCTGCTGCTTATAATGGTGCTCTGCCCATTTGGCAATAAGAAGTAGGACCGCCAGATTCTATCTCCCGAGACGCCCATACTTATTTTAGCAGTATTTTTCGGTTGACCACTGGAATCTTAGGATTTTACTCCAATTGTTAGTGGGAACTATGATAAATATATAATCTATATTTTCATCATCATCTGCTGTCATCAATCCGAAGATTATATCGCTCCAGCTCTCCACTCTGTTCGCCTACGCTGAGGTATTCTTAAAGTCTTATTCGCTAATAATTCTTCATTTACAGCGTTCACCATTGCTTTCTTCAGGTATTAATAATTGAGCATATTTGGCCTCAGAAAATTATTATTCTCTATTCCTCATTTTGCCTTTTACTTTCCTGGATATATATATATGAACTTCCCTACTTGTGTTTTGTCAGCACAAGTCGTTGAGTCTTCTCAAATTTTTTTCCAGTCGATGAGTATTTATGACCCACTTAGAGCCTTTGTTCCCGTTGCTTTTCCCTCCTATGTCTAGCAATAAATCTTGTGTAAATCATTCGCTAGTGAAGTTCATTTGTCAAGCAGTGTGATAGCTCTGTCGGACCCTCCGACTCTTCCCCTGATTTCCTGATGAATAAATAAACTAGAAAATGAAAAATTTAGCGATATGCCTTATTTGGATTTTATGTTCATAACTTTTCACAACCCTTCCATTTTTTTGGTACCTTAATAAAGCAACGCAAAAGAAGAGCACCCATTACACTCCGTCGTCACAGTGTGTTGAAAAATGTCGAAAACAATATTCTCAACTATGTAGAACGTTATCATTTTCAAGTTCTTTTATTTAATATGGATTTCTACAAGTCTCAACATCGACTGCTTACAAATTCTTAATTTAGTCGATTCGTTGCCCTTTCTCTCTCACTCGATAAACCCTGCGGTAAGTTTTTTCAGTTCTTCTCCAACCCAACACGTTTTATAGCAACAACACCCTATACATACTATCTCCTCTCTTTCCCTCTAAAGGCCACGTTTTGTAACCGTGAAACACTATCACGTCGCATGTAACTGTTTTTTCGTTTTTCCTTATCATCTTTATTTGGGTTACCATACTCTGGTGAATGGTTTTGGGGTACAACGAGTTTGGATATTGAAGGGTCATTCTAATTTTCTAGTTGTTATCTGATCTAGATTATTTATCGCTGGTATATCTTCTCAATCCCTGTAATATTTTTATCCCAATGTGTAGTATTCCCTTTCTTATTTTTAGGCTATGCACAATTATATTACTTTATTCGACGTTTGATTCATAAATAGTGATTAAATTGCTTGCAAGAGTTTCGTGATCTACATTTTTCCTTAGTAATCTATAAAGGAGACCATCCTCGGAAGAAAATCTAAGGTAGTGCGCACAATATCAAATTGTTATATTTTAATAGCATTAGTACTTCGGGTACCTACCTATAGTAATGACTGATTCTTGGTAAAAATTTATCTTTTATTATCCGTCCAATTATCTCTCTAATTTAATTTTTTGCATCATATTCTTTTAATACAGCGCTAAATATCAAACTTGTATCAGTTTCCGTTACGTAATTACTTTAATTCGCTCTCAATAGCTGCTATATCAGGGGATAGAACCATTTTCCTCTTAGCCGGGAGGGGAGGAACAGTTCATTTATTACCGTGTCTACGACCGTACTATGCGCTTAATTTTTCCCGAAAATTTGCATTGAAAATCAGACTCGCATCATACGCGAACATATGTGTACGGCATGATCCCCAGTATATTTATTCTCGCCGATGTTCAATCCAACCGCTCCTCCTTCCAGTACAATCGTGGCATCCCGGGTATTCTTTTTTTGCCCTCTTCTTTGTGACACGTGAGGCACTTGTCGCAAACAAGGGCGCGTGCTACACACGTAAATGCGGTAATACTCAGTGCTCAGGCTAATACACAGAGTTCTTGGTGCAGAGATCGCGGACAGCTGACGTTGATGACAGTTTCCTAGCGAAAATCTGGCGGTGGCGGGTACAGCGCGAAAGCGCGAGACTTTTGGTGAGGAGTGTGCGGCGGGGATGGCAAGGGCGAGCGGGGAGCGGCGACTGAGGAGTTGCGGCGGCGGCGTCCCTATCATCGCGGGATGAAAGGGCAAGGAGGAGGGAGACTGCGGAGGGAAAGGCGGCCGGGAGGGGAGGAAGAAGGGGAAGTCTGGAGGGGAGGGGGTTGAGGGAACCAGGAGAGAGAGAGAGAGATCGAGACGGAGAAAGGGGGCGGGGGGAGGGAGGGTTGAAGGAAGAGAGGGGAAGTGGTTCGCGAAAAAGCGCTTTTGCTCCGGGCCTTCAGCTGTGGCTCGTCTGGCCCGATGCTGCTGCCCTCCGGATGGAGGCGGGGAGACGGCCTCAAAAAAAGTGAAGGGGGGGAGGCGATAGATAGTGAAGGAGGGAGAAAAACCTTACGGGCTTTCTATTTTGGTTCTCCCATCCCTCCTCTAATCAGCAGTTCTTTCTCCCGAGAGAGAGAGTGAGAGAGAGAGAGAGAGAGAGAGAGAGAGGAGAATGTTTGTGTCGTTTTATTTTCCATTTTTTTGCGCATACTTATATACATATATGGTTCCATCATCTTCTCTCTTCATCTTCCTGTAGACTCAGTCCTCTTTCTCTCTTCTTATTCTCGTTCCCCACAAGGTCTGTGGTCCGGTCCGTCTTTGTGTGTGTGTCCGTAAGTGGGCGTTTGTGTGAGCGGGAATTCGTTCGTGTCTGTGCTGTGGGCTCTCGGCTGGAGGAGAGAAGAGAAGCGTGAGGCGAAGGTGGAGGAAGAGGGGGCTCGGTTAAGATAAAAAAGTTAAAAAAATAAACGATGCGGTCACGTATCGGGGCCGCAGTGGGAGAGTCTCGAGGCACGGTTTAATATGAGTTTTGCACCCGACGGTATCCTACGGGGGCCCATCGGCTCTTTTCTCTTCAAGAGAGACTTTTTCGTTCGTTCGGCTCGGCCGGCGTGGTACACGGCGGCGTACACGAGCGCGTTTGTCTGGCAAGGCGGACGGAGGTTTCCCGCGGCTCGGAGGGAGTTGAACTGAGGAAGCGAGAGCGTGGGGAGGGGAGCAGACGGGGGAGGAAGGGGAGAGGGGAGACTGGTGGGAGAGGGGAGTTAGACGTCCGCTTACGGTGATGTTGTGTCTGTGTGGCAGTTTTTCGCGGACCTGAGTTCCTCCGCGGCCCGCGTTTCCGAGTGTTTTATTTTTCTCCCCCCCCCTTCCTTTTCCGACGCGTCGGGGTGGTCGGCCTTTGAAAAGGAATAGTTCGGAGTCTTCTCGCTGTTGCACTTTTTTATTCCCCCCTTATTTAACCCTTCTACGAAAGAATTCTCAACATCCCATCAAAATTCCAGTTTTCTATATTAAATCATGAGTCATAAACATTTCGATCGCTCGGATCTGTGTCGCTGTTTTTGCGTGTGTCGGAAAATAAACGCGAGTGTGTGCGCGTGTGAGTGAACGTGTCGGTTTCCTTAATCCTCAAAGTTCTTTTTACGAGTGCTCATTCCTACTCCTTACTGCCATCCTCTCTCTCTTTGTCCTCGCCTTTCCTCAAAACCTCGCGTCTCTCTCTCTCTCTCTCTCTCTTCAAATCATGTGCGTGAATCTCGGACGGAACCGGAATTTCGTAACTATTCGTCCTTCGTGCCTCGCACGGCCAGTCTCCCCACCAACCCTTCCAGCAAATGTCTTCGGCAGCGCCGCGGGGGTCGCTCGCCCGCCTCACGCATTTGTGTCCCCCGGCGGCGGCGAGAGTCTTCCTCTGCAGGGACCGACTCACGGTGGTGGTGGTGGTGGCATCTCGGCTCACTAGCGACGGACCGTGGACTCAGGCGCACTTTTCCCACCGCCGCCGTCGTCATCCGCGGCCTGGCCGTCTCGTCCCTCTGCGTAGCTACGTGGACAGTATTGACGATGCACGTGTGTAAATTTCAATAGATCTTTCCCATCATGCGTCCGTGTGCCCGCATCCATATAACGACTTTCCTCATGCTTCCTTCCTCTTCTCTCTCCCGCTTTCAGCGTATTTACTAACACACCTCGTCGTGTTTGGCCTTGAGAATAGAGCTTTTCCTCTCACTCCCCCTTAAATCCGCATCGCCCCCGCTAGAGTCTCAAGAGAGATGTTTTATTTTTTCTGTTTGTATTTTTCGGATGAGGTGAGGACGACTCCTTTCTGTGATGTGGTCGGAGGAAGAGTGTGGGGTCACGAGCATAGGGGAGGGCAAGTCTTTTAAGTGAGAGGGGGGAGATGGGAGGGATGGGGTTATGTTCAGAGCGGTGCAAAACCCGAATACGCCTACTTTTTTCTCTCTCTTTAAGGTTTTATGCTCCTTAGGTGGAACAAACACACGCTCCGGCACACACACTGAGTCACGTAACCACACGGGAACACATATGGCCGGTCGGCGAACCGGCCGTGGGATTTTTTCAGAGCAAGAGGTAGAATGGGATGGGGTTTAGCCGGCCGTGTGGGGTGAGAGGCGGTAGGAAAAAGGAAAGAGGAGAAAGTGGTGGATGGGGGAGTGATAGGAGGGGAAGGAGAAGGTTGGGCAGTGAGGGAATGGATAAAAGAGGAAGCGGACAGGGATTAGGGACAGGGGTGAGTGGGAAAAGGGATGGGATACGGATCAGACGAGTTGTTCGAAGGTGGTTCCGTGGTGGAGGTGTAGTTTCTTGTGCCCGGGAGGGAGATGAAGGCTTCTGTTTCGCGCGGATACAACTGAGATGTTTTCTCATCTCGTCGGGAAATAATTATGCCCGCAGATCAGCTGGGTCTGCTGCTGCCGGGGATGGTGAGGAAGAAATTATTGTTTCGGACTTCGGTCTTCGGAATGGACGGGCTAAGAGGGTTCTAACAGGACAATGAACCAGTATCCCGTTAAAAGAGCATCTTTTTTTCTTCTATGGTCGATGCACGTCGTTGGAAAATTTTGCTTCCAAATGTGGTTGTTTTGGACTGAATTAAATCATCAAGAAATGCTTTTCTGCTGAGTGATGTTTCCCCCTGTAACAAAGTGTCTACATATTAGGAGTTCTTATTCTTATTTATCATGAAGCCGGGTTGAAAAGATTTTTTTTAGAATTTTCATCGGTGCTGATAATAAAAATGTATTCTTGTCTCTGGTATTATTGAATATAACCCTATTGTACCCTTTTTGTGGTTTAATTGACTTTTCCCCGAGTCAGTTTTACGCTGACAAGGGTAGTTAATCAATGCTTGTAACAGCATTATTTCAGCGGTTACCAGCTCATGATTTTATGATTTCCTCCTAGGATTAAGTGATTTCTATCAAAATTGAACATCAGTTGAAATGCTTTGAGTCAGTGACTGTTTTGGTGGCTTTGCGGGACGATAAAAGCATCCTGGTGTCTTATACACCACAGATGTGATGCACTATTGGAATTTGCTATTGTAATTATTTTCATCAGCTGTTGTGAATCGATGGACATTGCCCTTATCGTGATAGTAAAAATAAAAACTATGGCCGTGTTTATTTGTTGGATATTTAATTAAGGCATTTGAAAGCTGAGGTCATCTGCACCATAAAGGTGTGTTAGGTCTTATTTGAGAGGATTATTTGGGGAATGTTTAAATGGTGGAGAGAGCCATCTGCATCAGCCTTCTCTTTGCGATTGGTGCCTAGGGGACAAACCACGGTTTAACTTCCCATTCGGCGGACGGTGTACTTCTTTTCTAGTAATCTCCAGATAGCACCCATGTGAGGAACGGGATTATACTGATTTAGCAACCGCCAGGATTAGAACTCAAACACTCAGGATGGAAAGCCAGTATTCTGGCCACTACATCATTCCTATCCGAGTCGTTTCGATACTGCAGCAAGTGCACTTGTTATTTCCTTTATTTTCTCATATCGTAATATGGCTAGAACTCAAGGGAGTATAGTAATAACAGTTGACCTGAGGATGGAACTATGGTTAAATATCACTGTTGAATGGCGATATTCTATGTGCCATCAACCCGACTACTTACTGTTGCTTTTGGATTAATGTCAGAATAGCTGTGAAAGGTATAATAATTGTGGACCACCATAAGGTTTGGATCAACTAGCAAAGTTTGAGAAAAAAGAATAAATTGTTAATTGCTCTAGGTTAGATAGGCGGTATTTGAAGTCATGGATGTGGAACATTATGGATTTACCTCTCTATTTAATAACATTTCAATTCAAATTCTAGCATGAGAAAATGTATGTCAAAAGGAGAGGCATCTAATAAAATGATCAAATAGCTGCAATTTAAAGTGTAGTAAAAAAACAAAAACATGGAGATTACTAGTGTCCTTATAAGCTTGATTGCTGTGCTCTAAGTGAACGACACCACCAATTCGTTGTTTTCGGTTGACAACAGTAGTATTTTATTATTCTTTAAGCACGAACTCCTGCCAATCCTTTTGATTGTCTGAAGAAGGTTCTGAAGTTTAGTTTCGCCGACCCTTTGACGGCTTCGTCAGACAATCATAAGGGTCGGTAAAAGCTCGTGCATACATAAATAAACATAGTTAACGGTTTGGTTAGCAAGTTAGTGTCAAGCGAAGGCAACAGGTCGATATTACGTACTGCAAAACAAAGACCAATACTTAAGTGACACAATCTTTGTTTTTAGCCTTCAGGAGAAATTCATGTGCCCATTCCATGTGTTATGTATTTTGAGCCTCTTTTTATGTTTCTCAACTCGAAATTATGGTTTTACTAGCTCTAAGAAGGGTCGAAATGTTTTATCATCATAGTTTTGAATTTATGACGCCGAGGAATGGTTAAGTTTTGGAGATGCCAACTTTCCAGTTAAGTTCCCTCATTCCACCCCTTTGTATATCCTTAGTTTTCTGAAAGCCACATCTCACAAACTGACGGTTGGATACACAGTCTTATAGACTTTCACTAGAAGTAGTGTCAGAGATTTTATTTGACTTTAAACCTAACATTTCACTTTCCGTATCATTTATTATATCTACATAAGTTTGGTTCGCATATCTTATGCGATCTACTAATATTACTAACACTAATATTGAGTGATTTAGAATATGGAATGTTTTTTTCACTTATGAGCCATTAGTCTTGTGTCAACATTCTTTACAGTTCACCTGTTCTTCTGAGATTTCATCATTCTTGTTTTTTTTCAAAATCGTCCTTTCGGTTAATTTTTCTCTCTACTAATGTCTCGTGCCTAAAATGCGCTCAGATTCTCCCTCAGACTTTTTGATGCATTTGCATCCATGTGATTTTCCTTATTTTTATGTTCGCATAATTCTGTTTGTCAGTCTCTCCTGTCTTTTGACACTCCTTTACGACTACACCATTGGAGTCTCATTTTCTTCGCTGAATATAATGTTCTCATATCGCGTTTAAAATGAAATATACCCTAAATGCTTTTTAAGAAAAAGTACCTATTGTTCCTAGATGAATTATTGTGCTGTCTATTTCGCCTATCTAAAAACCTTTTTTGCGTGTGGTATCCTACAAAGCTATTTCCTCGTCAAAAACTTACTATGCTGTATACCAGTAAAAGTAAAGCTCATTTATTAAAATTTTTCTCCTGAATTTCACTGTAGAGTGATCTCTGGCTCTTGTATCCAGTACCATCCTCTCGGTACCATTTTTATTTTTATTCATGCTCATTTATTACTTTTTCGAGATTTATTAGTGCCCTCATATGTTGCACAGATTCTGCTGGTAGTATATAAGTTTGAATATGCATCTATATCTGGAAATACGTTCTCTTTAGAGTTAAGTCAGCGACACCTAAAGTCAATGGTGGTTACTTTAGGTGTCGTTGGTTACGCTCTCTCCAGAAGCCCTTGTAGTGGCCCTAGGAGTAGGAAATTCGTTTGCAGTGACAATTATCCATTCTTTTCGAATTTTTTCTGATTCTCATATTACTTTATCACCCTCTCTTATCCTCCTACTGTACCTCGTCTCAGAGGTCTGTCTCTTCAGTATAATGTCACCTTGTTTTTCCTGCCACGCTAAATTTTCTTCTTTTGTATGCTTAGTTACTATGCTGGGTATATCTATGTATCGAATCAGTCAGCATAGTATGACCAAATGCGTATATTTCATGAACAGATTTCACTAGTATTAGCACTCAACCCTGGTTTAATTGCATGAATGTCATTCAAATAATAACGGGCATTAAAAAGAAAACTTTCTGGTTTTTCATCACTTGCAACATGGGTTTCAAATATTTAACCTGCACGGTAATTTTCTAAACCTAATTAACTCCTTCCTCGGTGATAGCGCCCAACGGGTCATACTTTCTGGCTCCTCATCCCATTGGTCACCTGTAACTTCTGGAGTTCCTCAGGGAAATGTCCTCGGGCCATATCTTTTTAATCTTTCCATCGATGATTTAGCCTCCCTTATTCCTTCCTCACAAGCTCAAGCTCGTCTTTACGCTGATGATTGTAAGATATTTAAGCAAATCAACAATGTCTCGGACTTTTTTGACCTCCAGGATGCCTTAGAGATGATTGCTGAATGGTGCAAAGTCTGGAAACTCAAATTAAACTCAAGCAAATGCAATACCATGTCAATTTCCCTTAAAAATTCCCCCAGAACTTCAATTACAGCGTAAACTCCCAGATTATCAATCGTGTCTCATCCGTGAAAGACCTAGGTGTATGATGGACCAAAAACTCAACTACTGCGGCCATATTCTGGCAGTTAAAAATAAAGCTATGTCTCTCCTTGGCCTCCTCTACCGCTACACAGAAATTACAGATCCACTTGCGTTACGCTCATACTTTTCAACTATTATCCTTCCACTCATCAATTATTGCTCCCCCATATGGTCCATCTCGGCTCCATCCAATGTTTTAACTCTTAAGAGTGTGACTAATTTTTTCTGCAAGATAGTAAAATACAGAGTGCCCCATTTTCACAATATGGCAACTGATACCATTTTGTCTACTGTCTCCTTACTTGATCTCCCGAAACTAATTCTCAAAACTGACCTTAAGCTCATTCATAGCATTCTCAACTCAACTATAGACTGCCCTGAACTGATCTCTAGCGTCAGTTTTCGAATCCCATCTAGACCCACCCGTATGCACTCTCTACTCCACCTGCCCATTCCCAGGTTATCCTTGACCAAACGCTCCCTCCATTTCCGCCTCTACTCCCTGATAAATTCTCTTCCTACCAACATTGATCCGTTTTTGCTTTCATCCAACACTTTTACACAACGCGCTCTTTCTCATTTCGCGAGGAATACTTAATCGCTTCTCTCCGCTGGGCCCTTAAAAAAAGGTTAATAAATTGTTATTGATCTTAGTTTTCTTTGAGTTGTATGTGTCTATCTTCTGTGTTTGTTATATTGGGCCACTTTAAATTGGCAAGTATGCTGTGTGTGGACAAATTAAGTAAATAAATAAACAAATTACCTGAAAGCGACGTCTGGAATCCTTTCGTTTCACTGAAATTATTGTGGAAGCAGATTACTTTACCTTTGGAAATCAAATGTCTCCAATGGTAGAGTAAACTTCATATCGTTCATCGAACTCTGGAAACTTAGTCTGTAAAATCGTGCTAAAATGACCTCATTAAATATATCCTAAACTCTCATAACTAAGGCTGAGAGAAAAAGTAAACCTACCCCATAACAGTTTCCATTATTAGCATTTAGTCACCAGCTCATTGAAAAGAATTGTTGGTACTATTACAGTGAAAAAATTGAAATATCTGAGTAATCATTTAATCATCACCTGGTTAAAAAAAAACGCAATTGGCAAATGAATTCTTTGTTAAGAGCGGCTGAATGAATCTGCACCCACACTTGTAACATACCATGGGCCCTCACTGATCGTACCTGCTGGACACCTATGTTTGACTATTAAAATTGAATATTGCCTCCCGTCATTTGCTCTCCTTGAATATTACTTAATACTTGGGTTATTTCTCTCTCTTTGAAAATGATTTTCCATGAAGTTAAGCCTCGAACTCGAGATTAATTTATAAGGTTCATTACTATGTTATTTATATTTACTATTGATAATTAGTTCGGGTTATCTTCCCGGACATGATTTGGTAATGGGCAAAACATTATAGATTACGTTTTAAAACGTGTCCGAGTAGTAGTATATGGGTATGTGACATTATTTACTATGGCTGTATTCGATTGAATGTCTACAGTGAGGGATAGCTGTACAAAATGCTGAATCTCCTCATACTACCACTTTGATTGTGTACATGGGACATTTTTACATGGTGAATTTACTCAGATTCATAACCGACCCTAGTTCTTAGCATAAACCTGCTCGTAGAAGAAGAAGCCCGCAATCAAATGGCTTTTAAAAGTCATTTTTTAAATCGACCTTAAGACTGACGATGTCTGGTGGATCGGTCCAGAATTAATCATGAGTGAAATATTTCAACTTACTTTTTGTTATCAGAATAGACTAATGCCACTGGAATGGGGAACTTATGGAGATATATGTACTTGCTACGACTTCTCCCACGAGCTAATCTTACGGTCTTGAGGAAATATCTCGAAATAAAATTCGTCTGATAGTTATTTAACGCTTTGTGTGTTGGCTACGACTACGTTTTTGACTCAACTATTCCGCCACAAATCCAGGGAAGTATTTCCTGTTCTCTAACAACTAAAGATGACACCGATGAAATTGTATTGTCAGAATTGAATTATCGCTGTCTCTGAGCCAGTATCAATTTTTGGGATGCTGCTTAGTTACCTATTCGCTTGATGCCGAAATTATTCTTTAGAGACCACAGCTCAAGTCACCAAGAGTAAAGAAATTGATATATGTGCATAAGAGACGTGGAAATGTATATTTTTGTGGTTGTAGAAGATTACTGAGACATTCTAACAGTCTTACCTCGCCATAGGAAGGTTTGTTTAGACAGGACGGCAGCGGAAAGGAGGGAGAGAAAGAAATCTTACGCTTGATAGCTTGAGGGTTTTATTGTGAATCTACGAGGTCGAGGAAGGGGTGACAGAAGGGAACAGCGATAAGAGTGGATGGGGGACGCGTGCCATATAACTTAAGGACCTGTCGCGAGACGTAACGTGAATGATAATATTCGTCACCACATGATTGTGTCCCTCATTTCCGGTCATTTAAAATTTCATTGCAGTCGAATAGTGTTGCGTAGATAAACTGAAATTTTCTCAGATATACATATTGCTAAAGCACGCGGGAATAACAGATTATGGGAGGTTTGTGAGTACTGACGTCAGTAACTTTTCTTCTTATAGGGGCTCATCTGGTATCGTGTCTTGTATCTTTTCATTCTTTTAATTTCCCTCTTGGGTGAAAAAGCATCTTTTGTCATCAGTTTTTTTCTCTATCTTTAATTATGTTCCCTTTTGATGATGAACAGGAAAGAATAAAATTCTGATTATTATTATAAAATTATGAAAGAATAAAATTCGAATGCTAAAAGTAGACACATGTGTTATGTACATTCTGGCTTAATTTATTATATGCGTCAACACAAGAAGAATACCATATGGTTTCACTCTTGTGCATATCAGGTGCGCTTTGTGAACACCTTAACCGATCACGTGGTTCACATTCACAACGCATGCGTGTAGGTAGTAGACGCCCTCAAGTGCGCAGCCAGAAAATTAGCCGAACCCATTAAAATAACAGCCGAAGCACTTAGGCTGATACTTTAATGATTATTTATATTTTAAAGTGAAATTTATCAAAAAGGATTTAATCTACTGTAATTGCCGCTCGCCTACCTCTCATAAGACGCGAAAGAATGCTTGGTAACCGTGCATTAATCTCTTAGTCTTTTTTTGTGGGGAAATAGGGACCAAAGAGACCAAAATAAAGATAGAGTGATAATCTTATTGTTGAACAAGTCCGACGGGCGGAGTAACGGTTGAAATCAGGCTATAAGAATAGCTTATTGAATCGATTTCTTCAACAAAAATGGTAATTTTTCTCGTACCTTAAATTTGGTGCTGATATTTTGGGAACTATTATCGCAAAACTTTCTGCACTCCAATTCTACACCTATGGTACCATTGCTACAGACTTATAAAATTATTCTTATTTTCTTAATCTTCCATTGAAGTCTTCTCGAGAGAGTTTAGACATTTATTATTAGCACGGCTTTGGAGAATATCTCAGTGGCTTTTAAAGAAACATCAGTATCAGATGAGCCATTTTACGCTTCGATTATTCATTTTGTTGATAATTCATGAAGAATAATGGGCTACCGTGTCGAGGGCCTTTATTTTAAGGTTAAAATTTTAAAATAGTATTGAATGGAATATAGATTTGAATATAAAAGCAATTTCTCATAAAGTATGTGTTTTCGTTTTTGATCGAGAAGGAAACTCATGGGTGAAAGAGTGGATGCAGGTTGTCATTCTTACTTCACTCTAATGGCACATATTGGCGATGCAGGGGATGGACTTCCTTTTGGACCCGTGATCTCCGTGTAACTATGCCATGAGCAGATGCCGTCAGAAATTGAAAATGTCTCGTGGGGTGAAAGCAAAGTTCCATGCCGAAAGAGGAATGCGAAAGGAAATTTTTTAATATTCCGTTGTCAATATCTTAAAATTATTTGGTGTTTTAGTTGAGTTTCAAACTCCGGGCCAGGGTTATTTGAAGTATTTATTCTTTAGGCGGTATTATCGCATAAGGAAAAAGTCAATTAGTATTTGACTCGGGACTTTTCTTGCGAAGAGGAACGTGAATTACGTACCTTTCCACTCCTCAGATATACATATCAGCAGTCACACTCATTTACCAGGGTAATTTGCTACGTGTATGCTTGTACTTGAAGCGTGAAAGGGATAAAAGTGATTAACTGTATGGGGCGAAAGCCTGCCTGTTCCCCTGGAGTCTCTTCTGCGTAATAAACATTCGTCCATTTTGAGAAGGTCAAATTTCTTTCAAAAACAAAACTGTACGAAAATATGTGAGAGAAAGAAAAAGGCTGCCTACGCCCTGTTCCTAAGCTCTTTTTGATGTGGCAGGATGGAGCGACGGGTAGGGCCCAATTACGAGTTCTCTCCAGAAGTACCACGACAAGCAGCAGCTCTGTTTAAGGACGAAGGGAGGAAGGGAAGGAGGCGTGGGGTAAAGGAGGAGGTTAGGGGAGAGGGGTCGGGAGTGTGCAATTGGGAGAGGGAGGGGTAGATGAGGATGCGAGACGAAGGGTCTGGGGGGTTTGGCGTGCTCTTGACCCCTTTCTCAAAAGGACCTGGATGGACCGGAGGAATAAAATGGAAGGTTTCGCCACTCGCCGTGAAGACACGATGTTGAGGGATTAATAAAATAATACCTTCCTCTTCTGCTACTCATTGCCGCCTATTCATATCTTTCTTCGAGTCAACACTAACCTTCCACAGGCTACATCTCATCTTCCGCCTTTGAGAAAAATTTTCCGATGGCCAAATGTAATATCGAGTGAGTGCAAATACCTAAATTAGTAGAACCCCTCAGGGATAACAGGACAAAATGGCGTTTGATTCCTCGGTTGCGTTTTTTCCCAACTTGTTATCCTGAGCAAACGAAGCATTTTTTCACGGCAATTTCTTTATTTGGCTCATTTACCTCTCTTTACTCCATCTCCGTGCTAATGGAAGCTACGAAATGAGTAGAGAATGGATGAAGTCAAAGCTAATGTCGTGAGATTAGTATCAATTTATTTAGGAAATGCGTGAATATCCTAAACCAGCTTGATTCAGTGTGCGCTTGAGACTATTTGCAAGCGTACTGCTTATATAAATTGAAATTTAGCGAAGAATTGATTGGCTCACTTCTTGTTTTCTCTCGTTTCGTATCTGCTGCTTATTTCGGGCAAGAAACAGCCAAGTGCAGCCAATATAGATCTCGTCCTGGAGGTGCGGCGAAAGATTGTTTTCACCTGATTGGTATCTTAATTATCACATTAACCATGCAGATGGACCCTTATTATTTCATTGCTTCGTCGAATCGTCCTAGGGTGCCAAGCCTTGTCCAAAAAAACGACTTCTTGATCTTTCACTTCTCGTAGTTTTGAGAATCCTTTGGAGAAAATTCGTAAGTACATAGGCCTGCTTGGCGTGATCAGCTCCTGTGAAAAAATTCAAATTGAACTAAGGTACATAATATGAAGCAATTTCCTTATAGTTAGTACAGTTGTTGCGGTGCTTTCATAAGAATTACCTTTGCATGAGGTAGCTCAGAAGAACAAGATAAATTCTTTTGATTCGTCGTCAGCCAAATATATAAGCGTTTTCGTCGTTAATTATCTCGTATTATAAACTTATTTCTGTATCATCTTTTTCTGCTTTACAGAAAAAGAATATAACTCTTGCTTTAGGTTGTGATGAGTTTCATACTCGCTCTTTGTGAGTGTTAAAATTTGTAAAGAATTAATAAAAAATGGAGTGCCACAAAGTTACTGTAGAAAGAGTTGTATTTTGTATCTATATTTATATTGATAATCCTGCCAAGCTTCGTGTAATTCGTGACTACCCATCGAAATTCCGCTATTGTTTACTCACGAAATGTGATATCTCTCTTTAATTCTTCTGTTTATTAATTGTCACACAGTTGTCAATGCTTGGCAGTTAACTGCGCAACCATGTACACCAGTGGGTGTATTGTAGTAATAATTGTTGTTAAGATCGATATTTTTTAACTCTGTCATCATTTAGAAAGGGTGAAATATATTTGGTATGTCAGATATTGAGAATCGACACTTTCATGCTTAAAAAATACCATTCTCTACCATGAACCGAAGCTGCTTTACGCCTAATTCCAAACCTGACGGTAAGTCGGCTCCTACTGAAATATTTTAACGTTTGGAAATGATGAAGAACGTTGACTTAAATTGTTTGGAACGAGGGAAGGCTGTCTCGGTGAAGTAGGTTTACCTTTATTACGAGGGCCATTCTTATGTCAGCTGTGAATTGCGTGGATACAATCTTCCATTTTATATCCTTTCTTTTCGATTAACTTTAGGAAACCACAGCGTGGTATATTTGGCTGAATCTTCTTGAGGCGGCAACCTATTGACATTCTAGAGTCATTATTTGGGGAAGTGGTTGGTTTTTGAGGATTTTTCGCATACTTGGTGTTTTTCGGCCACCTTTCGAATTTGTTGCTATATTTGTCGAGTGAATGCGTTTGGTTGGACAACGAGGGGTCCCACGTTCATTTTCCCTGGAGCATACTACTTGGTTACTTTTGTTGCACTTGAGGACATACAATTGGCCTTATATTAACAAAGTTTATATTTATAAATATGGCTGAGGTTGTATTGTATCGTACAACTCATG
Source organism: Ceriagrion tenellum (assembly GCA_963169105.1). Classification (NCBI taxonomy): domain Eukaryota; kingdom Metazoa; phylum Arthropoda; class Insecta; order Odonata; family Coenagrionidae; genus Ceriagrion; species Ceriagrion tenellum. The sequence continues at coordinate 43,637,605 of OY720633.1, read as the reverse complement.
TTGCTTTGTCTGAAATCATTACAAAATCTGACGGTACCTAAAAATATCTTTCACGTTTCTGAGTCTGTAGTGTTTAATTAAAATTCCAAAAACTGTTGTGTAACCCTGCTATTGTTAAGTCTCAAGCAGAGAGCCCACAAAAATATACAGGGGAAGGATACTTCGGCATCTTAACTGCCTGGAGCATTCTGCGCCCTGAATCTAAATTCGAGCCCCGGCCAAGGGAAAAGATTTTTCTTCTGTAGATTTTCACACTCGATTACTCTCTAGTTCAGCTTTATTTGAGATGATTTAGCTCTCCGGTTTATGGTTTTTTAATGAGATTAAATGTATCAATTGCTGATGAAAGATGCGTGCCGCACATGACCCGGTAGTATCTGAAACAGCCGGCAAATTCTGCTGCGAGCCTTCGTTGTCGAAAATCTCTCAAGGATCACATTTTTTCCCGTAAAATCGCGCTTGGTGGTTGGTTTTTGTATATTCCAATAGGGAGGAGAGGAGCTAGGGGGAGGGGCATTATTTGATTAGGTAGGGCAATGGGGAGGAGGGAGTCATGACGGCAAGAGGGGGACGGGGCAGAATTCAAACGGAGTACACCGAATTATGATGGTTTCTTCCTTCGATCCACCGGGTCACTTCCTCTGTCTCCTCCAACCCCCCTCTTTTTTCTACTGCCTTCTCCATCAACTTCTTTTTCCCCGTCCCACTACCCTGCTGTTTAATCTCCCCCCCCCTCGATACTACCCGCCGCTTTATGGTCGCGGAGATAGGAAGCGCGCAGGCGGGAGGTGATACTGAGAGGGAAGAAATGGCTACATATGTAGAGGGGGCGAGTGAGGGAGGGAAGGAGAGGGAAGAGAAGTGTCTCGCCGTCTCTCTCCTATGCCCCACCGCCGTGATCTCTCATCACGCAACTCCAGCCGTGAGATCCTGAGCGTGCCATCTGCGTAAGGCGGTAGCCGTGCAGCCCGGGTCGGAGAGTGGGCGGATGCTGGGATGGGTTGGTTCGGTCGTGGGCGAAGAAGTCGGTGAGGTTAGAGAAGTTGAGTTTCAACGAGAGGGAAGGAGGGAACGGTGCAAGAGTTTGGCGGGGAGGGAGAGACGTTTGGCGGTGGCGGGGCGAGGCAAATGGCCACCGGTGCAGCTTCACCCGGCGGGATCGTCGAACGAGAGGAATGGTTACGTCTATTTACTTCTGATTGTGTGAATTGAGGACGCTGGCATTTCAGGAGTAATGTTCAGCCTCGCCACATATAGTTCGCAGAGTTCAGCGAGTGTGAATATTTGAAAAATGTCGGCGGAGTATTAAAATCCCTCGGTCCTCATATGAATTTGTTCGATGTAGTTCGTTTTTCTCCCGCAAAGATGGGGCGATCGTAACTCCATCTTCGACCAAGAGAGGGCGTTGCGTTGCCCAATGACGGTATTTTCTCTCGCGTTATTGACTGGGAATCCAAAACCTTTGTATTTCCTCCGTTGTTGACCGTAATTTGATACGAATTTAAGTATGGAAAGGCGTCTGTTTTCAAAAGATGAACAGCACATTTACTTAGCATGCAAGTAAAGGAATTCCATTTGATTTGTGGGAAATTACTTCGAAATACTGCTAGAATTTTCAAGTTTTACATAAGTATCTATATTATCTTATTTAAGTTGTATCAGAATTTATTTTTGTGTTACTGTATGTTTTAACTGATGTTCATTATTTCACGCATTACTTATTTCATCACTGCCCACACTATAAATAAGTGGCTTGATTTAATGACAAAAATGGCGGCAGAGTTCCACGTTTCTGAAGATCCAAGCTTTGATAAATTTTTAATGAAAATAATTCATGTTTTACTTGTTGCGTTGGATTGCAGAAACTGACTGGTAAATCATAATTTTATGGTTTAGTGACATTCGCCCGCTATCTTATCTATGGATTAGATTTTGTTTTCTCCGTCATATATTTTTCGATTACAAAGGCCTCACACCGGTGAATAGGAATAAAATTAGGCGAACTATGTTGATATAAAGACCGAGAAGATACGAATTTCTATTTGCATAAAAATGAAATGCATGTATGTAAGTTGACATGAGATTAATCGATGGCCGAACACATTAACGCCTGTTTTCACACCGAGGAAATATTTAACCAGAGTTTATAAAACCTTTCATAGGGTCCTAATCATGTGAACATGAGGCCAGTCGTAATTGAAACAAATGCGAGACTCGTCATTACACGGAAGTTCAATATAACAGGAAGATAACTCCTTATTTTGAGTAGATACTAATATCTATGATCACGATTTAAGTTATTGGATTTCACTGTAATATAATTTTCGAGGTGGCATGCCGAAGTAAATAGAATTTATTTTGAAATTAATCAGATATTTGAAATTCTGCAACCCTTCGTGAGATGGTATATGCTTAAGCTTTGACTGAAAATTCAATAGAAAAGCGGACCTCTCACAAATGTAAAGTGAGAGTCACTATTTGAGTTTTTCAAAATAAATTTGTCATTTTTTATGGATTATAGATTCCTTTGGCTCCTCATTATATAAGAGATGAAGAAACTATGACGATATGTCGCGTGAAAACTAAATGATAGATTCCACTTAGTCTCCTGGAATTCCAATTGATTTTTTTTAAAAGCCTTGAGATAAGTGTACACGAAATGATGGTGATAATTTATTAATGATACGTAAGATGTGTGAACAAAGAAAACTTCATTGTTAGGACTCCACTTCACTTGCAATTTTTCCTGATGTGAATTTCTAGTGATGAGGGCTGTAAATATCCTATAAAATTGAGCAAAAATGAAAGTAAAACTATTATCTAAGTGTTTATTATATCTACAGTTTGTATTAAAAAGAGGATCCCTTGTATGATATATAAATTTAATTTACGTTTTATGTGCGCTAAAAACTAACCACAGTATGAAATAGCAGTTTTACCGAGTGACACGCATTTGTTTCTTTGTTTCGTAGCGGCACATATTTTCTTTTTCCATAAAGACAGAAAACCAGAAAGGCACAGTAGAGACCTCTAAGTAAGTGTAGCTAACTTCCTATTATCGCGAGCGTTGAAATCACTATTGAAGTATATTTTTGGTATTTTATGATACTGAAATTAGTTTTCAGAATGTTTGCGCATAATGAAATCCTAATATCGCGAAAAACTGTGCCGAACAATTACTTTTAAGCTTCAGTATCGACAAAATGCTACATGGTGAAGGTAGTTTGACTCAACTGAAATGGAGTAATAACCATCATCCTGGGATAAGTAGAAGGTATTTAATAAATTGGACATGTTGTATGCTAGTAGTTAGAGAGTAACCGCCAAATTTTAGGAATTTATTGGAACAAAGTTTTATATTTTGTATCTTACATGAAAATCAGTGTTTAGTGTACAAATATTTGTTTCAAAGAATGTTACATTTGGGCTCTGATTTGTTAAAACTATGTTAAATCAGGAGGTCAGTTTTGACTATTTGTTTGATGCGATTTCATCTCTCAGTTTTTTGGACCCCTGATTGAAAGGGCTGGTATAGCTATAAATTAAATGTTTGTTTATTTATGAAAAGGTTATCTGAAAAACTAGGAGCCCTATTTGGCTCTCTTAGCGGTAATATTAAAGCAGGCCGTTATTTTAGGTACTTTTTTGTTTTTAGAGATTTTAGTTAACTCGTTTTTCCGCTACTCTATCTTTCATCATTGAAATTTGTACACATTTTCGCTCTTGGCAAATGATAACTCTCGTTCAGTTTATGAGGGAAATAACGTGCCTCGACTAATGTAGCTTGCTCATTAAAAACTGATGTATAAGTTCAAATCAATCTCAACTTCTATGAAAAGTATTATATTATGGCTTCTCAAGGCTAATAAATGAATTCAATTGAATAATTTCTTTACTTTCTCATTAAGTAAATCGTAAGTGATAATTTGAAAATTTTTGGATTGTAGCTAATGAATTGCAGTTCAGCCAAATTAGCTCTGGACTTATTTTGATTTTGAAACTTCTTCAGCGTGATCATTTTTACTAATGATTGAAATCATCGATATTAATTTTGGATTTGATTCTGTGGCGTATCATTTTTCTTAAACCACTGAGGCAAAAGGAATTTACTTAGTTTTTGGATTTTGATGCAGTAGTCGCCTGATGTTTTACTTTTTTTTACAGATCGTACTAATTTAGCAATTTATTTGCTTGAAAAGCACGCAGATTCGGACGTATCAATTACCCATTTCTTCCTCCATACATTCGCGTAAATAATACGGTTTGTTAATGCAAAATGTTACTCAATTGCCTTGATTTGTCAAAACCCCATATCTTTTATTTGTACATTCTATGGAGATCAATTATGTCACATTAAAGCGCATTCGCCACGCACTCTCTCCCTCATTGGCCATTTATCAGGAATTTAATTGATAATTTGGATCACTTATTCAGAATCAGTATAATGAGCAGATTAAATTATGGACTGCAGATGGCCCTTTACTTCTCTCTTCGAGCAAATGTCGGATATTTATTTGGAAATCTTCTTATGCCAGGTTACAGGGAAAGATTCACCGTATCTTCACTTTTTTAACGAACAAAAAATCATCATGAAAGCTATCAGTGCGAGCACATATTTCTCGTACATATTTTAACCATCTGTTTATATTGATATCAAACTTCCTTATTTACGTTATTTTCCCAGTGGTGCTTTTAGTATGGTGAACAGCTGCCGTAACGTTCTCTAGTTCTTCAGTCAGTCTCTTGATCGAGCTAAGTGTTTCAGATGACCCCACGCCCAAATTTCTCACAAAGTGCTATTCGATGTGTAAGTGAAATAGACCTCTAATGAAGCGAAGATTACCGATTTAATGTTCTTTAATTAAATACTTTCCAGAGTAGTAATAGAATGTGTGCATAATTTCTATAAATTAATGGTTGTCGTGCCTGTTGGCTGTCGTAAATTCGATCAATTTATAACATGCCGCCAAGAATTCTTGATGACGGTGTAGCTCATTCATCGTTGTTATAATTATAATCTATTTTATTTGACTAATGTTGCAAGAGTGACCCTGTTCAAGACATATTTGCTCTTCACTAAGGTTTAGTGAGGCGCTTATCAACACAAAAAAATACATCAGTCCTCTTTATCAGTAAATGAAATTATGACCGCTGTCCCTCCCAAGTCCGTCGTTTCGAATGGTGAGTGAGAAAGAAAAATTAAACTTGTTTTGCCATTTGATTTTATAGTGTTGCTCTCCAATCTAATTTTTGTGTCAAATGAACTTCAAAGAATCATGTGCATGGCGTTACATTTTCTTGAGACATAAACGCCCGGTAATTTCTGCCATGTAAGGAACTATAATAGCTAACTTTCATTATTTGCGATGGTGCTTGATAATTTCTTCAGTAATTCTTTCTACGCTTCGTCTGAAGCGTATGACAGTATTCATTTTACTGTGCAAGAATCTGCCAAAAGAAAACCAGACACACTTTCAGCAGAAAATAACAAATAGTTTTTTTTCTTGTCTATTTTGCAGCATGACGTCCACATCTGGAATGTGAAGTGAAACATTCAATAAATAGTACAAAAAGTGGCTATTGAATCTGAAATGTCAGGAAACATTGCTTTTTAGTTCACTAATTGTATCATTAGTTTAGCCCCTCATTACTTGTATATACCTCTACACTGAAACTTGGTGCGCAATTACAGCTTGCTCATTTCCTATTGTCCATGTGGAGGGTATATGCTCCCTACGGTTTGATGATATCCATCATGATAGTTTTTGCTCATTTTACGTTTAGTATGACAGTAATATCATTTGATGGAAACTTTTTTAAGCGTCCCAAGATTTTATTTTCCCCCCTATATGAAGCTCAAATAATAGAACTGTCCTCCGTGCCTCAAGAAATGTGTTTACTTTGCTCAATAGCAAGTACAAAATATTCCTTAGGGAAATAAACGTCCTAAAATAGCTCCTTATTTATAAATATTTTGGTATATTTTTGTTCGTGTGGTAATTAATTTAGGAAAGTTCAGTTAGACGCCTTAAGTTTCAACTTGTCGAACATATATTGCTTATGTGTAAGTGGCGTGGAAAGGGTTGAATCGTTGAAATCAAACAACAGAGCAAGCATGAAACAATGAATGTATGAGTGCGCGATAGAAGTTTGCTGATGGGTAGCAGTTTTGAAGAAAGTAGTGAAGGGGAGACTTTTCCATAGATTCTAACCAAATAATTCGACAACACCCAGAAATGGAACAGATTGAAGGAAATATACCTACCTTAATGAGTGTTGGTAGCTGGCCAGAGATAGAAATCAGTCTCAATTATTTTAGGCGAAGATTTTAAGTGATGGTCTGTAGCAATGTGACATGATGCTTTGAATTTTTCTTTCGCTATTTTTGAGGGTTCGCATATAATAACTGCTCACCCCATTGTGCTGCGGCGCCTGGCATGGGAACCGTTTTCGCGGAAGCCAAAATTTACCTCGCTTGCAGTGTATTGCATTGCTTCGTGGATTGGCATATTGCTCGGATCCTCATGAGGATTTCACGTGCCGGTAGATACTTCAAAACATCCCACATTCCTACTTCGGCCTGTGATTCGACATTACTGCTGCCAGTGGGATCGTCCAGACTCATGTTACTTGCTCTATCGCCTTGGAAGGATATCTCCACCTTTACCTTCTGATTTTTACCCCAGACTAACTCTCGTTAAAACCGCCGAATAGCCGCTACAATAACATACTCCTCGCCCTGAGGCGCCCATACTCCTCGCCCTCATCCCTGCTTGCCCTACCTTCTCACATCAAAAATCCCCTATGGGGCCATTCAAGGGTGACTTGAATACTACTGACTGGAAAATTCACTCGTCGAGGGATTCCAAAATGAAAATTTGAGAAATTTAATGTAATTTGAAATATGTCACCGCGTAGACACGAACGGATATTAGGAGGGGAAATGGGAGTAATTATCACCCTTCAGAATAGAAAAGTGATTCCCTTACTTTGCGATGAACTGTTTGTAATATTAAAGAGGATTAATTTGGCCAAAGTTTTTGCTCAAGTTAAGTAAAAGTTTCGGCGAGCCGTTTACTTATTGTTGTTAAAAAGTTTTCGTCCCCGTGAAATCCCCAGCAAGTTCTTGCCGAAGAAACTTGCGGTAGTTAATTGCTAATGTTAACTCGCCCTTGCAAAACATGCTTATTAACTGTATTTACCTGTCATTTTAGCTCCTTAATTATATAGCCTCATATATGGCTATTAATTTTGTATTTTCTCTCTCTTGGATGGAGCTGAGATATTCCCAAGGATACCAATGCTCTTGTACTAGAGTTGCCATCGCCGGATTCTGAGTTATCATGGCGAGTCTAAAACAGATACCTCTGAACAAATGATTTACAATACGAAGGTAATGTACGAGTCATGGAGCGATAATTCGAACTGCACCTGTGTTGAATGAGCTCGCCTGGAATGAGGTAATTTGCTTATCTCCATTTCGATGGGATGTGGGAGTGTTATCCGTATAAGCATGAAAATACATAACTCACTAGTCGTCGAGAGGCCGTGTTAAATTATGACGCAACAGAAAATCAAGGTGATACGAAAAAAATCAATCAAACCAAGAAGATAGGAATAATGTTACATTAAGCGCAATTTACCTCTCGTGCTGAAATTAAGCTGGAATTAATCCGTGAAAACCTCTCTATCCCGCATTTGCTCTCCCTTGCTCCCTTGCCTGAAAGTCACAAAAATTTCTTCCACTGCGACCGAGCCATCGTTTCCCTGGCCCCCGCACCTCCTCGATCCGCCCCCCTTTGCGTTACACCCTCCACCCCCTCACCCTCCACAGTCTCCTCCACCCTCATGTCATATTTCCTTCCTGCCACTGTCTCCTCGGATGCCGGAGATCAACATCACGGTGGCTGAGACAAAAACTGACTCATGAGTCGGGGGTTTGGTGTGGAAGAGTGGGCGTGGGGAATAACCTCATCGCTCGGTTTTCCATCCCGCACCTCCCCCTTCCTCCCTTAAGAACCCGCAATACTTACAAATCCCCCCGCCAACCACGGTCGTCTCTCCCAGTTCGCAATCTTCTTCGCCAAAACACACACACAGCCACAGTCCCAAACTTTGACGCACAGCGTGCTTAAACTCTTCCGAAAGCTTTCACCCTTTTCCTTGGGCCGCGTTCATCCGACTATTCCGAGAGTTGCGCCACCCTCCTCCCTTATCAATATGCCCATATTTTTCCCTCCTCCTCCTTCGCTTTAATCAACATTTCTCCCTTGCGAGACTCCCCAAAGGTTCTCCTTATGCTATATTGTTCGGCTCTAGCGTTTACCCGAAACGGGTAGCAAAAGATGGGAAGGGTGGTGGTGTTAGGGTTCTGAAGGATGAAGACGGGGTTTGGATTAGTGGGTGGTTGGGAGGTTTAAAGGGGTTTTTTCCTCCTTACGTGGGTGGGAGAGAGTATAAAATTCCCTGCCATTTCCTTTTGTTTGTTGCAAACCCCTCTTCCGCTGTCCCCCTCGAGCCCAAAACCCCCTCCCCGCGTCCCCAAACCACGCAACTAGGGATCTCGGCATCTCACCAGATCGTCGGAACACCCCCTGCCAAGCTCACCCCATCAATTACCCCATCCTCTCTCAGACCAAAATCCTAGTCATCATCATGGTTTTCGCGCGAAATAATCCCTCTGCCATTTTTTTCCTCGCGTCGACGATTCCCTCATGTCCATAGTTTTTCCATTCTTACGCGCAATTGCCACAGGAGAAATAAGGGGGTGGGGGCTTCGTCGGATTACCTCCTCCTTATATGTTTTGGTCTTCCGTGATGTCTTCCTCTCTTCCGACCCTTCTCCCTACTTTTTATCTTCTGTGCCTCAATCTACGTCTCCGACCCCAACCTCCCCCGACCCATTACGCGCACCTTAAATCTAATGAGTCAAGCATCCAATTTCATTCGATCCCACTCTTTGTCTCTCTCTTTCTCCCCTCTGCGTTTCATTTTCACCTCACGGACCTATTGCCCAATATTTCATCATCTCTTTATATTACTATTCGACTCGATCTCGGGAGAGTAAAAAATATGACATGACGCCCATCGTCCAAAATTCCTATCGTGTTCAGCGATTCTCGGCGATTGGATTTGCTCTAAGTGGTCATGGGGTGCGGTGAGGGTCGTCCTAGGCGATATTAACACGGTCTGAGTGGTCCCTTAATTTCATGATGCTAGCTATGGCCGGCCGTTACGGGCGTAATCCAGTAGCTGATGCTAACTCTTCTCGAAAGTGGTAAATAACTGCTAGAGAACTGCAAATGCTGTGCAGTTCTTTAGCGGCGAGATCACCGAATTCTTCTCTGCAAGGTAAGGTATTTGAAGAACGTGTCCTATTGTACAACTTCCTCTAATATGTTCTCTGCATCAGAATATCTTTCTATTATGGTTGTCAAACGTTTCTGCGCTCCTTGGGAAAATATTCGGACCCTCAAAATGGCGTATTTAACCACGAAATCCATTTGAAACGTTGAATCTCAGCGAAATCAATGTAGTTGCTCTACACAGAGCCGCAAAATATTGCTGCTAAACGCGTAAACAGAGAACTTAGCCACGTAAAAGCCGAGTCACTGGGATTCTTTGTAACATTAATCAAAATGGAGACTCATTTGTAACTAACTATTTTTACTGTTTTTAGTTTGACTCCATCCTACGGGTGGAACTGATTCTCCTTCCATAAATCTAATTGGTAGTTGTATAAAAACTATGAAGAAATAATAGAACCAGTCCTAAAAATCAGACCCACCAATGATCGCGCAGGAGAAATCTTGGTATCCGTGATGCACACGATACAGAAATCACAAAAGGCCTCAGTGCAAGAGCAATTCTCTGAGAAACTTGTGCTGTGGGATATTGGCTTAACAATATCGTTTCTTGCGAAGCCCAGCCAAGTAAACTTCACCGTTGGGGATGTGGTGAACTTGTGAGGTTCTTGCGTGGGGTGTACACATTTCTACCTGTCGTACACTGCCTCCTCCCGCTCGCTCTATGCACACGCGTTTTGCTCTTGCGCCGATGCGAGAAGTACCCCGGCCTTTACCTCCCTACCCGTGCCGTGAGGGTACCAGATTCGATTCCCACCACATTCCCCGCCCTCTCCACAAGGCACAACCCGCGGCTGCCCTTTCCTCTCCCCCCGCGTAGTCCCGACCTTCTCATTCGCTCCTACTATCCCACCCCTCTCCTAGCGAATGGGGTGACCTAACCGTCGACTCATCGATATCGTTCCGTCTCTAGCGACCAGCTGCCCTCGCCGGGTGTCGATCCAAGGTGCTCTCTTAAGCCATCGCCTATTTCAAGGGGGAATGGATTTGTCCGGGGGGAGAGACTGGCCAATTTTCTGCGGGATGCTTTGCGACGGAATGGCGGGGAGTGAGCGCGTCCCGCCCCGGGACTCCCTCCGTCGCGGTCATCGTGGCGATAGCCCCGCGACTCGGCCGCGCGACGAGCCCGGCGAAAGAGGCCCAGTCTCCCCCGGGAGGTACCGCGACGATTCCCCTTGCGCGCTCACGTGCACCCGGTCCCGTGCTCGAGTCCCGTGCCCGAGACGGTCGTTCTCCCGAAGGTGAGTCGCCCGGGGGACGCTGCCGAAGCTGTTCGCCTCGTCATGGAGTGTCACCTTTGAGATGAGATGATTGGGACGTGGATTTCGGCCATTTTCGAGCGGTCTGTTGTGTGTTTCGAGTCGTCTGTCGCCGTGTGCAAGTCCAGTTGTTCGTGCCGGCTAAGCCACGGGAAATTCGCAGGATATATATTAGAATCACTGATCTGACAATCTTACTGATCTATGCTACCTGAGCATTTAGGGAAAAAATATGATTAGCATTCTGGTACACGTTTTTCTTGCGCAAAATAAGCCGTTGTCCCTAGTTGATAATTCGGCAAGTTTCTCTAACAGTCATGAAGACATTCTCACACTTCTCCTACATATGTGATACTTATCTACCTTTTTCGATCTCACGAAGAGGATAGCGAGGCTATCGAACAAAAGCCAACCAATCCCTTTAGCTCAATAAAATGGCTATTAATCGCTAGACTAATTTTGTTGTGTGAAAACATTGAAATTATATTAATTCACCAGCACCACCCAAACTATGGTGTGTGTACGAATGCTAAAAAAAATGCTCGGAAGCAAATTAAATATTCACAGTTTTTCCTCGGGATCAATTGATTGGAAGCTGTAAAAAAGCATCGTATTGCTCATCAACCATTAAAGTCTTGATTTGTGTCTATTAGAAGTTGATTCTTGAAGTTGAAAGAAAACGAGGACATATTATCACCATTAGCCCCGCTCTTTTCTTGGTATTCCCATTGCAGATATTATTTTCTGTTTTCCATACGGCCATTTTATCGGAAGAATAATAGCAAAAGGACATGTTTTGATCCTGTTGTTACGCCTCCTATTCTCTGTTTATGACACAAAAATAGTCTCATAACCACACGGTTGTGAGCTAAAACTAATTAAAGACATTTTGGGAAGAAGAAGACTACAAAGGTGTTCCTTTTACCCAGAAAACTTACCAGTATATTCTTTCAATTTAAAACTTCAACCAATATAAATATCTACGTTAAATAAAATAGGATTGAACAAGAATTATTTGCAAGCAAATTTGATAAAGGATGTGAATACATGCTGCTGCTTGACGATTTAGTTTAGGAGCTGTGCTACATTATTGACTTTTCGGAAACGGAATCTGTTCTCGGTTTTGACTAAGGCGGTTTGGTGTTGTATTACTTTTAGGATGACGATTATTTTTCCGTAAAAATGATGGCTAATACTATTGTTTAATAGTGTCGAATATATCTGGGGTACAATTAATTTAAAATGATATCTACTTGGCAAAACAGGTTAGCTGACTTTCTGTATTAGTGGAATTCGTTGTGTGAAGTCGAGTAAGTGCATTATACTATCTCTAGATGATTCCAGAGCAATTCAAGGTAACTTCTGGCTGATAACCCAGGATACTCGGTTTATAATTAGGAGTTTTCGCCGGTGTCAGGTGGTCAATGCTCTCAGGTTGGATGCATGCGTATGTGCCACTTTCTAAATTTTCCGATTGTCATTTGAACATGAAGGTAGCAATGGACTGTAATTTAAATACTTTTGGAGACGATTGGGAGCGAATTTATCAATATCAAGATAGCAATACCTAAAGGAGGGCAATTTTTCCTGAAATCTCCCGATTGTTCTCAGCCCTGACATTATATTATTTCGCTATGATGAAGACTTGAAATCAAAGATGCGGAAACGTCCTTCGCAATTTCCAACTCATAAATACTTAAATTTGCTACAGTTGGTGTTGCCTACATCCTATTAGAACTTGAGTGCTCCATAAAAATGCGGTGCAAATATTTGATCATATTCATTTTCCACGTTATTGTTATTAACCATTTCAAAATTACAGAAGTTTTTTCGTTGTGGTGCTCAAAAGATACTGTTAGAATTGATTCAAATATTAAAATGTTTACTATATTTAAGTGTATGATAGAGAATTCAAGTATTGATATTATTATTTCTTTTCTATTATACAGTAAGTTAGTGGAATTCGGATATTGGGAAAATCAGAGAAAACTAAAGCTGTACAAAAGAACTCTGGGAACTTACTTCTTTTTAATTACCCAAAATCAGCTTAGTAATCTGAAAAGACCCAATCACTGTGATTATCAAAACGGATTTTACAGTTACTTGTGGCCTGATAATAATATTCCATCTTCTATACAGTATTGTAAAATTAAATTGCATGCCAGTCTCTCCTGTTCACTGCGATCAGGTCGTCACCTACTTCTGTGTATGCCTCAGCATCTCTCACGCCTGTCTACCATGTGCTCAATGAATCATCCAAGGTGTAGAATATTGTTCGCTATTTGGATAATCTCTGCCTGAGTTATAAAATTTCTGGAGGCATCTTTGTTCTGTTTTATAAGATACTATTTGTTTTTTGTTCAACATTATCCACTCTTTAGCTCTTCAGCTTTTCTATCATTCTCCAAGGCATCCAGAATGCTTAATCTTCCTCTTTATCGTCATCCCATCTTCACCTTCTTGAAATTATAGCTTTCATCGCAATTTGAAGTCAAGGAGAAGGCAAGGTTATTTTAAAAATATTATTACCTTCATCCTGTCTTTCTCTGCTGTAAGTAGACTCATTTTTATCTATTTTACTCTCCATTAGGCTAATTTTCTTAATATTTTTCAATTAATCTCATTAAATTTCCAGGGATGCATTACCAGGTAGCGAAAAAATCAAGCCAGAACTCATAAAATCATAACAAAAATTTTTTCAATGCTCGCTACTTTACTTTTAGCACAATGTATTTCGTTATTTAGACATTATTATCGACTTGACTTCGGAATAAAACAATTCGCGATACTGATGGATAAGGTACGTTTACTATTACATTCTATTACTTGGACCAGACTAAGACTGGAGGTAGAGTCACTTATAATGAATTTTTATTCGTGATTTATTTAAATATGGTCTTTGATGTAATTTTATCTACTCTTATTTGAATATTTTAAGTTATAAGTCCAAATTATCTGAAGGGAGCCCGAACCATCTACAACACTATTCCTTTTTTAATGAATGATATTGCCACGGTGTTTTCGCTTAAACCTCATTGTCCTGGTTACCATATTGATCGCATTTTTGCTGATGTTCACCCTTAGTTGACATACGTAACATTACATTAATTGAAGAAGACGAAAATTCTCGAAATATTCGCATGCCTTATGGGCTTATGCCATGCCTTAAATGATGCGGGATGAAATATATTTGTCTCGAGTTGTTGTCTCAGTGTTGAGTTGTTGATTTTATTTAATTGCTTCCACCCCTCTGCGCGGAAAGAAGAATCAGTGACGCGGCTGAAAGGTGGCGAGTGAATGTTCTAAAGATTCAGACACGGGAATAGCAACATACTCGTATCCTCGGAGCTCGGTAGATTTGTTGCCTCGGTTCGCTGCCGAACTTGATACCGAGAGGGTAATAGCCTGGCCGTCATCATGCAAAGGGCGCACGTTATTTCACTTGCGTAGGCGTTAGCTCTGTTAACAGGATCAAAATTTTGCTGATTAGAACTCCGCTTTGGCTCATTATGTAACAGTTTGCTTCCTTCCCGAGGGTATTTTTTTATTTTTCCATTGGCAGGATACAAAATTCCACAGGTTCTTGGGAATGTAACTCCATCTCTTTTCCCTTAAAAGTTTGCCGTGATGAAATTTTTATGTATCAGTTTTTTCATATCTTTCTCAAAACCCATCACCATTATGATAGTCTCATCCATTCCTTTCCAATTACTTTGTCCTCAATCATTTTAGAATGTTGTCCACCATCATAGACTTAGGATTTACACTTGCGTGCATTTACTCTGATTACCGTTTCCTAGTTATGAAATTACCCTAAGTCATCTCATTCTTATTTCACACGTTTTAGAGGAGAACAATGGATGGATAGTGATTGCCAAAAGACCAGGAGTGCAGATACGTTGAAGACAAAGGGACTCCTTGTATTAGACTCTCCATGACCTCCGAATATATACACAAGAGTGAAGCATGCTAATTGTGTATTTATTCCTTTCAGCCTCCATCTCTCGCATTTAACATTTGAAACGAATGCCATGTAGAATGTAGATGATTTAGAAGAATGAGAAACTGAGTCCTTGTTGTGCTGTTTAAATGATGGAGCTTTAGTGGGGTGGGTTATAAAATACTGCTCATATTTACGGGCCATCTAGGGCATTTGATGCGGCCCGCGTGTCCTTTGATGCTCCTGGAAGGATACATGAGCATTCTCTCCATTTAATATATAAAACTGCTCCTTATATATTAATAAGATAATTTGGCGTTGAGTGGGAAGCCTGTCCCCTTTAGTGCTGTGATACTTTACATTAGAATTCGATTAGGCTCTTCCGTATGTTGATGTGTTGATTTGGCTTGCCCTTTACCAAGAAAATCTTAAACAACAAACAATCTACCTTGACTTTGTAAGTCGATATCAGTGTACTCATTTTCTCATTAATAGTGCAACACGTCTCTGGATCTTTCCTAAAATTATAATCGTCGTTGTTACCCTAGTTGGCTATGAGGCAATCACGGCCTCTTCAAGTTTCAGTCGTAAAAATTTCGCCAGATTGTTGTTCTATGCTAAAAATTGTTTTAAACTAAGAATATTTACCGAGTGAAATGGTTACATTCGAATGAAGTGCAGATATATTTCGGCTCTAAATATTCTTTTAAGAGTGAAGTACACCGGAGGTAATATTAGTATGCTCGCATATTCTCTCCGCGATCTATCCTTTCGGGATTCGTTGGAAAAACTTAAACTATTCTAAGTTACCTGGCTATCTTTCATAGCTCTCTTCTAACACTTTTTTCTGCTTCCAATTCATTTTTCAGTGTACGTTTAACTTGCTGTATTTTTCTACATTTAGTAATTTGACTTGAGTAAGAGTCTCTTCCAACACATATAGAGCAATGACCAAAGGGGTTGGTGGACCTACATACTGTGAGGATACTACTCCATAAACACGTTAGGTTGCCATACCATCAATTATTATAAAATATACTAAGTCGAAAATTTTACCGATTGGTTCAACTTTTGTCATTTCAAATAAGTCTCATAAAATTGAAGCGTGAGTTTAAAGACAGCTAATTTAGTTAGTCTCGAAGAATTATTTTCTCGTCCCCGAACTAGAACTCTTCTTGGGCCTACCCTTCCTCTCCTTCCCTTTTATCAAATTTTTGGTTTTATTGTACGAAAATTAGAAGCTCTCTCGATTGGACCAAAGCAAATAAGACCTCTATCTTCATGTTTATTTGTTACCGGAACTTCCAATCCACGTTCTTTCATTGGTATTTCTTACGCCAGCGCATCTATTTTTATTCACAGAAATCCACAAATTCCTGAAACCGCCGCATTTGGATGACATAAATCTGATGCGTAATCCTTTTTCCTTGTCATGCATTAAGGTGAAGAGGATCACGGAATCACGTGCTTTGATTTGCATGTTTTCCATCGTCCAACCAATTCCATTCAATTGGTTTACTTCACGATCATGACGGCTTATGATGCAAAACTCCAGGATAACAAAATTTTCAACATTTCTACTCCTCTGATACATTTGCTGGTAGAGATCATACTGGTATAAATACAATTTGGTTAATCAATTATTAATCCTTTTTTGCTTACAATACCATATTCTTTCCTTTCCTAATCTAATTCTGGTGCTTGGTTTTGGGATAATTCTGTTTGAGAGCGGATTCTGTGAACATTACTTTTTTCTTCTGTTGTAAGATACTTTGTTTTATGAAGTAAATGCAGTTATGAAAATCAGATTCATATCTAAAAACAAAACATAGACTCTGTTCAGAGGATTTTGAAAGTGCTGCAAAAGTCCATTCACCAATCAGTCATGTCCATGGTACAGTAACAGATAATTATACATATTTCTTGCTGTGGCTTTGGAATTGTTGCCTATGTAATAAAATCCATTTTTTATTAACCATTATTCCAGCTGTGGAGCTGCGTAATCATTTTGTACACTTACATATTCTAAAACTGATGTGACTTAGTCTCTAAAAAGTATTTGAAATGAAAATTAGGAGATGTGCATAATTGTTGTGGGCCTAATCGCTGAACTGATGAAGCAACATTATCTGAAATTTTATTCTCCAACAAAATGTCGAGTATGTAAGTGTGCCTTAGTTTGAGCTGCATGAGCTATTTTTATGTATATTTCGTTCCAGTTTTGCGCACTGTATTTCAGAAGTAATCCCTCTCAGAGTGATTGGAGGTTTCAAACTTAAAATAATTCTGATAGCTTCATTTCACTGGAGCTCATATTTAGGGACTAAAGAAATAGTCGGTACAGACAGGGCCTTCTTTAGTCTTGTGTCTTACCTTGTTACAATAAAAGTGAACTTTAAGAACTCAGGTGTCTGACCCATTTTTATGTTATACCATGACCTCCGTTCGGGTTTAAATTTGGATTGAAGGGCGTAGTTTTTGAAGACACCCACATAAATCGCAAATTTTGTTCCAGGAATGAATAAGTGAAACAGAAAGGTTCAGGGATGCAAATAGACTATAGACCAGTGGTCGGCAACGCTTTATTCAAGTGGGCCATTTTTACATTTTTTTTCATGAAAATATTTGATGGTGGGTCGTATCACTTCTATTTTAGATTATGCATTATCTTAGAATGCAGAAAATAAAATCATTATACATATGGGATAATTCACAATGGGTCACTAAAATTTTCCCTGTGGGTCACTAGGTGACCCGCGGGTCATAGGTTGCCGAATACTGCTCTAGATTATTCGCTATGGAAATAAATGTACATAACTAGCAAGAATCAGTTAAATTAAGTTACTGACTCTACATTCAAATAACTTAATTTCTATGGTGATTTCCCAAGTTTGGGCATGATTTTATCATTTAGGCTGCGGCATTGCATTTTCCTTAAACAAATGTTTCAAACTTACAGGTTATTACTATTATTTATTGTTATAAATGGAGCATAGGAAAACTCGGATTGACTCTTGTAAGGGCGTAACTCATTACAGTTTTTCTCGCGCTAGAAATAATTCAGTGAATGTCGCCAACACATCTAGCATTGCGAACATATACAAATGAAAGGAAATTTGGAATATAAACATGAAAATCAAATGCATTAGGTGAAAAATACTAAAAAGCACTCGTACTTGTCATTATTTTTCTTAAGTATTTGATCCGACATCAGTGAGAGTGGAACTTGGTATTTTCCTGAATGATGTATAATATAGCTCTTGGAATCGGATGAAAAGAATGGAGACTAAATAAATACCCACAACAAAAAGACGGAATTATACTTAAGTTCATAGAGAGGAATGGCGACGGAACAATAATAAATGTGAAGCTATCAACACAGCTCCGAGTAATGAGGAATATAAAGTTTCTCCTTACTCTGTGTAACCCATTGCGGTGTATTTTGTACGTAAAAGTTTTTTCGGTCCGTATACCTAAGCATACATCTGTGAAAGGTAAATATCCAGGATTTTCTGAAGCTGACAAATATTAAAACAATCATCCTTGAAGAGCAGTTGATTGCCGAACTTCAGTTTCAATCTTTTATCGGTCTATGGATTAGTGAGACGGACTTCGAACAAAAAGTTAGCACGATACACTAAGCCAGGAAATTAAGTGTGTAACATCTAACTGTTCTATACAACATGAGGATTTTTCTTTACTGTCTTCAGTCAAGACAAGTATTTATTGCTGCAGTATTATTGTCATGTCAAATGTTGAAGGGGAGATAATACTCGTAATGAAAGCAGAGGTATTCGGGATAATAATACCACATTCAATGAAATATAAAAGAATTCTATTGTTCATGATGTAGCCCCACCGTGTACATCTTGAAATACTCTGAGACATATGAGTATAGATAAGTTTTAATTTGTTTCACCCCTCGAACGGCAAACTATCTTTAGCGTGCAATTATCTCAAATTGATTACACGATTATGACTTCGTCAAGCAAAGAGATATCAGAGTAAAAATACAAGTAGACTAGGGACAACCTTTCTGTAAACACCGAAATAATAAAAAAAAAATTTTACAGACACAACAATCCACTACAGGTGCTCTTGAATACTCGAAATACGGAGACTAATTTCAGGCATTGTGAAATAAATTTGATTCACAGAATTGGACTAGGCAAATTACAATAATTGTCGGGGTAGTTTATGGCATAGTGCACTCATTAGTCAAACCTAAGGTCTGTTACAATTAGTTCATGGTATATACGTAGTCATTTCCTACTCTTTATTCCAACCTAATTATCAACCACTTCCCATGAAATGTTCAATTTATGCCCATGAATTATGCCGCATTTTTCGGTTAGGTATGTAAAACTGAAAAAAATCACCACAAAACCGAGTTCCCGTCTCTCTTGATTGCTAAAGAAATGACTGTCCATCAGCAATAAGGCAATCATAATTATGTTGCAGTTTTTACCAAAGCAATTTTTTTAGAGGAAATACAGCAATTTATTATTTCATCAGAATTGTTTCGAAAGAGAATTATATCTTTCTTATATGATGATAGAATTATGTTCCTAGCTGAATCATATGGATTGAATTTGGTGCTGGGTTCACTTTTCCCAAGTACTTCTGGCTTATAATCTAGTCTTTCGTATTTATTTGTTTCTTGAGTTTCGTTTGTTTACTCGAGTGATTCATTCAACTAAATACTTAAAAAAGAAATGGGAGCCATTCTTGAAAATAGTCGATGAAAACTCGCTCTTTCCCCTGAAAGACTTTTCTACACCTTCCATTTTTAAATTATCAGTGAAAAACCATTATATTTAGTTTACTAGTACCCGTGACATGCTACAGTACGGGATCTTACAGCGATGCATGTAAATATCCTCCATAAGGATAGTAAAGATACCCATTTCTCTACTTCCAACAACGTAGCAGGTAGAATATTTATGTTTATGGCTGGGTGCACTCATCAGTCAAACCTATAGCAAAGAGATGCCAGATAAGTAGCCAGGATTTTCTGAAGACTATACGTATTTGAACAATCGTCCTAATAGTCGTTTATTTTAACGATTTATTAATAGCCTTGTGGATAAACTCAGCACAAAGCGTGCCCATGGGCAGTACCCAAAAATAACCTCTAAGAATGAAGTCAGTTGCCATGTACGAGTTCTTAGTAATCAACCGTAAACATTGAAATGAATCACATAAGCGCCAATGCATAAATATTCCGGGCGATAATGGCAAATTTCAAATATGATTGGAGAGTCGGTCGTTGTTTTTTTCATCGTGAGAGTTGATGGTCGAATTGCCTAACAAGTGCACTAAAAAGTTTATAGAGTGAAAGAATGTTCAGTGCAGTTAGATGTGTGTGAAACTCTACATATTCATTTTCAAGTAAATCCTATTCAGCTCCCAATTCCCACATAGTTACTTAGCTGTGTTTAAGAATGTCATCTGTGGATGAAATATTTTAGGGATAGTCGTTGCTAACGTCAGGAGTATGGGGAGATAAGGAGGATCTATATTATCCACCTAGGTGACAGGAAATTGAATAAAGGAGATGCATTATAGGATTTGAAATTTTCTTTAATTCAAAATGATAAATCATTTTGGTTAGAATAGTTTTATAATAAAGAAATCTTTGAAAAAGCTCAAGAAGAAAGAAGCATAGTAAGAATCATTTAAGAAAGGAGAGCTAAACATATTGGACATCTACTACGGCGCGATAATCGAGTGAAAAGGATAATTGAAGGAATCATTGAGGGAAAAAACTGCAGAGGAAAGCCCCAACTAGACTTCATGAGCCAAATTATGAAGGATATGAATTGCAGAACTTACTTAAAACTTAAACGAAAAGCTGAGAAAAGAGATGAATGGAGGTCTGCTGCCAACCAACTCAAGGGTTGAAACGGAAGAGAGAGAGTTTTATATTGGAAATGTTGAGCTCTAAAATGAGTTTAATTAAAAAATAGAAATTTTTAGTTTTGGCTTTAGATAGAATAAGTTTTCTGCTCTGAGAGATGCTTGATGTAGAATATCACCCAAATACTTGAAGCGTATGAAAAGAAATCATGAGCATGATCATAGATCGCGATTGCATTTATCGACAGGCGTTTAATTCATAGTTGACATAAAGTAAGACCTTCAAATGATAGCGTATTCTATCGCACAATCGTGCCAGTGTGCAATTCATTTAATAAATCTTTAATATTTCTAAGCACGCTTTAAGTAAGTAGGTATATTAGTGTCCTTCTATGCGTTAGAGATAATATTTCAAACCATTTTCAAATCAAATCGTGCTGTATATGTGGCCAGCTATACAATTTATTGGGAATCAAAGATGGTATTTTGAGAACATACCGAAATGATCGGTATTTCTCATGGTCGACACCACATACTATAATTCTCCGTTGATCTAATGTATACGTTGTTGAAAATCTATCCTAGTATTCACTATGAGGACGAAATTCGCGATGGAATAATTATTTTCCTTGTGAATAGAACACCAAATTCGAATATATCCCCGGCGAATTACATGGCTCAGTGGTGTAACTGGCTGACACACTTGACCAGCAATTGGGATATCCACATTTTCACAGAGATTAGAAACTCTACTATCATGTCAAAAATGAATTTATGAAATGTTTGGTGAAACTGTACAATAATAATATGAGCTATTTTCACTAAACACAGGGTATATTTATCCTGCAATGATAATATGGGCTTTGGTATCCCGTTGAGGGAAATGAAACATTTTAATGCATGTAACATAATTATGAAATCCTCTTCCATCCCACTCAGCTACTGCCAGAAAATAATTTAACACTAAATATTGCATTTTTCTCCAGAATAGAATATTTTGAAATCCATTTGACCTGAAGTTCTTTGTAATTGCTTGTTATATGCCGTTTGAAGATGGCCTTCCATTGGCATAGTTTTGGTAGGAAATGCACTTCTCTCAATTATGGTTCAAATGATGTTCCTCAAACTGGAATGCCAGCATCTCTGGCCCCATGAACGCAATTTTTTCATATTTGGAGAATTTCTTTAGCTGCTGAATAATTTTTTACACTAATCAAGAGTAAGAGTGTAATTAACTAAGCAGTGAATGAAAAATAAACTGACTAGTCATTTGAAGAAGATGAGAAAGGAATACATATTGCGAAATCGAAATTGAAGTAAAAATCCCTAGTCTTTCTTATCTTCAGATATTTTGGCGAGATGATTCGATAATTTCAATTTTCCTGACATCTTATATGTATATAGCGGGGGAGTAGGCGTATTTCACGCCGCCCTAGCCAGCAGAAATATGTAATACTTCGGAAAAGCGGTACGATTGCTGCCATGAAAGATTTAGGTGGATTCAGCTGTGAATTCTACGTAACAGCATTTGGGGCGAAACGCGCCCTGAGTATGAAAACTAATAGTCTCGCCCGGCTGACGCTGAACATACTTAAAAATCTCCGTGGTCTGGGGACGCTCCGCCTCTCGGTACTGTATCCGCGCGGCAACAGCACTCACCTATATCGCGTTTATTTGGCTGCCATCCGAAACAAACCGATCAACCTCAAATATTAATGTGTCGGCCATTGTTCAGTGGAGGACGGACATTTTCCAGAAGTTGGCGGCGCTGTCTCGGAACACACTTTTTTCGGCTATTGTGCGCGGGGAGCGGAGCAATTGCTCCTCGACTGGTGCTGCCACGGCGCAACTGCTCTAAGCCGACAAGCCGGGTCACCGTCGGGAGACACAAAGTCGCGAGGAGGGCAAGTCGGCGGGATGAGGATAGGGTTAAATGAGAGGGGTGGGGGCGAGTAGGATGAGAACGGGGAGAGAGGTTGAGGATTGGGAGTAAGGAAAGAGAGGAGATAAAGGGTAGTGGAGGGAGAGAGAGAGAGAGGGAGAGAGAGAGAGAGAGAGAGAGAGAGAGAGAGAGAGATGGAAGGGAGATGGTCACGGGGGAAGAAGGATGATGGTGGCGGCAGGGGACCGCGTCGCGGAATCCCGTCACGCCAAGACGTCCGACCGGCATGCTCCGCGCTATCCATCGATGGCCGTGCGTGCCTCCCTCTACCACCACCTCGGCTTGCTTTTGTTTTCCTTCCCCAGTTATTGCGAATGGCACCAGTCTTCCTTCCTCCGCTCAGGAATGGCATTCGCGTGCCCGGTGTAATTATGTTCACCTCCTCCTTTGGTCCCTCATTCTCTTTTTTCCATCCCAAGACCTCGTTCCCCTGCGTTGTCTCCTTTCCCCTTGTCCTCCTCCTCGGCGAAGCTATTGGAGAGAGTGTCCATGGTGTCCTGTCAAATCTCTGTCAATGGAGATATTGATTCCCGGAGAATCTTCATGATTTTTCCAATCCTTTCAGTTAACCATTCGCGTCAAAGGACGATCAGAACTTAAGGTATGGGCGGTTGACTCTTTCCATTTCACGTCAGAATAATTCTCTTGACTAGTGGACTTTCTCGGTGCTGGGATGGCTTTAATGGAAAATAGGAATTGGTTGACTTATCACCGTTATAATGGGTATCCATTATTTTATTAATCATTTCTCAATTTATTCAAGGCTGTATTGCCGTAAAATTCAAGATCATTTCTTACTGTTCCATGTAATAACTTTGTTTCATTGATGCTCTTTTGAAAGAATCTTTTGAATTTTCTGCATGTTATTGACTTCTTCATGGCGTTGATTGTATTATTCCGAAAAATGAACGATGAAATTCTGACTTGCTTCCTTCTGGTGAAGGAAGTATATTCTTTTACTTATCTAATATCTAGTATTGTTAATCTTCCTCTTTGTATTGTAAAGCCTCTTGATCTATAATTGCTATGTTCAATCAAATCTTTTTCATCGGTTTCAGATTTAAAGAAGTTGTTTTGTTTACATACAAATGTGGGAAAAAACATTGGAGTAAACATTTATACTCCCAAATGACCATCTGTTGTAACTACGTGTGATTGCTCTTTATTATGGCTATATAGATATTTTCCCCGTGACCAAAGATTTTGGGGTAATTTTCGTTATCAAATGTCTCAGATCATCTGGAAGTGAGAACAAAATATCATTGAATTGTGAAGAAATGAATTATTGGTGAGAAAAAGTTACTAATTCATTATATCAATGATTGATACATGAACACTTATGTTTAAATGCATCTCGTAGGCATTTTGCAATATTCGCTATGTGCATTCGCATTCATGGTATCGCATTTTTTGGCTGCTCTTAAAGTCAATCAACCCATGCAGTAATAATCCCCAAACGTTTCCTTCTGCGATTCTATAGGTCGTTTCCGTTATACAATGATTTTCGTCAGGATCAAGTCATATTGCTTGCGGCAGTTAAATATCCCGTGCCGGTGTTGACTTCCAGCAGAAATAAATTGAAGGAATGAGTATCGTCTCTCCTTTTGGGTAAGTTCCGGAAGGTAGATAGTGAAAACACTTTTACATAACATGGAAACTTCGCTCGTATGTTCGGAATTATGATGTACGTATCTCCGACAGCAATTTTTCCTCAATTTTAGATTGTGACATTATTTCTTACGATTGGATGATTTTGCTTAGACACGCTAAGTTCGCGGTGATAGAGCGCTCTTACTTCGGAGCCTGTATGCTTTCTCATCAGTTGGAAAATCCAATATGGCTGCCATTTTCAAAACTTCCTTTCTCTTGGTGATGATGACGTTTAATTTCTACAATGGAGTAGGGAACATATAAAACTTATTCAACGCTTCCTATTACTCATTAGTCATAATAACTTTAATCTTTAGAGACATTAAAGGGAGAAAATTAACTGTAGAATGTTTGTTTGCTGTTACTTACTGCGAGATCAATATTTCTACGAGTGGCATACGACTACAAAAAGCAATAATATAATGCAATGGCATTATATTATTGCTATTAATAATATAATATAATTCAATGGCATTATATTATTGCTATTAATAGCAATGAAAAATGTATCCTTATTTCGTTTTGTTGCTAGTTGAGTTAAGTTTTCATTACAAGTTCGTCATCAGTGAAGTATATGAATTATATGTCAATTTTTATCTGCTCGTCTGTGATTTTGCGATGAAGGAGGTGTTACTTATATTAAAATGTGGATGCCATAACATGCGTTAAAATTTTAGAGCCTCATGCTTGATTATTATGATATTTACTCTGACTCATTGAATGCTTGATATTGGCGATGATCATATGTCGAAATAATCCCAGTAATTTCATTACATAGCTTTGAAATAGTTCCAAAATGAAAATAATGTTTACGAAACAAAGTTCATGGTCAGGTAATAAGTGCTCGCTATCCTGTCATATTTTTTTCTGTGGTATGTTGGTCTTCTTTTTATTATTTGATGAATTTTGCTCCATTTGTTATACTTATGAATGTTTACATTTTCTACTCTCAGAGCTCATATACATTTTGCGATTTATGAGCTATACGGTCATTATTGGTCATCATTCGGTCACTAGACAAAAGTCATTAATGGCTCGGAGTATAAATATTCTTTGGTAGCCTATTACATGAATAAATAGGAAATGCTCATTGAATGGGTGCATGGATAAAACGATTGCTAAACTTTCGACAACTTGAGATCTGGGTGCATGTGATTTGAGAAACACTGCAGTTATAGTTTACTCTCAGTCATTGATTTGATGAGACTTTGGCTTAAACAGTTTAGTCCCATTTTATTTTACACACTCATGTTATGAATTTATGCTTACACATAACACTCATGACGTACATTTTTGGTATGTGCATGATTTATATTTACCCCCTTAAAATTTACACTATTTACTATAATATGAGAATTTATTGGTGAAAGTGTGCTCATGAATGGTGAATACTAAGATTTGTTTTTAGCTACAATGTCTTTACATGATTCTAATGGTGATAAAATACGATGAGTGGGGCGATCTGCGCGAAATATGTCAATTTTGTACAACGGTTGGCCAAAAGTTGTATACGAAATGGCAAGAGGCTATAAAGTCATTGAGACTTGAAAGAACTATTTTTTTCTCAGTTATCAGCATAATGTTGCAATGACTGTCTTCAAATTTGTAGTATATTTGTTAACCTAAGTAATCATTACTTATGGTGTTAATGTTAACATCCTGAATGGGGAGTCAGATTTTTTTCAATCCTGTAGTATTTCATTTTTACACCTAAACTTAAGCCGGGAACACAGAAAAATACACCCCTGGTAGCTAATAGAAGCAGTAGTCATTAATACTCGTTTTCTGGGATTTAATATCATTATTTTAATTTATACTTTCATGGGATGATTTGTTCCTTAATTTGTGTACTTGCATTCAACACTGCTGATTAGCTTGAACTTGGTCCTTGGAATCTATCAGTTTGATTCAGATGATTACATTCAGCGGTTTCTTCATTTCAGTTACATAAATATCGGAATGTCAGGAGGACACAAGTTTTATTCCGGCCCATAAAATATTAATTCTACGAACGAACTCAATGCCAAGCGCCAAAATAATGGTAATGGATTTAAGACTTCGATACACTACACGCGTTTATAACTCAAGTTATATTGTGATTTCGAATCAACTTAATGAAGTTATTAGTTCTACTTTAGTACTCTCACTTTCACCGCGCGACGTCCATATTGCTAATTTTTATTAATAGGAACGTACTATGCTGAATTTTTGGCGATTATATCATAAATTTTACCCGTTATATCCTCTTCTCCCCGGTAAGAATTAAACGTTTTCAAGTGAAATGATACCTTGCTTCCTGTTTATCAGAAAGAACTGATATATATTTTTATTTTGTCCACATTTACGTTCCTGAAGCCAAGATACAAACTGCGCAAGTGTGTGGTACTATCTGGGTCTGCGGAATTAATTACCTAATATTGTTATGGGAAAAGTATCTCTCTTGGAATGAATGAGTTGTTCATATTTGTCGGGACAGATAGAAACTGTATTTTTTTGTAATAATTGAAATCGATTTTACTAGCTATTACCAATGACACTCGATGATTATTTGTCCAGTTGTGTATTCCACGTTATACTGTTAAGAACACGAGCGAGGTTTTTTTTAACTCTTTTTACTTTTCTTATTTTATCATAATTCTAGCGAAGTGCGAGTGTGTGTAGTTGAAATATGCAAGTGTCATCTCCCAATTCGTGTTAATCTTAGTAAGTACTACAACTTACATAGATTTTAAGCAAGTAGTCTCTTTAAGAAATACTTTAACATCATCTTTGGGACTGTGCTTTGCAGTTGAAATGGATAAAATATTTTCGGGAAGTGTGTAACAAGATGAAGATACGATAAATGCAAAATCTTCTCCCCCTTGCCATGATAATTTCGAAATCACCCATTTTTTAAATGAAATTATCGTTATAATGCTTGCGCTTGGCTGCCTTTCTAAATCTACTGACTGATATATTATTTCATTTTACATTGATGTGCCCGTGTCATAAGCGTTCAAGTATTTCTTCTAACCTAAATGTTTATCTTAAAAAGGAACCAATACTTTGTTGTGACTTAAGTTTTCCCATTTATAAGGTGGAACACGCATTTGGTAGAATATAAATATAAAAATTATAGAAATAAATTGGGTTAATTTTCCCCTGTGAAACAGAAATGAAACCGTCGAGCCTTGGATTAAATTTAGTATTCTCTTTAGAATGCGCTGATGTTTTATGCACAGAGTATTAGCGGACTCAATTGTGGGTTACTGGCTAACATTCAACATTTCACTTTTTACTTTTTTTTAAATTTTACAGTCACTATGACGAATATTTTCTGCTAAAACTCTTTTTAATTCTTTTTTCATTTTAGCTCTAACATTTTAACGGCTAATAGTTAATTCTACTTTGAGGCCCACACGTAAGACCGGTTTTTTGAAGTAAATGGTGATTTTCTCATAATTCCTTTTTAGTAGTAGTATTAGGGTGATTAGGGTGCTTCGACGACTAATTCCTTTTTAACTATCACTACCGATGAATAATATTTTAGGTTTTATCGTGCAGTTATTTATGAAGTTTTATCGTAGAAAATGGAATAATGTCATTTTAATTTAAAATCAAGCCTATTAAAATGACAATCAAGCTTATTATCTTCTAATTCGTTTTATTTTTACGCCATTTATTCTTATTTCAGTTTATTGTCAAATGTTTTAATTTATGTCCTTCGATAATTTTGGTTAGTATGCACATTGTAGTTGACAATGAAATGCTGGGAGGAGCGGTCAAAACTAATATGGGGGCAACGTGCAATAGTTCAAGGGGATAGTATGCCACAGGACGAACCGCATCCCTGGGCTATTTAAGCTCGTCTCGGACTGGGTTACTGTAATGAAACGCTTTAATGGGAGTGATGCTAGGGCGGGCGAGCTATGCCAGTCGTAATGGGGGTGGTTAGTGAGAAACGATCATATCATCAATGTTGTGTGATCGCTAAGAGAGCTTGCAAGTGGTAGGTGTGATTTAACTGAAGAAAGTAATATTATTATTGTCATTATTTTCTTAGTGCTCGGTATATGATTACCAATAAGAAGAAGATGCGGTGCCGACGGATGTTTAATAAAGTTCGGAAAATTTGGAGACTCATATACTCATAAATATTCTTATTTCATAACGAGGAAAGTAATCTATACTTTTACCAAGATTTCTTAGGTCATTACATTCATTTATGCTTTTTTGCTGGGATATACTCTCATAATTGGTCAGAAAAAGATGCCAAAAAGCCGTCGTCATGACCTTAGTGTCTTCTTCTTAGTAAGGATCTTAGTGTCCGTATTCTTTCATGCTCATCTAACGAGATCCATTAAAACGGATAATAAAAGAATAACAATCAATTTACGTAAATATTTGAATTTTCTGTTTCTCTTCCGCACAGTATAATTTGAAAAGTTAAGTTTAGTAAGATTAAATGGAATATACGCTCTTCGAGCTTCAGAGAGAATAATTGACAGCAACAGAGGAGCTTGGGGTATGAAATAACTTATTATTGGTATCCTTCCCCATTTGCCCTCTCGTTATGCCAGTCATCGAGCGTCCATAGCTTATGGTTTGGCTAATTTTTTACCAACTTCTTTATTTTACGGATAGCTTCAAGCTTACTTCATGTAATATTTTTAAGGTGCAGCTTCGGGAGTACATATTTGATAGCGCCTATCTAACATAGCCAAGCCACAACCCTGTACCTTTGGGGTTTAAGTATTATAAGAATGACGTCGACGTTATGCATAACTCGTGGCATACATGCCTCATTATTATCAATTTGTTACTTCGTGTGGTAAAGAATTACCGTTTCAATAACTGCTGCTGCTGGAGGTAGCCGAATGTGTCTCTCTTCGCTTGCGTAAGAATTCTTTCGGGTCCTCAGTCCTCTCGGTCGTGGACCAATTTAAATGTAAGTAGCTCTGCTGTTAACTGAATCAAGGTACCAAGCAAAAACCAAACAAAGAAGGTTTAGAGTAGTGTTTTGACTGTCGAGACAAAAAGTTTGTTGAACGTGGCGAAACGCTATTGTGCGTAAATTTTCGCTGTGTGAGAGTGAACGATATTTATGATCTTACATTCTGAAATATTTAGAGTAATTCCTGTTCTTTGATAACATTTATTAGCTAAATCTAGTGGCAACTGCGTTATAAAAATAAACTTGGAAAAAGTCAATTTATTGCCATCAATAAAGAACGACCTGAGAAATGAATTGCCTGTTAGACGACAGAAGTCGGAGAATTTAACCTTTAGGTGATAAAACCATTAACAGTTTAAAGCATAATACGCACAGATTTTGTGTTCAGTGTGTAGATAACTTCAGTGATTGTTCACTCTTTAAGGGTGAGATTCAAACTAAAGCGATTGAATACCTACCATGTACTGTATAAGCGTTTTTATATAAGGTATGCATTTCATAGTATTTTCTTGAAAGTATTTCCCTGTTATATGTTCTTATACAAATATTAAATATAATATGATACGAAGCGTTTCTATGCATTTGGTTATTTTTTCGATCGGGTAGTCTCATGTCATACTAGCATGATTACATGACTTCCCATATGCAGAACTATAGTTTTCTTATTTAAATTTTTATGCCATTATTCTTTGTACATTTACTTCAGACTATCATATTGATGATGGAATTATTGTATCTACATTATGAAATTATGATCCTTGTTATAAAAATGTTTCAGGTTGAAGATCATTGAAAACTATGGCTTTACCATTATATCTGATTGATGGTGCTAGAAGCGTAAGTTCTTTTTCCTTCGTTGAGTTACAGAAGTGCGGATAAATCTAGCTGAGAAAATGTCCATGAACTGCGTATCTGAGGCTTCAGATATTGTGCAAACTTATGCGTAGATGTAAGCGGTATAATGGCTCAACCCCTAAAAATTTCTCTATAGTCTGCAATTGGATTAGTAGGTGGTTGCTATTACTCCCAGAGGCGGAGTACACAGAGATCTTTAGGATAAGTGAGTAAGTTGCTTTGAAAGGAAGGGAAATAGAGTAAGGAGGGAGGAAAACTGAGGAGTGGTATCAGCTAAGTCCATACTCTACAACTTAAATCATTTAGGGGCCCACAATTTTATGGCCCATCTGCCTGTAAGAATACTATACTGGAAATACTCTCCATTTGTCGTTTGTTGGCACTACAGCTGGGAATTGTACCCGAGTCCTCAGAATCGGAAGATATTTATCAAGCAACAAGCCAGCAAGACTCCTTTTATGAAGAGCCTTCTTGAAAGTAGTGTGCAGATTGAAGATTGAGAACAAATGAATTAAGTTTCTATATATGCCCAAGCGGATGCAAAAAATATTTTGACAGACAACGTATTTCGAAATTTCAAATATTTTCTGAAAGTGGCAAAGAAATTTACCGCCTAGATGTCAAATTCGTGAATGCATGAATTAAGTTTTTCTGACGTTTGCTCTAGTTACAGCCTACAGTGCCTTTACATTGTTTGCTTTCTGCCTATTTAATATTTAAAATGAATATTTTTGTAATTTTAGCATAAAATGAAAAATTACTTGCCGACTGTGGCGTTGCTGGACCGCTCAGTTTCGTTCTCATTGGGCATCTGTTCTATTATGTATCGTTTCGCATTCCTGGTAATAGTGCTTAAAGAAAAGACGAGAATGAATGATTTTTTTCTTAAAATTGAATTGAATTGGGTCCGTAAACTATTTTATAACTAAAGCTTGTATGTATAAGAGTTTAATTAACCCACACGGGGAAAAATGAACCGTGTCACCGCACTGCTAAAAGAACACTGACTCTTCTCATTGAAATATGTGGTTGCTGAAATAGGGCTGAAAAATTATGAGAAAAGTTTAAGATTATAAGAGCTCCAAAACTGTAAATAATGTATAGAGAAGAGACGACTGTAGCTTAAATAATCATGTAATGTTAAAATATAAGGAAGATGTTTTATCAATTTTGACGTCAAAATTCATGGTAACTGGTTTAAAAAATTGGAATAGCATTTATCTTCAAGCAATCGGCTCTTAATGTATACGTAATCATAATAATTATCGGAATTTAACTTCATGGCATATCATGGTCCATTATTTAGCTACTTTACAGATAACTTTGATTAGTGAAAAACCTTAATTCCTTAATCCAAGCTAATTAATCGCAATGGATAACTTTAACACTTCCATGCATACCTCGGCATTTATATGAGCGTCGTTCTTTCTTCTGCATGCATGGTGACTCTATGAGTCCTGGAATATAGATGGGGAAAAATCATGTACAGCCTGCATTGGAAATTCTCAGTGTTCATTATTGAGCGAAAAGGAGTAGAAGATGAGGCGAATTTGTTCAAAGTAATGGAAATTCTATGATTAATAAGCTTAGATTTATTTATTTGATATTCATTTGATAGTAAACCCTAAGCAGCGCTTGCACTGTAAGACATGCCACAAAAGTCACAATTACTGTGGGGTATAAGTGTTGCTTTAATGCAATCAATTTCAGTTTTTGATGCACAATAAAATGAGAATTTTTTCACGATTTCCGTGGTGATTGAGGATTATTGAAATGTTGTCCCTGCTGAAACGTTAATAATGAGCATTATTTCTCATTACCCTATCGAATATATTCCTGTTTCGGTTCCCTGAAATAGCAAAGAATGAATATGAATAATTATTCCTTTTCCTGACTGCCAGTACATTATAAGACTCATTTCAAGAGTTTATGTAACTATGTTGGGTCCTCTGTGCTCAATATTTACAGTCGTAAGACGCGCGTTTCGCCATTCTGGGTGCATAATCATATGCATGCAATACTTATTTTTTCATTCTTCATAAGTTTTTTTCCAATTCTATCCTGTTTTATTCTATCTTGATCGTCTTCAATTATTATTTGAATCTATTTCCCTGTCATGTTTGTTTTTAATTGACATTCATGCGAAAAAATATGTCCAATAACTGTGCCTCTTCTTCAACCGAGAGTTTCTTATTAAACATCTTCTCTCTCCAACTCTCCCTAGGACTGAATTCTCTCTGTCTATTTGATTTTTGATCATTCATCGATGGCGCAAATATTCCAATGCTTCAAATCTCTTTTTCTCGGCAGCAGTTATCATCCGAACTTCACTACTATTTAAGAACATGTTTAAAGTATAGTTTTAGTGATAATCCAGGCATCAAATGTCTATTTATAGGCTTACTAGTTGTAACGTGACTTCACCTGTGGTAAAAATGCCTTCTTTGATTGAGCTATTCTGCTCCCTTCATCTTATTTTGTTCTTCTATCTGGTGATACTGGTGTCCAGAAAACAAAATTCTACTCCCAATTACTCAAGTATCTGTGGACCATGTTTGACCTTTGCTCTGACCTCTTGATTTATTTCTAAAACCATAATTTTGGATTTCTGAAGACTATATAATCCTGGCACTAATAAAAGAATTCTCAACCACCACGTAACTGTGGCTTTTGTGGTGCGTCTGAGATCCCCTGCTCTGTGCGAATAAAGCGGTTAGCCGAGAGTAGAGTGGAGAGGAGAGCTGCAGAAAACGAATCTTTGAATTTAAGACCGCTGAGGATACTCTGTAAATTTTGGCTTCTATTTTATATTTAGTTCTTTGTATATTTTCCTCTAACTTTTTATCGAGCATTCTCAGCAAAAATCGACAATCTGAAATTCCATTCGTTTTGAATTTAATTGAAATTTGTTAATTATTTCTCCCCTGAAGAACAAGTATATCCCGGCAGTAGGATGTGTAAAGGGAGTGCCCGCAATATATATATCTGTCAGATATGGACGCACTTTTAGTTCATTAAATTGCATTATTAACAGGTTATTTTGAGCTTGTGACCTGTTTTGCATTCTATATGCTTAAGTTTGATTGTTCTGGCATTAAAAACTGGGAAAAATAAATTTTCACGAGACCATTATCTTAAGAAAGTATTTATTATGCACACAAACACGTGTCGTCAAAGTTTTTTTTAAAATCAGCACTTATCTTACACTCGTACAACTATTCTTTGTACACATTTTTATTGCTTGTAGGTGGCTTATAATTTTGGAACTTAACAAGGCCAAAATTGCAGTTTTTAAATCATACACAATTTGACTGATCATTTCTGCGTGTTGCAAGCGAAGATTATTTTTGCACTTCTTGCATTGGTATTTTGAGAGCAGCAACTTCTTCTACTTCCCATTTTTGCTATGTTGGCAGTGCTTATGCTTTCTTCCGCTGGGTTGTTTTCTTTTTCAGAAGCGTTCTAAGGACGGATATTAATCAATCTCTCCAACAATAAGAGAAATAAAATTGCCCTCACAAATGTCCCGATAGTCGTAAAACTGCAATAGGAGTGTTAATTTTACTGTGAGGTCCAACTGGCTGCCCTCACGAAATTCATAAGAGAATTCAACATGAAAGAATCAACTTACTTATTTGAAGCGAGGATGGTACACCTCATGACTTTACTGCACGCCTCTGCAGTTCTTCTAGCGCGAGACAATGTATTAGCTCCATCAAACAGTCTCTCCTGTTTCTAACTTTGAAGCCATTTCCCCAGTTCTTAACCAGCGCGTTTATTGCTGCGTTTATTGCTGTTGAGCCCACTATAAAAGATTCCCATAGACCACCTCCATGTGTTTCTTGCCACGCTGTAAGTTTCAATCATGTCGTTTAACGTGGCAACGCCATCTTTGGGTGCATTATAATGCGTAATAATTTCTGGTTTCTTGGCCTGTTCACTTGTCTCGTCTATCGAGCTGCCATAATGCATGCTGGAAACTAAAACTACGCATTTGTTTTTGTTAGGGATGTAGGAGAGAAGCGTTCCGCAATCGTTGAAATACAAAATAGAACTAGATACTTGTTGATCTTTTCCAGATATGAACTCAGGAGGATTTCTCTTTTTTTCTTTTTCATAGTTCTTACGTAAGACAACTTTCTCTTTTTTAGACTATTTTTAGACCTTTTTAGAACTATTGGTATACTTGTGAACCAATTGTCGGCTACGATATTTCTTTCAGTTCTGTAAATTGCTTCTGATAGTCGCAAAACTTCATCAGAAGAAGAGTTACTTTTATAGTGAGGCCCAATTGGCTGCGTTCCAACGTATATTTCAATGTTACTTAGGTAATGCGTTCTAGAATCTGCTATAGTGAACATTTTCATGCCATACCGAGATGGCTTGGATGGTATGTATTGCCAGAAACTACATCTTCCGCTAAATTTGGGTAGAATCTCGTCAATTGTAACATTCTGACCAACAGAGCATGGGCATTTGCACTGCTGCCTAAAGCAAATGAAAAATGCCCTTATGGAGGCAAGTTGATCAGTTTTTTTCCTTTCTGCGCGAGAAGCTTTATTATCAAATCTAATGTAGCGCAGAAGAAAACCAAAACGTTTTCTTGACATCACCAGCCTAAAAAATTCAACTCCCATTCCATCGGTAGATCACAAATCCTGCACATTTAGTCTGTTGGACTTGAGCAATCCGGACATGTACAGCAAGCCTAAGAATGCTTTGATTTTCACAATGTCTGTGTTGTTAGCATCCCACTCTCGAGTGAATGATTCATGCGCCGCTTCTATGAGCCTATTAGTTTTATCAACAATAAGTCCCAGCATATTGTCCGTAAAAATAACGTCCAGAATTCTATTCCTGTTTTGAAATCTTTTGCAGCTCCCCTAACACCAGGCAGACAAGTAACAATATTATGAGGTTTTCTTTTAGAAAACTTAGTCGGAGCATTTTTAGACCACTTTGTCGTTCGTTTTTACCTGCGGAGATCAGATGGAAAGTGTAGCTATAACGATGAAATAAATAGAAATTATAAAAGTAAAATATTTGTAAAAATAGCTCACCTAAGTAAAAACCATGTAATATACTGATCTCCTCATTCTCTTCTGTACTCTCGTCAGTATCTGAATTAATAATTCTAAATAAATATCTAAATAAATAATTCCACGCGATCCGATGAATCACACGCTTCTTCACTTTCCCAATCGTTGCTAATAATAATATTTCTAATGATTTCGACGTCATTAGGATCGCTCTCATTGAACTCACACCTTGAAGTTGAAGTCAATCTGTCTCACGCGCGGGCACAAAAAGCACCGACGTGGATGCCCGCAATGTATCTCCCAGATACTAGGCGCGGACTTGACAGGTCTCACCCTGCTTAAAGACGACAGTTTGGCGGTATCTGAGTGATTGTCACAAAATATTACTCAAAATGATACGCCCTTAGGATACAAAGAAGCTCAGCCCGGAAGATGGAGTCAACATTGTAATAATTCATATTTTAGGCTAGAATTACCTGGTAGATACATTGTGAGCGCTACCGGGATATCCTACAACACCCTACAACACACAATACGAGAAAATTATAAACTCTACTGTTCAATATACCGACTAAACAAATGTTCGAGACATCTCCATGGAAGGAATTTGTGCAGTTGGTGCAAATTTGTCAGTCTTTCCGAAAATCAAAGCTTGAAATTAAAAAGTCATTCGTCGTGGCACAGTAATGTACTGTGTCATAAATTCAAATCTTTGACAACAATTTTACTTTTACCCTATTCAGCTTTTGAAGTTACCAGCCTTTTTGTTCTATTTACTCGAGTGGTTTGACTGTTTGAATGGGAAAAACGAATTAAGAGCCAGAGGAAGTTGTTTTATTATTGGTATATTTCTTCTAGCTTCTGAGGTTTAATTCTAAGATGCGGAGTCACTGTAATAAATGACGTCACCTATTTTTAGCGGTTCACGCTTTATGAAGTACCTTTGCCTTCTTTTTTCAATGATAGAGCTGTTTCCAAAGATGTTCGGCTGTTTCCACCTCATTGAAAATGACTTAAAATTGCTTAAGTCAATCACAGGAAGATACTTTGGTGTTCTCAATTCCTTTCTCGAAGCCAGTGTCAAGTCTGTTTTCTACATTTTGCTGTCATTTACTCCAATAATAGGTCGAGTCTTCTGTAAAAACACTGACAACGGGAATGCGCTTCGAATACTATGCGGGAATAGTGTTTTTTCGTTCATACCTTCAAATTATCAAAAGCTTATAAATGCAGTGCCATTCATTCGTTGATTTTATTTT
Organism: Ceriagrion tenellum; assembly: GCA_963169105.1. Classification (NCBI taxonomy): domain Eukaryota; kingdom Metazoa; phylum Arthropoda; class Insecta; order Odonata; family Coenagrionidae; genus Ceriagrion; species Ceriagrion tenellum. Next base: position 43,601,504 of record OY720633.1, on the reverse strand, counting down.
GTACGGATTAATTTATCCGTAGATAAATTCGATTAGTTCCAGTTCGTATTACTATTTGAGTGCCATGAGCAAAATTCTGCAGTAAAAATTCTGTAATATCCACTTTCTTTACTTTTTACATGTTTCTTACCTTTTTTCGTCGAACCTTGAAAGTATGATGTCTTCGAATTCATCCTTTCTTGCCATACTTCTTATTATTCTACAATTATGAATGTTATGAGAGTTGTAGACGTGTAAGACCGCTTGCTTCTTTACTTATCACCTGTCCTATTCATCGACGTCATAACAATAAAAAAATTGGGTGTATAGCCGTGAATTATTTTTTCTTTTTTATGCGTTGAGACTAGAAAACGTGAATTGAGACTTAATGCTGAAGAACCTTAACCTTTAGTGGAAACGAATCGAAATGAATGACTCAAATGGAAGTGAATAACAAAAATTATTAACATGGCTCAGCCTGGCTCCTTAGATTAACTAGCCGGAGGAAAAAATAGGTATATATTTGTAGTGGGTTCCTTTGTTGGAAACCCATGGGTATCGCGGTTTCATGGACAGTCATTACGAGGAAAGGTTAACTTGTAGTGCGCGTGAATGGCCTATAAATAAGTGGATGTATCGTGGATATCGTGTTTATATTTTTTTTGTTTATTGTGTACCCATATGGAATAAGCTCACGGAACTATCATTCTTGCTAGTCGCTTGCTAGCCAGTATTCATACCCGTATCACCTTTTGTTTTTTAGTTTTTAAAACTCGGTCAAGAGGTCCCTATAAATTTGTCCACAAGATATATGTATAAAAGCCTGAATTTTTCATAGTTTCAATGTGTACATTTTTCAAAATAAAGAATGATACCTTAAATGTAGGAAGGAAGTACCATAGGTGCGAACATCCATCATGTTATTATTGAGTGAAAGAGATAAAGGGGTTTCTAAATCTATACTAATATGTAAAAAAGTTGTAGTGTCTGTGTGTTTGTTACCTTTGTCCTCGATCACTGAACCTGACCTGAAATAGCCCATTTTTCTAGCTTGTATCAAACTTTTGCTAAAGGATTTGTAGAAAAGGCTTCAGAAGCATAAGGACTCCGTGGCCCTCAAACCGAGCCTCTATATTGTACTCCCATCATTAAATTATTGGACCTAATGCAGATGTTTCTTTTTTGCATTTTAAAATGAATTGCAAACAAAATATAGGTTTGAGGTTTTTAAAATTTTAAATTTTTCCCTTGCCTCTTTTAGGGAAATAAAAGTAATTCATCAGTATGAGCGAATGTCAGTGAGATTTCAATTGGGTAGGTTTCAACTCCAACCTCTCCATGTTCGCTTAACATCCTTTACATAGTATCTGCATGTAGCCCGTCACAGAGATTTTTGTGATTAGGGTCCCTAAATAGGCGTTGTGTATCGCTTACTGTGTAGAATTTTGTGAATTGCTAAAGACCTACGAGCTACATCTATAAAACCTTAATACAGTCCTAGAACCCCATAGGGATGGTTGGGGTTTCATTAAAATCAAAGACCTCAAATCGCTGCCTTCTCTTTCATCTTGCAATTAATGGAGTAATGAGCCATTTTTCTTGAAATTTACGCGTAATTACATGATAGTTATCTATGCTTATAGAGTATAAAAATGTAATAAAATGTACTGGCGTCTAAGTGTATATTGAAAGTCGAATCATTTCAGGAAAAAAGCGACGAAACGGGTAATATCCACTCATTAAAGAAATTAAGACAGTAAATGGGAAGTAAATATTCAGAAGTACAGATAAAATTACCATGTAATTTCTAATTCCTATCCCTGCTGTTGAGAATCAACTAAAATTTCCACCATTATTTCATAAAATTGGGGTAAATTTAAAAACTTTGTAAGTATCTCTGACCGTATACCTTGAACACACTCATTGCGTGGTTAATCCACATCATAGAATGTGCTATTTGATTTTCACGAACTTTAATATGTGAATTTAGTCACTATCTTAATGTTTAAAAGGTTATTTACCTATTTTTGGTTTGTAAAAGTGCTGTAATTGTTATGCAGCTGATAGTGCTCTCGTTAACTTCGAACCCCGTGGTCATCTGTGGGTGAGAATTGAGCTCTTGAATTTCCCTGCACCATTTGCCATTTACAATAATGAACAAGGGATGATTACCCACATATCAATCCGTGGCTGCCCTATGGTCCATAATATTTGATTAAATTTTTTCTCTCCTCCATAGCTCCTTGTGTGACACCTCGTATCATATGCCTCTTGCTGTCCATTTCGTGGCTATCATCATAATACTTCCTGTTGTAACTTTCTTATTAATCTTTCCCTTGCTTTTCCCCTTAAATTAAATTGAACTATTACTCCAAAAAATTCCATTTTATTATTCTTTTCACTCTTGCCCATAAACAGTCATCACCCACTACTCATAAGAGTAGCTCCTCCAGATGGGATATTGTATATACTTATCACTCACTTAATGCATCGCTACAAATGGATTGAAAACGTTCCAATTTCACGCATTGAAAAAGTTCGCGTCAGTGTCTCTAGAAGAAAAAATGAGATTTCTTGCTTTTCTATTTTATCATTCTGATCGTATGGTGAGATTTTTATGCGGACGACTCCTTACAAATATGTAATTCTACCGTTTATTTAGTCATACCATGCATAATTAGCAGTGATCGTGAGGCACCATTATCAAATGCATTAGTTCACTCAATATATTTTTGTGTTTAAAAGAAAACGTGAAATCACTCTGTTGACAATTGGATGTCGCACAATGTTTTGTAAAAAGGATATATAGTCTCTGTATGATCAAACCTTGAGGACTTCATATAAGTATACTGCATAAATATGTTTTAGAGGTGTGTCAATTGGCTTGTTCGGGCGGTATTCAGCCTTGAAAAAGACATAAGAGAGAACAAAATCATATACAAATACAGGAGACGAAAAATAGATCGTGTTCTAGTAAAATAATTTGTGGTTTTGTGAAAAGAGGTTTGCACCAGCGAGGATAAGGAGTTCCCAACCTCATCTTTCTGGCGTTCAATGCGGGATATTTTTCAGTTTTTAATTACATGATTTGCTTAACATTTAAAACTTCTTGCAGTCAATTTATTCTCATACCTGAGATCGGTCTTCGGTATATGTATTATGAAAGTGTATCATCTTTTTCCATACCTTACTTTTTTAGGAGAGACATAATTCTCTAAAAGATGGATATCTTCTATTAAGTTATCGTATTTGAGATACTGCTCATTTTTAATTATTTCTTAGGATTGTGCTTTGGAATATAATAACATATGGATTCAATATGTCAGCTATTTAAAAATTTGGTTATGTGAGGAGAAATATGTATAATTTATTTTCGTTAATATTTAAACAATTTTGCGGACACAAAAATTTTCCATGAACTTACGTACACATCTCTTGCTGGTGGAGATAAGTTCTGTGCTGATATTTATTTGTTAACCAGTGTGTTGTAATTTTTACTTTGTTTTGGTTTGGTAATAATGCTAATGAGCCATGGGAAGTATTGTCCTTGAAACTTCCGAGTTCAAAGCTCAAATGGATTAAGTCGTTTGCAATTCTTTTTGCCATATAATTTTTGCAAAAATAATTTTTTTTGTAATGCTATTGCTTATATTTTTTCTGCAAATAGCGTGTGAGTGTATTTTTTGAGTTCAGGTTTTGTCCGTTTAGTTGAAATTTCTGTTTCGAGCTACTTAGGTTTCACTAATATTTCTAATTCCTGTTTCGTCTTAGTCTGTGTCGGTTCCTTAAAAATTTTGTTTGCATCCGAACCCTCCTTTTTCCCGTTTGAATATCTGTGCCGTTGAGGCTGCTGCATCTTACTATTATTGTATTCTTAATATGACATATATTTTGAAATGACACATGCTTACAGTTGCCAGTCTCGGAAATGGAATGCATAATCGTTCTTTAGCATTTAGATTATTTTTGGAGGAAATTTTCATCCCTTTTGTTTTATTTCATGGTTTCCTCGCTGTTTATTGATCGCGTATGAGCCAGATATTTCGTTACAAATCAGTGCAGTAAACGCCATAAGAGCGCGTGCTTCTTTGCCGACAGCTTTTAGCCTCATGTTCTTAGAAATTAAGTCATTAGTACTTTTAAAATGTCAACAAAAGTGTAGAATTGGAAGCTTAGATTACTTAAGGTCTGATGGTGCTCTATGTGCTAGCGAGCAAAAGATAACTCTAAAAATTAATCCTTAAAATATATCCGATGTGCTAGATTTTGCCGTTACTCTGATCGTTTTGCTCTTCGCCCATCGGTTTAATTCCCACCTGGGAATTATCCACTAGCATAATCTACCGGAAAGTATTGGTGCCTTCACCACAGGTTTCTTATTATGTATCTCCGAGGCGTTCACGAAATCTGCCATTCCAGCTTGCACTTGCTTGAAACTCGTTATTGCCAAGCAGGTTTGCTCAGTCCAACTCTTTTTGCCTAAGGTGTGGACCGCTTACCGGATGGTTTCTTGCTGGAGCATCTTGAAGCCAGGCATCTCCGACTTCGTCAGAGTTACCGAGGAGAGCAACCTCTCATACATTTTGACCCATGACTCTTCACGCTTGCTTCAATCGATTTTAGGCCGGTATATTTTGCAGAGACGATAAGCCTATGTACTGTCTGAGTATATGACGTATTTGTTAAAAATGGAGTGTATAATGGCTCGGAATGGTTTTAACGTATATCTATAGTTTGGCCGAGCCTCTTGCTCTTCCTCGTCAGTTCGTCTTATTGTTTCTCCGGCCCATCGTTTCTCGTGAATTTCGCTCTTCTTTGTCCCCTCGCTTAGGACAGTTATTTTCAATGCTTATTTTATATTCCTTATTTAGACCAAAACAGTAGCATTTGTTTTGCTCCATTAACGTGTCTAGATGCATGTTAAATTGTATTATATCAGAATCTTAAGGCTCCTTGTAGCTAATTATTCACCGTAATGGGAATTTAATATAGACTACTCGTCGTTAGCAATGTCCACCACGGAATGATAATGTGTTCAGGGATCTGGTTTTTGATGTTAAAATTCCAATGAAATTCTATAGTGGAATTCATACCAAAGTATTGTAATATAATCCTTTGAGATGAATTTTGGAGGCAGCTAAATTTTCTCAAAAGTTACTGTTTTTGAACTATCATACAATGCAGGTCAGCGGTGGTTCAATGCGCAACGTGACTCGATGATGTATTGTGTACTGTAGGTTATGTTCAATGGATAATGTGGTAAGGAAATAAAATTTTGTGGAATTTGCTACTTCATAATCAAATTTTATTTGTTGAGTTTCCGCAAATTCCAGCTTAAAATTGTAGGTGTATTTGAATTATTTTAGAAACTATTATTTTTCATTGAAACTGAATTATATTGAAACAATCAATTAAAATACCATGCTGAGTCAGTGTAAAAAATCCACAAAATCAAGTGCGAAGTTGTATGCATTATGGATTTCATAGTAAAAACTAATCTCATCAATGGCAGGAATCATAATTACTGAAAAAAGGGATCGATGAAATTAAATATCGGATTATTGTTTAATTAAATACATACAATCTAGTGCCAACATGTTACACTAAATTCCCAGTGCTAACGAGTACTCCTATTCCAGGTATTTTGCATTCAATATTGCTGACATCGCTTTTTCTTCCCTGTGCATAGCCTATATTTGTCCTCGTCTCCTTTCTTTTGGACAAATTTTTCTCTATTATCTTACTTCAACGTTTACCTCTTTCAGCACTCGTCTAACGGATATTAAGTGTGCAGAAAGGCATTATTTAGAGCAATTTTAACATACATAAGACCTTGTGAAGCATTTGCTGTTAACACACTTGAGTTATAAAATGAAACGCAAAATGACTAAGTGCCTGTTACTGGGTAATATGCTGTTGATGCTTGCATGTAAAAATATTTAAGTCTAAACTAGATTTTTTGTCATTAGATTAGTCATATTCCTATGATTTATGTATTTTGCTACGAGGAAATTTACTTCGTCCTTTTTTTGCTGTAAGCTTATAGCAGTGCCATCAGCAGTTGAAAATAATGGCGTGAATAATGGAAATTCAGCGTACATACATCATTTAAGGCTCAGTGACCAGGGAATAAATATTTTTTCATTTAAATATTAAATTCCTGCAATGAATGAACTCGTACACTTCCTTTATAAAATTGCTCCTTTCTTTCTTTAATTTTCTATACTCCTATGACCAAACCTTTACCTCCTATTGCTAAATTAAATGTTCTCATCCCATGCTATGTAATACTAATCGGTAATTGTTTCTTTTTGCATTGTCATCTCAGAGGTCACGAAAAGGAAATTTTCGTTTGTAGCTTGTTATCGCCAACGAATTGTCGCTTATCACCTCATTACATAAACCTCTTTGAACCTTAGATTCAATCGCTATTTGCTAGATGTTTAATTTAGCCTCGACAAATTAGTTGTAGAACCTTTTATTCAAGATTTTCCTTAGTCTTTTGTTTCTCCCATTCATTTTGACGCCTTCCAATGTTGGATCTAAACATCTATTTTTTTAACTTCATAGATAGCTAGAACCTCCAAATGCTCTGTGGTGTCGGAGTGGGTGATTCTTTGGTGGGGAGGGACAAGGGCGACATCAATTCAAACTCTGTCAAAGTAATGTGTAGGACATAAGTAAAGTTTTGGCATTAAACTGGACTCATTATCGTTATTTACTCCTACTGAGAATGAAATTCGTTAGTCGTCCAAGAATAGATTGGAAATATACGTGGGGAGAAATCGCAGGGCCGGGATCAGGTATTTTGCGGATGAGAGGCGCTTAGTGGCCATCCGGCGAATAATGCTCACATTCAACGCGGACCAAGTGCTGGATGTACGCCACATGCTCTTTTCACGGCAAGCATGTCAGGGACAGGCTTCGGTTGAAAAACCTGCCTCCTTGAGTTGACCTGACCGTGAGGGCACATGGAAGGCCAATGCCACCTCACCACCCGTCATCACTTTTGGGAGGACTGGCATAAATACGACTCACTCATTATTAGTTTTTCACTCATAAGTTTCCCGTCTATTCTTTGTTCCAATGTCATTGTCAGTAAAGTGTACCAAATTTGTGGAACCTTATCAACCACCTCTCTTTTTTATGCTTGGAGGTTACCGTTTATAATTGCCATCTATTACTTCCCTCGTGAATTAATTTTATATTCCTATACGAGTCTTACCGCTGAAATTATGATTTTGAAGAACTAGCAAGGATATTCCGTTGTGAATTTTTCAATTAGTTTATTCGGTGAAATTGTTGAAAGTATTTTCCTATGACTATATTTTCAATATTTTTGCTAAGAATTCCTGTTTTCGTTTGATTAGATTAGAAGTATGGTGGAGTTACTACAATGAGTACCTAAGGCACTTAGACCAATTTGGTCCATTGTGCCATCCACCCTATTGGTGGTAGCCCAATAGGCCGAGTGTTTTGCTGAAAGCAAGCAAGTCCCCTATAGGAATTACCTCTACTTCTTAGGCTCAAAGAATGGAGAGCCCAGATACCTGCTCCGAGTCCTTGTTATGGCTGGGCATTCGCATAGTAAGTGGGAGGTTGTTTCATCCACTTCCTCGTACCACCTACATGTGGGAGAGTCTGAGATCTTCAGGAGATAAAGATGTCTCATTACTTGATAGTGTCCCGTAAGTAGTCCCACTACCGTTCGTATTTGACTCCTGTTTGATGGAATGAGCCTCCGGGCAAAGCTAGGCCTTGGTCCCTTTAAATGAAGTTTGTTTTCGTTTGAAGTTTTACCCTCATTTAATACAGCCGACTTTTAATAGTTATTAGCCGCTCTCTTTATATTTACACCACTTCCCCATATACTCTGCACTGCTGCTGTTATCCCCTAATTTTCAATACTCTGTGTGAGATTTCTCAATGCAGTCTGTGTGTGTGTCTTCAAGTCAAAACAAGCTGCCAATAATAGGATTGATGTAGACTCAGACAAAGTGCCTATTTTGCTGATAACAATCGTTCTAATCATTATCATCAGCTGTCACTTCAAATTGTCAAATTCGCAGTTTGTTTGGACTTGAAGACTCCGTGTGAGCGTTCTCAATTTCAGTGGAGTGATTGGTTGCTATCAAGTTGTCGTAGATATTCGTGAACTTGGTCTGATGGAATACAATCTTTACTTCGGTGACCGTGCTCACTGTATATTTTTTGCTTCTTCCTTCACTTGTGATCCTACTCCCAAGATTTTATCAATTCCTCTCCTTGCCCCAGGTGCCCGTAGAATTTTAATTGCTTATACATAATCGTATTTTACTTTTTTTAAGTGATCTATTTCTTTTGTATTGTGAATATTAAATACCTATGGGACACTTAGCCTCAGTTGTTCGCCTAACATCTCGTTGAGTCTGCATTTTTTCTTTTGTTATTAAATCCACTCAGAGTTGATTGATTACTAACCGATAAATATGAATATATGGCTGATATATAACAAGGAATATCGAGCTGGACGCCGAGGATGAGGAGAGTTTCGAGATAGCTGGAAAATTATTGAGATATCTCTTATTCTATGAAACCATTTGAATGTTGTGACAAATAAAACTTTTTCAGTTTTTTACATTAAATGCATTTTGTTTCATGACTGAATTTTCGACAAATACTTTCACCAGCTTTGTCTTTTGATGGGTGCCTGTTAAGTTTTGTAATTCTCTTGCAAGCTTCTAAAAAATAACTGGAGACTGCATACTTAAGAGCTCGAGTGGAGATTTCTATGCAAAAGACAGAAAACTAGTCAAATTCGGCTAATTAGTCGTTACTCATTACTGATGTGGTTTCCTACCTGGTTCTAATCAATTATTCTTCCGTTTTCACTTTGTAGATTTATCACAGTCATGTTACCTGATTTATTCAAAGAAGCTTCTTTCATATTTTCCGTTATTTTCTTTCATATTTCCAGATGTTTTTGCCATAGTAATGTAAATAAGCGAGATATCTATCTAGTCTTAACGGAGACCATATACGAATTTTTCGTACTAATTTCAGCGGCTGTCAGAAGCATGAAGTAAATACCGTAATATTAATGGTGCAATAATATACTTTTATTGGATTAAAATTATCGAGTATTAAATAAAAATGTCTATATAAGTCATTAAATTTGCTCATTTTTTCATGCGGTACTTGCATTTTTCCCCTCCTTCAAACACCACAACGCAAGGTATTTTTTGCGATTTTGAAAAACTTACGGCGCAGACTATTTAACTTACATTTTAAAATAGTTGAGAAACCAGTAAAACTTCTTTCTCAAGTTTCTAATGAAATCTAGGTTATGGAAATTCCTCATTTTTTAAAACGTCTCTCTGGGGTATATACAGATACCGTTTCCCATGCAAAATGTAATTCTCACCACAATTGGGTGCCAAAGAGGACAATTTTAGCCTTGATTCCTCTCAATAAATGTGGTGCTTCATTATTAGAGCACATCCGGTCAATTTAGTCTTTAGCTCGTCAATCCATGTACAATGCTACCATATTTCAATTCATTGTATATTTTTACTTTTAGATTACTGTATTAGTAGCTTTTTAGCCAATAGTAGGGCTTCAATGGAATCATTGGCCACACAATCCTGCAGCAGGATGCTGGTGAATATCTAGACGTATTGGAATGCCTCCATAGAGTCATCTATTAGGAATCTGGAGGTAATTTGGAGAAATAATTATTTTTTGTTCCTTAGCGTCATATGAATTGAAAAATCTCAAACCTCAGAAGAAGGTCCACCAACTGTTTCTCTGCCACACATACCGTTATCATTGATATTTTGCGACTTAAAAGGCATTATGGATTTTATTTCATATTTGACCTCATCCGATGGCTTCGATATGAGACCGTCGATTCGAGACAGTAAAATGTTTAAGATAAGTGTACTGAACTCAAATATGTCTTTTATTGTTGTTCGGATCTAATGAATTGAAGAAAATCTCAAAATATCCTTTTGTTTTTCTTCCGGACCAAGGGGGGCAGTCTTTTTTAGTTCTTCGTCACCCAATCTCTATTTCATTTTCCATGGAAACTACTATCGGAACCTCGATCCAAGAATAGAATAGCTCGAGATTCGAGGATTGTGATGGGAATCGACCCATGAAGCTGAAACAAAAAGAGATCTATACATTCTAAGTCTCTCAACTGAATTGGATGGAATTTCCTTACTTTATTATCTCTTCATTTTCCTGGCTGGAGGTTATATAATGGACCACGGAGTGCAAATTTATTCTGAAACACATAAGTCACGACTGCTTTTCTCAAACCTTTCGTCTAATGTTTACCCTTTATTTAATAAAACTTTCTTTTTCATCCAAGTAGTCTGCTTCCTTTCTGACATTTGTACTCAGCAATTAGGAGGCTGGGAGAGGGACAAGAGTGCATCCACCCCAAAAACCAAGAGATGGTTCAATGGAAAAAAGGGGTGCTGCGATTGAGTAGTAATTTATTTTTAGTACGAAGGCAAAACTCACGATAGGGAATAGTTAAGATAGAGTAATTAGAGGTATCGGTTAGGGAAGGATAAAATGCTAAGAATGATCTAAGGCAAATACGATAAAGTTCTTTTTATCACTGTTGGAAGGATCGAATGAAGCTTTACAAAATGTGGTGAGTAATAGTTATTCCTGTGTCATTTTAAGAATTACAAGTGGGAGAATTCTGTGTCCATTCAGTTTATAAATCCCTAATAGTCCAATATCCGATTCAGAATTGTAGAAACATTTGTATTATGCAAATGCATTAAAAAAAGGTAACTCAATCAAAGACACTTAAATTTGAAATTAATAGGGGATACAGTAGTTTAGCAATATCTTGTCATGTTATATGTGAAGAGAGTGCCCTAAAGCTGTGTAAAATAATTACTAGTTTTTGTCTGGATGTATCTACTTAAACAGAGACAAAAGGCAAATAATGCTATTAATGTTTTGAAAATCATTGGAGCTTTGTTTCAGACTACACTATGCGTATTGCATTGTTTCACTGACAACCAAAATGCCCTGCTGACAAGTTACTACAACGCTGGAAGTGCTAGGATCAGAGAATGATCAAGTAAGCACAACATTTCTCGATAAAAATGCAATGTTTCTGTTGTAGTATGAGGCCCTCCTTTATACCGCAAGTCCAACGTTCACCGCATATCAAAAGTAGTAAAATTTGCATTTACACAATAATAAAGGTAAATCAGAGAATATATAATAATAAGAGTAAAAGTAATCCCATACTAGAAGTAAAAATCTTATAATTGTGAGCAATAAGGTTGGTTTTTTTGCATTTCATACTGCTACTTAGAAAGGAAAAGGTTAATGCCATGAGTTGGTGTGCTCTTCCTCTAGGTATATTCATCGAAGATATTTGTATTTCACCTTGAAGAATGCGTAACATACAAACGATTATTCTCCAAATACTTTAGGAAAGCTCAAATTTCAAATACCATAGGTGTGGTTCACTGAGTATGGTTAGACTTTTGCGAAGAATTTTAGACTTTTGCACGTAATTGAAGAATTTATGCGCTAAATCCAGTTAGGGTGTTGTCGGCCAGTAATCAGAGAAAAGAGGGGAAGAAAATGAGGGAAAGGCACTATGAACTTCTTGTTTCATTATATATCCATACAATGCATTTTTGTTTGATTATTGATAAAACGTTGGTTACAGTAGACGTCAGCATCTTTTTCAGTAGCTGTTGACTAATTGCAGTCGTCATTTTATTTCTTAAAATTTCAACAAACGATTTTTGCCAATTGTTAATGGATCTTCGCTGGGAAGGTTTTGCATGTAAAAGTTTGAATTTCCACTAGGAAAGACGCAATAAAATTAGACGGGAAACAAAAGTTGAAATCGCTTGTGATTCTGGTTCAGAAGTAAGTTTATTTAGTCCCCTCTGTGTTATGCGTCCGTTTTCTCAGCTGCGCTTATTTTGCTCAAGTGCTTCCCATTTCTTGCGTTTAAGCATCCACTTTCTTGTGCGTCGGAGTTGCCGAGTAAATATCCGGAGCGATGCGGCATTGATGGACAGGCTGATAACTTTGCCATTCGACCTCGCAGGAGATATTGGTTGAGTCGTCGAACCGCTGCCCCAGTAGGACAGAAGCCAGAAACACCTGTCCGCTTTGAAAAAGGTAGCAGTTACGGGCTCACCCAAGTTATATCGCCTCACATGAAATAAAACTTCCACCGGTCATTGCCTTAAATGTACGATCTGCCCTTGGGCTATTTCCTGTCCTGAGCCAGAGGAAGGCTGAAACGTGAGGGACAGGGGATCTTCTACATTGACGCATGTAATAGGTTCAGATAAAAATTCCTTGGCTGTATTCATTTAAGTAGCAATTAAATGTATTTAGTGGACGCATAGTCCGACTGACTTAAATTTTACTTAATTTCCAGTGTCCATAAAATGTTTCCGTTGGATAAAATCAGATTCCACAGCATAAAATCTCATGACTAAGCGTAGTATACGGGCAAAAATTCAAAACATTGGCTGGGCATAAAAGATAGAATAGGTCTATCTCACATAAGGATCCATCGCCTTTTCTTGACAAATATGGTTTTTAAATCATGGGAAAAGTATAAATTACATCTAATTTACCCTCAGTTGCTTTAAGTTAAGGTTGCATTAAGTGAAATACCGCAATGAAATAACTTTGAAGAATTTGTGGGTTTTCTCGGATTTTTAATGCGAGAAATTTTGATGGTTTTATTGATATTAATGTCATCACCAGCAGTCATTAATTCGAAGTCGGTTTGCTCAAGTTCTACACTTACTCTCCAATCAGCTTAGCGTTTTAATCTGGCAATAAAAATATAATCAAATCTTCTCTTTGATGTCCAATATTATTTCCCTAATGTGTTCTTTTCTCGGCCTTCATTGATAATTCTTCCCATTTTTAAACCTTCCGTAATTGATTTCTCTAGGCTATCGCTAAATATGTCAAGTAAATTTCTGAATACGCGATAATCATATGGCTCAATAATATCCATATACCACCCCGTGTTCAACCTCACTGTACGGGCATGGCTAGGGGTGTTGGGCACTTATATCCATGGAGAGGAGAGTGAATAGGAGATAGGAATGGGAGGGAGAGGACAGAGGTGAACGGTATTTTAACGAAGTGCTTCAGCGCCCCTCTCTGTTTTTATTACCATCACTTATGGTAAGCGGAAATAAGGAATATTTGTACTTTTAACTGTTTGTCAATGTATATTTCTCATTTTGGAGCGCCTCTTACTTCTATGAGTGTAATGCGGGGACCAAAAATATCTTCTTTGTCACCCTGAAACTCACGTAATCTGGATTTTTAACAGTAGCACTAGTTCAACACGTAGCCTCCAAATCTCTAGCAGCTTCTAACCTAGTCCTTCAAGCTTCTGTGTAACACTCTCTATTCGCTTGGAGCAGTTTTTAACGAAACTTTCTGCTTTCCTTTACATTTTGTTTGTGTTGTGAATTAATTGATCTGTCTATGATCCCAAATGTTTGCGCCGTATGCAATGTATGGCTTCAGCAGAGTGAATTAGAATCTTTCTTTCGTATTTTCATCTGAGAGCCTTCCTACTACTCGGTTGATAAATCCTAGTATCTTTGATACAGCGCCGAAAATGTTTCGAGTTTCCCTAATGCCAGGTCCGAAGTTACAATGGTTCCCGAGAATTTGACTTCATCTGATTCCTTTAAATTCACCTCCCCCCTACTTTATGAATTGGGCGTTAATAATGTATCGTCGTAACTTGAGACACGATTTGCCATCGTTCAAACAAAATTGGAAAAAGCACAAAGAAAACAATTTCGGCGGTGTATAATAGGATTCCCTGGGTAAATGCTACGGAGGTCCTCGGATAAGCAAGTGAAGTGAAAGAGAAATGTTACTTTGCTCTGCACCCTTCCTCATAAGAGCTTTATTTAAGCGTGTTTCATGAAATGCTTCCCTATTTCAGAACTTCTTGCTCTTCGTAGGCTTTTCTTCTGAAATTGTGTTTCTTTTGCTAGGAGTATTATGCACTTAACGTTCTTATTTTTTCCATCATTCTAAAGACTGACTTAGGAAATTATTTCGAACGCCAGATAAACCTGTTATTGTGCATTTGACGGTGACTTTCTTCTTTATGTCTTCCTCAAATCATTATTTTGTTTTCTTTATCATAATCTTCATGTTGAAATTCTTCAAATTTCTATTCATACAGCTCAGAACTCACGTCAGATCTCTATTTTTTCCAGAATTAGTATCTCCATTTGTTGTCCTTCGAGTAGCCCTTCATTACTATTTGCTATGCTCATCCCCATTATTTGTCACCATTAAATACTTTCTTTCCATGACATCTCAGCGGGTAATCCGTGCATTCGCGTCAAAATTGAAAACGAAAAGGAAGCAGTGATGAATAGGAAACGTTACCCTTTACGTTTGTGCCCTACGACGAAACTTGAGGGATAAAATGACATTACTTCAATATTAAGTGCAAACGAATTGTAATCGTGTCGAAAGTGCTGCGCTTTCCTGAGTCATGAGCTGTGGAAAAAATGTATTGGTGCGTTTGCTTGGCGTAATGGTTAGCGATTGGGTAATCACTGGTGGTGCCGGGTTCAACTCCGAAAGAAGCCTGGGTGTTTTTTTTAATGGAAATTAAATCTACCTGGAATGCTCCTGATGGCAAAGAAAAAAGAACTGGCCCCCAAACCCTACTCATATATGAGAATTTTATACGTCGTTGGACTCAGTATATAGATGTTACTCATAGTTGGTATATTCCTGCATGGGAACCTCATTAAAATTCAATCATGGTGATGATGAAAAAATGTGAAAATGCTATTTTCCTATAACTTGTGCTGTCATTGTCTCAAAAATTGTGTGCATAAAAAAATTATTTTCTCTGATTGGAAAGGTGCATACTTGTACCGTGCGGACAAGTAATGAATACTCTTTTCGTCATGTGTAGTTCACACGAGGAAATTTGACGGTGACGGGACAAGTGGGAACAGAAAAAAAATTTTGCTCGAATTATTTAGATTCGCACTACATACTTACTCTGCGAATGTTGGGTTTGTGGTGAGTTTCAAACGTCCCTGATCTTCTTAGCACCGCTCACTCGGTCATCGTGATCCGACAGTTCTAAGTGCATCAACGCTATGAAGAAGCGGAGTGGATACGTGGACGACTTGACTCGTTCACCGGAGCACGGACCGTAGATCTACTCCACCTCTCCCACATGAAATCCTATGCACGCGCAAGTACCTCGTGTCGTTTGGGGGGATGGAAGCTGGGAGTGAGAGAAAAATGAAAAATCAACGTGGAAATTTCCCCACTCTAAAGCCCCGCGGCTCCGTTCATAACGTTTTCCTGCCTTTATACATGTATAATTTTTTTTCGTATTCTCTCTCTCTCCATCTCTTCGGAAAACTCCTGTATGTGTTTTTATTGAATGATATGTGTCCATGTGTCAGAATTTCGAGCCCATAGCGATTGGAATATGAGGTGGATATTCCGTTGTAATTTTTTTTCCAATCTCCTCCCCATCCTCCTCGTCCCTCATATTCCTCCTCCTCCTCCCTCCACACACTCTTCTCTTCTGCCCTCCCCCTTTTATTTACTGTATTTCCTGTGCAATTTTCGGGTGGGCCCGTTTTTTGGGATGGGGAACCAAGGGAGGGGGAGTTGTGAGGGGGAGGTGGGTTCTGCCATGTCCCGGGAGAGGTTTGGCGTGGAGGAGGACAAGGGTGAAAGAGCGCGTAGGAGAGGAGGGCCGGACAGTATTTGAGGGAGGAGGATGAGGTGGGGGAGGCGTGGGCAGGGCCGCGGGGGAGGATGGTGTATGTGTGAGGAGTGAAAGGTGGAAGGGGGGGAGAGAGAGTAGGATGAGGGAAGAGGGGAGTAGTGGGGGGTGGCGGAGGGGAAGAGGGAGGGAGTAAGTAAAAAAAGAATGGTGTGTGGTAAGGTTGAGGGATGGGAATCGTGTGTAGGAGAGAGGGAGAGGGGAAAAAAGGACCCACCCTTGATCCCGGGTGGTTTTTAGTGACGCCATCTTTTATTTCGGAAGCCCCCCCCCCTCTCTCTCTCACTCTCTCTCTCTTTCTATCTCTCTCTCTCTGGAAGGCCAATGGCCGATGGGGGTGTGGGGAGTGGGGAGGAGGGAAGGAATGGGAGAGACAGTAAGAGAGGGAGATAGAAGGAAGAGAGAGAAAGGAGGGAGAGAAGGTTTGGGTGCTCGGTAGATTGCCAGTCTATTTTTACCCGCCCGACTTTTTGGTGAATGCCCAGGGCGTTGGTTT
This sequence comes from Ceriagrion tenellum, assembly GCA_963169105.1. Taxonomy (NCBI): domain Eukaryota; kingdom Metazoa; phylum Arthropoda; class Insecta; order Odonata; family Coenagrionidae; genus Ceriagrion; species Ceriagrion tenellum. Next base: position 43,585,233 of record OY720633.1, on the reverse strand, counting down.
GGTTCATGGTAGAAGTTGGGTGCCGGTATATAGTCGGCAGGGGAGGAAGGAATGTTTGGAGAGAGGAGAATAAGGAAGGGAGGGAGATAGGGAAACGTCAAGGGAGAATCGGAGGAGAAAAGAGTTACGGTCTCGCGTTTGAAGGAGGATAAATCTAACTTCCAATTTAATTTCGCTTCCAATCCAAAATAATTTCATTTCACTTCCAATACTTCTCTGAGCCAGGATTTTGGATATTCCCTGCACTCATCTCTATTCCCACGGATTTAAGTTCTATTTGAGTTTAGGCCTTTTTCCCTCATTCCCCTGTTTTCCGTTGCCTATGCGAGAAATCTTCATATGCACTTCCGACAGTCTTTCGTTTGAGTCTGCTATCTTACGCATTTTAGCCTTAGGTCTATGTTTGTTCTCCTCCTTGTTTCCCTTCTGGTACTGAGCGTAAACTCAATAGTTTCATAGTTTCATTTCGGTATTTTTTGTATTTTCTGCAAAACTTATAGGCATTCACGCACGTTTGTGGCGTGGATATATACATTCCCTCCCTCCATTTCCTTCTATTTCAAGTCAAGAAAAATCATTAAAGCTCACTTCCTAAACCCTTTTGTTTTGGGCGTTCAGGTATTCCTGTGCTGCCACGAATCTTGGTCTAATTTCACCTTCCTTCCCTCTCCCTCCCTCCCTCTCTCCCCCACCCTCTCTGTCTTATTTTCGTGTTCTTCGTGTCTCTATCCTTTTCCTCCATCCATTCGATTTCCCATGGGATATCGCTCACTCTTGTACGGTCACTCGATATTGTTTACTCATCCGGCCTGATAGACACTGCTTGGCCTGTATAAGCTGGGATTGATATCGCCTCAGTATGCCACCCGTTGTGTGGAGTTTGTAGCCGGTGTATGGTCACCGATGTGATTGTAAATTGGAGACGAGTCTGCAGTTCAGACTTATTTCAGGCATAAACGTGTCAGATTAAAAATTTCTGGCTGCAGTTGTTCTAAAACAGAGGAGAACCATCCTATATTTCCTACATTGCAGACATTTCTGTCATTTGCTCTGATTTTTCCATTCTTTTTTTTAGATTATCATATTAAATAAGAACTGATCGTATATCCTTGTGGAATGCTGCCGGAAAAACTTCTCCGCCTTCAGAAGAATGGGTTTGAATCGAAACCAATTAAGATATAGGAAATATTTCTTATTTCCTTATTTTGATTTCGGTTTAATTCTTCCTAAATATCTTTTTACAATCTTAGCATTTTTTAACATCACCCATGAAATTTTCATGTCTAAATTGTTTGAGTTATGTATGTTTTCCTAATGGAGTCATTGATTTGCACCCCATATTTGAAAATACCTCCTTAGCCAGCCTTGAATCTTAAACCTTTATTGTGCAACAAGATTGGCGAGGAAAATGTAGGTTCTTTGGTTTTCTTGCATGAGATTATAGTGTATTTTTTCAAGCACTTTGATGTTATTCATAGGTACATTTGGAGAGAAGGATCTAGCTATGCAACTGAGCTAATGGTCTCTAAGTTTTATTCTTTTTTATAGTGATAGAAAATAGGTGCTTGAAAGAAATCAAGTGTGTCGTGGCTTTGCTGATTTTAAAACAACATTAGCTGATGGCTGTTTGAAATGGGTGATTCGACTCAATTTTTAAATCCAATATTGTGAAGTCAGCTGATATGAAGGTAAAATATTAGCATTCGTGAAGTATATATTTCAGCCATATTTACGTAGCCTAATGGTTACAACGGAGGCGATAGATACATTTTTGCGATTGCCTTTTATTGCGACTGAAGAGCCATGGATTTAATATCGGGTCGTTTATTTCTATGTCTGGAGCTGTAGAATTATTTATTAGACTCTCAATTATTAGTCTTTCTTGGCTGAAAAATGCGATAACTTGGTGGAAAACTTTGACGGAAAAGAAAGAAATCAATAACTCAGTTTGTTGTGAATATTGTTGACAGAAAAGCTTTGGTTTAATTGTAGTTGATCCATGACCGTTATAGTCTAAATATGCTGATGCAAAATGGCTTCCATATATCATAGAGCAGGAAGCAATGAGTTAATTTGTTTACTTTAAAGAGAGTAATTATATTCCTTTTTCTCAGTTTTTCTTTTACGTGAAATGGTATATTTCATATTAATGACGTTCCAAGTCCCTCTTTGATTGCATGAAGTTGAGAAAAGCGCTGTTGTTGATCTGGTTTGTTTGTTTTCCTGTTCATTAGTTTATCTGCGGGAGTTGTTCACTCGCTTGAATTTGAATGTACCGAGCAAACGTCTGTCCCGTGGGGAGCAGCCTTCAATTTAATTTCCTCCCGTCTTTTGGAGCAAAAAACCAACTGTATGGTCTGCTTATTTATTTGTCCTCCCTGTTCAAATTCTTAAGAACTCCAGTGTGTGTAGTTTTTAAATGCGAATCATTATTCAGTTGCTTTTGAGTAGAATAGAACATATTCTAGGATTGATACATTTTATTCTTTCACATTAGGTAAAATGTGCGAGAATACATTTTTTCCTGTCCTTGATGTAGACATATCTGTATTACTCACGATTCACGATTTTTTAACAACCACTGGATTCACAGTCTCAACAACCGATGTCCACGTAACTTTTATAGGAAGAAAAATGTTTAAACATGAAAAAGTAACAATTGTGAATCTAGTCTGGATTTTAATTGGTAAAATCTATTTATTAGGTTGAAGATTAGCTTGTTTGGTGATATTGGCTGCGTTCAGGGTTTTGTTTTTCTCCACCTAGCCGATCTAAATTGCAAGTTATACAAATTCCCATTTTTACAGACTTGGCTTATCGCCATGAATGTTTCTATACTTTTTCTCCGAAATAATTTCCATAGCCTCTCCCTCACGTCATAACCTACTCCTTCCTCCAAGCATCACCCGCGCTTCATTGTAATAATAATGTCTATCTCACGATTTACATACATTTCTTAACTTTTTCATTAATCTATAATTAAGTTAATTGGTACTCACTGTCATTACATAATGCCAGGTTTTGGAACCCGTCTATTTGAAATCTAAAATTAATTTTTGCATCCTTAATTCCCAACGCAAATTCTCTCTCCCGAGGCCACTTTTTTTCGAACACAATATTTCTTGAATCCTGTTGGCACTTATTGGCTACGAGAACTCGCTTATGCTGTGATCTTTTCCCTTGGAACATAACACTAAACTATATTTTAAAATGTCACATGCTTTGTACCAAAGCTTTGATTCCGACCGTCACCAACGTTTGACCCCGTAAGATGCCATGCTTGCAGGTTTTGAGAAGAATTTGGAGCGTTTTTGAAAAAGCAAGAATAGCTAAAATTGCGATTTGTTAATGAGCCTAGTTAGTTATAAGTTAATGAGAATTTGAGCTTCCTTTTCGAGCTCTTTTATTATCATTCTTCTCATACACCCCTGTAGAAATTCAAATGTAGAGATATCGGGAGATAATATGGGGTATTTTCTTGTTGCCGTACCGTACACTATGGCTCTGTCAATTCCTCAGTCGCTTCTGTTATTTATAACGCGATCCATGTATTGGAATCTAATGTGACGTTTGTCGCAAGTGTTTTCTGTTATTTTTTTAAACGACTTAAGAACATCTAGTCCTCTGTGCATTTATATCTTCCTCTAATATTGTTTTAAGTATTTCTTTCTGTATGTCCTCGTTATCGCTAATGGCTTATAAACCCTTTCTTGACCTTTATGACGTGAACACTTCATTGACGAAAATATATTTTTTATTACGAGAGGCCATCCGCTATAGGGCCAAAACTAAAGTGCAAAAGGCTTAATGTTGATCACAAAACTCAATACATGGATTTTTCAATTTTCATCGTTACAGTGTCATTTTTGTGTCTTAATAACTTTTATGAATTTCTGGATCTACTTCATGTAGGAGAACCCTCTCTTCCTCTGCTTTCCCTATGGCTTCACATCATGAGTATCATATCATTCAAAGATGCAAAAGAGTTTTTAATTTTTCTTGGTGACAGGTCATCTCTTTCTAGATTCTGGTTCGTGACCGTAATTCTGGGTCAAGTATATTATCGAAGTGCAATGATTGTACAAAGCATTAGTCTATTACGGCGTTTTGATTATGGTTTCAATACTATTCTGCCTACCAGTTCCTTTCTTTTATTTTAGTTTTTCATTCATATGAAAATGGCAGAAAATACAGTAAATGTGGAATGAGATTCTCATATCTAAGTTTAGTACGTTATCTTCCGACAACAATTTACTTATTCGAGTTCGACATAATCTTCACGTCCTAGTAATGCTTAAATGTCTTAGGCTTACAATATCATTTAGCCTTCAACTCGTACTTTGAAAACGTAAAAGTAAAAAAGAAAAAAGTTCATTGAAGAAATATCTTACTGTCTCATCAGAACATTTTCAAGTCAAATTATAACTTCCACTCTCCACCTGTCGCTTTAGGTCATGAAAAATATCCAGTGCCAGCGGTATGGTAAGTGGTCAACTCGTTTTGGGCGAGTTTTTATTATTTATTTCTTCAAGCTACGTCCAACGTTTTCCTCTCGGCTGAATAAAAGTAGTCTTATATTCCATTCAAATGACAGTAAATTTTATTCCCTTTTCCGTATTGATCTCAAATAACAAAGTGCTTTTATCGTATGTTACACCTTGGTGAAAGCTGTCAGAATAGCTAAAAAATGATTTTATTGGTTAAATAAGCTTGGTTTTCAAAATATGAGCGTGCACCTGCTCTACATTTCTCTGGAGCTCCATTGTGTCTTTACAGGTTTATTATAGGCGTTTTAGTGCATGATTTAGGCTATAATTGACGCATTATCCTTTAAAATACTTTTTCTTTAGCTCTACATGTAGTAAACAACTTTACCTTAAGCTTAAGAATCTTAAAAAACCACAAAGAAATCTTACATGGTAACCTATAACGCCTTTTAACCCAAATCGATAAGGTTATGTTGTTTCAAATATCTTGGTTATAATTCCCCGTTAATGTCCATCCTTTAATAAACAAAAAATGATGCTATCTGAAATTGTTTTTACTGTCAATGAATGGTTAATTAGTTTTTCTCGGCGAGAAAAGTCTCATAAGGAGCAGATGTATTTCATACTGTTTTGCTGCGTGTGGGTTTTCAAAGTTGTCTCTGGCGCCCGTAGAGGGTTAGTATCACCCACAAGGTGCTGTCAAACTCACACAATATCCACATTTCTATCTTAACTGACTTAAATTTGAACCACGAGATGCCACTGGACGTTATTTATGGAGAGTGTGTACTTAATCTTGGTAGCCCTTTCAATTTTTTCTGTTGATTGATCTTTTCGTTGCTCTTGGACTTCAGAATAGGAGTTTTGTGTTCGGTTATGCATTACTGGGGAATTTTAAAACAAATTTTTTCAATGCAGTCACCGCAGAGAATAATGATAACGGTTTTTGGAAGTGTTTGTCTAAAGAAAATCGATTCCTTCCAAAAAAACTATTCGAAACGGTAATACTTAAAATTTATGGTTAAAATTAACTCGTAGAAGACATTTTGTTTTACTTGTTATGTAATTTGTCGGCGAATTCTTGTATTTTAATATTCCCTGGTGGAAGGTGGTGGTGGAAGTAATATTTCATGAAATCTCCTCCATTTTAACGAGTGTAATACCAACCGTTCTTTTTTTCGTCGTAACTCTATTTCATTTTCTAACGGAAAATGGGGTGTACTATTTGGAAGAAATTACTATCTTCCAGCAAATCCATGTATCATTAGCAAAAGAATTCTTTGACTTGCATCAACATTTTCTTATAAATCTAAGTATGCTTTTTTTATCTAGAATTGTTTGTTTATCTCCACCTTTATGGCGAGAAGCCGAATAATTGGTGAAAGTTCATTGTTGATTGTCCAAGCTGAGAAAGTGAAATAAAGTTATACCTCAAATTAAAATTTGCGATACGTGATAATTCGTCTTATACATCATTCGGAAGTCAAATTTCAATACAGCGTGATAAAATTGGTGAATGGGAGGATATTTTTGCGCTGACTATTACATTTGTATATTTTAATTCTTTTTAATACGTAGAAAAGAAACCTCTTCGCGTGTTATCGAAATGAGAAATCCATTTGCATTAATTTGAACATTTACTACCAAGAAAACCACATAAGAATTCATTCATTATTTTAAAAAGTTTTCATATGAATGGTTAATTTTAGTTTTAAATTCTCTCATCTTTAACTTTGAATAAATTGTCAAGGTATGTTTTTCTTAAAGTCTTCCTTCTGTTTAAAGTAAACTATTTTAAAGAAATTTTGTTTTTCTTTATATGCCTAGTTATTATTTATTGCATTATAAGTAAACAATTATCGCTGTTGATAATTTCTTTGTTCTTTTTTCAGGTTTCAAAATTTTTAAGGACTACAGGCGACATTTTTCAGCTTAGAAGTGACCCAAAGTGGAACTTTGCTCACTCAAGATGAGAGTTCATCGGGAAAACATAACGTCAGACAAGTCTCAGCTGATGGTTATAGACCCAGAAGAAACATTAGTTAGATCATGGCGTATTATCTTCTATTGAATTTCTCTGAAGACAAATGGTATTATCTTCTATCGAATTCGTCTGAAGACATAAATGGTGAGTAATTACAATTACGTGAACATTACTACTGTGTGATGCTATTTCTCAATGGACATCAATAATAGCACCTATCTTTAATATTGTTTTTAGTTGATTAATCAAAGGCAACTGCGCTCTTTGTGTCTATTTCCAGTGGTAATGCACTTAACCTTTTTTTCATTCTTATCCTCTAAATAACACAATGGATGCCTATATATATTTCGTGAGGAAAGATTGGCGACGAAAATAAAATAGGAAATAGAAACTTTTTCGGTTAAGCATTATTAAAATTTTACTCTCGATGAAGCAAGGTTAAATCTAGAAAAAAATCGAAGTATAATTCAATAAAAAATTTTAAGCATTTTTCCATTTTAAAAGGGAAAACTATAATATGTTCTTTTATACTCGATCTTTAAGTTTGAATTTTAAATTGAGTAATACTCTTCCTTATATGAGCTAGGGTAGTATAAATTGGCAATATTTCTACTACTACTGGCCAATGGCCTCATCCTTATCTTACTTCGTCGTACCTCAGCACTTTTCAACTTCTTGCTTATACCGAGTTTACACTATACTTCTTACGAAACTAATATATTTTTTAAGATTAACGATCAGCCTGTTCCCACCTATCTGTGTACATCTACCAGTTTTACTTCATTGAATGAATTTTCTTAGCTGTTTTATTCCTTAATGACGCTGATACTAAGGAATAAAACAAATTCTAAGTACTTGAAAGCATAAAATTAAAATTTACGAAGAAAATGTTATTTATTCACTTAGAATACATTTACATCGGTTATGTGTTCCCTAAAACATTTTCTCGTGTCCTAGCCTTTTAAACAAGCACCCCTGTGTTCAATAGAATCTGGGTCCAATTAGCCCTTTTGGCTGAAGTCTTCTTGGGCAATTGTCATTAGGTTATTCATGCATGATCTCGTTGGCAAGTAATTGGAATAATACAATGGCTATTGTAATGACTAGGTATCTGCTATTGGATTTATTTTATGAATTCACATTAGGGCAGGGTCTGAAAACGGATAAACACAAAAATCTTAATCATGTACTACCTATCGATAAATTGCGAAAAGCATCGACCATTCCTAATATTAAACCTCAGCTTTGCCTGCGCATCTATATAAAATAAAACTAACTTGTTTTGTTGTAACCTAATTAGCATATAGATTATTATCATTCAATGATGACAGATGAAAATTGAGAAATGGGCGAATGGAGTCGTGGAAAAAATTATCTTCGTTACTTTATCAATTCTATATCTTCGCTGATGATGGATTATCAATATTTAGAATATGCAATATTGTATTTTTCCGTAGCTTATACAAAGTAAAACTTATGCGAAGTAAAAGTAAGCGATTGGTAATATCTTCGCTAAAGTATTTGAACAAAATAAGTTGCCTCAAGAGAAAGTAAATGTGGCACGTTTTTAGACGAATAACTTCCTTTATAGAAGTACGCAAGTTTTTTCTAGTCTCATTTCAAACTTAAATGAGTCAAAATTTGTGTGAATTTATTTATTATTATGTAGTACTCTTGCATTCTGAATTTCAGCGTCCTGAATGCCTAAATGTCTCGGCTAAGATAAAAATATGCCATGTGAACGGATGAAATGGTTGAAAGAAAAAAATCCAATGATATAAATCCTAATAATAAAAGAAAATCATTTTTATAGCCTCTTAAACTGCATTTGAAGTGATATTAATCGTCAATCGATGCGTTTCATTGCATAATTAATTAGTGGAAACTTTAAACATTATTGTCATCATTGTTTCGACTAGTATTTCAGTGACGGGAAATTTAAAAAAAAATTATTAGCAATAATGGATAAGTAAGGCTCATGATTATTACTCGCAACTAATGCACATAACTAGAAAAATGGCTTCTATTTCACGCTTTAATGAGCGTCAGTATGAAGGTTTTATGAATATGAACTTTTCATTTGTTGAACTTCAATATTTATTTTTAAATTGGTTCTCGAAGAACCTGGGTCGTGGAATTGATATCCTTTATCTGCTGTTAGCACAGAGCACGGATTAGTTGTTGTGTAACTGCGCTCATTTTAACCTTGTATGTAACTATCGTTTTTATTTAATAGTTATTCTTTTAGCATGTGTATATCGTCTCGCTCGACGGGAGTGCTAATTAGAGGAAATGGAACAACGAAAGACTAAACATGAATACAGCGATACTGTTTCTCTCCGTCGCTTTATGTCTATTAACATTATTTACTATTATTATTTGTTAACATTATTATACAATATTAATTATGTCTTTAACATTCATCATTGTATGGCCTTAATTTTCCACTGTAATTTCTCTTATACCGTTATAATAGAGCTTCTAAGTGTATGAATACTAGTGTCAAATTCCATGTGAACCGCGTGATTGCTGCATGTCCAGCTGGCAATCCAGTCGAGCGTTGAAATCTCCAGAATGAAAATTTGACCGTTGGCAAGCATGCTCTGTGTGCTAGAGGAAGTGAATACATACCCTCTATAACCACGATCAAGGTATATCCGTGACAGGACTGACATTAACCCTTCGTTAATCCAGAGGACACTTCTACCCGCAATATTTACAGTCGTTGTTACCTTCGGTTTATATATTTATGGATTCGCATGCCCTTTGTCCGCTGTTGATTTTCCACTTCATGCTGTGACATTCAAAAATCAGTTCAAAAGGTATCATTTTTAGAATTTTGCTCGCAACTCGATGCTGAGCATTAACATCGTATATTTTTGTGTGATAGGCGCTTTCCTCAAAGTTTTCATAGCCTCCAACAACCGTAGAAAATACGTCACATTATACTCTTTTTTAAGGTAGCGTTATATTGCGTCAAATTTTTTTCCTAATCCACTGTTTCAACGAAATAAGCAAGTATAGGGCTTCTAAGTCCCTCAAGTTTCCTTCTTTCTTTACAATAGTCTTAAAATATCTCGCTTTTGATTTTGATGCAAATTTCATTGTTTCCGCCGTTCATGGCTCCTCTCCGATTTAGTCGGTCGCCAAGGTAATCCTTTTGTTTGCGACTGTTGCTCATTTGGAGTCGGGGATCACTAATAAGTGGCTAAGGGATGACACCACCAATTCCATGGTGATGTATCTACTCGAAGCAACAAAACTATTAATTCAGTTATTATATGCGTCCCCTAGTGGCTACAAAAACCCATATTGTAGAGTTCTTATTGAATTATATCACGTTTCTTGAGTAGTCAAAAGGCTTCCCCTTGAGTAAATTGTGAGCCCATCGGAAAGAATAGTAATAAAATCTCGATAATCAGCGATCCCAAGGTCACGAACTCGAGTCCCGTCACGGGGATGGATGCTATGCTTGTGTTCAAAAGAAGATCATAGATTAAACAGTACGATACAACCACAGTGGTATGTATGTGGAGAACACAAATCTATTTCTTCTCCAAAATTCGGTGAAAGTTGGAAATAAAGCGAACATAGTCGGGTTCGAATCCCCGCCCTAAATTTTAGAGTCTATCGCCTCTTTGGCTGGATTCGGGGTTGAGCACCCGACAACTTCACAGGAGCGACTGGATGTGTTCATGCTTGCGGGATCAGAAGCGGGGGAGATAACTCACATCTCCGTTGGTCACAGAAAATTTCGAGTCAGTGAGTCGGTGGGAGGACTCTGGATTTTAAAGGCCCGCGCGGATAGGCAGGTAAACTGTGGAAGGGTCCATATGGACTAGGAAGAGTGGGGTGGAGGGCCCAGGCGGTTGGTTCGGGGGATGGGTAGGGGGAAGGCTTTATTTTTTTGGGAGGTTGGCGAAAGCGGCGAGGCGAGATGAACTAGCAACCAGTGGGGCCGATGTCAGATAGGACGGGCGGAAGAGGGTCTCTCCCCCCTCTCCACCTGGAATGGAACGAGGCTTAGGAATAGGCTAGGTCTGCCCATTTGGTTTGGGGTGGAGCACGAGCCGTCTTGAAGCTTCCAACACGGCCAATGGGGGGAGAGTGGGGAGGGGACTCCCGTCTCCATGGAAACCGGAGTGATTTACAACGGCCCGGAACATATCATGTTTAGCCTACCAGCGCCACGCGTCTTCGATGGGTGGGAAATGCTAAAGAGTCGCTTCTCCCCACCAGCTATTACCTAAGGGCAAGGCATAGTGATTAATAGGACTCTTCTACGAGGTTTTCAGCGCGCATGGGCTTACTGATTTGAAATGAACCGCGGAAGTCAGCAGTCGATTAGTCACTATGTTCGCCTCACGGACGTCTTTTCTCTCATGGCTTAGCTCGATGTTCTGAATATATTTGGTATTTGGCAACAGATGGAGCAGTTTCACTTAAAAAGTAAATAGGCATTTGTTTCATATTCTCATAGATTACTAACATATGTATTTCACATTCACATAATTTGTTTCATATTCTCATATATTAAGAGTGACGAGAGAGGCGTGATTCAGGTTTTGTGTAGGTGCGGGTTATTAATACAAGTTAAATCCGTACGAGAACTTACAAATCTTCACTGCCGAATGTTCTTTTGCTGTGCGCAGCAGACTTTACAATTTTGAGAGCTGCCTTTCCACCTCAGATATTCACTAAAGAGACTAACCGAATCATCACCCTAGAAATTCTCCTTACCAGAGTAATTCCTCGAAAAATGTGAGGAATCAGATGTAAAGAAAGCAGATTTTAGATAAATCATGGAAAGCCTTGAATATACCAGAGCAGGCATAAAAAGTATGACAGTTATGGCGATTCTCTTCTCCTTCGGCGGAATTTTTTGGGAGTATTTTGGAGCGTTTGCTGTGATTCATAGCCCTATTATTATTTTTTGTTACAGTAAATAAATTTAAGCATGTTTCTTGTATTCTCCCGGATAATTGGAATGATTCATATCAAGAACGATTCATCAAACGAAAACTTCACCCTGCCTTCATCAGTCCTCTATGCTATCATTTTTACATGCCTATTGTAAATTGGTTAATGCACAATATTCTGTTTTTCTTTATTTATAAATATCCTTAAGAAAACAATTCAGTTCTTGTGAATGGAAGCCGATTGGAAAATTACTAAATTGCGTTTTAATTATCGGAACGTATACCATCAAGTTACAAACAAAACTTTTTTTATATGAATCCGATATTCATTTAAAAAAGATACACAATTTTCCCCTCTCCAAATGTTTAGCTTCTGGTTAATAAATCATGCATCCCTGGGGAAAGATTTTGGCGATTCTTGGAGAGTTGAATGCAGCTTTGTCAAAAAGCTCATTTTCTTCGAAGCTGAATAAAAAAACTGCTCAATCTTGTATCTAATGTGGGTGGATGATATTTCTTACACATCTCACTGCTTCTCGTTAATGCTTATCTCTATTTATTGGTAATTACTTCAACGTTGGCCGGGTTGAGCTTAAGAATTTTTTCATTAATGACTCAGACTCTTCGATAAATATATCGTGGTATTTTTTGGTATTAAATCAGGATGTTTGAGTTGTTTGAGGTATTTTTTATAATTATTCAATGCACAATAAAAATGAATGCGTGGTAGGTTACTTCAAAAATTCCGGTAAAAAATTCACTAATCAAATCGGAAAAACTATTAAGCGATCGTATAAGTTCCCTCTGTAAGGTCCTCGTATTTGACTATATTTCGGAAAAAAATTAACTGAAGAAATAATCATTTATCATATTCTCGGGTATTCCCCTGTAACAGACACCAACTTACAAGCCAACTCAATGGAGCTCTGAGAGAGAAATGTTTATCCCCATAAGAAATTCTTTCCCTCTATCTCCAAAACTCTCGTCAGTATTCCTCAGAACTTTACTGATGGTATTCGGCATCTCTTTCCGTCCCATCGGACGGACATCTCCCCAACACGGAAGCCTCATTCTCGCCCATCTCTCTGCTATCTCTTTTTCTTCTCCCCACCTTTTAAGTCCCATCTCTCTCTCTTCATCTGACCCCACCCCCAGCCACGGAAGGAATTTGAGTAAAAGGGACCACAAAGACATCGAGAAAGGCCAACCCAACCAACCTACCATTGGCCGGAGTCGCTCTCATGGTCCCACCCGTCCCCTCGGGGCCTAACCTTTTCGTCCCTTCCCCTCGCCTAGACCACAGTCTCCTCCTCCTCCTACGGCCGCCTCTCCCTACCCACATGCCGCTCCCAAAGCCCCTCTGCCCCCTTGGCCACCCTCTCTCTACTTCCCTCCCCTCGTCCTTTTGTCGGGCCTAAACCCTTCCCTTCCCCTCCCCTTGGATGTCTCTCTCCCCCCCCCCACGACCCAAGGCCTAGAGATCCCTTTTCCCTTATAAGGGCGAAGTAGTGGAGGGGAGAATGCCGAAAACGAAAATGGAGGACGAAGAGAGGAGATTAAGGAGCCGCCGCGGCCCTGGCGGGGGCTGACGTGGGAGTTGGGCTAAAGGAAGTTAATTAAGGGAGGTTTTGGTTGTGGGGTGGAAGGGAAGATTGGGCGGCGGGTGGGGTCCCTTGGGGTGTTTGCGAGGCATGGGGGAAGGAGTTCGAGGGTAAGGAAAATGGTGAGGGAAGTGCTGCATGCGTCTGATTTCCTCAGTTTGATAATTCCTTCGGTTATTTGCCCTTCATGCAGACCACCCCCTGTCTATTCTTTTTCTTTTTTGTGGAGAACCGGCCCCTTATCCACCGACCGGGAGTCTCTGCATTTCATAATGGCTTAATCCATTTCTTTCCCTTTTTCTCTCTCGATATTATCCCCGTTAATTTTTCCTTGACGATCCTAATTAAATTTTCTGGATCAAGAATTGTAGCCAGCTACATAAAAGCCCGCAATCTGTCGAAGAGAATATATATCTGTGTATTTTTGCATCGGGTATAGCTTAGTTAACTTAAAAAAATAACGCATTTTTTTTTGTTTGTTTAGTTTGGAACGCAGTGTAGTACATGTGATTAGCTGTTCATACATTAAATTATAAATCATGGATGAATGCCATTTTCGTTCTCGGAAGCCACTGAATCATAATTAGTCGTCGCGAGTCCATATTTAATGTCAGGGAAGGAGAAATTAAGAGCGTATCTTTTCATACTCAGTGCTTGAAATTCGATTGAGATTGTTCTTTTCAGTATAAATTATGGACGTATAAATATAATGCATACTAAAACCAACGGGAACATTATTAATGCCCTGCAATTGACTCGGTGGATAACTTGCGGCCTGATTCCATAGCTTAGAACTCAATCTGAGAACAGTGATAATATTTGGCTCTTGTTATCCTAAAAGCGAGTGTGGCAGAAAAATGTCTCTATTGAGCTTCCAATAAAAATTGCAAATGCTTTATTACTGGAATTATTTACTACAGATCACTTTCCACTGAGGGTGGTGTTAAGTATGTTGTAATTGAATAAACCCATAAGCACATCAGAGTTGGATGCTGCTACATATTGTGGTGAATAAAGCAATTTTATACTTGTGTCACGTATAACTGTACTTTTTTGTATTGATATCCTAAAATTACGTGTTTTTTAATGAAATCATACGTACTCCCCGAAGTGTAATCACTTGATTCTCAACGAAAGAGTAACGGAGGTATTTGGTCCGTTCATTCTTTTGCTTGGTGTTACTTTGAGGACTTTGCTCAATGAACTGAGGATCACATTCTTACCTATACTTTTCCAATCGATTTAATAATAGGAGTATTATTTAAATTAATTATAGCTCATGGTATTAGTTATTTTTAAAGCAAGTGATTTGTTGATTGAAAGGCAAACAATTTGAACCACAACTATTGTTGTTGTCTATAGTAAAGAATGTATTGAAATCTTTTGTCCGAAAGAAGATCATTTTTCTCAAAATTTTCGTGCTTGACTCAGAAAAAAACCTCCTGACATATATAAGAAGGATAAAATCATTTCTTAAAATATGAAACCCAATGCCAAGTTACGAGACATTACATCGTCGCCGTAACTTTCACAGAATGTGGCTTGTCACAACCGTATTATATGGACTCAATTTGTTGGTTGATCAAAAATATATAAAGGATACAGTTTTGGAAAATGAAGCGAAAATCTGAGGAGAATCGTCGAGTAAGCATCGTCAAGGTACACATTTTAGGCTAGCATATGAACGGAGAATACAAGCTGAGATTTGTTCAATTTTTGGTTAATGATGCTTTGACGTGGAATATATTACTTATTATTCGGCCAACATGTGACGATATTTTAGTATCAAAATGAAAACTTCTCTTTCGCAATCTTTTAAACCTGTAAGATGTTATCATAGTGTCACTGAGTCATGACTTAAAATTTATTTTTAATGGTTCTCTGACAGGACTTGGTTTTATCATTGAAAAATTGTGAATTTTAATTTTTTTAAACTCACCAATTGCATAAAAAGTTTTATTTTTATTTTTGCATGAGAAAATATAAAATGCAGCTGAAGAGGGTTGAAGTGTCGATTCACTTGGTGTATTTTGCTTAGGTGATAGTTGGATCTCGCTGCCCATTAAAAAAAACCATCGAAGGTGAACTTAAATGTAAACGTCTTAATGCCTAAATAAAGCTTGATAATTACGCAATAGTGCGACGATGATGATTCAGATTTTTTCTGTGAATTCAAGCGTTGACTAGAAAACTTAACGCACGCCGAACGGAGTTAAAATTATGGATATTGTTTTCATGAATCACTCGAACATTGGAAAACACAAACTGCCCTTAAGTATTAGTCACAACCATTTAGGTGGCTCCGAGTCCTAGGACTTTTTACGCTCTCCAATCCATCAAAGGCGCATCCATTTGACAAATATCGAACCCACTACTCTGTGAGTGTGGCTGCAGATATTGGTTTTGTCGGCTCATCAATGTATCCACCCCCATTTTGTGCTAAAATATCTTCATGAATTTTTCCGGCTAGTACCCAGGTCTTCTCGTAGAGCTCTTGACCAATGTAGTTTTATTTTACTCATAATTTTATCTTACCAGGAGAAAGTTGGGATGTGTGATTTCATTTTTGATGAAATGGTAATGCCAGTTTATTTCCAAAATGCATGAGTAATAATTTACAAATTGGCACAAAATTTCCGATAAAAATTTTAAAAACACATATTTTTCGAGTTTTCATGGGACACATGATGATATTGTGTACGAAATTGTACAAAAAATATTTGAATCGAATAAAAAATTACCTCCAGCCGCCGAGAATATACATAGGCCACTGCATGTACATGGCGCTCCAAGTTCGCAGGAATCAGTTGTATATGGGTAAAATTATGTTTTTTTCCTAATTATAGATACTCAAAATTATATTGCAGTAAAAATTCGATGAGTAGCTATAAACTAATGGTTGATAGCCACTGATAAGCTCTTCCCATTTAATGTTTTAAAGTGTACTTTCTATGGCTGTTTAATATATTTCATAATTGACTCGTTACAATTTGATTGAGAATATATATTGATGAACGGATAGTGTTGAACATGCTGTAATGTTTCATGTTAAAATATTATTTTTATTTATGGTCAAATGTCTCCGATTTATGCTGTCTCTGAGTTTTCCTTCCCAAGGTCACCAATTCAATAGGTTTATGCCCTTTAAAGGAGAAAATTGGGTTCAGGATCGCCTTCATTGTTTCGATATTTGCAAAATTTGCCCGTTTATTATTATTATATTTCTCGTCTTATTTTTTATATTTGATCCTTATGGGATTAATGCCTACATTATATTTGCAGTAGAAATTCTTAGTCACTCGAATAATTTTGCTTTCGCTCATCCACGGTGCCAATTCTTGAGACTGGCATGGATATCTCCCTTAATTTTCCGTCACTTGAGGCTCTTACAATACTGTCGTCACGAGTTTACGCTCTTTAATCTAAGCCATCAACATGCTTGGTACTGCCGAGATTCCGGGTTTTTCTTTCAGAAGGTCTTGTCCCACAACGTAGAGAATATTTTTCTCCAAATCGTTTATACTTTCTTGCAAAGTATATAACCTTTTCGCTTCTGCGATTTTTCCAATCTGAATTTTCAGTAAAACAATTTCTAAATAATCTCTAATCCGTCTATAGATAATATACGAGTATGAACACTCATTATAAGTTTTATAAATCTAATGCACTTCATCTTTAATGAAAGTGGTATGTCCTTACAATTATGTGGTTATCAAGCTTTTTGTCATCGGTTTTGGAGGTATTTAGTCTTTTTCCATCGGATTTCCCAGATAAAGTTTCCCTGCTACCCCAACATGTCTGGCTCTTCTTTCTCCCATCGTCTTCTTGAGAGGCCTCTCCCATTCATAGAGAATATTTTCTGCAGACTTATCCTCAGTTTCTCCCATCAGAGATATATTAAAAAAACATTTTCCATTAGTTTGCTCTCCAGGTGGTGATGCATTTTTTTCCCGCGACGACTAGACGTGAGCAACGGGAGCGATCCGGGACGGTTTCGTTGGGAGTCGGCTTATAGGGCGGGGAGGCGGATGCGACTGAGGCGGCTGGAGGAATGCAGTAGAAGCCAGCCGAAGACTCGAAACGAGACGAAGCTGTTTGAGAAAGAGTAAGGGGAAAGGGAGACGAATACATAAGAGGAATGATTTCGACTGGATGATCGTGCTTCTTTTTTACTATGAAAGCCAGCGGTTTTTGGAAGTGCAGCTTTATTTCCTCCTGTGTCTATTCCACACTGAGCACTGTGCCGTCCCGCTCTCTCTATTATTCTATCGAATGCACTTCTAGTGCAGTAAATGCATCTATAATTTTTTTTTAAGTTTCGTTCCGAAAGCGCTCGCGCGGCCAAGCGGGTCGAAAGGAAATCGGGGAAGACTCCGACTAATCGCATCTCAGACGTCTCGTTCCTTCGTGTCTCGCGTCTCACCCACGCCCTTTCCTACTTTCCCGACCCCCTCTCGCTCCTCACCTCCCCTCCGAAAACTCTCCCCACGTTTACTCTACCCTCACTGTCGCCTCCCCTACTTTCCCGGCCTCCCGTCTCCGCCCTCCCCTCCCCGTCCTCCCGACGCGTCGCCTTTGCACACACGACATCTGCGCTCCCCAGACAACCTCGCGTCTTCTGTGAACGCTTTCGGGCCCCCCGAAAAATTCCCTCACGTGGCCGTCGGGTGCTCAAACCCCGTCCTTCGGCCACGGGTGTCTAAACCTCATCCTCTCCCTCCCTCCCGCCGAGCAAGCTCTTGGATAATAAGGCGCTGCGTTGTACGGAGGTTCTCAGGCCGAGTGTTGAGAGTGCGGTCGAATAGAGAAGGGTTTTGCGTTCATCTGGGGGGGAATGTTAAAGCAAAGTTTTTCTTTTATTTATTTATTTTCGTGGGCGGGGGGAGTAAGGAAGCGGTAGGTGGGGGGATTGGAGGACGGTCGGGTACGGAGTAGGAGGACGTCTGACACGTTTGGGGGTTGAGTGGAGACGGGAGAGAAGGGAGGGGGAGGCGGGGTGATCGTCTGGGCTGCATGAGAAACCCTCTCTCCTCTTGCTCATGCTGCCTCCACAACACCCCCTGTTCCTTCTCCTTATCCTTTCCTCCCCGCTTCCCTCACACCCCACAGCCATCCGCTACCTCCTCCAAGTTTCCTGCCAAGGACTTGCGTGGTGGGGCGGTTTCTCCCTCGAGAAGTTGGTGGTGGGGGCTATCGGGGGTTATAGGGAGGCTAAAGGGGGGTGGGATAGAGCGCATTCGATGGGGAGGGTGGTCAAGGAAAAAATCGAGCCGCGAGGGGGATGTGGAAGGGGGTCGTTGCTGCGATGGCAGGGGTGGTTAAGACGAGAGGAAGGAAGAGGGTTGGCGGCGGTGTCGGAGGGGGCACCAGCGCACGGGTGCATCAGTTCCGCGAGTCTGTATAGCCTCGTCGTATCCCGGCCGGGAACCCCACCGATGCCTGTTCGCTTATCTCATTCTTTCTTTTTGGGAGCATTTTGCATTGTGGTCCTTAACGTCTCCGGGGCAGATGTTTCCCCGATGCATGGGGCTCTCAATCCTCTTATTACCTGCCTTTCAGGGCAGTATTTCCCAGGGAAAACGACCCGAAAACTACGTGCGTTCTTCTACAATTACAGAATCTCAATGTTTTAGGGCAGAATTTCAATTTCTCATTCTTTTCGTTGCTATATTTATTTAAAACTTTCGTATGGCAAGTCGGTAGTTTTTTTTCATGTGAAGCCTCAACGTGTGCATTACATTTTGGCCCACTCGAGCTCCTTCAACTTGCAGAATTTATCTGCTAATTAAATGCAGTTCGTAGGGTTGAGGACGTGGATAAATATATACTTGGGGCAATGCTTACGTTATTTTTTCCGTCACAGAGCCGTCGTTTTTATCGCTTTTCCCGAATTAGTGAGGGGAAATGACGAACGAAAAGCACAGACTTGCTCTTTCGACTGAAATTCTTTTTCCTTCGTCTTTTACGACCACAAGAGTCCCCTCAAGAATTCACGGTCGGTTCAAATCGGTGCATGGCAACAGTTTAACGATGCGTTGCTCTATGCCTTTTCGGTCATTTGGATACTTGCGTTTTTGAGACGAAATTGTTAGGAACTGCAGGAACATCGGATGTATCTCGTTTCATGAACTGCCTATTTTTTCTATATCTCTGGCAGTCATTGACCCATCAGGGACGCATCATTTCCTTTGTATAAAATCCTTCCAGAAAATCATTCCAATTCAGCGATTCAACGTGTAAACAGGATTTACCCTCGCTGAAAGTATGGTACCTACAAATTTGGCTAAAATGTGTCTTTTTTGGGGAGATCCATTGGAATAAGTGTGTTGAGCAGTGATCACACCGCATTCCATTGTACTGTCTTTCTGGGGGCATTCTCAATTCCTATTTGGACGATTTTTTTTACCTGGAATGACGGAAGCTGAAGATACCCCGGCATCAATAGCGGAAATTGTCGTCGATTTGTTCCATGTTCAAGAAAAAGTTTTGATGCTGTCTCAACCCTTTTAGGTAATTGAAAAATTAACCACGTGAAATGAGACCTTCACCTTAACATGGTCCTCGGTTTCACATCCTTGCTAGACGATGTTTATTAGAGAAGGAGGAATTGTATTTGGACATATCCATCAATTATTATTAGATGGCTTCCCAATGACTCCTCATATACCCCTCGTTTCTAAAAGGTTACGTATTTCGTGGCGTATTGACCTTTCATGTGCCCGCACTATTAAAAAATAGCAATCCTGTTCATGTAGAGGGTGCTTCTGTCAATTCTTAATGTCTCTGTAACTAATTAACGCTAACGAGGTAGATTCTTCTTGAGAGCATGTACCCTACTAAGGGAACACTTAACCTGCAACTTGTTACGTGCGAGAGGAGAGAACACAAATTTGGATGATGTTCTGTAATTTTAATTCACGTTCGTTAAATTCTTGCGATCTGAATTTTGAAACGTTCTTACCTTATTTGTGAGACAAAATTTCATTCAGAAAGGATGGAATCGAGTGCTAGATATTGGATATTGTGAACGTTGTATGGCCTCCTAGTTGGCTTCTTTAATGCAGTGTTTTGCGCAACTTCCTTTGCATAATTTATCTACGGCTTCTTTTACGTATATTTACATTTTATATAGCTATTATAAAGGGATGTAGAATATTTTAAGGATTCTCCTTTCACCACATCTAGCCTTAAGGGTAACCTTAACTCTTCATAATAATTCTCAGTTGTCTTAAATCCGGAAATTGGTTTTCCGGATCATATCTTCACTCCAATCTCCTTCCACCTCTCTATTTTATTCGCGTTTAGGTTTTGATATCAACATCCACAATACTTCTACTTTTAGTGAAATACCCTTTCACTTCCTCGATTTGTCTTTCATTCATTTTCCCTTTCAGTGTGCCTTCAAAAGGTTTTTGTGTCCCAGCTATGAATTAAAATAAGTTAAAAAGGTGTTTCAATTTTTTTTCGTCCCTTCCACAATATTTTCCCTCGGTCTCGAACAAATTTATTGAGAGAATATATATGTTTTCCTAGTCCTGGTGATTTGAGTCTGTCAAATGATTTAGTTAATATTTAGATAACAACTTTCTGAAATAAAACTCGGTATATTTTCATGTATATCATCTTCGTCTCATTGAAATTGTCCCCTGCAAACAAATTACTGAAAAAATGAGAGGATATTTCTTAAAACAGTGAAACTATATTGAATTTTATCGGCATTTAAATACTTTCTGCGGAATCGGTTGATAATTTTGTCACTAATCATGAGTATCCTACTTCTTTCTTAGTCCTGTCATTATTAATGAGAATCCAAGTCATAGATTGAGATTTTTCTTTACATATTCATTAAAAAATGTAATATATATATATATATATATATATATATATATATATATATATATATATATATATATATATATATATAATATCTTGCGGCACATCTTATGCCTCTTTCATTGCTTAGACATTTATATGTTTTTTGCTGTCGCCAAATTGACCAAAAAATTATCATTCCTCTGGTTTATAGCGTCACACCTTCGGTGTCTCCAAGAGCAAATTCACCGCTACAGAATTCTTATATATACCAATCAATTTAATAATGGAAGGTATTTTGATAAACTCATACTTAATTTTTGTGGATTCATGGAGATTGTTTTTTGAGGATAAGAAATTAAAATAAGTTTTTCAAGTGATCCTCTTTTGTTAACATTTTATTTCGATAAAACTGGTGTACCAAATTGTATTGATGAAATTTGTTCATTGATGAAATTGTTGATGAAATAAAAGAAATCGTGGATAATTCTCAGTTTTAACGATTCATTACCAATCGACTTTGACGCTATGCGTATGAATGTCCGTATTTTAACTACTAGTTTAATTTGACTACTAGCTTTGTTCGGTTTGCTCTTGCCTCAAACTACATCTTCCCCTGATTTAAGAGTAAATTATTTCAGAAACTTGGAAGAATAAATGATCGGTCCGGTTTCTTGAAGATTTTTCCTGAAGATTACCTTCTTTACGTTTTAGAATAGAGCCGGAGTTACCAGTTTGTAGAATATGTAGAAGAAGGATATTTTAATAGATTAAAGGAACTCCATGATTTAGGTGATATTTTACGAATGGAATAGTGTGTTTAAAGGCTAATTTAATTATCGATCACTTAAGTAAGGCTCCTCATAATGCACTCAATTTCCCCTTGTATTTTTTTTAGCGTATTCCTAATTTTAGTGAATTTTTAATATTTACCTCGCGTAAATAATGTACGAATTTATGTCATTCATTGCATAACGAATACTTGAAACGTCGTTATCGAAATTGCTTCATAAAAAGAATGATCATGTGTTTCTACGAATTGAATTGGGATTAGTTGTCTCAGTTGAAGGGCGAATGAATTAAATTTTATCTACTATCCACTATCTTTATATCTCTGAGATACATAAATATTAAAAAGGAATAACTCATTCCATTATTATGTAAGTAGCACGTTGTCTAAGCTGACCTCTCATTGAACTGGCGAATAAGAAATTATATTATTTAAATCGATGTAGCCATATCTGGTATGGGTTCTAAGCTTTGCAGTTTTTACACCTGCACTTCAAGACTTTCATTTTAATATTTCTTTTAGTTTCATTTATCCATTTAACATAATAAGTTACTGCAGGTTGCTTGTCACTTGTACACGAGATGTGAAGTTGTTATATGAGAAAAAAATAAACGTAAGTGAAAATTACGGGTCCCAGCTAAATGCAATCATTTCAACAGCAAACAAAACTGAAGAATAGCTTAAAGAAGAATTATCTTTTATGAGAAGTGGAGGTGGTTTAGTTCAGTCCAATGTTGAACAGATGCTTTAATATGAGTACCTTCAAAATAATGATCAACACGGACCCTATTCCCAGTGGTATAAATTTTAATTTCCACTTTTTGAGAAATGATTGCTTGACGTTGTAGGCCAGAAGTACTGAGATGTGTGGAAATTATTTAATGTGCAGAAACATTTAAAAGAATTATTCTGTGATATGTTTGGAGCTTATCTTAATATAGTAATGAAACTTGATCGTTAAGAAAAGACGATATGCGTAGATTAAAGGTTTTTGAAATGCGGTTTCAGAGATATTAAGAGGAAGTAGTTTGTATATCGTGAAAAGTAGCAAAGTTATCTTGATACAATGAGTACGATGAGGACATTGGCGAGATGAATTCAACGAAAGCTGGGGAAAATAATGAATGCCGTATTGGTAGATATATGAACGTGGTTGAGAATCGACAAATAGGTGAATATGTACCGGGTATCTATGATCACAATGTAAATCTGTAAATATTAATACATAAAAAACTCAATTATTAGGCCTCCAGAGAAATTTATGGAATAATATTTGAATTTTACGGCAAGTCTCTCATTTGTTGGCTGTTACATTTTCTCAATAAATATTTAACAAATTGTCATTAAGCCCTGAGATATGTTGACCTATAATTATGATCATGAATGAAGAATAACAGTGCTACTCATGCTTTTAATTCCTTAAGAACAGAAAAGTTGCTGCATAAGCAGGAAAAAAACTTGACGATTTTAGTTATTATACGCGTAGATTTGTAGCTGAATACTGAGGCCGCAGTTGAAATGGGTAGTTATTGCCTGATGGTATTTTCGAAAATTTCCTGCAAAGAATTTGGATTCTGCCTTTTTACTTTTTATTTTGTTTACAAAAAGTGGGCAAAAAATGATCTTTATTTATCTTCTTCCGCCATCATTGAGCGCCATACAGATATAACTGTGAAATCACCAGTAGATAGCTTTTAAAGATAATACGTAACTTATTTCCCTGTTATGTTTTATATAGTGAATGGACCACCGGTCTCTAGAAGCATTCTTTCGCCTCTATTCAGCTTATATGTTTTTCAGATGTCGTAAGAAATTTTGTTTACAGTTGTCATTTATAGGATTTTTGGGTACTATACAAACAACTTGTGGTAAAATTGCTTATGGATATGCACTTTTGTAACCGTATAGAAAAATAAATTGTCGAAAAACACTCTTTCAACCATATATTCAAATGGGTGCCTCGTATAATCTACAGTTGCTCCCTGCTCCTGAAAAAAACTTTAGTAAAAACGTTAAAAAATGAATGGTTTGTCTTATCTCAGCTATAATGTGCTCTGGGGCATAAACAGTGCATTATTATGACTTACGTCATATTTCAATGTTTAGTTAAGATTAAATTGCTTTCACATAACTATACAATGTCTATCGTATATGGCACCAAACTGGGTAAAAATGTATATTCCTTCGTCTATCATCGATAATTTAAGGTTTAGTTGAAGATTATCGTCGTAAATAGGAAAAAGGTAACCTTTCTTCTCAATAATACAGAGATATCGCATATATAAAGGTATATTACTGAGACGTAACGTGCCATTGAATATCGGGACCTCAAACGCTATAACCTCAAAATCCGTGTCCTTAATTGGATTTCTACTCGCCAATCATTGATGGTAGACGGTGGAAAATTGTAGTCTTAACGGGTGTTAAGATGAAATTTCAGCGCTCAGGCGTCTTACAGTAGCGTGCCTCGTTGGTTTTCGAGTGCGGACTGGGCCTTGCCCCGCTCGCATCGGCTGTTGGTGGTATTTTATCCACGGCATATGACAATGCACTCCTGTCGCGATTGTTTTTTCCACCCCATTCCGAAGGCAATCCGCATCCGCGGCACGGCCCGAGTGCTGTGAATCGTGATAAGAGAGCTGGAGGAGGAAAGGTGGGGATGGAGAGAAGGAAGCCCCGTGAAGTCGGTGGTTTCAAAGACAGACATTGAGGGACACCTCTCGGGAACGCCGAGGCGGGGGTGCAGGGAGGAGGGGGCAGTGGGAATGGGTGGTAGGCAGGGCCCCGCGTTAAGATGGAGGGCTCCGCAGACGGCGTGGGCTGGAGAGCTGAACGCGCGCGGCTCCTTGGCTCCGCGGACGTAAGGTCCCGGGAGGTCGTCGCGAGACATGAGAGACAGGAGTCCGAGACCAGGCGTTCCAGCTGCACCATTGGCCCCGAGTTTTTGGTGTTAACCAATCGCATAGCTGGCATTGAGGCCTCCCGCCTATCCCTACGTGGAATTGGAGCTCCCGCCTAGTGGGTCTAAGACGCGCTATCCCCTCCCACGCCCCTCACCAGAGGGAAAGCGACCCAGACGGAAAGGGCGAAAGTGGCAAGGCAACCCAAAAGGACCTCGGATCGCTGGCACACTCCTCCATCTTGCCTCTTAATTTTCCACCATCAATATGGGGTGCCGCCGAATCCATTCCAAGCTACCTTCTGGGCTTCATCATCCGATTTTCCGTCGCTTCCATCTGCTATTTGAAGGCCTTGATTAGGTGAAATATATTATTTCTGATGACCAAACAGAGTAGTTCTGTAAACGTAAATTGCTTCATTATTGTTACATACACGGTGAGGCCTACCCATTGGTGATAAGCTCCAAATCATGCGCCAAATATTTCCAAGCAGGCGAAGCGCTAATACCAATAACTTATCCTGGACGGTGGGCATTGCAATGACTCATTTTAATTCGACACAGAAAGTTGATTCGTTTAAAAGGAGTTTAATTCGAGGGATGGTGATAACACTCATCTCGCTCGTATCTCTTCAAGGAAAAACATTTACCATGCTAGTAATTTCCATGTCAGGATACATTTTCCCAGAAACTTAATGATAATGACGGAAATCGCAGCTTCAGTAGTAAATTTCCCCAGGCATTCAGAATCGTACCCTGGACCCTCTGGCTTGGTTCCATTGCCCTTAACGAAAAATATCCATGTATTGCCATATAGCAGGTTTTCATGTTTATTTGACACAATTATTGAAATTGATTTTTCCGATAAATTTCAATCACTTTGGGATTTCATTCACTCATATTTTTATGCTGTAATCGTCAGGTTTCTCTACGGAATATACCTCTATTCTACTCTTCTCTCAGCTTATTGCTTTATTTTCATGTATTTTCCCTGTACTTTTATATTGTCCCACAGTTGCTTTCTTTTCCTTCCCCTTCTTGCTTTCCCTCCACCCTTCCTTCCATTCCTGTAGTTAGTTAACAATCTCTTCTCAGACATGTCTCATCCAGTTCTTCTTTTTTCTTCAAATTATTTCCATTTATTATTATATTTCCGTAGTCTCTTTCTCGCATATTCTCCTCAAAACCTTCTCATTTTTCACATTATCTTTTCAACTCACTTTTTCCATCTTCCTCCCTGTCCACATATCTAGGACTTCTAGTCTTTTCTTATCTTCCTTCGAAATTGTCCAAGTCTCTCAACCATGTAATGCCACACTCCATGTATAACACTTTGCTAGCCTCCTCATCAGTTCTTTGTTCATCGGTCCGCAGATTAGTTTCCTTTTGCTTTGAAATCCTTTTGCCATTACCATTATTCTTCTTATATCTATAGAACAAGTCATATCTTCAGTTATCATACTACCTAGATAATTGAACCTCTTGTTCAATCCATTTTCCTTCAAGTCTCTATCTTTCCTCCAATAACCATGTACTTCGTTTTCTTTTTGTTCATCTCCATTCAACATTCTAAACACTTGTTGTTAAGGTCTTCTAACGTTCTTTTTTAATCGTCTTTGGTTTCAGCTGAAACTGTCATATCATGTGCAAGTCTTATACACTCTACTCTTTTCTCTCCTAAACATACTCCACCCTTGTCATCTATAATTTTAAAAATTAATTCTTCCAAATATATGATATATTATATTGGGGATATGTACCACCCCTGTCTTACACCTCTTCCCAAATCAATCTCTTCTTTCATTTCTCCTTCAACCCTCACTCTCGCAGTTTGGCCTAGATAAAAGTCTTTAATAAATCTAATTTCTTAGCAGTCAGTTCTTCGCTTTATTACTATAACTAATAGTCTGTCCCATCTTACTTTGTCGAACGCCTTGTCTAGATCTTTGAAAACTATAGTACATATACGTTTCTCTCTTTCTTCTTATATTTGTCTCCACTTACTCTATACAATCCTATAGTATCTTTAGTTCCCATCCCTTGCTTAAACTCAAACTGTTCTTCGCCAATTGCAGTACTCAGCCTTCCATACAACCTTCTGTCAATTCTTATTAGTAGCATTTTAGCTGCAAAAGATGCCAAACGTTTCGTCCTAAGTTATGCGCATCTTTTACTGTTTTTCTTCTTTCTGTTGATATCATCACTATGTCTCTAAAATATTTTGGCCATTTTCCTACATCGTATATCTCATTATACACTTTAGTAGTTCCTTCTCTCTTTCTTCATCCAATGCTTTTTTCAATTCAGTTGGGATTTCGTCATTCTCAGTTGCTTTTCCATTTACATTGTTTTTTTAAACTCACTCTTCAATTTGTTGTATTCTCTTCCATCATATGTCACTTGGCTTTCCTCTTTTAGTTCTCCCACTTTAGGTCTATCCTCCCAAGCATACAACCACTCTATATAATCTTTCCAGTACCTCTTTACTAATCTTCCATCAGTTGTTTCTAACATCCGACCACTACTTCCTCTTATTTCCTAAACTGTTTATCCTATGGCCTCTTTGTGCATCCTATTTCTCCCCTTTTTCCAATTTTTTTGTGGGATGGCATTTGATAAATTTGACCAAAGATTTCTTGTAATCCTAGTGAAAAAATTCTCCATGAAGACGGCTTTACGAATGGAAATCACTTCCATGACAGTAGCCATCGCTCGCAAGCGGCACTTCGATGAGTAAGCACGGACTTGTATTGCCATTGGTATTGCTTGATAAAAGGATAGTGGTATTAATGCTTGAAAAGAAAATACAATTGGTTCAATTTTTTCTGAATATGAGATTTCAATTCTACAATGGAACCGCATCACAGCCCGTGAAATATGTACATCCAAATTTAGCATTGGGAATTATATATAAATCAACGAATTAAATACCCAGTTTGGTCTTGTTCAGACTTAGAGTGAGAAAAAAAGAGTACAACGAGAATAATTGAGCCAAAAGTCTGACACCAGTGACTCATATATTTTACAAGTTTAAAACCCTGAAGAAACAGGCTAAATTATTGGCGAAGTAGCCAAGAAGTAATGAGTTAATGATTAAATCGAAATTAATATATTTTTTATATTTAATGAAAACAATAAATAATACCAGTGAAAACAATAAATAATTTCTAAATGTCAAAGATTTCTTTGTAGACAGCGTCTTGGCGAAGCAGATGGAGCTGTAACAAAGCAGTTCTATTCGTGATACATGTTTTTTAAAAATGCTTGCGCCAAGGCTGTCAGTAAAGAACGTATATGTGATCTCACCATTAACTGGCCCACATCTGCATCACTCAGCAACTAAATCATGCGCACATACGCGGAGCCTTTTATGTATTAGATTAACACTGATGATATATTATACACACATGCATGAGATATTTCATACATACAGTGATGTCACGTTGCTATAAACCTGTAGATCAGAGGAGAAGGTTAGATTTATGGACGCAATCACTGATTACGAATTTACCAATTTGCGAAGTGATAATATAAGAAGCGAGTTCTAACTGTTGGTAATATGGATATTTTCTCAGGTTATACTTTATTTGGGATTAAAAGTGTTGATCATATCAATTTTTTAAAAGTTTTGTGGATTGTTGCATTTGTGATAAAATTAGAATGTGAGTATACAATACTATTATTTTCACTATTTATACAGTTTTTTTTAAAATTCATATGATATTTTTACCATTGAATGGTGTTTGTGTGATATATTATTATTACGGTGAACTATACAGAGTAAATTGCACAAAATGCTGTTTTACAATGGTAATTCACTTAATTATTATACTTCTTTTTTAAATTTATAAATTAAGATACAATTTTAGTAACCACATGGCCAGTTCCGATGTAGTATTCATTATTTCAATTCAAAGAATTCCAATCGAAGCAATAAGAATATCGGCCGGTACTCTGCGCCATTCTGTGGTGCGCACCACCCGAGATTTTGTCCCATAACAAAATGGGGAGAATCAAATAGGTGTGCTACAGCATTTTATCTCATTGACCTAACATTAAACCAAAAGCACTCAATAATTTTGAGAGTATATTCTGGATGGTTTCGCTCTTAAGCTCCGCTGTTAGATTGCATGCGTATAAGCCAGTATAATAATACAATTATGAAACTAAAAAGCCATGTTTCTCTGTCAGTATTCGGAAATTCCTTTCCCATAAGGAAATGCATGTTCTGAGTTCATCTTATTCGCTAATACCTGAGTGGCTAGGGAAAGGCCCATAACCATCGCAGTAGATGTAGAGGGTGCTTGCTATGGTGGTCAATGCTTAAAGCTGCGGATGCCATCTTAGTCCCCTCAGATTTACCCTAGCGTCTTGCGGCTAACCTGCTAATTTTGTAATTTTGATGATATTTTCCATCGAGAATTCAATTGCAATTAGCATGCATATACTTTTAAAAATGCATTCTTCCTGTAGGTATATTATTTTATTTATCTGATTTATAATTATCAGTATTCCAAAAAACAGTAAAATCGAGTATAATCAATAGCTCAAAGAAACTTTTGTGTTCTATGAGTCACTTGCCTTAAATTTATTTACAAAATGACGTAGATGTTATTGCTGTATGACCTGTAAGAAGGCCATTCCTCCGTGTTTTCCCAAGACCTATAAATGATAGAACTAGGGAAGCAATATGGAGGATATCTTGGTTGTTTGGCAATTAGGCGTCATGCCCTATTAATCTACCTCAACGCCCATAATGAATCAATTGGGAATGTAATGTAGCTCTTTTCGTAAGGGAATAAACTATGTTTATAGAACACTTCTTGGGTGGAGAGTGAGTTCAGCTGAATGAAATGTCAAACAAGCAGACGGTGGTATTTTGTTGTATTGAGTATGCTATGAGGAAAAATTACAAATATCGAGTCTGAATACTACCGATACCTATTTGGAAAAGATAATAAATTTCAATCGGGCATGTATAAAGAGAGAAAGGGATTTTAGCTACAGCTTTTGAAGGATTTGCAGACTGGGAGAAGAGAAGAGGAAAGTGAAGGGCGAAACTGATAGATGAAGTCGAAGAAGGGGGATACAATGGGACCAAGGAACAGGCGAGGTGTAGATACGGATGAAAGCAGCAACGTTAGATGAATCCTATTACTCGGAAAAGCACCTTGTGATGATGATATGGAATTACAGACAACTTGTGGATTGTAAATTATTCTTAACAACACTTAATTGAAACTTAGGAAATTGGAACCATCAAGATTATGACATACGTCCAAGTTGTAGAAAATTTGATAGATAGAAATATGTCCGAACAGGAGAATCAAACATTATAAAAGCGGCATCTACATGAGGGATTTATATATTTTTTCACGCTAAAACACTATCTTCTAACAATCATGAATTATGAATCACGAATTATAAAATTCATCCATAAAGAAATGGTAGACCTAAGCTACCTGTATCTATAAATACATTCAGTCAAATTCTGTAATGCTTGACGGGGTTACTTTAGCAACTACATATAATCAATGAGTAAGACAAGCGATTCCCTGCAAGTAGTGATACAATAGAGGCATTGCCGAACTCGTTACTTCCATTGATGGCAATTGCAATAAGTAAAGTCGCCTTAAATGCTGTACTAAAACAAAGGGAGAGTGGAAAATTTTCCCAAAATTCCCTCAAAAAACTGTTCACTAAATTAAGTGACATATTGATTTAATTATGGTAAAATAAATCTCTGGCGTAGTACATTTACTTATAGAGTATCTTACTAGGTTGTGGATTGATTCTCATCTCTAGCAGATATCATGTCGTTGTTTTCCATATTAATCTTAGGGTAATAATCGAATATTATTTTGATACCTCAACTCATATAGGTTTTAATTTTCACGAATTAGCAGCAATAGCCTTTGATCATAATTTAATTTAACCATTCTTATAATTCAGAAATAAATCGAAGATTGGTTTACCATAGCTCTCTACTCCTCTTTAGTTTCAGAGTAACGTTTTATTCCTTCATAACTCATTATTTTGAAATCCTTCATAATTTTCTTCATGTATCCTTGATTTTCATCTGTAGTTCCTTCAATTCGTAGTAAACTTCATTATTCTTTTAATGTGGCATTTATTTTTCTCAAAATGTTTTCCGTTTGTGTATCTTATGCTTCTCGGAATATTTAATGTCTTTTTCTTCCCTGCTTAAGTTTTTTGCGGTGCGAGTGTCCCTCTTGGCCCATGTTTTCTCCATGATTCTATATTAAGACTATCTATTGTTTTTCAGTCTTTTCAACTGCCATTACTGTCCACACTTTATTGCTTTACAAGAGTATGTCCCTTGCATATTTATTGTCTAGTGACTCCTAAATACACGGTGGTGTTGATATTACCCATGCTGAGCAGGCAAAATTTCTTCTCTCTCTCTTCAATTTTTGCCAATCTCCCCAAAAAGTGTTGATATCTCAGAAAGCTGCGAATTCTCGTAATTAATCATTCGAAGAAATGATTTCCTGACATATGTTTTTCGCAACATAATTGGCAGCCGAAGATTTACCAACATTTCATGTCAAGGATTGAGAAAACTTTTGAACGATTATGATTTCAGATGCATTCGTATTCAATCAATTGCGTAACTTTGAAGTTAGTTCCAACCCATCAAGCGCGCTTGGACTGTTAGTGCGTTTAGCTTTTTTCTGTCTGATAATTTTTCTTTTAGTAATGAAACTCAGTAGAAGAGGTCTTTATGACTTTACATTTAGTATTATTACTAAGTAAAACGGTTAGTAATCAATGGGGGTTTCCGGTCGAAGCTTGAGTCAGGTTGTGCATTTAATCGGCTCTAATACACTTGTTTTGATGAATACTCTTGAATTAATTTTAGAATGAGGTTAGATTTTATTTCAGGAATCGTTACAGGATATTATTCCTACCTATCACTGCATAAGTCTAACTATCGAATTTAAAAATAAGCTTAAAAATTTTTTGTAAGCTTCTGCTGAAAAAATGGAGGACCTTTAATTTGCTTTTTTAATGGCAGGTTTCCTCTTTTTCATGACCGTCAGGCCTTTCATAAGAATAGTTGATGTAAATTAATTAGAATATTTAATGTTTGCAACTTTTGATTTTGAACAATCCTCCTGATATGTGACTTCACTTTCGAACTTAGTTCTCTAATAATAACTAAAAATCGCTCATGGCAAAGTGAGCATATTGTCTCACTAAGCTGCTTAACCTTCCCCTACGTGACGAATGGATGATGATTAACCTGCAATGCGGGACCAAAATATAGGAGCGTTAAACCAGGCGTCTATTATTATTTTAGAATGAGGGAATTTAAGCATTAAAATTTTTGATTTTTGAAAATAATTTTGTGAAAATCACAAAATCATGCTGGAGGATGATTCAGCTCACCCCTCTAATGTTGCTTTCCTTAGCCCTGCTCATTACTTCAGTGTGGTATGATCACTGCCACCTGCTTCTCGCACATTGAACAAGTTGCTATTCTATTATTGCTATAAATATGAATTCCTTTCAGTTATTCCGCATTTTTTTATTTCAGCAGGTGTTGCCAACTTTATCATTATTTTATTCAAGTCTCTTTCAGTGGCATATGAGTGGCTTTTTTGCATCCCATCATTTTGACTTATCTCCACTAATACGTAGCACTAGCGGACCAATTAATTTGTTTCTGATGCAGCATAATTAGTACCTTTGACTGTATATGATTTTTTTATATTTTACCAAGTTAGGGGTTTTTTTGGCATACGATTCTAGAATTAGGCCTCTTTTTCGATTCATATTTTTATTATGTTCCATAAGAAGTTAACATAGATTTTTTAGCCCTGAAACCTCCAACTTCTAGTTCTTGTCTCGATGAAAGAATTTACCTCCTTTTGTCGTCATGTGTAATGGTATTTTTTATCCTTTACGATTGTAACTGTGAGTAGATTGCGGAAACCACTGTGGTAGTCATATCACACTGCTTTGCTTGGCTACAATTTATTCCTGATTCATTTATTTTTACCCATGGTTTCTGCCTAGCTGCATTATCTAGCCTTCTCGATTTTTGAAACGGATCATTCACTCCTTTTGAAATCACATGGTCTCATTTTTACGCATTTTTCTTATTTTGCATATGCTCCTTCTCTTTCTCATGGCCATCGGGTGACATCCTAATGGCGATACCCAATCGATTATTTCATACACAAACGAGCACACAACAAAAGGAGAAAAAGAAGAAGGTGAAGTCCCCACTCTCCTCCTGCCGACCAGTAAAAAACCCGTCTGTGCACCGAATACCTCCAGGATATGCATTTGGAATTCCTGTATCCGAACGCCTATCGCTTTCATAAAGCACACAAAACACTCTCTCGCTCTCTCATAAACCGTCTACCCTCTCAACCCACAAGTCCCCCACACCAATCCTACCCTCGCTGTCTTCCTCCTCTCGTACCACTCCCAATCTCTCCGTCCACTTTCCCCCTCGTCCTTTTCACCCATTTCTCCGCAGAGATTCTCTTTCTTTCTCCTTCTATCTTTCTCCTCCTTTACTCACCCCTCCTCTCTCTTTCCTTCCTCCGTTGCCCTCTCTCTTTGCCTCCAACCTCCGTGCGTAATTGCACGAAAATGACCTCGTCACACCGGTTTTTCCCACTGCCGGGTCGGACAGTGACCGGAGAAAAGCTGCTCGCTTCTCCATCCTCTCTCGCCGACGGGGATGAAGAAAGTGGGGAAAGGCGAACGTGGAATGAGGAAGACGCAAGGAATAAGGAGAGGAAGCGGCAAAAGAGAGAGAGGGAAGAAAGGAGAAAGTGGTTGGTTTTTTATGATCGAGCTCGCACAGCGTCAGGCTCTCGCACATGAAGCGATGCCATGGCTTTGCGTTTGGAGGAGAAAAAGGTAGAGAAAGGGTTTAGCGGCGGAATCTCAGGGGCACTTGGCAGTAAACACAAAAGTGGAAGGGTAAAATGGATTAAGGACTTATAGGCGCGAGTTAGAGCCTTAGCGGCCTACTCGCCGATTCCTCCGTCACTCCCTCTGTTTTGGAATTGCAAAATTCTAGATCGTCGGTGTTCAAGGCTCGTAGGGATGTTCAGGAAAGCTGTCTTGTGAGGGATTTTCTTATTTTATTTTAAAAGTTGAATCCATTTGTTCCGTTAACAATACTGCTGTTTGGAGTTGCTCCTTTTGCTTGAGTAGGGAGGAGTGGTGGTATTGGATGGAAGACGGTGGAAGACTTAGGGAGAAACAGAAAGGGGTACGAAGGACCGGCAGTGGTTGAATCATGACTCAAGACATGCCTGTCTCTTTCAGCCACTGCAAAATTTGGTCTGAGTGTTTTTGTGCCCTAATAGGAGCCCTGATATTAAGGGTAAATGCCTATTAGACTGATACAGTAAATGGAAAAAATGTGACTATTTTGTCGAGTTATTTCTCCGGGGAATGGGTTTGATTGATGATAACGGAGAGGTTGACTTCCATGTGGCTTTTCAAGCGGACTATTGTACAGGTTAAAGTCCAATTACTTGGCTTTGTGTGGCGTACCTGTAGCTACTGATATAGTTATTTTTCATCTAAGCATTACATGTTTTTATGCGGTTCGTAAGAGGCTATTCGCCTTGTATAGAGTCTATGGTTTCAAGAATCGAGCAAGAATATTGCCTTATTATGCTATTGTAATCATTAGTTAGAATTTGTCTTCCTAATTATGGTATATATATAAATTTTTCATTTTGCATTACCATCTTGGGGTCATGGTGGCTATTGAGACAATCGCCATTTTTTTAAAAGCTGGTCATCAGTCCTCACTGCAAGCGTTACGAATCTGTGTGCTTGCTCTGTCGTGACTTTTAATTTTAATATGTTTTGGTAAGTTTTTCATGTTATTTCTCAGAAGAAATTATGGAATTTCTTATGAACAGAAGAAATAATCGACGAAATGGTCGATCAAAAGTAATATTTAGCTTTGATGTGCAACATACTTTAGACATTTTAGAGAGCACTTATGTGGCCTATATCCTATCTAAGGTACTCAAATCTTAAACTTACTTGATAAAGTGTACACCCATAATCTTGTCTCTATAAGATATAAATCGCATATTTAGAGTCAAGTCGTATGGAATACGACATAGTTGGGTGCGTTAACATTAACTCAGATAAAAGGATCTGGAACTATACATTAAGAATTAACGGAATTGCGTATAAAAGTAGATTTATGGGAAACGCGAACTGCAAGTAGTTTCTTACTCTTTGAGGAATGCTTCACATGTTTGCTCACCTGATTATCTTATCAATTCATTATCAGATAATGAAAAAGATTCTTAATCGTAATATTACCGCCATTTGGATATGTTTTTCAGATCTTGGAAATAACCGTAATTCACCCACAACCATGCTCTGCTAGTTCATTGTGGCTAAATTCAATTATATAATGATGGTACAAGGTACGCTTAGATCTCTAGATATGGGTGCGAGAAAAAATTCGAGACAATTTTTTTATGCAAAGCTGATTTTCCGTAGAAATGAAAAGAAGAAAGTGAGATCTTTCAGATTTGATAGACTGCAGTATGAATAATAATACTTGAAATGGTCTTAACAATTAACAGCCTTACATAAGGGCTGTCGGTAACAATCGAAAGAAAATAGTATAGTGGAAGACCGTGAAGGGATGTTGTACACAATGCGATGTGCAATGATGAACAAAACTCTGAATGACGAAAAAGATTAATGGTGAATATTCCTAATACAGACGTTTCTTTTTGATAAACACGGGGCCTCCACTATTCCCTGTCCACCGCTTTTCCTATTTACCCTTAGAGTTCATTTCCCGTTATACCCCGCCAAAGGATAGACCTCTTGTCCTCGCGGGATTCTCTACTTTATTTTACCTTGAAGTCGCTTGTTGTAGATTTCTTAAAGATACCAGGACAATCGAACCTGGAAATGAAGGTACAGCCGAAGGGTCTCAATTAGTTCAATGCACTATATTTTGAATCGTTTTGTGCATAGGCGATTATTAGGCAATACCTAATTGTTTCTTCTATTCCTACTCTCAGAATTGCCCACGCTTCTTCATATTTCTCCCTGATTAGATTGTGGCAGCTGTATCTCTCTGCAGATATGGAAACCGCATTTAATGACTGAATGCCCTTTTACTTTATTTA
The DNA here is from genome assembly GCA_963169105.1 of Ceriagrion tenellum. Lineage (NCBI taxonomy): Eukaryota > Metazoa > Arthropoda > Insecta > Odonata > Coenagrionidae > Ceriagrion > Ceriagrion tenellum. The sequence continues at coordinate 43,549,576 of OY720633.1, read as the reverse complement.
CTACCTCCATTTTTTTCAATTTGGGGATGGCATCAATGATGAAGATACCAATTTTTTTCCGATAGCACGTAAGTTCATTTTCCATCGTCCTATTTTCAAAAGATTATTGCCTTGAGGAAAAATGCTATACCTTGCAATGTTTATGGTTGATAAGTTCTGCTAATAATTGATCGTATATACATCATCTAGCGTCCAGCGTGTATTCATTCTGAATTGCCTTGCTCTTTACATAATTAAAGAATGGCATTGATTGTGTTTTGATCCATGACTCTCTGGTAGTGCAATGCTGGTTAATATATTATTGTAAATTCCTCCAATTTTTTCACATGAAATTTCTTTTTACTGTCATTTTAATGAGTTTAAATAACGTTTAGATCCTTAGTTTGTTTTCTTAGTTTATTCTCATTCCCTTTTATCAGAAGACATGACGAAAAAGAAAAATCTCTCAGTAATTTCCACACTTAAAACTTTTATTCCCGACCTAGGTTTCGATTGCCTTGCAATCATTTTCAAATGATTGTAATCGAAAGGCAAGGCAATTGAAACCTAGGTCGGGAATAAAAGTTTTAAGTGTGGAATTTCCCACGAGATTTCTCTTTTTTGTCATGCCTTCGGTAACATTATACAAAGTTACGCCTTCAACCATTAAGTTTACCCTTTTATCAGGTTATATAAAAAGATTTATGACAGCGAATCTGATCATTTGAAAGCTGTGACAATAAAGAAGAGTTCCTTTTGCCTCAGTTGTGCATTCAAACTCGTTGTTTGTGCTTGATAATCTCGTGTTTTCTAATCATTCCGTTAGTCATTACATCATCTTGAGTTTTCGGTGTAGCAAAAACCGCCATCGTAAGTGTGCGGTGAAATGTTTCCGATCCTTGTAAATTGGTGGAAGAAAAAAAGATTGACAGGTGTTGTAGTGGCGAGCTCTTTCTTTGCTACCCCAAGGTCTTGATATTTTTTAAATGAATTTGTGCTCTGGATCCGAAGTAGCCACGTGCCCATGCTATTAAGATCCATTGTATTAAAAGTTCCTTTGTGGAAATATCCCAAATATGCGAGTAATCTGTTAGTTTCAGGGAGTAATATTTAGAAATAACGAATGTCATAGTAGTGTCGGTGATGCATAGGGCCAATTTTTCCTGTGATGCATAAACTCCAGATTGGATCAAAACAGACATTAAATAATATTTTTCTAACTTTTGCAAAGAAAAATGGATTTTTTTACCATTGTCACAAATTTCCTGTTCTTGAGCACGGTAGCCTGACGTCTTTCGAAGTAATTGATATGAATGAACCATATTCATATCTGATGGTTGAGGTAGGAGTGAATTTACTACCGATATGCATGGTAAACAAGTTACCATAAAAAAGTAAATATTTTGGAAGGTTTTACTGTACAAATATTTAAAATGGCGGCACGGCAATAGAGCTGCAGAGAGCTTTGGTGGGTTTTGATTATGTTATGCAGCGGAAAGAGGTTTTAATGAGATCATGTACTCTTTCCATTCATCTCTTTCCTAGTGGTGAGCTGACTTTTCCCCTACAATAAATTTAGTTATATGGGCTCAAATATTTTTGATGTTACAATCCATTACTACTCAATTGCACGGGTAGTGAAACTTTTATATTCTAGAATTAGATTAAAACACACGCATAGGTATTTGTGTACTCAGCGCTTGTGAAATGATAGCGTGAAAATGAGGAACGATGACATACGAAGTGAGAGAGTTATGAACGAATGTGAGTGGTTACTTCCTGTTTTAAGATAACTGGGAAATAATTAGTGTGCTTCTTTGCCATGCTCAATCTGAGATTGTGTTTAATATTGTAATCGGAAGATGAGTGAAAGATGGATAAATGCACAAATCTCTAGGAAGGCCATGGCTGAAAAAGAAGGCACCCATCTGTAAGTTGTCAAGAGTTTCACGGAACGACAAAGTGAAAGTCTCTGGAGCAAGAGTTTTAATTAGCAAATGCTAAAGTGGTAGAATGGGATTTTATGGTGGAATAAATGAAAATGAATCCTTATTTGGTGGGAGGAAAACAAAATATTAGCCGTTGGCCTGTGCCTATCCCTGATGAGGTGATCTTGAAGGGTATCTTTGTTTGATTATTTATTATTTTGTAATTTTTTAATGATGAAGAAAATAGCGATTTTGGATAAGCACGGTACTATGAGAAAAATAGAAGTATTGGTGGAGCATTTCATAAATGGGTATTACACAATCAAAAGAAGAAGTTTTATAAGCGTTAACTTCCTTCAAGTTGTAAATTACAATCCATTTTCGCCAGAAAACGAAATTGTTAAATTAACTTGTACAGCCTTTCTTAGTATATCGGCCTAGTTCTCAATGAGTAACCGTCATTTTCATGTTTTTCACCTCGAAAAACACGGTTGACCGTTGAAACCTAGTGCTGTGTAGTAGACTGTTTTGAAGAAATAGTAATTCAATTTTTTTTTCATGCGAAGAGATAACACTTCCACGAAGTTTAGCCTGAAAAATTTTGTTTTATTATTATGCATAACTTTTGTTGAAGTATAAAACATACTGACAAAAATATTACTATAACCATAGAGTAATTCTGTATGCTATCACATGACTTGGCTTCGCCGGATAGATAATCAGTGGGTTAGACATTACTTTCCATAAAATGGAGGTTTATTTTTGTGAAACCGTCATTAAATACTAGCTTTAAAGTAATGGAACCACTTTGTTGCACTTTTTCTCTGAATTTCTCTGAACCAGGTTGAACTCAAAGAGTGTATACGCTTTTCAGCATTTTTAACTTATGAAACAGACCTGCACACTCTAAGTTGGATTTTGGGATGTTGTTAAGCTGTTTTCATGTTCCTTGCGTTTCGGTAATAAGCCATGATACGGCTTTGATCAGTAAGTCATCATCAAATGATACGCTTCAAAACCCATTTGAGCTATTGGTTCATCAAAGTCAACGACATTTCATTTCAGCATTCAGGGCCTTGCAGCGCTAAAATTCTCGTTTTTCGTTCCTCTTTATTTAGTAAATTTTAGAAAAAATAAGATTCTACAATTATTTTTGTAAGTCTGCAGACTATTTTACGGTTATGTTTTTAATGGGCACATTTTCCGCCATTTCGTCCAAGTTCGGCGCCATTACTCTTGAAGCAACACATTTTGACTTCAGTTTATGTAACCACTTGCAAACGACTCCAAGACGGATTAGTGCATATATTTCATTGTCATTTAATTCCCTCGGAGTATTTTTCCTGAACAACAGTTTTTCGGGAAAATACCAGTAGTATTAAATAGTAGTGTTATTACTACTCATATGGAACCCTTTCTCGCATTGCCATGCAAGGAAGGGTTGTTTTATTCACAACAGGCAGATGGGAACGTTCTTTCATATGTAGGTAGAATATGGACCAAAAGACATTGACGGTGGAATCACTTTAACGTCTGTCTCCATGGAATAAATATACCTTTGCCCTTTTCCCGCTGCCAATTTAGGCATGGCCTAATTGCACTGAAGTCAGTGCAATTTAGTCATCGCATACGCCTCTTGGTATTGACTATAAAAGCTTTAAGGTACCGAAATCGTTAAAAATAAGAAAGGAAGAAGTTACTACACCGAAATCAAGAACTTCAATGGATTTCTTTAACTTAGGGCATTAGTAGTTTTGACTACTCGTTTCAAGATAGGTATATAAAGTTAAGTGTTCAACAACTTTTAAATACTGAATCCTTAAAATTTCCCTGACCTTTTCAATAAGTCGAAAAAATTCTGTTTATTTTTTGCTAAATAGTCAAACCTTTTCATCTCAATACTCGTTTTTTGGCTAGATCCTACCGATTTAGGCCGATAAATGAATGTCACTCCTGGCAACTGGTTGTTTTCGCCAATTCCTTCCATATCCATTTCTTTTGAGTCATATTGATATATTATATATTTCTTATAATTCCCTATCAGTACTGTCTTTAATTACTTTCATCATTTGTTTCTCAGTTCATCCCCCTTCTCCAGCTATGTTATAAAGTGGATTAAACTCTCTGAAAAGTTCATAAAATTCTAGTTGCTGAAGCATATGTATTCTTATCCTTCTCGCGTCATTTTCTTTGCATGAACAGGTCAGCTTATTTTGTCCGCTGTTGGGTCGTATTAATAGAAACGCATTAGTCTGGTAACATTTGCGTTTCAAACATTTTTATCGAGATAATTTTAATTTTATTATTTCGAGAGTTTTTTTGGCTTGACTCCTTTCCAAGAAAGAATTAAAGGCATTTTAGATGACTGATTCTGTGATAATGAGCATCAAGAACTGTGAACGATAAATTCTAAAACATTACGGAATACAAGGCTGAAAAATATAGAATGAGAATAGTATTTTCAATTTTTTCATATTATTTTCGGGTTCCGACGCGTTTGATTGGTTATGTGCTTAAACAGCAAACGTGATATTTACCCAAAGTTACGACAAGCAGTATTAAATAATCGCGGAAACCTAAACCATGATGTGAACGCTCAATTGTCGCCATTCATGGTAACTTTTTCTACCCGGAACAAGTATCTACTCAGATCCATTATCCGAATGCACGTTAGTATTAATGGTCATGCGATCAAACCTCATCATCTTCATGTTTTCGGTCGGTGATGAGAAAGAAATATGGTGGACGATATAGGTGGAACATACCGGTTGTGCCATTGAAGACAGCTACAAACGCGGATAGAACTGAAGAGCGTTTAATGTAGAGTTCAGGTGACAGAAGAGCGACCGGGGAATTTGGCCCAAAGATTATTTCCACTGGTTTTCTACTTAATGAAATACCTCTTCCAACTACATATTGTAAATGTAACTTCTTATTCTAAAATGCAGCGTCACTTTCACCCAATTTATTTTGCGAATTGTGTTGTTTGTCCTTACTATTATGCGGTGAGCCCTGAAAATAGACCTACCTGACTTGACCTCATTAGCCAGAGAGAGAGTTTTCATTTAAGGAGATCTCCCTTTAAATGTTTACGAATCCATGTTGTTTATATTTGAGTACCCTAAGTAAGAGAGTCTCATACATCGTAAAACTCAACCACAACTTGTGATCATTTTTTCATGCCATTCAGGGATATTTTTGTGTGGAAGAAAACAGTTGTTGTTTAAGACTTTTAGGAACCAATTACTTAAACAACGTTGGCATTTCGTTTGTCGGTTGGCATCCGCGCCTTCAAAGCGCAAAAACAGATGAGCTTTGAAATCAAGCCATTGATGGCCTCTAAATTCGAATCTGTGAAGTGGCAAAACTGACGGATAGGTTTTTAGACTGCTGCCGCAGCTGGAATTGAAAATTGGAGGTGCTCGGGAACGAATGACGAATTGTAAGACATCAAATCAAATATTAGACATATTTTGCAGAATATATATACCTTATTTCGTGCATAGCTAAACATATTCCACTTCTGGAAGTTATTGCCTTTTGTTCTACGTCAGAAAATTGGAAATTAAACATTTTAAGATAGCAAAATTGCCAGAAAATTTTACTTTCTTACTTACTTGAAATACAGTCTTGCTTTCCTCCCCTCTCATGGAGAAATTATATTCCATATATCAGCTTTGTATATTATGTCGTCCGCGGCCATTAGTTCCAAACAATATACAAGGCATGAGGTGCCTACAGATGATGGTGATTTAAAGGTCTTCGAAGCGTCATTCGAGAGAGATTGAGGTTGCCCTTTCCGTGGAAGTACCTTCAGTGATTTCGAGCTGTTTTTCAATTTAACAAATTATTTCCTTATGTTTTCTTTCATTACAACATTAATTGAGGTATCCCTTATTGAACAGCCACGTTGTCATTCTTTAATTATGCTTCAGTCGAAGATCAGACCGGTACTCCACCCAACTTTCGGAGATGATTCACCCTTCTTCATTAAATCATGAGTTGCCTCTCTGAAATTTCCCGTAGATTAATTTTATTTTATCAGTCTTGAAATTCTCTTATTCATACCCCTCGTCAACTCCTAAGGATTTTATAGTAGCCAACTTATGGTTAGTCCAATGTGGGTTGAGAGTTACCCTCTGCCACACGCTGTCAAGTTTTCCGGAGAATGGATGGATGTTGACGGATTCAGGCGCGAGGAATGTCTCCGCGTGGTATGGGCCACTGAGATGGTGCAGGGAAGAGTGCTTTCGGTGCACGGAGGAGATTGGTGGGGGTGGGTGGAGCGGCATGCCGAAGGCGCGGAGTGGTGCAGAGGCTGGCACCGCTTAGTTTTTTCCGTGTGGGCGACGTGTTGGGTGTGTGTCTGTACGTCTGTCTATGTGGGTGGGTGGCTTAAACCACGGAATGGGTTATGGCTTAAAAGGGAAGTTGAATATCAGGGGGGGGAGGGTTGGTGTGCAGAGGGCGCGAGCCAGTGTCCTGCGGAAGAGCCGAAAGAGAGTCGTGTCGGCCGGCGGAGGGGAACGAACAAACGTGGAGTGAGGGAAGGGGACCAGGAGGGGAGGACAGGGAGGGGTGTGAGGGCTTTGTGCACGAGGAACACGGGTATGGTGTGAGGGAGGGGTTTTTGGGTTTGAGTGGAGGTGAGGCTGGAGGGGGCGGCGGAGTGTCCAGGGCGTGCTTTTTTGTATATAGCATAGGGGAAGCGAGAGAGGGGAGGGACAAGCGGTGTGCTTGCCTGGAAGGGGGGCGGAACGTGGATGTCGGAAAGGGGTAGGGAAGAGAGGACCCCTCCCCCCTCACACAGCCAAAAGGGGTGAGCCCTCTCGCCCAATGGTGTACGGCGCCGGATGTGACGTGAGGCAATGACGTCATAACTCTTTCCCACCCTTCGGAAAAAATACCCTCTCTCTCCCTCCCCTTTCCCCTCGATTTCACGTCTGCCTCCTCCTCCGCTCTCTCCCCCATATCCCCGTCCACCGGGGTCAAACTTGCCCCCCCCTCCTCGCCTCAAACGAACCACTACCTCCCCCACCCTCTATGAAGCACATCCCCCTAAAAAAGGCCCATCCAGCATAACCCCCTCACCCTCCCCCCAAGCCGATAAAAAGATTCTCCCCACCCCTTTGAAAATATCCTCCCCCCTCGTGGATTTTTTTATTCAGCCCCCTCCCACCATCCTCCCCCACCTTTCCCTCCCACTCCGTATCTTCGGTAATTTTTTCTCTCTCTCTCTCTCTCTCTCTCTTCACCGAAATCCTCCTCTTCCCTCTCTCACCTTACCCTCCCCTATCCCCCTCGCGCCAAGGCGAAGCCTTTGGCTCTCCCGAAGGTACCAACAACGTCCTACTCAGATATCCTTCCAAAAAGACAACCACGGCCAGCGGCACACACACGGGGCGGGCTGGAGTGCTGGCCACCGAGCGAACGCCCCGCTCAAGCGAACCTCCTATCTCTCTTCCTTCCTCTCCGGCCGCACGGCCTCTTGCTGTTTCGTCTCCGCGTTACTGTGGAGCGCTGCCATCGCCTCTCGTCCTCGCCATCCGACCAAACTCAGCGGCGGCGGGAGACGCAGGAGGCTCGCCGGGAGGCGGCCCACTGTTCCATTCCAACTCGCCACGACCACTCTAGTTCATCTCCGCGCGGGCCTCCTTCCTGTTTGAGACGCAAGCGTGCGACCAAGCGCCGCCGCTGCCTCCACGTCAACTACTATCACCAACACCAGTGCCCGGCCAACCCGCTCTCTCTCCCCGCGGACATTCGCATATACGTTTTTATAACTTCCATATCCTCCTCCCCACCTTTCCCCCCCTCTATCCTTTTGGGGAACCTCCTCATCCCCTCCCCCGACTCCTCATTAACCGCCTCCCCTCCTCCTATTAACCCCCCCTCCCTGCTATCCCCTATCTCCCGGTCGCACTCATTACCACATAATTCCCTTCCCTCCCTTGTCCTGGCGAAAAAAAACTTCCCAACTCCCTCGCTTCTCTCTCTCTCTCTCTGTCTGTCTCTCCCTAGCGTCACTCGGCGTGCGAAGCTGGCTCCCGCCGCCACCCTATGCTTCTCATTCCCGTGCCTCACTCCCACCTTTACCCTCTCCTACAACATACCGCGTCTCTTTACCTCTCATAGTGTCGAGTCCGATATGGCGTCGTGTGCGAAACTGTATTTCGCGCTGCTCGGGAAGCATGGGGACAGGTCTTCAGACACACACCGGGATAGCAGGGAGCATCCTCATTGCGTGGCGTGGTGTTGGTTGACATCTACCAGACTGGAGCGGAGGGTACGAGGAAAAAAAGTCCGTGGTATATTTTTTGGATTTTAAGGGGGCAAGGCAAGGTGGGGAAGTGGGAGAGGATGAAGGTTTTTAGGGCAAGGATGGAGGAGGAGGAGTTGGACCGGGAGGAGGTGCAGAGAGGAAGGGGCAAGAAAGAAGTTTTGAGGGGAGGTGTAGGGAGACTAACTAAGAGGAGGGGTGTAGCGGGCTGAGGGAAACAGAGAGAGGGAAGGAGCCTGGAAGTTGTACGGAGCTTGTACGCAGCGCACGAGTAAGGAAGGGAGACGGGTTTGGGGGAAGTGTTTTGAGGACGAGGTGTGGGGTGGTTTGTGTACATGGGTGAAGGAAAGTAGTATCGAGGGTTGGGTGGGGAATTGTTGAGGAACAAGGATAAGTTGTAAGGATAAGATAGTTAGGGGACACGCGTGGGTGTCCTAAAATCGGAATTGGAATCGAAGGAGGCAGCCGGTAGCTACGGGGGAGACTTATGTTTATTTATTTTTTTAGGGAATAGATGATGTGTTTGGTGGGAATTGGGAAATAAGAAATTTGGCACGGTCTTTGAGAGTCGGTTAGGGGATACTGGGATGTGTAGGAGTATGTAGCGATGGGCTGTGTGCGCTCGAAAGACGGTCAAAAGAGGAAAGAGGCATGCAAGTTGAGTGATATTATTCCTTGGGACGACCTCCCTGTTATCCCCGTCGCTTAAAAAAAAAGTCTTTCCACTGAATTTTTCGCGCATTCGACTCGCGCTAGAGGTTCCTTCCTTGGGTGACGTCGCGCAAAGTTAGAAGATCGAACTTCTCCATTCATCTTGGCGCAAAGTGTGCTTAAATCCCCACCCCCGTCGCGCCAAATCCTATTTCCTGCATAGCAAATCGTCCCCCTACCCCCTCTTTCCACCCCTTCTATCTCTCCCTCCTCCTCCTCCTCTTCATCTCATTCCCGCGAATCTCCTTTCCTCCATCCAACTTCGCCTACGTCCTCTCCTCTCCTCCTCTGACACCACCTCCTGCTTCTCCGTACTCCCCCGCCATCTTCGTCTCGTGTTTATCACCTCGCCGGTATTGTGCCGCCGTGTGACTTGTAGTGTGCTTCGTGTTAACCCCAATTTGGACTTCTCGTTGTGCTACGGCTCCTTAAAAATGTGACTTAGGAGGTCGACCTCCGAAGAAGTAGAAGATGGAGAATAAGAGGAAGAAAAAACCCCTAAAGTGATGAGATTGTGTGTCTCTTCGAGTGAGTGAGTGTCGACGGCGTCGTTTCCATGCTCTTCGCTTCCCCGTCGCTGTTTTTCTTCCTTCGGCCCTCGCGAGTTTTTCTTCCCTCTCTCTCTTCGCATCTTTTTTCTCCTCTTTCGTTGCTCCAATACTTTTCTTTCCCACCGTGGATCCCGGCGCTCTGTCCGTGGCTTTTTTCGGGGTTGGTCAGCGTATCGAGTTAGTCGGACACCATCTTCCGAAATCTGCCTCTTTGAACGTTAAGGTGACGGCCGAAAGGACTATTTAGTTTCATGCAGGTACGTGAAATTATCTTGCGTTGTTCCTTTTTTTCGTGGCGGACGTGGATTGCACTCTTTTCGTGGCGGGAAACGATAATACATGACGTTCGAAAATATAGGGTCAATGTGATTTAACTTTATGCATACTCATTTTACTTGACCAAAAAGCAGTGAGCACATACTGTGAAAATTGTATGACAGAAATATGTTAAGATATTTTACCATTCTTTATTGGTAATTATTTATTTTGACAGGAAGTAAATTGTGCCGAACCTCAAAAAGTCATGATTTTCTATGGAAGTTTAATTAGTTGCAGAATTGCATATTAAAATTCGCTCTAGCAAAAAGAGAATCACGTGATAAATTGTATTTCTATTTAACTGTCATATCTATTTACGTAGCCTTATGAGTTATTCACCTATGACTTGCAGAATTTTAACAATAAAAGCATAGTTTAAATTAAACCCAGACCCAAATTTTAAATAGGTTGTCGCAATTGATGGGACTCATTTACGTTCGTATGTTGAATAACTAATAATTGATTCCTAATCACTGGATCACTATTGATGACTCGAAAGACCAGTGTCCATGTCAATATTTCATGCTTTATATTTGCTATTTTATCAACAACTATCCTGTAACAGTGTTATAAATTGATTTTGAAGTTAGTTGTAAAAATTGGAAAAAAATAAAGTGACTAAAATGAGAAAGGAAATATGGCGGGATTTGGTGGATTTTGCATTTAGCACCATCTGTTTGCGAATAGAATCCCTAGGAGATTATAAAATGGCCGAAGTCATATGACCCAAAAGACGGCGTAAGGTTCACTTATCTCTTCAACTTATCCTCTCAGCATCGCGTAAATAGTCGAAAATGCTATGCTCAGTGGTTTTATTTGTAAAACTACTGAAATTACTCGAGCAGTCTCATTGAAAACTTTAATTTTCACCGTAATTTGGCGCCACGTAGCTTTGACGGAATAGCGAAGGGCGCGCTACCTTAGTTGCCCCTCAACCGGCTGGGTATCGGCCGGCGTAATGACCGGAGCGCGTTCGCACTTCTTCCGGTAGGTCTGAGCTTCAACGGAGGGATCATTTTTGGCAAAATATAGTCGGTACCTTCAAAGCTCATTCACATAGTCAGAAGATCTAGAATTACGACTCAAGGTGGAAGTATTTCACATCACAGTTCACCTCAGTATACAAAGCATTCTAGAATGACGGGCATTTGCCCTTCACACCGAGGATATAATCTTATGTAAATAGCTGAATGTTCCTTTGTTTTTGTCATTTATATATTTAAATTTTAAGAAATTCTTGCTAGCTAAGTCTTAAAAATTTCTCGAGAATACAGATTGTGGCCATATGTCTCTCTGGAGGTAGCAAGGGCAGTAAAAAGAAACTTGAGGGGGCAGTTTTACCCCAATATTGTTAACTTTCTCTCCAATTAGAAAGGCATTCACTCCGGTTTAAATTTTTCCTCCTTTGATTTTGTAAATCACTTGAGCCGAAGATGTCGAATGGAATTTATTTATCGCTAAACAGTTCGAAGAATTAAATGTCTCGTATTTCGATTTTCCGATGCGCTCCTTGGTTGCCGGAAGAGCGTTTTCGGCTTCAAAATCATCCATTTCTCTAATTTCAACTGTAGCAAATTTTTGGAAACCAGAAATCTTCTTAAAATGGGTATTCATGCTTTTATCATTCAAAATCCAGGGAGAATAGTCAACTTGAGACATGTACTTACAACTTCGACGTGGCGATTTTCAAACGTAATCGCTGAATGTGTACCACACTCCCAAGAACACCAACAACAAGAATGCATTTAAATTATGCAACACTGTTTCTATTCAATATAAAATAAAACCATGCAGAGCGATATTGATAGCACGATGCTGGAATAATGGAGGAATACTTTTTATACACTATACTTTGAGGAAATTGAAAATTTTTGGCGAAGTCAGTAGTAGTAAGTCGTCCTGTAAAGCATTCACTGAAAATGACTGGGTGATTGATTAAGCATGAAAATATAATTCCACCAAATAGAATCCAATATTTATGATGGTAAAACTACATTCCTTCCTTCAGTTTTATTTAAATTAAACTCAATGATAATAAATTGATTCGGATTGGAGGTGTCATTTTATGCTCAGCACTTTTACCATTGAACCTAATGGGACTTAAAAAATATTTCATCTAAGTAAGTTTTGTTCCATTTCGATTGTACGCAGTTTTATCAAGCATGGTGAAATGTAAGTGGCCCTTGTGCAAAGTTATCACCACAGAGATACCGTTATAAATAACCAATCCAATTTGGTGGGATGTGGTATTCACCAAGGCTTTCAGTGAACTGATATTTTGTTTTTCAAAAATTAAATGACTAGTGTGAACGTTTAGGTATTGAAAATAATAGTCTATATTTTTTAAATGTAAAACTTAAAAATAATTTGCGCCCTCTACATTGCGTGCTGTCAAATTATTCTTTCTAGTAGTAATCTGAGATACTTGTTATAAGAAATATTCGCATGCTCAACATTTCCTCCTCCCATGAATATAAACCTCTTCTCTCTGCTAGTATTAGAAAAAATGGTATGACTATTTGGCCAAGGGAATCCTTTATTCTGCGCGTATAAGATATCGCAACGTATTGCATTTTTTGCTTCAAGTCCAAGGTTTATGGACTTCTTATAATTCCTCAACCTAGTCCTTCTATGGGAAAACCAAGTGCTATCAATCTAGGCGTGGATTCTCAACTAAAAAATCTATAGATAAATTCTAACATTGTTACTACCTATGAAATTTATTGATTGAACTTGGAATTCCAAAGAAGAAATAAGAATATGAAGCTTTCAGCTTAAGATGCACTCAAATTGTCAATATGTACCAAATTGTCAATATGTACCAAATTGTCAATATGTTATCTAACAAATTGTCAATATGTTACCAAATGTTTGAAGACTGAGAAATGAAAATAATTTCTTTTCCATACAATATTTTATCCATAATCGAAGGTCATTAGATTCAGGACCTGAAATAAACAGAACATTCATGTGCAATGTGGGTATCTTTTTGTGCTGTGACTGTAGATATTATATGTATATTATTGTCATGAAAATTACTGGCAGATTCAGTTTGAAAACTCTAATACTTCAAAATGAACAATAATATATTCAGAACATTTACTCTTGACTAATCTCATAAACTACGCATGGCGTGATAGTACTAGATGTGAATTTATGATGTTTGGAATGATAAATAATTTCTAAAGGAATGCTATTAGATTCATGTTCATTTAAAGTAAAAAATTATCATAAACTATGGTTTTAGATGGAAAAATTGGACAGTATATAACCTTCTCTCAGTTATGTTTTTTAGAACCCATATCTACTTCATTTATGTCAAGAATAGAGATAATTGGAAAAAAAACCGTATTTCCTCATTACGAGCCTTGCTCGACCCCTTTTGGAATATCCTCTCTATATTGGAATATCTTATCCGATGAGACCGTCATGAGTTGCGATAAATTATAAATAAATCTAAAGGTAGTTCTTGGCAATAAAAAGTAACCACTGCCTACTTATGTAATATCTGGCGGAAACTGATAAACTACAGCAGCTGATTGCGTAACTGTTTGTCAGATGAAACTAAAAGTCATGTTTAAGCATTGTTTACCAATAAATTATCAACGTCCTTGTAGTTCATCTAATAGAATTATTGAATTTAAATTAAATAGATATTTTGAATGATCTATGAAATCAACGTTGTGTGCTAATGAGAAATATTGTAGGAAGTCATAGATGTCGTTAAATTAGATCCAATAATTAGTTATTCCTCTAATAAATAATTACTCCCCTAATAACTTTTCCTGTTGTTAATGGAGCATCTGCGAAGGCACTGCCACCGGACAAAAAATTTAGCTAAGTAAAGCTAATTTAGTTAGCTATATATGACATTCTTGCTCCAGTTTTCATGACGTTTTCACTTTCTCGCCCTTTGTTTTTCATTGAAATAAAGCCGAGGAAAAATTTTTTTCTCATTATTGATCGGTCTTCGCCGTCCTTTCTGTTGCTTTGTGTGGACTTTTTTGGAGTATTTCAGAGGTAACCCTCTGATATTTCAGATTAGAGTTTGTCATGCTTCAGCTTAAATGTTATAAAATGACATTAATTCTGAAAAATATTGAATCAGAATAAAATTATTGTAAATAGCTCTTCGTCAGAGTCATTTTTGAAGCAGGAAGGAAATATGAGTTGGCTATGATATCCATGTCTTTTGTCTGTCCTTGTCTCAATTTACGTTCTGTAGTTTTAACGCATTATTAGTTGGTGAAAGAAAGAACAAAAACGCCCTCTCCGTAAAATTTATCCGAAAAAGTATATATTGGAAGACGTAGTCAGTAGATTCTGTAAACATATTGCACAAGCCCTACACAGTTTGCCGAAAATCTGTCATACTTTCCTACCAGGAGAAATCTATTATTTTTGTACTTCAATTTAGTTATATTTTGATATCCCGAGATTCATCGTAAATCGTGAAAGATAGCAGTTGATGCTTAATAAAGGTTGTCGTAAAAGAAGAGCTTTCTTAACCTTGATCTCGTAAGGGGTCGTCCTTAACCACGCTGATAATGATGACGCGGTTGTAACCGAGGTTAAAATTATTTACTAAAATTGTATTTTAATGCCATGGTTTAAACTTAAAATTATGAGTTACTCCCACTAACTCTAATTTTTTCTTAAATATTGAGGATAGCGATAGGTTTCCTTTATGATAAGATACATTCATTTGTTATTTTGATGCCAAATTTCTTATGGAAGATTTTTTTGATCTCTATAGAATGTCGTTTAGGATTTTATCATTAAGTGTAGTTGATAGAATGGAGCACCTGACTAATCTTCCTTCTAAACTCAACTATTTAATATGTTTGCTTTAGCCACGCTATAGTTCCAAGCCTGGGAAGTCCTTTTTGCGTATTAAATTTGTTTGCTGTACTAATGTGGGCCATCTTTAGTTTGTTTTACATAAGTAGTTTATTTTCTTTTTTTAACATTTTTTTCACCATCGTCATGCATTGGTAGAAGTGGTTTCATGATTGTACTGATTTAGGCGTTAAGTGCAATTCTAATTTTATATCGCAAAAAGTTTAAATTTCCTAGTTTTTTTACAACCTTGACTTCATTAACTGTTCTTTTTCAATCTACCTCATGCCAATGAAAATGCTGTTACATGTAGTCCACAAGGAGTGTCCGTATATTTAATGTGACATAGAGCATTATCAAACATCTGAAACAGTCTTCTGCCGAAAACTATTAAATTCCCCTGCCGTTAAATATTTAGAATAAATTCTGACAAATTGGCAGTAAAATAATCTACTATACTCGAGACAAATTCATCCCCAAGAATGAATGCCACCAAGAGAGTGGATTAAACTATATTTGAATGCTATAAAGTGAGAGAAATCCAGGATAGTATGAATCGCACGAGAGTGAAATTCTTATTTTGAGAGCCATTATTTGTCTTATTCTGGCCTAACTCCATTGAATAAACTGCCATAGTAAAGTCAATGAAGGGATGCAGCGGGAAATGTTTTTCCGGCGCAAGCCTGATATATAGCTGAGAAAAATCCCTAGTGTGCATTTCAAGTGTTAACTGGAATTTCCATAGTGAGTAAAATAGTATAGTTAAGTTGACGATTGTAATTGGCGCATGGCGACTAGTTAGTTCTTGTTCTTTTAGATCGTAATATTTTAAAAGTATCCCGATTTATGGATATAAGTTTGATGAGGTAGGAGCTTTGAAAATCAAGTTAGGCGGAGGAATACCACTTCACTTACCTTTATAATTGCCGTCAGGTAAGATGGTAAGTACAAAAATAAGGCGATGATTGTCAGATTAACGTACCGGGAAATGACAGGCAAGGAAGAGCATGACAGGAGTTTGAAAACTAACAAATTTCTAGGACATTTGAAATCAAATAATGATCAGAGATTTCTATGGAATCAGCAGAATAAGCCTTGTAAGTTAGCCGAGAGTCTGCTGAGCTGATTATCTTTATCATCTAATAACCTCATTCCTTATTATGCCTAAACGTTTTCGGCTTGTCCAAAAACTGACTCTGACACTGTAATAACTTAGTGTAATGGTGCATGCAATAAAAATAAGTCAATCAAGTATATTCATCATTTACACTGGGAAAATTGTTAAAGCAATCGCTGTGTCAACCTTGGGGAATTACATATGCCAATTGTATTTTGCCATCGTGTTTTACAATATTCTTTCAGGGATTCGAATTAAGAGCCAGATGGAAAAATTACATGTTTACAACTGTTGAACTTGACGGATTGAAGAGTATTTAGATTTGCTATCGCATGCATGTCTCACTCGACGTTCAGTACAAAGTTATTATCCAACGTTATAATTATTTTACTCTCATAGACCTCTTTTAATTTGTTGTGGTGTCCATAAACATAATATACGTTGGTGGTCATACACATGGTTAGTATCATTGTACCATGGTTAGTATCATTGGAGTATCATTGTTATACACATGGTGTTTTCATAATATTTTTGAATCTCTACATCTTTCTATCTCATGATATCAAAGTGCTGCCAACCTATGCATACCACATGCGATTAAGAGTCTTCTTGCACATTGATATGGCTTTGGCTGCGAAGTTTAAATTTTATGAAAATATTCTAGTCACTTGCCTATATGTTTATTTTCCTTTTTCAACGATTTGTTTTTGTGCTAAACGTAATGCCGGAAGGAACTACTTCCGTTCATGATTTTCGTCATAAGATATTTTTGGAACCGCTCCAAATTATGGCCGATCACGAGGCATCATTTTGGGGTTTGAATTAACGGTGAACATGAATCAAAATGTAATTAGTTTATTTTTACTCGTTTAAAAATGGTGCAACAGTGTTTTCAGGGATTGTACCAAAAGACAAATATTAGTATTTTGCGACAAATGTTAGTCATTGTCTGATAAATATCCAGAATTTCACGTAAACATAGAAAATATATCAATGAAGGAGTTACTTTCCAGGTGAAATGTGTTGGATAGTACACACTTGAGAAGTGTGAGCTTGTGAAGGTGTGTAGGCTTCTTTTCGAATTAAAATTAACTGCTTGTTTAACGAACCTGCACAACATACCGTCCTCGGTGGTTTACTGTAAAATTCCATTTGATAATTTTATCGAGATTAATTACTACCTCTATGATATCCTTTCTATACTTCATTGCATGCCGTGCTTAGTAGGCTCAAGTCTCCGTAAGCGATTGGTGGAGTAAGCCCTTGAACATAAGTTTTGATGAAGAATATTTATGGTCTGTTTTCTTGTTACCACAGATAGTAGATGGACTTTTGTCTCTTTCTGTCAATCCCAATTTTTGAGATGGCATTGAATTAGTATTCTTTATGGGCGAGTTGAGAGCATAACTGTAGCAAATTTGTTCACTTCTTTGAAATCGATTGATTCTTATAATTTCATTTTTATTGATTACTTATAACTTTGTAGTAATAGTGAGAAACGCCTTTCTACGCCTTTTTAACTGCTTTAATTTCCTCGGTAGTTCCAATTAAAGTATTTTTTCTTGTAATCAACAAAATGCTACTTTTCTAAGTCATCTCTCATTAATTGCTTCCACCACTTTATCTATTGATTCTTTCCCTGGAAGTCTGGCAAACCAGCCGTAGTATATTTGCAGCGTAATGATAAGCTTTTTGAAAGTACGGTTCCTGAAATTAGTGAAGAGTTAAGGTAATATTATTACATTGCTACCAACAATTAGTGGCTGTTATTTCTGTTACTCATTAATGAAATCTTATCCCCAAAAGACACTGAAATTAAGTTCGAGGGCTAACAATGTTCATGACTAGATTTTTCCTTCGGGGTTTAAACAGCACAATGATAAGTTTTACGCACAAACCACCTCGGAAGTCAGTTGTACATTTTATCATTAGGGATTTTTATACTCGAAAAATGAACTTGTATGTTTCATAAATGTTTAAAATTGAATTCAAAGCTAGAATGATTAATTACGCATATTTAATTTCGGTTTTATATTACTTGGTTACAAATAACCGTGGGATGACAATACCATTTCGATAACTTGATGTTAACAGAGAGTTCACGTTTTGTAAAGCAGTCGATTAGTTGACGTGAGCATCATCAGCGAGAGAAGGTTTTAATTTCAGTTTTCATACCGAAGAACCATACAACCAGAGATTGTGAGTTTTACTGTTTTTATCATCTTAACCGTAATATAACCATATCAAAACATTATCTTCGTACAGCATTATAATTGGCTTGAATATGGCTGATATTTTTATGCTTAGATTTGATTGGTTTTGACTTGTGGTAAAGTACGCTAATTCCAAGGCGGGTTGTATCCTAAAAGTATATTTGTGACTAGAATAAATACTTCTGTGATAGTGTGTACTCTCCTTTGTTGGCGTCGTGAAAAATTTGTTCTCACTCGCGAGAATCAGTTCTATTTCCTACTGAGGAATCAGTGTACCATCACTGATAAATTTATGCACTATATTATTTAAGTTACTTCGTTAATCATGCGTAACACTCCAGATAGTCTTATTTTAGTTCATTGTTAATTTGGTTTTTACCTTTTTGTAAATATTTGTTGTTACTGTTAGGTATTTTCATATTTTCTCGCAAACCAGTAGAAGGTCATTGTTTTGAATAGGTATTCTTTAGTTAATTTTCTGAGTATTACCAAAGATACAACTCCACCTGAAGTGGTATAAGTGTCACTAAAGAGGTTGATTGTTAAAAAATATATCTGAGCATAATTTAAAAAGGGGTATTCATTGCTACGTTGTGGAGGGATTCCCTAAAGTTTAGCCTGAGACGGTGTCTTACTTAAAAGGTAAAGCTTTGACGGAGAAAGATGGTTTACAGACGAAATAAATAATATTCTTGATTTGCAGTAGGTACCTATATAATTATTCCCGTGTCAGAAGGATAGAATAATGAGATGAAATAAAATCACTTTGTATATTCCACACAACTTTAAATTGGTAAAACCCAATTTTTGGGTTTTACCAATTAAAATTTGTGTGGAATATACAAAGTGATTTTATTTCATCTCATTATGTCAAATTTCTACAAAGTACGCCAGGAAACCATTGAAGATAAAAGGATAGAATACTTTTTGCCTTAGAAGATGCGATTTCAACACGAATATTTCCAATTGCTCTTCACCCCTTTTTAGTTTTCGCAAATCTTCCGGAAACCATTCTATCACTTGAGTACTGTCGTTAAAATTTCCGTTATTTACCACAAAATTCACAAAAAGGTCGGTTTCTGTCCATATGTTGTTTTTTTGGACTGTTTTTAGGATAGTTTGATGATTTATGACTCTCTTATGTCTGAGGGAGAGTTAGATAGTAAGGATGTGCCAACTGCAAAATAGTTATGAGAAATATTCCTGAAATATATATATTTAAATGAGTCCATTGATTTCTATTTTTTTCCATTTTTTTCCTCCTTCTTCGCCGCATATATGCTGATTAATGCTTATTAATTGCTATGGATATCAGTTGTCTATTTAGAGTGTCCATTTCTTTCAGGTTGTCTTGAAATATGAATATTGAATGACGGCAGTTGATTATAGATGAGGAAAGACCCATAAGTTCGTCACAACTTTTTTGAATTTCCCCGTAGGCATTCATTTTATTGTACTGTGCGGTAATATGTTGCTAATAATGCAGACCTTTCAAAAAATTCTTTTACGTATGAATTGAAAAAGATGTGAACGAATATGTATGCACTCATCTTGGAAAGAAAGAGAGAAGAGACTGTAGAGAATTGCAAGATTCATATTGAGGGTTATTTTCCATATGGTCATTCTATGGGAAGGTGTGGAAAGGAATATTATTCACGCTTCCTGTGCGCTCATCTTTATCATTTTTGCCATCATCTTCACTGCCATAATGAACAATTTTACAATAAAATTTTGAAAATATTTCCAGTGTACGCTTTGTTCATTAGGCATAGGCATTAACTACTTGAATTGGGACACTAGATTGTAATTTTCTTTTTTTTTGAAAAATTGAGGGTGGCCACTCGCCATTATCCCGAATATCGATTAAAATTTTCCTATCTTCCATGAGCTAAATATTGCTGACTTTACGACATGAGAATCGTGGAAACTGAGATGATTAATTCATTACTTATTGATTGGAAAAATATATTGTCATATACGTCGGAAATGGATAAATACAATCGAGCTACTAGTAGATACGTGTAAATGATCCATCCTCTCTAAGTATTTGATATCCATTTACCTTTAGAAATGTTTGTCTTGTAAAACTTATGAGGAAGCTAACCGTCTTAATGCTGCGATTGTGTTTCATCGAGCAACCTGGGTTCCTTTCTCATATTTTTGAGCTCTTCACATAGGCCTTCGTAAGTCTTCGTAACCAAGTAAAGTCTCTTTTGAATCACGTCCATTCCTGCCGCTCATATTGTCAATTAGCCACTCATCGTGATGTAGAAAGCAATCCATTTATTGAATCATGCCATAGAATTAGTGACTATTAGTATCATTATTCCTACCACTATTCTCACATAATTTCTAAAATTCAATGATCGACATTTTCAGTACCTTTCTACATCATGAATGTTGCCCCAATATACCTAATATATTTTTCTTTTTTCACGCATGGTGCACTATGTTGTTACGAATATTTAGGGTAAGACACGTTTAACTGTTGAACATTGATGCGGGAATAACGCATCATTTAAATCAATATTAGCTCACGTATTATTATTAATTTAAGTATGATTAGCTGGTGTGTATCGACATCGTGCAAGTAAGGAGTTCTGAAATATTGGAATGATAGCTGGGGTTTGTCATAGAAGAGAGACACAATCTTTGTTGATTTGACCATGATTGTGAATTTTGGAATGGTTAAGGACAAAAACCATCACACAAGAGCAACATTTCTTCTATATTTCTTGCGCAGTGGTAAAATCTTTTTGTACCTCTCCGCATATTTTTCTAGATTGCAAAAAATATTTGTTTCACGAATGTGCTCTTGGGTTTTCGACCGAATCAATGGCTACATGGTACCAACTATTCCATTCTTACCACGACTGTGCATCACGTAATTTGTGTGAAGTATGCGTGTAGGACAAGGTTGCAAACATATAAGGTAAATGAAGCAAGTAAATATTCCAACACAATAGCTGTAACAATTTATTATAACCAATTTGGAAGGCGTTAATGATAAGTATATTTTTCAAAATTCTTTAGTATTGTTAAACAGTTGCTGATTAAAGTTTACGAATGGCCTATCAATCTTTTGCCTCGATTATTATGCATTCCAATGGTTATTCCAAAAGATCATCAATCCAATGGTTGGCTTCATACCTCCTCTCCACTTTCCCCTCCGCTAATTTTACAATTATTTTCCAGGTATTTGACGTTAGGTGTTTCACCATACACCTACACAGTTTCGCCCATGAATGTTCTGTATAAATTTCACCTAAGATTTTTGTGATGTGTCGAGATCTTTCTCTCTTGCATTGAATAAATATATGGAAGGAAAAATTATACTATAGAGAAATTTTTTCTCAAATGTACATATTATATTATTACATTCATGATTATTAAGTATTTGATGTTAATTCTCGACAAAATTACTTTCTGTAAGTGACACAGGTTTTTATTCCGTTTATGGTAGGAGTAATTTGTAGTGTATGCTGGGAAGATCACAATATCTTGCAGATCTCAGGGAGAAATTTTTTGTTTTTGAGCGTCGTGATTTGGAAAATGCATTGAGAACTCAATCTAATTGCCCATTGTGAATTTTTCAAATAAAAACAAGAAAAAATCACCCATCGATCGTACTAAACAATTACCGCTCGTCCCAACCATTTTTCTAGCAGCCGCAGACGTGGCCTGGTGGTAATTGTCTGCTTGCAAATGCGTCCGACGCATGCATTTGTCGGTTGAGCTCTCTGGAGAGAGAGAGAGAGAGAGACAGAGGGAGAGTGAGTGAGTGGAGGGCAAGGAGTCATCGGCTGTACCGACGCCGCAGGGGGGTTCGAATCGGGGGCAGTCGCGGGGAGTGCCGTCCACCTGAAAGGGGAGGAGTGTGGGTGGTGGGTGCTGGGTGCAGCCTCCAGGGGTGTGGGCACTCCAGACGGTTAATATTGATCGGCCCCGAAAACGAGGGGGGGAGGAGAAAGTGGGGGGGAGGCGAGGTCGAAATGTTTAACCGCTTATTCACAGATGGCTCTGGCCTTTGGAACGGTTCCGTCGGCCGCCTGCCCGCCCCGGAGCTGGCCGTTCCTTTTTCGGGACCCATTGGGAGAGGCGGGGCGGGCGAAGAAGAGCTAGCGGGCAGCGGAGGGGTTGAGACCGCGGCGTCGGCGGCCGGGCCCCGGCGGTTGTCGGGAAGCGGTGCCATTGGGTTAAAGGGACGGAGCCTTAAGTGAATCCCGCGTGCGCTAAGTAGCCTTTCGAGTGCACTCGTTACAGCATGGGCCCCGTAATTTTCATGTGCTCAACCCCCCATCCCCTTCCTTCTCTCTTTCAAAAGTTTATCCGACGCACCGTAGTTCGAGGGAGTTTGAGGGGGAGGGGCCTTTAACGTTTTTCAAATTGTGGTCCGTCTGCTTTCGAGTTTTTCCGTCACTCCATCGAATCGTTCATTGTGGCCTTTCATTCGCACACTGCGGGGAAAGAGTCACTCACGACTTATTGGAATCGCCATTCGGTGAAGCTTTGAGTCATGAGCTGAAAGTATACCCATATTCGTTATCTTTGCTACGTTCGTATAATTTGTTGCTGGATGGTAACTACGCCTCATCACTCATTGAAACTAATCAAATGTCACAAATAAAAATAAAAAAATCTAGTCAGTGATGATCATTTGTGTCTTCCTCTGCGATGAAGCTTGTTTTGTGCTTGAAGAAACGAGATAATATGTATAAACATAATTCTAGCAGTGAAACTTTAGTTTGAAACATACACTATCGCATTTATTGATGACAATAAAACCAGAATGTACGAGTTTGGTGCCATAGATCATTTATTCTCTTCGTGCGATGAATTCACTATGGTAAAGTAGATTTTAGTCTTAATTTAAAATGCTATATTGAATGGTCCAATGCGATTTAAATAGTTTTATAATTGGTAGTTAAGTGAAACAGTTTTTTTTAGATTTTCTTGAAGTTATTTGTGACTGATTTATCTGTCGTTTTCATTTCGTCCATTGCTACTTTTTTACGTCATGACTTCGGCATCATCAGTCTTATTCTTCTAGGTTATATCATGAGATTTGTTTAACCCTCCACTAAAATCACTCGTTTATGAGATTTCTTATATTACTTTCGACACAGTAGAGCAACGGTTTTCTTCTCGAGGAATTGAGTTTTCGTCTCCACAGTTAGTGGTAGCTAGCGACACTTGCCCGTAAACACAAAACAAAGATGGCGGCCGATAAACCTTGCGAAGGTATCTTTCGAAAAGCGTTTATCAAAATAATGGCTTTCGAATATTGAATATTAGATCATTAATCTTAATTAGAAATACTAAGGGCATAACATGCGGTTTATGAGAGCCGAGCGTTGGTGTTGTCCAATGGGTGAATTAGTGAAACATAATTTCAATATTGACGAACCTCTCTGTTTGAAAGTGAATAACTGATGGCTTTCTATGATTCAAGCGCATTAATAATGCTTCTTAAGAATATGTTATACAATTTTACATGCATTATATGTTAATAGAAGAGGTATAACGGTTTGTATTGGCTTTGGAATAAGTTAATAATGAGAACATAATCTTGTTCCGGAACTGTTACGGGAAATTTGCGCATGACGTTCTTACCTTCCGAGATAAACTTATGATGTAATGCTACATTCCTTAAAAATAATTATATGTGAATGAGTAAAAAATCATCTGGGTTAAAGAGTGGATTTTGAATGACACCTACTTGTAATTTTCTACGAATACATTTTTTGCTCTATTTGAAATTTCTGACTGAAATTTGTTGTTTAATTTTCATGACTTTTTCCTTGACTGGAAATTTTGCATAAGATTAATCCTAAAAAAACAGAGGATGCCAATTTTATTTTTGTATGTTTGGGGCTGCGACTACTTTAGGTTATCGCTCTCGTTCCTCAAAAATTATGTATTCGCGGAACATATGGTATAATTATTTGTTGAACTTCTGTTGATTGACGATTTGAACTGAAATTTGTTACTCAAATAATCTTTTTCGCGTTCATATTCAACGAATATAGTTATTAAAAGTAATTTTAATGAAATTGAATTTATTTCTGTAGTATTTGGCCATTATATATTTGTTACATAAGTTCTCGTTTAGATATGGGCATTTTGGTGAAAGGTTGGCATCAATTATGGTGATTTTTTTCATGAGGTTAAGCCTTGTTCATGATACTAATTAAAACATATGTAATTAGCTGAATGATAGCAATGAACTCTGAATACTTATTTTCTCTATTTTGATGGGTTTATAACAGCTAAATATCATACGGCTTTGTTTTAAGCGCCTGATAACGGAGCCATTTTTGTTTGATTATAATTTTAACTCTTTTTCATCCATGGCTGTTGTTTTGAGGGAGAAGTTATTCTTGTGGTAGAATTGAACTTTGCTTGGAATCAAGTTGTTGTTCATGAAGTGGATACTGTATTGATACTTTTTTGCAGCAACTAGAACTCAAGCTTTATTTCCGGTGGGTGTTGAAATTTTCCATTAATTTATTAAGATTATTTTGTAACAACGTTCATTTTATGATAATGTTATCGTCCATCTGGAATACCATTTATAAGTGATATTGACTTGGACTTTTTTCTTTAATAAGAGGCCTAATTTTTCTCGTCAATTCTACTGAGCATGAACTATTAATAAAAAAATTCCACAAGTCACATGGACAAGTTATTTTACAGAAGCTGCAAACTTCTATTCTATATAGCATGAAATATTTCTGAGTGTGATCTGTTTTAATTTAGTTCTATCCAAGTTTTTAGCACAATAAATGAACCTAAGTACAATCGTCTAGTTTGCTGTCGTGGTCTTTTCTTTAGAAAATTTATTGGTACAGATGTACGAACAGATACGAGGAAAAATGACATATTTTCATAATGCATTTGCCATTGTCATTGTTAATCTTTGATAGAGAAAAATCTGAAGCAATTTATATTTTAAGAGCACTACTATGGATAATGATGCCCGACACATAAGAAGTATTGCTCTCTGAAGGAGGGTTTGGTTTAATAAGAATTAAAAAGCTTGGAATTTGTTTTAAACTCATGCCCATCAGTGATAAATAATGATAGTTGTTTTAGCAAAAAAATGTAGATGTGCCCCGTAAGGTTGGACTAGAGTCTTCGTTAGTGATATTTTTAAGAGACTTATTTCGTCAAAAGCTTTTTCTAACAATAATTTGTATGGTCATCGTTGTGTGCGTAACCAATAATCAACAGAAAATTATACATTAATCGAAATGACATGTTTACTTTGCTTTAGGTGTGAGTTATTGCGATATCATGTGTGGACAACAGAAAAGCACTACATAAATATTGTCTTGAGTACTCTAAAATATTATATATTCATGTGCCTTATTTGTCGCTCGATACTGACTATAAATTTTAATTTGTCAAATTAGCGTACCTTATTAATATTTCCCTTCATGCATGACACTTAAACGTTTGAAAAAATGGATGAAACACATGAAGCTTCTTTATTTCCGTGCATGCTTTTTATCACTGTAGCTCTTGATGGTGCCGGATAGCTTGAAATTGCCTTGAAGGTACAAATGAGAGAACTTTATCCTTTGATTTGAATTTGTTTAATTCTGTCAGATATTTTATCATAGGATCACGTATATTAAATTTGGATAACCCGATGAATTCCAAAGAGCTATTGTTCGACCATTCCTTATCCGTAAGCAAAAATCGGTGCTGTGTATTCTCTTTCTTGGCAATTAATCGTCAACTTCATTTAGGACTTTGAAATTATAACCTTAAATCAGCTAATTGGAAAATTAGCGGAGAATAAATCGTCGATTTCTGATTAATGACGATATTATATCCTGCGCAATAACCTTAGTTATTATGATGATTTTGCTCTCATCTTTCTGATACAGAGTGACAGTATATGCAAATTTCATAAGCATTGTTTATTTTTATTTCAGATGATATAATACCATATATGTTAGTTTTCTATACCTAGCTTACAAATATTAACATAAATGCAAGAAAATAGCTCTTGTTACCTTCATATTAGACTGGATTTACGTAGGATCCAATTGGAACAAGGTTACATAAATTGTCCGGCCAATAACGTGAAGGTTCTGTGAGCCAAATTGATTTCTTGAAAGGGACGCAAATATTTTGGCAGTGGATAAAAGTCCGATGCAATTATTTTTAAATATATGACGATGAATGACATAAAGTCAGTGAATAGGGGGGTTTGAATATTTGCAAAACTATAAACTAACGCATGTTCAAAGCCATAGGACTAAAATTGTTTCATTTTTGTTATATAAAATATAATAGTCGGGTTTATGCTAAACTAATTCCAGAAGTTAAAAGCATATATAAATATTGAACTTTGCGCTACCGACCAATTTGATTAGCCCTTGCTTGAAGTGATCTGCATCTGCCTCAATGTTTTGAAAACATTATTCAGTGGACCTGCTCATTGCAAGTATTACTACCTTCTTTTCTTCAACTTGTTTTGTTTCCCTAAATAAAACTAATATGCCTAATTTATTGTATTATTCTTACTGATCTTCTACTTTTTTAAATTATCAACTTCTTCACTTCACCAAGGTTACTGTCAACGGTTGGTATATAAGTGAGAACTGAAATACTGTTTAGCAGAGGTCTGAGAACATTTTCGTGTTTAAATATGGAAAGGAAATCAGCACTCTGGGCAGGAAATTTGATTGACACATTTCGAATTCTATGAACTTCCATTCATGGGACGAAGCCGAGGAAAAATCAACCCGCCAGTTGGTCATAATGCACACGCTAGCGATGCATAAAATCTCTCCAATATCAGATCAATGTCTTCATAGGAACGTAAGAAATGTTTTTGTAATAATTCGCCGCCTCTGATAGTTTTTCCAAATTTGTGATCAGTAAAAGACTTCACCAAGATACTAGGCAGTAATTTATCAGCATCAATAGTGCGTATAAAAATATATATTCTGGCAATTGGGAGGAATGAGCAACTTTGTATCAATGACTTGAAAAGTTCAATGGCT
Source organism: Ceriagrion tenellum (assembly GCA_963169105.1). NCBI lineage: Eukaryota > Metazoa > Arthropoda > Insecta > Odonata > Coenagrionidae > Ceriagrion > Ceriagrion tenellum. The sequence goes on along the minus strand of OY720633.1, from coordinate 43,522,620 downwards.
TTCCCATGGGGATGTGATCTAAAAAGCTATGATGAAAGATTACTCAGATTTCAACGTTTGCTGCATTTCTCCTTGAAACTCTTAATCAATTGCAGAAGATCTGCAAATTTTGGACAATAATCACTCTGAAGTCTGGTTTTGTAGCATTCTCATCCTTATAAAATCGTTCCTCTCATGCCATATTATTCTTGAGATTTTAATTTAAGATAAAGTTCATTGATCTCGTCGCTTAGAACAAGTTTGAAGCGAATTTTTCACTTTTCTAGTGTTTTGGCATATAAGTTCCCGGCAATATAAAACTTTATCCTTTTATCATGAATTACTTTGGCTGAGCCCGCATTATATTGGTGGTTTGCTTAACGTGTTTACACTGGTTGAATAACATCTCATTTATATAATATCCCTGTTTCAATTTCCCATCACTATTAACTAATTTTACTTATTGGCCGGAGTTTCTCAATGGCATGTGTATTAAGTAAGGAAGTCTATCGCACACAGAATTTGAACAATTCTCTGGAAAAAAGATTTCAAAGAATGGACTTAGGTCTATTCTTCTATTGTGAATACTTGATTTCATATCTGATAAGGGTTGTTGTTGTGAGAGTGATGAATCCCTATAACAATAGATTGGAGCCCAAGCTGATAGAGATGACCATGTTGCTACTTTCTTTAAAATATTAACTATATGAATTGATAATGGTTTAATAGTACAAAAGATGAAACAATAGTGATTACTTTGACTTATACTGTGATTAGGCCCCATATATTTGTTGCATAGGTATCTCATAAAATGTTTTTTTAAATGAACAGTAAATATTTTGTCTAAGAACTGGTATGTACACAAATAATTATAGAAATGAGATTTTTCTATGTTGCTTATCGTCGTTGTTCACGAAGTTTTATTGAATAGCTTAGTCATAATGAATGTAAATTTAGAAGAAGTGGAAAAAATTGTTTTAGTGGGAACAAATAAATATGTCCTTATTTGTTCACCGCATATTTTAGTAGTTCCCTCTAATAGCTAATATAATATGTCAAATAATGTAGAGCACTTTTTAGAATGTCAATATGGCGACATTCATTCATGACATTACGGAAGAATTTACTCATTATGGGCTCTAGTAATAGGGCCGTATCCCAAGTAAACCAAATGATTAGAGCTACCTCCTTAGGATTAGGGAAGAAAGGGAATGCAGAATATACGAAAGTGTCATTAAAAGTAAAGCAGTTCGATTTACTCATAATCCATCTACGTTCCCTCTGATTTTTCCTTCAAAGGATATGCAATAAGGTAAATACTAAGAGAATGACAACAACTACATATGTTGATAGATATCATACCTACCATCACGCTATTCGCTTTGCCAAAGACTTACACTTTGGGTCGCAAAAGGCAAAGAATTAATTTATTGCCATTAGCCCCAGAATACTGGCTCCATTTTGACAATTTACCCCTTAATGTCCTATTCTAACGAATCTTTTTTTACGACTAAAGTTTACCTTGATAAATGCCATTTTGAGGGCATTTGCGATGTGTAATGCTAAGGCATCATTAATCAAGAGGTTGGCTAATTTGAAAATAAAACTGTGACCAGATTTAGCCTATGCGTACTGTAAGCTGACGAGAGGTGATCTAACAATCCCTCGATTGGTAATCACCGACGATTCCTGGCTGCTTCCTAAGTAGATATTATTTTAAATCATTGATATCGAATCATTATTTTTCTGGACATGTAGCGAATGTGAAGTCAAGTGGTTGGTGAAATAGATAACAATTTATCTTTCAGAAGTTGCTATAGTCATGAAAAGATTTGCCTTCTTCGTGTGTCGAAGAGGCTTCCTAAATATTTTCAAACACAGTCGTGATTATCATTCACAATTGAACTCAATCTGTTCAATAAAATTCCGTAAAAATACCGGAGAAATATGGCGAGGTATTAATTTTTTACTGCATGAATAAGCAAGCCAGAGGTGCTTTGATTCGAATTGGTATCTTGTGTTATGTTTTTATTACATAAACAGTTTATAAGTTCAACAGACTCAACTTCAACAGGCGTAATTTAGCGGAAGTTCGTCACAATGAAAATAACAATCAATAACAACGTTTTTAAAAACGATTCGACGTGTTTCAACTCAAAGAGGCATCATAGTCTATATCGTCTAGTACCGGATGATGGTTCTGTGAGATTAACGCGTCGTAGTGTTTTAAAAATAATTTAAACAATTAAAGCTTTGTTTAAAGAATTGGTGTGTATGTATTGGTGGGAATATAACGTTGGAACTGTATTTTTCAAACACCTTTAGATTTGTCTTTTAGTCAAACACTTTGAGTTAAATGAACTCATTCTTTTTACTGTCCGTAACATGCGAGAGTATTATGACGTGGCATTCCTTGGTAGTGCATGAATAGCAACCTTGTGGACCCTGCTTTTAGTCGGGTGAGGTCTCGCTGAAGACCTTTACCCTAGTGGAGGCATTATGTTCTCAGATGAGACATTTTTGGGTCTAATGGAAACTACCACGCTTAAAGTCATGTAAGGTTGGGATTCCAGGCTTCAATGGTGGGCTACGCACTTAAACTTCTTTAGTCAACTCAACTTTCAGTTTTTTTTAACCAACCCATCAGTTGGAGAATATTTGGTATGCCTGATTAATAGTTTCCTTTAATTAGATATATCAGCTAGATAGCCCCGCCAGGTAGTTCCGAAAAAATCCATGTATCCCGTTTTCCAGCAACTCGAAACACTTACGACGTGTTTTTTCTCCATCGTTAATGCGTTACATCTTTTATGCTCAAGAACAAGTGAAGTTTTATATCAAACGGAGAAGTATCCTGTCTTTTATTTACTCATAGATTTTGTCTCAACTTTTTCCTTACCCCCTCCACTTGAGTTCCTTTCCAAGTTCTATGGTTCCTATCTTTAAAACGGCGACTCAACTAGATGCTGGTTCATTGCTACTTATATTATAACTGGAGGAGAATATCCACTGAGATTTAACGGGTGAATGAAATCGTTGAACACGATCATTGGATACAATGAGTTCCTCATAGTTGCTACCAAAAGATTATTTTGCTGGTGCCAAGATACTCAAGATACGGACCGTACATTAAATCGACCGAAACTTGATGGCCGAGATTTTTTTTCAGTTTTCTATTAAAAGAAAAACTATTCTTTTCAATATCCATACATGCACACTATACCACAGTGTTGCCGACGATACCCCACCTCAGTTCATTGAAATCCATAGTGGACATTACATATCTAATTGATGGACACATTTAGTTCAGTTTATAACTTGGGATGCTTTACCAATTAGACCACTTAAAGTTTACTGCGTAAGTTCTAACTACATGTGATTATACTGGAATGAAACTCATCCCGATGAAATAAATGAAATAAATGAAAATTCCTATCTGCCTTAGAACACTGTATTGAGCATTTAATGTAATTCTGATTTAATTTACTATTTTTCTTTGTGTAAAACTTGAAATGGAATTAAAATTTTAAATGGAAAAGCCTCGGAACTATTATTGCTCATCACACTTTTCACTATTAATCAATTGGACTTATTTGTTTTACCCTCCGGTCGTCTTCGGCTGAGGATATATTTTACGACCCACCGCATCTATTGTCAAGTGCTAGAAAAAGACCTACGTTAAAACAATAACTGTATTTATTATCTCCCAAAGAAAATCACCATAACGAAGTTGTAACTGCAAGTGTAATTGATCAAAATGCTACCCACATGATTACCCGCGTTGAGCCAATTTAAGGTTGCTAAAGATTGCTGATGCTGAAATGAGAGAAAAATGGATGATTTTACGGAAGTTGGTGCAATTTTAGACAAAAAAGAAGCGTATAAGACAAATTTATGAAAGAATTGCCCACTAAAATCGTTCAATGATGAAAATTTACTACCATTTTTTGAATGCAATAAATTAAAAAAGGTAAAAGAAGAAATACCTACACCTAATTCAGTGGTTTTCTTATGGTAGTAAAAGTTGAAAATGTCACAAATGACAAGCAAATACATAAATACCCCCAAATACTTCTGATTTATGGATATGAGACCATAAGATGTTGCCCATTAAATCTGTACGGGAAAATGAAAAAAATTGTTTCATCTCATTTTTGTATTCCTTCCAACCCCATTTCGCTGTAATTCTGTCATATTGATCATTTAATGAGGGCCAGAAGTGCCGTGGGCATAATTCACCATTTAACTAAAGCCTATGCTATGGTTTTCAAGTAAATAATAATTTTTTTGCTGTGATAATGCGAAATTGGTTGATTTTAGGGCAAAAAAACTCAACTTTTAGACCAAAAAAGTCGAATGCAAGAGTCGAAACAAAACTTGAAGGCAAGAATTATATTCTTAAATCTTCCAGTCATTCGGTAGTAAAAATATTTAGACTATATTATTTATGCAAGTAATTCAAAATTATCCAATGCAATCTAATTTTCTAATGGAAGAAAAGTTGGTTTAAAAAGGTCCTACGTATGGGGCCCTTGTGTCATGCATGTATGGCCTAATTATCCTTATAACTCCCAAGAAGCATACGTTAGATAATTTGTTCGTATCCGTTGAGTGGCTTGGTACTTTATAGCCTTCAGACAAATAGAATTTCAGTTTTATAACTAATTCAGTTCAGTTGATAAATATTAATGATACTTCAGGTCACTTGCTTCTGGCAAACATTTACAACAGACTGTTCTGAAACCACCCCACCCTAATGTTGCAAAAGCCTCCTTTTTACATTTAGACTCTGTGATAACATTAATTGATAAAACACCGAGCAAATATAAATACAAAATTAATAACTAGTTGCATAAGGGAATTAATTCATTTACTCGACCCTCCTTTCATTAATTTTTGACGAAAGCTTTTATGAATTTTTACCAAAATTACTGAGAATGGTTATTGGTTAAACGTCACGTCAAATCTATGCTAAAACACTTCGGTTCTTTTAAATTTATTGGTTTAAAAAAGCTTTGGAGACCGTTCATAAAATGTGGTTGAAACAATTCATCTATTTATATTTCTTGAGTGACATATTTGAGAGTTACTTTTCCTTGGATCATATAAGTATCTGATATGATGCTGGTTATTTTTTCTAAATACAATCATGATGTGCGTCATTAAGCATTTTACTTTTTCCTATGGGTATACTTAATTTTACGAAAGATACTAATGTCTGTTAGTATCAGTGTGGATTATTCGTTCAAAAATCCTCCTGAATGTTACTTTTCGTGGATTTTTCTTCCAATGGTGTCGTGAATTTTCCAATAACTTTTCTACTCATGCCAAAAAGTAAATCAAGGTTTTTGTTTTAGATGAGAACACTAATGCATGCTTATCTGTTGGTGCTATGATGAGCGTTTTGCAAGTTGAAGAATGTTTAAGTTTCATATATTTTCCTCGAATTGCTTATCCTAAATCGTGAAAATGTGCCACGTATGCTGAAATGAGTACTTTACTCGCATTATATGCGAAATTCATTTTGGGCAAAGTTAATTTGTATCATACACTCCTAAAGTTACTCGTGAATACATTTGTAAAATTCCAATGATGTCTCTCACTTATGGTTCAGATAGAATATGCTATTATCGATTTTTCATTATCAATTTACATGAAGGTAAATATATTTTCTCAACACTTTTGCTCTGTTATACCATTTTATTAAAGGTTTTTGTATGCTGCGCTCTTGCAGGTGCCACTTACCCTGAGTATTAATTTTTCTTTCGGAATGAATTGCTGCATTTGAGTTGCATCGCCAATGACGATGGATTTTAGCGATAGCATCCTCAGAGCGTACTCCTTTCCTTTACGACAGACAATTTTTTTCAGATGAAGAATAAAAAACATTCCTAATGTCGTGATTTATGACACTTACCTGAATTTTAGGAAATCCAAAAAAATTCCGTTCATTTTCCTGGAGATTGGATGCTAGTGAAGATAATGAGACTGAAGAACCTCGTTGGTACAACTAGGAAGTAAGGCGGGAGCTCAGGAGACTGAGGCAATTACACAACTTATATAAAAACTCTATTAAGTCAGATAAGGAAACAACGGAAATTGCTGAGAAGGACATTTACGTTGCCCAGCGGTCAACAACGAAGAAAAATGCGATGTAATCGGCGAAACTTCAGGAAAAAATCTTAGGTGAATTACTAGATGAAAACACCAAGTCATTCTGGTCTTACGTGAGAGAGAGCTCCAGAGCGAATCTTCGACCGTAGAGTCTAAAATGGAGACAAACGGCGATATGGTTACCAACAGTATCGACAACGCTAATTTATTAAACCACTACCTTGAAAATGTAGACATCAAAGATGACTCGGTACATAATTTTGAAACCCCTGACTTTAATGTGCCGATGGCTGAAATAACTATTCAGCGTGATGGAATAACTAAACAACTGCGTTCGATTAAAAAAAATAGTTATCTGATTCAGAACGAATACCTGTACGCATTCTCAATGATTTTTTGCTGATTACACCACTCTCAGAAATCATATTTAGCAAATCATTATCGGAAAGCATGATGCCCCACAACTGGAAAATAGCCAACATCACACCAATATTTAAAAATGGAAAGAGACAAGACCCTAAAAATTACGGACCAATTTACATCCCGACCAGTTAACATCGCTTTTATGCATGGTCCACGAACACATAGTCGTTAGCAATATTATGACATTCCTGGATAATCGTAACTTCTTTCAAGGCAGTCTGTAGGGATTCCGGAAGGGTAGAACCTGCGAAATACAGTTCGCGATCTTCCTTCATGACATCCTTTAAATCAGATGACTCGAAAAAGCAAGTTGACGCGATATTACTTGATGTAAAAAAGCATTTAAAAAGATTCCTCTCAAAAACTTGTATTCAAATTGCAATTATGCTAGGTAAATTAAAAAATAGCGAATTGGATACCGGTTTTCCTCAGTGACAAAACAAAACGTAGCTATTGACGGAATTATTTCTGATATGGTTACAGTCACATCCAGTGTTCCACTAGGAATGGCTGAAATAACTATTCAGCATGACGGAATAACTAAACAACTGCGTTAGGTTAAAAGTAAAAAGCTATCTGATTCAGAACGAATACCTATACGCGTTCTCAATTAATTTTCGCTGATAGGACCTCTCCTATTCATAATTTATAAAAATGACCTAAGTTATCGAGTTAGCAGTAAATAAAGATTATTTGCAGACGATACAGTTACCTACCGTGAAATAAGAGAAGACATGGAATTTGAAGTTCTTTCATCTGACCTAAACAAAATTCATCCGTGGTGCCTGGAGTGGAAGCTAGAACTAAATCTCAGTAAATGCACTACAGTACACTTCTTACCGAAGTCATTATATCAACGATATGTCTATGCTATGGGTGGTGTAACGTGAAGTCCTAAAAAAAAGTCAAATACCTTGGAAATACCTTAACTTTAGATCTATCGTAGAGAACTCACGTAAAACATTTATGCGGAACAGCATTAAAGAAACTAGGATTTATACAGCGTTTGCTGGGAAGGTCCTCGGATGAGAAAGTAAAAGAGAGGTGCTGCTTCGCTCTGGTTAGGCCACGCCTCGAATATGCCGGGAGCATTTGGGACCCTGTATAGAAAGGTTTGACCAAAAAAATTATTAAATACAGAGGAATGCTGCATGCTTCGCTAAGAGTACAATTCACCATTTCACCTCAGAAATCCTCTTTTTTTTTACACCTTTACCCGGCTGGTTTCTTAACACCCACTACCTCACGCCCATGCGGTGGCTCTCAGGGTAGCATGTAGATGTGATTAGTATATTTTAGATGGTTATCTACGTTAACTGATGCGACCTGTTTTCGTTCATTGCTACAAGTTATCTTTAGCTTTACTTGGTAATCTGAATATCTTCCTTCGCTTTCTGTCTTCTTTTCTGTCATATTTCCTACTATGTAGTTCGCTTTTGCCCCATTTCTCATCAAAACAGTTATGGGAATTTTGGTTCTTTTCAGTTATGGCACTCTGCAATATGCATATGACATAATTGCATCACTTAAACAGCAGATATCAGCGCAATTACTTATATTCGTGTAATTAAGAGGATGTGAGTCGTTACCGCAGATTTTGTTGGTATATCTATCATCCTCTGTCTGGCTGGAACCCTCCACTATCCCAAATCTCTGTCGATGAGAACAGCTTTTGGCAGACATACGCCGGTATCTAACAATAAGCTGAAATCTCTGAGAAGACCAAGAACGCGAGGTTTGTGCCTATGTCTGAGACTGTAGCTGTCTCCATCAATCATCGTTAACAACTTGAAATAGCGGGATAACGTCTTGAAATTTGGAAATAGAAGTTAAACAGAGATTTGGATCATATGAGATTTTCAGGTTCACAGATGAATTAGATGCCTCGCATTTCCATCTCTTTTGTATAAATAGGTTGAGAAAGTTAGATGTGTTTTTTCGATCAGGCATTGGGGGTTACAACTCAGAAAGGGATTATAATTTGGGACTAAGATATGGATCTTCAAGGTTATAGTTGGGTGTTTGTCGAGGGTTTTTTAGGATCTTTAAACAAGTTGATATAATCTTCTGCTTTTATTTCTTTGGAGTTTTCGAGCAGGAGTTATTCGTATTATTGGCATCTGATCTCTTTGCACCTTTTTCAACTTTTAGATTAATATATTAGTCCATATAATTATTTAAATTTCCCTCATACGGATTTATCGGATGGCTCGGGATCTTGCTCTCCAAGGATGACCTTGGGAACGACTTCCAACTCAGGTATAGATTCTGGGGGGGGGGGGTTTCTAGCTCCGTAGCTCTCTATGTAGTTCAATATGATATATATTACTTTTCATATTTAAGAATAATTGCATTTCGATGTGCTAGATGACGAATTATGTCTGCTAATCGTTGCAATCAGTTAGTGCTGTAGGACTTGTCTTGAGGAGAAAAATATTTTGACACTTTTAAAAATAGCTCTTAGCCCTTGCCCAAATCAACAAATGAGGTCTGTCACCCAATAAATAAGAAATCAAGCTTTCATTCCACGTGAAGGTTTGTGAATATTGTGTTTCTTGGCTGAAATCTCTGTAAATAGTAGTTGATGACATGATGATCCCGTTCAATATTTGATAAGCCTCCTATTCACTTTCTTCTTATTTCTCAAAATCGATGGTAGACATACGATCTTGTTATTATGTCTGCCAGAAAATTTCATTGTTCAGAAATGTTGCAGAAGTTTATTGTTTAAAGAGTAAATATGAATGCATCTTGACCGCATTTTTAATGTCAAAAATCAAATAGCTGGTGGCCAGTCGAAAATTTCAGGAATAACCTTGCAAAAAAATTATATTTAAATATAGCCCGAATTTATCTCTGTTCACGACTCTATAATACTATGATAGTGATAACTATCGACTGAAAACAGCATGTATTGAGTTCCTTTGAATAGATTGTTGTAACAATAGTACTAAACAGCGGAGAATAGGTGAATAATTGACTTCTAAAATTGGTTATTTCTTCAAATGACACGTAAGAATGGAATGTGATTCGTCTAGTTGATTATTGATAAAATGAATTGGAGGAGACTCTTTAAGTTAAGGCAACAGAAAAGTGAATGATTTGAGGAATAAGAGAATCCGATAAAGTCAAGATTCTTCATCTATAGGTATAAATGCAGGGATTAGCTGTAATAGTGTTTAATCGAGGCGCAGTAATGTGTAAGAATTTTCGTAAATTTTATTTGTACAAAGATAAACTTATCTTCCACCTTAGGCTGAAAAGGGTACGGCTGTGTAGCTACAGACTCTTCTGAAAAAATCCTAGAAGTCCTGAGAATAGCATTGAGGATAGATAGTTACTGGAGTAACATAAGAATAGGCCAATAAAAGGATGAAGGAGAGAATGGGGAGCGAAAGTAACCGACCTAATGCATAAAATTCTGCCAGTTTTAGTGCATGATTACCAATACCTTCGCCGATCAAACTGATGCATGGTTTTCCTTATCTATTTTCATTTATTGAGGTGATATATCTGTATCCGAACGTGGCTTGAGTCACATAGGACTGAATTCAGGCTCACTTTAAGTTATCTGTTAAATTTCGAAAAAAATTAGTTCAGCTAGATATGCATCGTGTCCCATGTGCTCCAAAACGTCCCACATTGTCCAAGCATGTTCCCCTTAGTCATGAATCTCACTACCCCTCATCCCTTTTGGAAACGTACAGTAGAATCATTCGCCGAATTCCTAAACCACGATCGATTTTCTTGCCTTCTCCCCCGCGGCGACAGAGAGAGACATGGGAACGCAACGTTCGACAGGGAACACTCTAGAGCAGATTCACGACCGAGGTATTTCCAGCCCATTTTCTGCATCACTATAAGCAAGGTTAATTAAATTAATAAAAGCCGCCGAATACACAAGTTTATTTTGAAAAAGCATTGTTGGATTTCATCTCCATGAGTAATAAGTTATGGAAAATTGACCCTGAGAATGATAGGCGTCAATACTCATTTTTGTCTCCCCCAACTCGACAATTTTTGACAGAAACGCGATTGGGTTTCCATTAAAATAATAAATAAACCTACTTACTTGAAAGTTTTTTCATCCAAAAAAACACAAAAATGTGTGTTTTAACTTCCTCTTCTACATGCCTTCGAGGTGGTGCGCGGGGTATTTCGCAGATGCGGATGCTCTAATTTTTTTGAGGCTCTTTTCTGGTGTTTCAGAACGCACACACACTGAATGCTAAATGAGAGATTCATGTGTTCTTTTCTATCCAGTTGGCTCATTCATCATGTATCATCTCCCTCATTGGTGGCTCTTCTCTTGGTGGATCTCTCGACTCACTCTTCGTAGAGAGAAAGGTGCTTTAGTGTTACCGGCGTAACTTGAATAATGGCGATTGCTTTTTCTCAATTCGCTAAAGAGTTATGAAAACAATGATGATCCACTATCGTGTGCGTTGTAAAGATCCGTGTTCACGCCCCAGATACCCGTCGTCGTTGCCTCTGCCACTCCTCCCAACTCCCAAGTGCCTTGCATCCTCCCCCGTCGTTCTCCTATCTCCCGCCCCCTTCACGAGCACGAGATCCCCCTCACGGCCGTGCCAAACCCTCCCTCTATATTCATCCCCGCCACCTTCTCTGTCGTTCGGACGCATGCATACCTGATTCCGCCAACCAGCCTCCTTAAAGTGACACCGTGGAGAAATGGCCGTGAGTAGGAGGCGATCGTCCTGGCGGGGAACAGGGGGATAATGCAGCGGAGAGAGTGAGGGAGGAGAGAGAGAGACAGGAGATGGGAGTGAAACAGCCGCTGCGGTAAAGCGACGGTTGGTGTGACGCCGAATTTCGAACGGTCGTCATGCATTCACCTTCCCACGCCCTGCCTCTACATCCTCTTCCTCCTCCTCCCTTCTATACCTACTCTCTCAAATACGTACACACCAATACACCACCTTCCTCCTCGGACCCGCATCCTCCTCCTTCTTCCATCTCCTCTCAATACGTATTGGAATGAGGTAATGACGCTGCTTCGCCCCGTCCCACATGCCTCCCAGGTCCGGATTTCCACCCCTTTTCACGTCCGAATCCCCCTGCTCCACGCCCCACCCATGCTCGTGGTGGTGGAAAAAATTCCCCGTCCCATAAGCAGTACTGATGATGTTGAGTCCTCTGGAGAATCTGAATCTACTCTTAGGGAGCGATTCTTCTTGCGTGGCCAGCTGGGGGTGCATCTGCCTAGCTCCTTCCCGATATATTCCCTCCCTCTAACCCTCTCCCCCGAAGACACGTGAACGATCCGTTCAGGGTGTGGGGTTCTGGATGGTACCCTGGGAATAGAGCCACACAGCGACGAACCCTTTGGTTCCACTCTGTGCCTCATATCTCTATCCCACTCTCCAATCCACCGAAGAGTTACATGGATGATATCACCTCATGTTAGATCGAAGGTGATGTGTATCGCCCATCATGTCTGGGTGACTTTGGTGGACCAAATTTTGGTAGACGTGCTTTAACTACTTAGGTCATGATATTTCGTCTACTATTAGATATTTATCTCTGGAAAAACGTGGTATCCATAATCACGACGGTGATTGGAACCCGCCAGATAATGACGAAAGCATTGTAAACATCCAGTAGTTTACCTGTTAGTTTTTGTGGGTCTTGCTTTCAGATATATCTCATGTAGTGATATAATCATGAGAATTTATGAAAGAAGCATCATTCAATCACAACAACCCTATCAAACTTTGGAACCTATAAGCGACATTAAATTGAGTTGATATTTTATACCAAAATTGTTTGGAGGGGGGTTGGAGGGGACCACATAAAAGCAGAATGGTCCAGGCCTGGCATTAGTGGTCGAAGGCTTGGTTAATAGATACTCCTTTCCAAAGGCTATAACGCCCCATCTAGCTTAAAATCATCCCAAAATCAGTATCTTGGACATGCACAGTATAATTATCCCTGGTGGGATTAAAATCTGCAACACTTGGGCTCAAAGGCAGACGCATTTCTTGCCTTTCTATTATGGTCTGTTATGTGGATCAACTTTAAACATCCTTGTTGCATAAGAAGTGGCCCCTTGGTTTATTTAAGACTCTTAGCAATAGGCGACTAGCAGTAATCGTCTCGAGAAAAAAACAAACGATAAATCAATGAAATTTCGACTGTTTTTTCCGCAACTTTCCTTAGGACATGCCAGGAAATGAATGAAATTATGAGAAAAAAATCAAGTTTCCTCTGTCAATTCGAAGTTGCCAATTATGGACAGGAAAGGAATCGAAAAAATAACTAAATTTACGTAGTGAGTTTGAAGTTATTAGTTGTTACTTTGGCTCTGTATTGCCATTTTGTTGGAATTTTCAGTAACTACTCAATGGCATACTGATATTAAAAAAATAACCATCAATACTATTTTCGGCAAGAACCTTGATAAAAACCTTTTCGGCTACTGAACATTATATGCGCCTAACTTTCATCTCATGTTGTTCATAATTACAATTTTCATCCCATGGCATACCATTGATAACTAATGTCTTCATATTTTGTAATTAAGTTCATTTGTCTTTAAATAATAGTAGTTAAAAATACAGAAGAAAAACCCCTCAATATTAGTCATATCAAAGAAGGATTTTTTGCTAGATCCATTAAAAATCACAAATTATTTTGGCTCGTCAGTATTACCCAAGCCCTTTTAAGAGCCTTGTATAGTTGCAGTCCAATTTAGTTATAAATACATAGATACCGTTGGACGTATTCTTACAACTTAAATGGCTCCTTTTTATTAACTACATGAAACCTTCTTTAGTTATTATTCCTAACATTTGCACATCTTAGTTGTGGAAAAAATTAATATCTTTGCTTTCTTCAACATTAGATGAAATTTCCCTAATGCATTTGTTGGTCTCCTCTTTCACGTAAATTAATGCGATTTTGAGTCTGTTTTGGAGCTCATTGAAGTCAGTGGGCAATGGTGGAACTTAAAAGCTATATAAATACCCTCATGAGAAAAAAACCGTAGCCTCTAATCTGATTGTCTACTGTAGATTTATGGAGCCCAAAGAGTGCTGTCAAGTCTTGGGGTACCGTAAGACCTATCTTTTATGTTGATCATCTCATAAATACAGTCAGATGCGCGAACGCCATCAGCATTTATTCGGGGTCTAAACATAAATCCAGCAACGGGCATTGAAAACTCTTTGGTATACCGTTTGGGTAGCAGAGGACTGGTTATTTCACTCTGCGTTATTCCAAAGATGTAAAATTATCTGATCGGATCATACTTTTTTATTCTCCATGTATTCGCGATGACAATGGGTAAAGGGAACTTAGCTTGTCATCTAGTAAAATTAGCTCTTTGGTATTTGCGAATCAATACAGTGCGAGCATATTAGCGTAGTCTTACTCAATTCTCTCTTCCAAAGAGAATAATAATCGCAGCTGCTTAATAGCACATCCTTTAGATTCGAGTGTTTTGTTGATTTAAACTTGAGATATGCTGATCGATCCTCTGCATGAGGTCGCATTTGGCTAATGAATTTAAATGTGCTAGTGACTAATACTGGGTATCTAATTTCAAATTTCATTCAGGTCTTAGCTTACTAGTTGTGAATTTGCCTTTAGCTTTCTCGCTCATCTGATCACCTTGGTGCTTATGATGCCAAATCCACCGTCTCATCCGGCATGTGAACCTCTGCACCTGAAATCTCCGCTATGATGCAGGAGTTAAGAGTCCTTTAAATATCCCTGGAGTCAAACCCGGATCTGTGATATGGGAGGCGAGTGAACCAGTTCGATCCGACGATCTCAGCCGATACGATGCCGCCTGTATTTTTAAACGCTGTTCTCCTCGGAGCTCTCGATTCTCTGAGTAACTCCGGTTATTTTTCTCATAACTCCCAACGTTTTCCCATGAAACTTGGAGTGGTGAATCCTCTTGTATCCCATAGCCAGACGGCTGCGTGGGTCCACAATCACTATCGCCGTCAAGTGATTGCTTACATCATTCGACAGCATTATCGTAAGGAAACGGGGAGGGACCGTTCGAAAAAAAGGAGCAAGTTTCTAGATCCAACGTGTACCTGTCGGCATGACGGGAATTTCTCTCGGGGGTCGCTCAGCGGAGCTTAAGGGGTTGGTGACTCCTCACTCGCATCCCTTTCTTTCTGCTTTATTTCTTTCCCTGCGTTCCTCACCATCCCTGCTGCTACACCTACCTCGCCCCAGCGCCCTTCTCTCTCTCTCTCTCTCCACCTTTCTCTCCTCCGCCTTAAACCGCCTCAGCTCTCCCCCGTATCCCTCCCCCAGCCCAAATACCCCTTGTCCCCTCGCGGTGGCGAGGTCCACCCCACATCAGCCCGGAGAGGGTGAGCGGGGAAGGAACCGGATCGAGAAAAAAACCGAACCACCACCCTCCCGCCTCGACCCCCTGGTACCCTCTCGCCCTCCCCCCTCGATCTCCCTGCATCCAAAAAATCTCCCCTGGCTTTTTTTTCTCCCTCTCTCACTCACATACACAGCGCTTTCTCTCCATCCCCTCACATATCTCAGTCCCCTTTCACCCCACGCGGCCATCTCTACCCCTTTCGTTTTTTATATTCCCGTTCGACCTCTTGTCTTTCTGTCTCCCCCCTCCCTTTCCTCTGCGTGCCCCACAACTTCCCCGAACCTCCTCTTCTCCTTTCTCTCATTCACCTACCCCCGACTATTCTTTCTCACCTTGCCCTTTTATCTTGCTCAAAAAGTAGGTACGTTTCCCCCCTGGGGTGGGCTATTTTTTTTATTCCTGCCTCGTCTCCCTTACCCCCTCAATGCTGCTCGCGGATGCTTGGTTATTACCGTATCCCGTTTTTTATGCCTCTTTTTTTACATGGTCATCCAGCACGTCCAAGGGTGAAAGAGAGAAGGAGAAAGTTCTCGGAACTTTTCGCTGAATCGTGATACGCTCCTCACTCCTTAGGTCCATTTCTTCTTTCTCGTCCAACTATTCAGGGAATAGATCGAATAGCACTAGTGCCAATAGTCGTACGACGCAATAGACTCAACAGTCTGTGATATATGCGAATGAAAGATCCCTTAATTTTGCAAAATATACTGAATTATTTTATAGCTTTCCAGTAGATTTCGGCTTCGTAACCTTGGAATACGTTATTTAAAAAAACAAGTCTCGACGGGTTTGATGGGAGCGATCACAGCGATTGACGGGATCAGGCGATTAACATTCGGAACGGGTTGCTTGCCATTATCTTCCCTTCAACGTTTTATCCGCTGAGTTCCGAAACCCTTTTCAAAGTTACCGTTTTTGTGAGCTTAAGACGTCGATTTTAAACTAAACTAGAGTTTGGTGACAAACTGTGACGCTTATCTACTGTAGTGGAAGCCTTAGATTGGTAACTCCTGGCTCCATCTCTAATTATTGCTGCACTGCAGATTAGTATAATTTAATATTCATCCAGGAGTATGTTTCTTATCTCGTATGTCCTAACTCACTCAATAATAATGATTATTTCCATTGATTTTGTTTCACTTGAATGCTCGAGTATGTTCCTCCCACGGGAAACATGTATCTACTTCATCTACTCCTTCCCGTTTGTTGCAGATAGTATCGATATGATATATAGCCATTGGAATGAAATTTTAATTATTGCCATTTAAAAAATGGCGAATAATGTTTTAATCGTGATGTTTTCATTTGGGATAAACTATCATGAATATATTATTTCCCCAAGTAAAAGTATATGCACATTGAAATATAGACACGCTACCGAAATATGAAAAGGGTATTTTACTTTCTCAGGAATGAGTAGGGGACCCTAATTATCGTAAAATCATGCGAATCAACTGATTTTTGTGTAAGCTTCATTATCAGAGACAATAACCCAATTTGCTCTTTCAAACAAATATATCCTGAAAGAAAATGGATGGATTTTACAAGTATGACTGGCTGGCAATAGGAGCTTGTATTGATGAGCTCCATATTTCAGTTTTTAAACGTAAATGTTTAAACACTTCATCCTGAAAAACATTCAAGGATAACAGGGGTATTCAGGGTAAATGATTTAGGAGTAAAATACTTCCATCCAATGGCATTCCTCAGCACCATAGAGGTCTGCTTCCTCGACACTAAGTACCCAGAAAACACTGTGTTAGACAGGCCTTTACGTGGTTGCTAGTGTGAATGGATTGGTATGGAGATATATTTTGTGTTATGGATCATATTGATCTTTCATTCATTTATTTTTAGAACAGAAATATATGTGATACTCATATTTCTACAATTGCAACGAGATATTAAATAACTTAGTTTATGATTCGTAATAAAAACAATTATCAAATTCCACACCCACATTATCTACAAACTACCCATCGAGACACCACATGGGCGTTAGAACATAAGCTGTGTTAAGGATAAGGATTTTGGAGGTGAAATGGGGGTGTATATTTTGGGAGTGTTTTTATGGCACTAAGTTTTTATTATGATCCCTTATTATGCGTGAAAAGAGCGAATTTTGACACCAATCGGTTTGGCAATGTATCTCTATTTTTTTAATTGCTTCTGTCGGTAGAGATGTAGTGCGGCGACAAAATGATATTCTTGGTGTCTCCCTGGAACACACCAGTTCTGAATTTCTCAAGCAAACTAAGCCTAACGTGTTGCCTCGTCTCTACGTAGCAGCTCCCAACCAAATCCTTCAGAATGGTGCTTTGCACTACATTTTCTCTCGTAGCAGTTTTTAATGAAGCATGCAGGTTTCCTTTGTAATTTATTCATTTTTTAGTCATTGCTTATTGTCCAGCTCGCGGCGTATTCGAAGTGTGGCTTAACCTGGGCGAAGTAGCATCTCTTTTTCACTTTTTCGTCCGAGGGCCTTCCTATTATTCGCTCGATAAATTCTTGTTCCTTTTTGGCTGTGCTGCATTTTTATTTCGTTCAAATTCATTATACATTTTTCCCTTACCGTGACAACCATCGGTATTGAATGTTTAACCCACTGCTTAATTTTATTGTAATTTGTAACACCTTCAAATAATGTCTAAAAAGTGGTGTCATTAATGACAATTATTAAAATGAATATCAACCTATGTTGTAATTTTGCTTATATTGACAGATGTTACAAAATAAAAAAGAAACACTTTATTATCATGATTCTTAAAGTATACTATTCAATCAATGAATATAGAAGTAACAATAGGGAATATAAATTACAATTACATACCTGTTTTGGATTTTACAAATCGACATGAATTGAACAGATTGTTACAACGGAATTGAGCTCTACTTAAATAATTGATTTATTGTTTTATGCAATATTTAGAATTTGAAAAAGTTACTGGCAAGTAAAGGTCTCAATAACTTCTTCAGTCAACACATTAATCTCATCAGACACCCTGTTAAAATAAAAAAAATATTTACAAGCATCCGTTTTTTACCTTCGATAATTAATAATGTACATTTAGTCATACCTGCTCAGATGCGACGGATTCTCTCTACTTTTCATCATGTTAGACCGGGCAGACCTAGTCGTAAAGCTCTTGGACGTTTCTCCTGGTCTATTTGTTTTTCTTCTTCCTCCAGGCCATTATTATTATTCTTGCGATTTGGTTGATACCATCGGAATATAATGTGTTTGTATCGTATTTAAGCAAGTGCCTGAGTAGTGCTAACGAGGCTGTATTTTTACTACCATATTCCCGTTTGTTTATTTCTCCATGATATTTAGGGTCTTGACTGCTTAGTTTTTCATACCATATATGTGTCCTATCCACTTAAGATCTAGGGCTATTATTATTCCAAGGTAGTTGACCATTTTTTTATGTTATAGAGTACTTATATAAAATATTATTTATTATTTACAAATGAATGGATGTGCTTGGTTTTGTTAGAGTTTACACTTGATTTATTTCTAGTTACCTATTGAGCCAACCCATGATGTTGAGGCCATTCTTATAGTTAGTTGCGTTTTTTAACTTTTACTTTATCTGTTAAGGTCCAAACCTCTCACTTGATATGACTTGACATATCATTTAAATAAATTAGGTAAGGATGTGACCTAGTGCATAATCTTGTTAAACGCCGGAAAGAACCAGTATTGGTTTTGACAGCTTTATTATTTGCCTATATTTCCTAATCGCCTTAAATGGTCTACTGCCTTCGTACAATTATCCTAATTATTTAACTTGTAAAAACTAACCGTTGTATTTGGTTGTCTCAGATTTCCTACCACTTTAGTGTACTGAAATTAGAGAAATATCCTTAATATCTTCATAAATATCTCCATTATTAATGGCTATCGTAAAAATCCTGTGCAAGTATTTCTATTCCATATATTTCCTATCTGTATAAGATTAAATTCCTCAGTTTTTTTTATCTCTGCGCGAAAACTCTCCGGACCACATGCATTCTTTTTCTTAAATTTTTCTATTTTCCTATTCTTCCATAGCTTAGTTTTCTTAAATGAATGGAAAAACAAATTTATTCTTTTGCCTTAATGATCTTCGTTTTTATTTCCTTCTGAATAATGTTTTCGTGTCCTATTTCGGAAAAGCTACGAATTTCATTTTTTTCACATTCATTATTAGAGGTTGTGATATTATCTGCCCCTTTTAAGGTTGTTTTTACCTTTATTTCATCCTTAATTGTTTCCAAATAAATCTGTGAAACGCATTCCTAATCCTATGATATATTTTCCGGTGCTTTGTTTCCTTAATCACATTATTGTTCGCAGCTTTCATATTTTCATGAGATGTTGTATTGTGCTATTTGACACCGGAATTATTTGTTTAGTTTTCATCGTGACATGCCTTTTTATTCCTTAGTTTATTATTATTTTGAAATTGATTCCTGCTCCATACACTGGGGGTCTTAATGCCTACCAAATCGTTGGGTTTACTCTTTAATAATTTAGAAATTCTACGTGGGCCACATGCTACTGGAAAAGGAGACATTTGAACTATTTTTGCTTCTGTAGCACCACCAACTTATATTTAGGGTAATGGCAAAATAATCCTTCCATGCCAGATCTCGCATGAGATGTATGCTAAGTTTTCACCCCATATTCCATCATTAGTGACGTCTCCCTCCCTTCATAATTTGCTAAACAAAGCCTATGATCCCGCTCCCACTCTGCCTTAACCAACCTCCCTTCTAGGAGGTGTTGCCTTTACCCTCCCAGTTTACTTAAGGAAGATTTATTATCAAGTACTATTATCACTGGCCAATTTGCCTCGCTTCCTTCACATTTGAATTGTGTCATCTCTTTTTACAAGTACCCCAAGTCCACACGTGGGGGATGGTATGCTCCGACCGCGAATATGTTTTCGTTGTTGAGTTGTGTGAAACCACAACTGAGAGAAGTTTTTAATCCTAGTCTGAGCTAGCAAGAATGATGTAGATAATTATTTAAAATGTTGTAAAAACTCCTCCCCACTTCTGTTTTCTTTCCCTTCTGCGAACTAAAATATCCTCATAAATTATTTCTTTAGCAATAATTCCCTCACTAAGCCAAGACTCTCTTCCTATACTCCGTACTCACCAGGAGATGTTTCTTCCCTAAAACTTATGAGTTTGAATTATGTACCTCGTGTTTTTATAGTTAGTTGTGCATTAATATAATATGTTATTTTCCTCTATCCTATTGTTTTATTTAAATATAGATTATCCTGAATTTTATTAACTTCTGTTTCTTTAGCTTTTCAGCTGCATTTACTAACTTCTTGAACGATTCTAAGGATTGGTCGTTTTTGCTTGTGGCCTCTTATATGTATTTCCGAAATAGTTGTCTATCTTTTACTCTCTACATCATTAATTGCTACCTCGACTTAGATGAAGACTCAACTGATATCCTTACGTTTTATATTCATATCGAAATTCTCCTGAAAAGTTACTTCTGTTGTTCTTCTACCGTTTTGTAGACTCAGGTTCTACATGAACTTTTATTTAGCTTTAAAAAGGTTTCCTTTAGTCTCCTCTTGTTGCTCCAAATCAAATTCTCCTTGTATTTTGAAATGAAAGGCCATAATATGAAAATCTGTTATATATTTGTTCATAATTTTCTGTCATTCTACGTGAGTGGTGCTGCGTTAAAAATAAAAAATACCGCGAACTTGACTTCCAAGTTCAAATAATGATAGGCTATGTCAGTTAATCCAGAGGAGATAGCCCTTGATATAAAAGTTTCTTAAAAGATCATTGAATGAAAGCGAACAATATACGATTCACTCCATATAGATGTGTGACATTGTAAAGGTAATTATTGTTGAAAATCTCGGAGTCTCTGTCTTCCAAAAGTTAAAAAAAAATGTTTGCATCTCTTTCTTATGGACGTCTTTCCAACAAGATTGTCTCGGAAATCGTGATAATGCTATCAAAATAAATGCTGACATTATGAATTCACTATCCATATGGTACTAAATACTGGAAATGTCCGGTTGATCAGGCTAGGGTTGATTAGATAGTCCGCTCCTTTTTCAACCTTATTGATGGTTTTTCATGCATCACAACTCAATGATGGATTTTAGAAAATTTGAAAAATCCCTGCTTGAAATAATTTTACTTGAGTTCTTTCCTTACTCGAACTTTCATGAAAATCAAAAGTTGATTGGCTCTAAGAGTAGAACTTATGGCTAATTTGACTTGAGATGATTCCATCCCTATTCTTTCACAATGTTATAATGATCGACATAAGATAATTTTCAATTAGTAAGATACAGTCTGATGTCATAGATTTTTAACGTCACATTGCCCCAAATAAAAAATCCATGCAAAGGAAGTTTATCATTCTCCACCTCTGTGCTTATTCTCGGTGACAATGCCATTACTTTGTAGTTTCGTGAAGTCTCATTTTGATGAAAAAGTTAACTTGAGCATGAATCTGCTTTCGACTTAAATTTCTGTCATTCTAAATGGAATTTAATAAATGTTACTGTCAGCCTCCTTTGTAATTCCTCCATCAATTACTTTGTGGGGGAGAGTAGTTGAATGTAGAGGCTTCATCATTTGTATTAGATGGAAGAACATTAAATGGATTATCTGGATACATACATAAAAATCTACCGTTATTCATAGTTTAATGAAAACCATTACCCGACCAAATATGTGTTGGTAATTCCACGCGAGTTATGTTAAAGTGGTGTGCTCAATCCCCGCCGATTTTTCTCATTTTCACGGAATTTATAGATCTTCACTACTCTATGGCAGATTCTGAAAAGTTTTCCTAAATTTATCTCTCAAACACACTACGTCTAAATGCTGATATTTTATTTGCTTTTGAAAGTCTGATATCTAGCACTAGATTACGTGCACTTTGCTGACAGCATTGATGCCCATCGTTGGTAATGGACTCTTCAGTCGCTAGTAGCAAGTGCGGCAAAGGCTATTGGTCAAAAAAATGTCAAATTTCTGTCATTTACAATGGCAGAAATTATAAGAAAACGGAGGTTCATATTCAAATTTGCTTTTTCATCGAAACGAGACCATGACTCTATAAAGTTTAGGCGTTATCAATAAGAATATTGACTTGCCGGCCTGCTGGAGAAAGATAACACCTTAATTTAGGTATAATTTATTTAAAGCGATCAACGTCCAAAAAACTATAGCACCAGTATGGTGAAAAGGGAGTGAAGTCTATAAATGACAGAAGGTAAATTAACTCACTCATTGGAACATGGTCTTGATTCTCAGCATTTGGAAAAAAAAGATGTTTGCAACTCCGGTGGTGTAACATATCAATGTTGAAATCAATCACCTGCTTCTTTCTTCATTTCCATTTCACCGCAGCTTAAGAGGTGCAGACCTGGGTTGACAACATCTGCTCATATTATCATAGCCTTATTGCTTCCTATGTTAACTTGGGTAGCTACTTTTTGAAGTAATGAATTAATAGAAGAAGGTTAATGTATCAACGAGAGGAGGAAAACATATCCTATTTTTTTAAATACTACAAAATAAACTAACTATTATAAATCTATTGACATTTCATAATTTTTATTAGATGGAGCATGCTTTTGATTTGCTATTTTGACATCAGTAATAGTTAGCAGGCTTCCTTTCTGCTTGCACATGTGCTGGGTTTGTAAATCATTAGTTTTCATTGCATAGATTGTTAGAGCTCTCTTTTCTAACGTAGTTTAAAACTTGACTTGTAATTTAATGACACCCCTTCATATCACCACACACGACAAGCGTTCTTTATTTTAGCGCAAATAATAACATCATATTCCTCCTCTGTAAACGATGCCGAGCTTTTCTCAGTTACATATGTTACAAGTATCAGCTGAAAATGTGCTTCCGAGCGTATTTTGTGAAAATATTCTGAATATGTACGAGTAACGTGCTGCCACGCATAGGCATATGTTTCAGGGCAATCTGAGTGCATGCGAAGAATAAATTCAGAGTAGGTACATGATATATGAAATTCTCAGCACAAGCTGTGAATTTTCTCTCAATAATATGTTGTGAATATATGACATACTATGAAACTTTAATTAAAATGTTAGTAACTCTTGTTTTTTCAATAATCCAGTATAATCCTTTGTTTTTCCTATTATGTCAGTTTATGTGCAAGATCCTTAGAAAATGAATATCTAGTTCAAAGTTTACTGCAATATTTTTAGTAAAGGTTACAACTATAACGACACGTATGGCTGTGTATTCCCATCTTAGTTTGTCAATCACTAAGCGTAGTTCATCAGGAACAGTGGACTTTGTCTTTAAACCTAGATTTTGGTGAAGTGAAAAAATTCTGCTGTAATTTTCAGCAAAGAAAAATTGACCAAGCCCGAGAAGTGATCCACAAACTTTTGGCTTTACCTATTTAATGCGCACCACCACTCTACCCATTTTTTGAAATTTCGTGGCAGCTTTGGTGGATTCAAGGAAGTAAATTTTCTTTGCCCATGTGGCTCATCGAAGTTGGTAACGCAAGGGGAAACGTTTGGGAAAATTGGACTTATAAGAAGCCACATTCCGTGAAGTTGAATCCATGCTCAGCACTCATACCGTACCTTTCTGTGTAAGAATATTTTATATCCTGCAGCGGCGAAATACATAGTAATTGTCTCGGGAAAAAATTAGCTTCCTTGACCGACAATTGAACCACCAGCGGAACGGATTGGCATGCTGGGCTGAAAATGGTTTAATAATTAAATTATCAGTGGCATTGTTTTAGCCTTTTTTTAATGTGAGTAGCATTAGAAAAGCAGCGTTCAAGCATTTAAATTATGTCTGTGGAATATAATTTTTCCACTTTTTTTTTAAATTTTATGTAAAAACGTATGTCAATAGATGATGTGCATGTTTTTAATACTAAGAATCTCTTTTTCTATGCTCTCAGAAAAGCATTGGTTTTCCTTTCGCACAGTTTCCTTAAATAGTAACGACTAAAACTCCGTCCTAATATTATTTTATTTTCCCTATATTTCTGCTATGACTTTTTCGCCATTGAATAAGCTCCCTCTTTTAAAAGCAGTGTCCGATAAACACACTGTCTAAAATAATGGAAAAAATGGAGCGTGATACCACGTTTACCTGTTCGATTAACTTACTGCTCCTGACAAAGGCGTAAAACTTAGCAGAGCCGAGTTAAGCATCCCCTCTTTGTTTTAGACCCTATTATTATAGAAAAACTTTAATTGATTGTTTTTTGGAACTTCTGATGAATGGTTACTGAAGCTGCCTATTTTAGTGCTTTTATTTCAAATTAGTGGTTCAAGTTTGACTTGCACCTCAATCTTTGCATATTATTTTCCATTAGAGAATTAGCATCTACTGAGATTATCTAGATGTTCATTTATATTATTGCTATCCCAATTCTCTACCAGCCGACTAGAGATACTTTCTTACCTTTGCTGGTGGAGGTATCGTTGTTCTTGTCTGGGTGAATTGTCTTTTCCTGAGAGATTAAATGAATACTGAATGGATGAAGATGTCAAAAATATTCACATATCTACTAACCATTTTTCACAATCAAGTTAATCCAGATGTAACCTTAGGTATTCTATATTATAGCGAAATTAAGGCATTATGACGAGATGCAGTGATGTCGACGAGAATATTTTGTAGGGATTAAATTTACAACACTTTACAGCCATTGCAGTGTCATTTCGAATGAACTTACACAATTTGCAATTCTTTATACATTAATTTCCTATTCAGTCATTCAATGACTACACCTTTCCTTTAAGACTATTCGTTGGTGGGATTACATTATTTTTATATACTTTTTTGATGAAAAATTGAACTTCTGCTATTGTGAAATGGTTTCCATATTTTAGGTCCCTTTGCTCGCTTAAATGATGTGAATTGAGTGGTTTTTATGCCAAATGGTGATAAGAACTAATTTTAGTCGTAAATTGGTGTGAAGCTTGTCAATAAATTCACAGAATTCTATTGGTGGTTGACATAGCCTCATTAAACGTGTAAATAGATGTATAGTGTATATGCAAGTATATCTTTGGGGTAACTTATACACAGGTTTATGTTTCCCCAATTTGCTTGTTTATTATTATTAGGCCATTATTGGGAGGAGAATAGCGTAAGAGAGGACAGCGTTCACTAATGGACGTGAACGAACTTACTTATGAATATTTAGTGTAGCCTGGAGATGAGTCTGATTGGAATCTTACATGCCGCTGAAACTTAAACAGTGTGAAAAGAGCATGAGAGAAGGTTTAAGACGTTTGAGACGTGCAGGAGAATTGGTTTGAGAAGAAGGTAGGATAGAATAGATTCCTTGAACAAAGATGAGACTCTATGAAGAAGTGATGGGCGTGTTAGATGAAGAGAGGAAATTAGGAGCTGGTAAGGTGTGTGCATGATTCAGATTATTTGGGCATAGATAGAGGTGAGGATTCTGGATAAGAATGGAAGAAAGGGAAAGTGGTCAGGCTCAGTGGATAAAGAAAGGCCGAATGGACGCCTACGAGAAGAGAAAGTTGTACCAAGAGGTCGATAGTTGTGGTTACAGATGAGATCACAGCATTAGTATAACTATTCTACCTTCATTAATTTTCTCATATTTCAAGTCATAAGAATTTTGGGTCTCTTGGGGAATTAAACCTTTCCCTTGACCAATGATTGACTGACTCATTTGATTAGCTTTAAAGGATTAGGAAATGAATGTCTTAGAATCAGATCGATTCACAATTTTTCCTTCAATTGAGAAAAAACCAGCAGTAGGTAAATCTCTAAGGTAAGAGACACTAATCCGTAGGTCATTGGTTCTAATTCCATTTCGTACCTGTGACAGTATTTATTTCAAAGTGATCTTTGATAATCTTTCCCCTCCATTCAGTCCTCTTTCAAAGTGCTTGTATACGTTGTTTATTACTCGAACTGTTGCTACACAATGATGTAAACACATTGAAATCGGTCGCGAATTAAAAAAAACTGATTAAAAATGTAGAAAACTGCTAGGTAGCCTTTTTTTACTAGTAATTTTTACTGCATTTTCCCCGAAGTAACTCATAATTTACCGTAATTGTCCCAACCGAAGTTCGTCATTAAAAGTAACGCATGAAGAGATGATATTATGGCCATCTATATGTTTTTGGTATTGTAATATACGATGGGTTTGGGTGAAAAGTTTTTGACAATTATAATTACTCGTTCAAATGCTCTTTTTAAATTTTTATTCTAGTCAGATCAAGTTAGTGTTAGTAAATGACAACTTTGGATTGATAGAATTAAAAACGATTAGAAGGACCAAACGGAAAAAATACATGCACTATCAGGATGATCTAGAGTTCGCCAGCTAAGTTGGCCGAAACCAGAATTCCTTTATGTCAGGAAATTCTACAAAATATTCGCACTCAGCATTACTTAAAATTAACTTAGGACTCATGGTTCATTGGTGGTGAAACCAATTCATGACGAAATTCAAAATACTTACCACAGTCAGCTCAACCGTGGCGGCCAATACTTACCACTGATACATCATTTATATTGGAATAACTAAACTACTGCGTTCGATTAAAAGTTAGAAGACCACAATCCCAAAATGAATTCCTGCCCGCGTTCCCAAGGAGTTAGCGCCACACATTGCACCATTCTTAGAAATCATATTCAGCAAATCATTATTAGAAGGCATGGTGCCCCACAACTGGAAAATAACCAACGTCACACCAATATTAAAAAAAGATAACAACAATGACAAGTAAAATACCGACCTATATCGTTAATATCACTTTTATGCAAGGTCCTCGAACACATTTTTGTTAGCCAATTTGCACATTCCTGTACAATCTTAACTTCTTACAGGTGTATGGCAGTCAGCAGGGATTCCGGAAGGGTGAATCCTGTGTAACACAGCTCGCGCTCTGCCTTCAGAACATCCTAAAATAAGATGAATCGAAAAAGCAAGAGGACGTGATATTCCTTGATTTAAAAAAATCTTCGCTAAGGCTCCGCTCAAAAAAATTGTATTCTATGCAAGGTAAATTAAAGATGTATTGAATTGGATAAAGGACTTTCTCAGTGATCGCAAAAGTAGTTACTGAAGGTATTAGCTCTGATATGGTAGGAGTCACATCCGGTATTCCACTAAGCGTGATCGTCCCTCTTTTATTCATTATTTATGATAATGACCAAAGTTCTCGAGTTAGTAGTAAACTAAGACTACTTGCAGACGATGTGGTAATCTAACGGGAAAGCGAAGACGCGGACTCAGAAGTTCTATCATCGAACCTAAACAACGTTCATTCGTGGTACCAGGAGTGGGGGCTGAAACTAAATCTTTGTAAATGCACCACAGTACACATCTTAGCAAAGTCATCACACCAACGCTATGTCTATACTGTGGATGGAGTACACATGGAGTCCTCAGGCAATTCCAAGTACCTTGTAATTTCCATAACTTCAGATATATCGTGGGGATCACACGTAAAAAAACATATGCGGCACAGCATTAAAGAAACTGGGATTTATGAAGCGCATAATAGGAAGGTCCTCGGATGAGAAAATAAAAGAGAGGTGCTACTTCGCTCTGGTTAGGCCACACCTTGAATACGCTGTGAGCATTGGGATGCTGGTCTAATAGATTTAACAAAAAAATAAATAAAATACAAAGGAAAGCTACGCGCTTCGTTAAAAACTGCTACGAGCGAACATAAAATGTTTCACAGCTTTTAGAGGGATTAGTTGGGAGGCACTAGAGATCTGGAGGTTGCACGCTAGGCTTAATTTTCTTGAGGAATTCAGAACTGGTGTGTTTCAGGGCGACATAGGTTACATTATTTTGACGCCATACTACATCTCTATGTCTGACAGAAACGATAAAATAAGAAAGATACATTACCGAATAGATAGATACAAAAAATTGGTTCTTTCCACGCCCAATTAGTGACCATGTTAAATACTGAGCTCAACTCAGTATACCCTCATAATACACGTCACCATTTCACTTCCCAAACCTTATCTATTACATCTTTACAAGGCTGGTTCCCTAACATCTCGTGCCAAACGCCCATGTTGCAGCTTGTTGGATAGTTATAAGATGTGGAGGTAGATTTGTGTCTTTCCTATGTGGTAATTATTATTAAAAGTTGATTGTATGAAAGGTGAGTTTTTATGCTGAATTTGACTACCGAGTTAAAGCTGTATCTCCATCACTCGATTGTCTGGTATTCAAGTAGAAATACAGGTGCTCTATTATTTTTGGGTGATACATGGAAAAATTCCTTTTTATTTTTTTTATTCTATTCATCTTTAATATTGGATTAGTCGTATTATCTACATAATTTACTCATATCTCTACTCCCATTGCTAAAAACCCTTGACTAAGTATTTTTACGTAGAAATTAAGTAACAAATTATTAATTTAACCGACAGGTGAAGAAAAAATTAATTCGTGACGATGTAATTGAAAAGATGTAACTATGGCGCTGCACCTCATCCCTGATTTTTGTGTTGAAATTTGCGGACTAAACGGTTTGATCGTGGACATGCCGCCTTTGATTTGATGAGCGTTTCTTTTTGGGGAATTTCATTTTTCTCCCTGGTACATCCTCACACGGCAACTGACGGGAAGAGATCCTTGGTGTCCTTCGCGCCAAGTGGCTGGTGGGAGGCGACGCTAACGCAAGGAGACAAAGGGAACGGGGTGTGGGCCACAAGGGTGTATCCGTTTGACCTTATTCGCCCCCTTCTCCGCGCTTCCCTCACACCTATGCCTCTGCTCTTCGTACCCCTCAGCCCCCCTCGTCTGCCCCTGAAACTGCCCACCGGGGACACCCTACTCTTCCGTTCATCTCTCCCTCACCTCGGCTCAGCCCCACGCTTCCCTCACCCTCTCTCTCCTCTCCTCCAGCTTGACGTAAATATGACGGACACTTCAGCATACAAATGGGCCAGCTTCCACGCTTGAACCTTTTTCCGAGGGAGGTGAGCGGGAGGGGACACGAGAGGGTCCTGCTCCCTCCCCTTCCCGCACCCATCCTTCACCCTTTGGACCCTCCACCACTTTACTTTTCCCCCTTCCCCGTTGCTCCCTGCATCCGAGGCCTTCCCCCACCTA
Source organism: Ceriagrion tenellum (assembly GCA_963169105.1). Lineage (NCBI taxonomy): Eukaryota > Metazoa > Arthropoda > Insecta > Odonata > Coenagrionidae > Ceriagrion > Ceriagrion tenellum. The sequence continues at coordinate 43,493,608 of OY720633.1, read as the reverse complement.
AGCCATCCGGCACCTTTATCCACTCCCCCCGCAGCAATTCCTGCAAAGTCACCCTCAGGGTTTCTTGCCCTGTCCCCTTCCTTCTTCATTCTTTCCGATTTTTATCCCTGCCACGGGAGCACTGTGGTCTTCTTAACTCTGGTTCCTTCTCTTTCCTCATTTGTAACGCCGTTGCTTTCACCTCGCCTTCACTCACGAGATGCTCTGTTCTTCCTCTTTGTGGGAAGTTTCTCCAGATTTTTGGAGATTCAGATCCTTGGCATTAGAGTTTCGCAAAGCTTAATTTGAGGAAATGGAAAATTGTGTACATAGAGGATCCTTGACATGCTCCTTCTTTGATCGTACTGCGCCTCTGATTTTATGTGGAAAATAAAAACATGCTTTTTAGAAACCGTACTGGCCTAATGGCGAGAGGAATAAGGTTGCAAACGAGTTGGAAAATCGATGACCTCCCTGTTGCGAATAAGTTTTCTCTGTACATCGGCAGTCTGTCTCAAATAGTGTCCAGTATAATTGTAATTTTTATAACAACTAGTAATAAATTGGCATCTCATGTTCCATCTCGCACAGCCTCTAGGTAATGCTTGGGATTACTCATTAGAAGGTATTAAAATGAAATGGCATTTCTTTGATTTTACTAATGGAATTCAACTAGGTCAATGGATATAGTGTGTGCTTCCACCAGTTTATAGAAATACTATAATTTGTTCGGAAAACATTTATTGTAAACTTTCTACTTTCAGTGAAAACAATAGCGTCTCATACGAAACTTTTGACTTGAAACAGAATTGCAATCATTCCTTCGTCTATACATTACTTCTCTATGTGGTTCAAACACTCAGGATTGTGTTATATTTTATTGAATTGTTTTGTAAATTTCCTTTTATCATATAGTTTTCCTCACACTGAGATGTTTTTTATTAATAAAAGGGACAATTATGGGAGATAGCTGGAGGGAAGATATCACGAAGTGATCGCGGGATAGCTGACACTTTCGTCTACGAAAGTTAGAAATTCCCTTCACCAACAAGTTGATTGAGTAGACGGCGTGAACACCCTTTCTGAACATACTCGCCAAAGACGAGGTAATTACGCAATCTCGTTTATCCACTGGTGAGGAAAAAAACCTACTAAACAAGATTATTGTTGGTTGTAAATGAATGAATGAGAGCGTAGGAACTTCGTTCCCATCAATTATCCAAGTGTCCTCTATTATTCTCTCATTTTCTCCCTGCGTCGCTCTAGTCCGGATCCAGACGCTGTATAACGCGCTGTAATTTTTTTTCCATCCAGTCTTGCCCTATTCTCTCCATTGGTTCCTTAATGTTTCTTCCGTCTTCATCGCTTCTTTTCCAGTTTATCCTCCTCTTATAGTTGACATCCTACCTCGCATGTCCCCCGTCATCTCACCAGCATCATTTCTTTCCGAAAAAAATAATGAAATCATCCCGGTCCTCTTTCCTCTCTCACTCGTGCTCTTTCACGTGCACGGTATTACATCGTGGAGTCCCGGCGACTGTGGACTAACTTGCTATGGCGTGTACTCTTGTTCGTTCTTGCTTATGTATCCGCTAGGCCAACGCGGTCTTCTCTCTCTCTCTCCCGAATGAAAAGAGAATGACCTAGGGAAACCGGAACCAGGTCTCAAGATAATGACGTTCACATCTCCTGGAGGAAGGGGTGAAATCCCTTTATATTTATCGACGAAGGGAGTCTTCCTTCGCTCTCTTCCCTTTTGGACCTCTCCACTGACCCCACCTTTATCGCGATACCTCTCCTCTGCTCGGGCGCTGGAAGGTAATCGGGAGAACCGGAGGAGGAAGGAGAGTGATGGTATCGGGTTTTGAATGGGGTGTGGGGGAGGGCAAAGAAATAGGAAAGGGGTGGGTGGTTTTGGGAGGTCTGCGCTCGAGCTTGATGAGCCGGATGCGAGATTTGGACCATTGGTTGATGGGTGAGCGTTCTGTCCGGCTGACTTCAAATCTCTCTCGTTCCCCCTCCCTTAACCCTTTCGTCTCGCTACGCTTGTACATTTGTCTTCCACAAGTGTTGCGACTTGACTGCTCTTTGGCGTGCGGGCCGCTTGATGATTCCATGCTACCCTTTTCTTGTCATATAATCGACTCCAGCTCTATTTTCGGTTCCCACGAATTTTCAGTATTACTGAGAGCCTCGTATGCAGGTTTTAAATATTGTTTGTCTAGCTATGCATCTCGCATACGAATTAATATAGGGGAGAATAGAGAAGAAAAATAGGGGAGACCACTTGCATACTGTAAGCAATGGATCGAACGGCGATATGTCACACTACCTTTACAACTGAAAAATATTTCAACTTATAGCATTTCGAGACCCGGAAAATTTACCTTCGCCACCAGAAATTTTCACCTATACTGACATTGTGAATGAACTTCATAAAAATGACATATCCCTCGGGTCATCGAAATTCGACTTAAAAGAATTTCGAGTTCTATCTGTTTGATTTTTATCGCATGTGTGATTCTGATAGATCATCACAGCACAGTTACATTCACTGTGAGCTTTAATATGGAATGAGCGAACATAAATTCTCAAAGCCTCTGGGTCAGAGTAGCTCCGCTATGACGCTAAACAAAACCAAAAGCTCCTCATTTGTAGTGGAGAGTGTTGCTTTGCCGTCTTAGTAATGTAACGGTAAGCATAATCAATGTCAATGATGGAATTAGTTGACTTCTTTCATTTTACCGTAATTTATATATATATAAATGGAATCGGCCATCATTTCATCTTCACACCACCATTGTGTTTGTAAATTTTATCATATGCTCTCTCCGATATATGTTTTGGAAGAAGCACTATATACCTCATAGATTAATTTATGGCGTGCCTTGCCTTGCTTCGCACGCCGTACTCGCGAAGAAGTTAGTATCATTAGAGCAAAATTAAATTTAAAAAGCGCTGCACTAAAGTGTTGGTATGAAGAATGTTTCCTGACTTAGTTTAAAGAAACTCACTCACATTAAAGAAAAATTGCATGTGATTATAGTAGCAACGTAAAAAATCTGTATGAACGAGGTAATTTATTAGCTCTCAGCTAAAAGTGTGATAGGTCTTACTTCACGTGTTTATATACTTATAGTGTATGGGTCGCAAGGTTGTGAAAGCATGCAAATGATCCAGCCACTCGAGCCGATTGAATACCTCAATAGTCATGACTAAGAAAAAAATCAAAATGGCATGAAACATATTGTGACCTTAGTCTCCTCTTGTGATACATGTGTACCTCATCCGTCGCCTTAAGTGTCCTGAGCGTATCTTACTGGTTCATTGTCTGCCTTTGAAAAATGACCTTGTCAAAAATAATTTTTGGCTTGATATTTGCACTTTTGCTGTGTAATGGAAATGTCTCTTGCTCCTATAGACAATAATGAATTAAGGCATTCCTGCAAGAAGATCTGCCTTTTTTCGTCATTTCACGAGGTCGTCTAAAAAATTACTGCTAAAATTTCATGGACAGAAACCAGAAATTTGCCCTTTTCATATCTTTTCTTGGAAATCCTGTTGTAGCGACCGAAATCAAATTGGTCGCTCCAAACAGGCACTCTGCTGCCTAATTTTCACGGTTCTTCTCGGCCCATGGAAGTCAGAACCTGATCATTTCCGTTGCAGCATATGTCCGCAAGTCTCGGGAGGCAGCGAATGGCTCGTTAGCACAAGACGGTGTGTTTGGGCAGTTACTTTATGAGGGGTTGATTCTCATTCTGTCTCGCGCGCGTATTCTCGCCGATGGCTGGACATTCACGTCTGTCTTTTTTTATGGCGCGACTTCCGGTCTTTGGCGACGAGATGTGAGAAAGCGCAGGAGGGGACTAACGTTGGCGGATTTTCTTTTTTTTTTCTTTTTTTAATGTTGACCGTCGGTTGTTGTAGCCATTCCAGAAGCTCATTGGGGCTCATAAGGGTTATAACAGGGAGAGTTATAAGGTAAGGAAGTGCTCGTTAGAATGAGAAAAAAATTGTGTGAGCCTGTTTGCCGTGGCCAGTTGGAAGTTTGGTTGCCCCTTCGTATTGGTGCCCCATAGGTGTCTCTCTCGTTTCTTTTTTTTTCACGTCCCTTCACCGCTCGACCACGTGACCCAAGATTACTTCAATTTCCTCGGGCGGATAACATTGCCGCCTTCCGGGAAGCAACTCGTCGTCACCTTGTGCCGGAAGCGGTCGTGGAAATATTTCTCCGTCACTTAATCCTTTAAAATCGTTATTCTTACGACTCCAAAATTACTCATAATCATTTTCGATTACTGTCTTAAAGAGCGTTCCAGTCATTACAAATGTAATGATATGCCGAGCAAAGGGGCTATTTCAGTATTGAACGTAAAAATGGCTGTAACTCTTTATTTTCTGTCAGCAATAACTGAGTGTTCATGAATAATGTCTTTATTTATACCTTCACAATATGTCACCGCTGACGTGTTCAATATAGTCATGAAAGAGGAAATACATCTACATGTACTTATTACCTTGCAAGCCATCACAAGGGTGTTTGGCAGGGGGTGACTTATCACCAACATGAACTAGAGCGAAGAAATTAACTTTCACCAACGTGCACCGCACTATGGGTATGCTATAAATGATACAGAAACTACTAAATTCATCTATAATGTAACTATGTAAACGCGCTACAAGATTCATGCAAGGAACGTGCAAAACATGGTGTTAGCACTATTCGGCAGATTTAAAAAGGTGAATTAGTGGTCATATAAATTAATCAGCTACACTACCTGTCAACTAACCCTCTAAAAAGTCTTAACGCAGCCATTATGATTTCTTATCGATAGCGGGAAAAACGACATTATAGGAACCGCTGGTCAATGATATACAATGACTCGTAAATCACAAATATCAAAACTATTCATCGTCGTTTACGTAGATAAAAAATTCTCAGATTGGAAAGGAATTTAATTTAAAATAATTTGAATAGAGTCATGTACTACTCCTATAATAAATTAACAAATATCATGAGTGATATTTTACGCTAAAGACTAATTTTATCAAACTTATGCCCATCCTCTATGGAGTAATGTTCTTTATGAACTCTCATCTATATAGGCGAAATTAATTGCTATGTTATAAATAATAAGTGGTACAATAAATTCAGTAAAGGCTATATCTATTGTATTACAGCTAATATTTTATATCTTTTCAGGTATAACTGCTGGAAAGGAGTGATTGTGTGTTTAAATTCAAGAATTGTTATATGACGGTAGATAAGGAAAATATCAGCTTTGGTAAGTAAATTGTACTTTTTTGTTTTCAAAGGTTTACTTTCGTAATTGTGATTTGTATAATGGGGAGATAGTTACGCATACTTGAAAATGTAATGGAAAATTTAATGAAAATTTATCTAAGATGGTATCAAAACCAGTTTGATACCTTGCTTGTTTCATGAAACTGACTAGTTTGAATGTGCCCGTGTTCCGATTGAAATTAAAGTGCATCTAGTGTATTTTCTTAAAAGAAAAGAAAATTCACTCTGCATGTATCCTTTCTCATAATATTTGTGATGTGGCCTGCATATTCGTGGGAGGTACACCATTTTCTTTCGGTAATCATTCATTTAATGATTCGTGTGAGTCAGGAATCGAAAATATGTATCTCTTATAAGCACAAAGAGTGCTATTTTCGCGGTTTCGAAGACTTGGCCGTGTGCGCCCTAATTATGAACTGGAAACTAATGTTTTAACTGCGACGGATTATTTTGATTAAAGCAACTATAGTCATCTACGCCTATGGTTAACGTCCTAATTTAATTGCTTTACAGTTTGCATTTTGATTAACAGCTTGATACAACTCCCCAATGTGACTGCTATCGTTTGTGAATATTGATTTTACTGAGGATACCGGGTCACATTTGCTCGTTAGTGCTTCTCCTTATCCATTGATGCAGATAAATGGTTTATTTTTACATTATTACGCAGGTGACGGTGAAAAATATCCGCAAAATATATGGTAAGATTGGGATTATTATTGTTTTGAACTAGGGTTTGCTGAGAACAGCTCCCTAAACGAACATAATAATCCTCAATTATATTTACTCTCCCGACTCTCAGAATCATCATGACCAAACCCGTTGGAAAACCGAGGTCCCGATGGACATTTTATTCAATTCAATGTCCTTGGGTGTTCTAGAATCCCTGCCATGCATATCACTATGTTTCCGGGCCTTGGAGTTGGCGTGTCGATTCATTGCTCTTTCACCCACTATGTATATACATTTCACTCGCCATCCACCCCTAATTTTTTTCCAAACATACCCTCACACTTCCAAATCTCTCTAGCTCAAAATTATCCACACTCCTCGTCATTCAAGTCTCCCTTTGCTCCCTATTTCCTCTAACTCCGCGAAACGTCCAAAACGTACCCACCTATTGGACGTCATGAAGCTAGATTATAGGACCTGTTATGCCGGTACTCGTTCGATTGTTGAACTCAAACCTCCAGAGGAGCTGTATCCAAAGTTCATGGCGTTTAGAAAACTTGTCATCACTTTACTGCATAGGAGAATTTTCATTCGCGAAATACAAACTAATGATTCGCCTCATGCAAAAACTAATGCTCAACTCGGGGAGGGCTCTGGTGTGGTACACACACAAATGTAGGTTCATAACGTGATTGATATTAACAAATAAGTATATGGCTGGTTTCATCCCTGCCTGAAACTATGTATCAACACAATACTAATATTACTTAAAAAATGATATTCAGGATCTATTCAAATTAAATACCTATTTTGCTACCGATGTTTCGGGAGATTGGGCAGGTGTGGTATTTGGAGTCTTGACTTCCTATCTTGGGGGCCCGGATTCGAATCCCTACAGTAGTGGAGATTTTTCAGCGGAATTCCGATCCTTACACGGATACATAGTACAGAGTACTTCAAGTGTAGTACTTTGTCGCACGGTTGTGACTCAGCATTTTCTTTCTATTATAGCTGGTTAATATTGACGCGGATTCTTATCTCCAATGCTCTCTTCCCGACCCATAGATGCTAATGGCGCTATTACTTTGTTGACATACACCTCTCGGAAGAACAAACAAACCTGCTGGTCCTACCGAACACGCAATTAATGAGATGTCATAGATTGATTAAACCAGATTCTGCAAAATTTCCCAGTGATACATATACCTCGTTGCAAGGCTAGTTTTTGTAATCATTTTCAAATTTCATACTTCCTTTACATTGCGACTTTGTAGTTTTGACGCCTAATCGTGCCCAATTTCTTAAATTAGAATATTTTTATTTACGTTTTTGGAGTCTTGGAGTAAGAATTATATTCGGCACTCTACTGATAGCTTGCCTTCGAGTAAATTAATTTGCTTTCAGTGTTGTATGCCTTGTAGTATTTTGTGATTTTCTCTAGCATTTAATATTTCTTAATACCGAAATGTTTCCTCACAATGCTGCCACGTTAACCTAAGAATCGTCTAGTTTTGGTACTCAGAGAATCGAGTTTTTGGAGGAAAATTATTAAGTAATTTTTGGTAGAACATTTTCTCGTCTCTTTTCAATTTAAGGATGAGCCAGACTTCTTAGGACGTGGCTATAATTTGGTAAAGACATTCTCATCCTCCACAGTTTTCTGACTCATTCTCGGTCAATACCCTTCGGAAGGATTCGCAATATGCTCAGAAATAGGCCACAATAAATGTCTCCTTTTAGCGTCTACGTTCTTTGATGACTTCCTGCACATATAATTGTTTGGGAATTAAATTTAAGTTTGTTACTTTCCTGGTGAATACTGAGAGGTTTTAAAGCTAACTGAAAACCTTGAACTGTTTATTTTGTTAATAACGTCCGTGTTTTTCCGTGTAAAATGCCGCATATAACCAAGATTTTTTAGCCAAGCCAAAATTTTTAGATACATTTTACGGTATTGAATCACAGTGTTAAAGCAGAAGACACTGTCTTCCCTCGATGGGTATAAAGCTTCCTCTCTAATATTCATATCTTTCTGAAGCGGTATATTCGAGTTGTGGCATAAGCAGAGAGAATTAGAACCTCTCTCTTACTTTTTATCCGAGGACTTTCCTATGATACGCTTGATAAATCCTAGTTTCTTTAAGGGCATGCCGTGTATGTTTTGAATGTGTGTTCTCCACGATATATCTGAAGTTATGGTAATTACAAAGTATTAGACAATGACTGAGGACTTTATGTTTACTCCACCCACAGTATAGACAGCGTTGGTGTGATTACTTCAGTAAGAAGTGTACTGTGGTGCATTCACTAAGATTTTGTTCTAGCCCCCACTATTGGTACCATGAATGAACGTTGTTTACGTCCGATGATAGAACATCTGAGTACACGGCTTCGCAAACTTCCCGGTTGATGACCGTATCGTCTGCAAATAGTATTATTTGACTGCTAATTCGAGATATTTGGTCATTTTTATAGAACATGAATAGAAGCGGTCCGATCACGCTTCCTTGTGGGGCATAGGATGTGAGAGACCTTATCAGAGCCTTCATAAACCACTTTTTGTTTGCTATCACTGAGAATGTCTCGTGTCCAAATCATTACTTTTTTCTTAATTTTCAGCATGATTGCAATTAGGATATGAGTTTCTTTGAGGAACTTCGTCTAATGCTTGCTTGAAATCAAGGAACATCGCGTTTACTTTCTTTTCCGATTCATATAATTTTAGATTGTCATGATGGAAGAGCAAAAATGTTTCGCATGATCTACCTTTCCCCAAGCCATTTTGACTGCCATATAAGAAGTGTTGATTATCCAGGAAGGTTGTCATATTGCTAACAGCAATCATGCAATAGTGCGACGTTTACGATATAGGTCGGTAATTTCCTGAATCGTGTTTCCTTTTTAAATTTTGTTGTGACATTGGCTGTCTTCTAGTCTTGGGATACCTTGCCTTTGATGATTTGCGAAATATAATTACTCTTTGGCGTCCAGAGTGCCTTTGGGTTTTCATTTAGTAATTCACCGAGGATTTTTTTCTTCAAAACTCGTCGAGTAGTATGTATTATTTTATTCATTTTTTAGCGTTTAACAACGTAAATTTCTCCCGTCGCAAGTTACATTGTTTTTTCTACCTGAAAAAAAAATTGTTTACATAAGTTGTGTATTACCTGTCTCATAAGCTCCCTCCTTACTTCGTGGCTATAGCAACAAATATTATGTGATTCTCTTTCCCCTTCACTAATCCGAGGACAACTTCAATTTTCTGGTACATTTCTTCTATTTCATCTTCCGTGTGACTATTCATCGGCATGTAGACCTGTTATAACCGAAACAACAATTTCACTTTTCCACGGGGCATTTTAATGCGTAGGATGCGTTTCAGCTAACAGAGCCATCATTACCTTGTACCAGGTCTTGTACCTGATCATGTCTCTGTGAGCTGAAACGCGCCGTACGCATTAAAATGCCCCGTGGAAAAGTGCAATTGTTGTTTCGGTTATAATATGACGAACTTCCACGATATTTTACCTGAATCTGTTGAAATTATGGAGATATGTACTATCACGGTGTCCGTAAGCCCTCCTTCCGGCTTCATCATCAGAATTCTGTTGCGGTACATCCAGGCTACAACAATATTCTGATCCTTTCTTTTTTCAGGTTGGTACATGCACCTACAATTTTATGGTCGTCTCCTGTAGATAGCACTCCGGGTCTGTCACTCAGCCGGTCGCCATCGTCCACTTGTTCTCACTAACTCCCAGTATATCTACCCCTAACCTCTCCATCTCCATCTTCGTTTTGTTTAGTTCTGATGCAAGGCTGAACTTAAATTGCCTCCCAGAAATATAATTATCATCATCATCATCGGCGCTATAACCCATGTAGGCCCGTGGCCTTCTTCACAACTTCCTTCCATTCTTCTTTGTCCTTCGCTACTTTTCTCCTCCTCCGGACCTCCAGCTTCCTCAAATCCTCTTCTACATCCTCCATTCATCTTTTCCTGGGTCTTCTTCTTCTTCCTTCTGGTTTTCCTTCTAAAACTTTTTTCACTACTCTTTCCCCACCCATTCCTTGTACATGTCTTGCACATCTAATTCTCAATTTCTTAATCTCTGTTAATATTCCATCTTCCCCATACAGCTGCTGCAATTCCTCATTCCTTCTAATCCTCCATTTTCCTTTTTCATTGACTGGTCCTTATATGTTCCGTAGAATTTTTCTTTCCCACCTCTGTAACAAATTTCTTCTCTCACCGTAAACGTCCATGCCTCCGAACCATCGGTGACTATTAGCCTGATGACAGTTTTATACATTCTTTTCTTTGTATTTCTGCTAACGGTTTTTGCCTTGATAACTTTTTGTAAAGAATAGTATGCTCAATTTCCTGCAGCAATTCTCTCTTCAATATCTTTTGCAATAGAGTTATCATTTGTGAAAATTGTCCCCAAATAGTTAAAGTGCTCTTCTACCTCTATTTGGTTGAATATTTTATTTATCTCTGTCTTCTACTCTTTCCACTTGTTTTTTGGGAAACACCATATATTTGGTTTTTTCCTCGTTAACATTCAAACCCATTGTTTTAGCTACTTCCACGGGATGCACAAATGTCTCCTATTGACTATTTCTTGATAGTATCACCAGGTAATCAGCATATGCAATAAAATTCATCCTATTAAAAATCGTCCCTCCTGGATTATTTGTCACAGTCTGTCTAATGACCTTTTCTAATGCCAAATTAAAAAGCATTGTGGAAAGGACATCACCCTGCCTTAAGCCTCTTTTTATGCCAAATTCATCCGAAAAGTCCCCGTCAACCTACATAACACCTTTCGAGTTTTTAAGTGTCATTCTCAACAACCTTCTCATTTGTTTGGGATGCCAAAATTCTTCATGGCTTCCATAAGCTTTCCTCGAAACACTGAGGGATGCGCTTGCTTAAAATCTATGTACATTATTATTTATTTAATTTAATATATATAAAGCTACAAAACTGACTGACTGACTGACTGACTCATCAAAATTCCTGGGCATTTCTAAACGAGCTAGGTTAGTGAAATTTTCAGGATAGAGTTGGAGTCATGTGTCGAGTTGGGAAAAAATCGAAAAAGTTAAAAAAGTCGATTAGGCTTTGATTTATTGCAATCGAAAGCTTTACATCGGATTATACGGGAAAAACAAAAGATTTCAGTGTAGACCTTTTTCTTTCGTTCATTAAAATATGAAATAATTTAGTTACAGGACTGATTCTTTCACAAGTATGAGGCTAAATGTTTGAAAAATCTAATTCTTGCAATCGATTCTTTCCTACCTACCGTCAAACTGATATTTTTAAACTTTTATTTGGGATTTTAGAAATTTTTTCACTTTCGTTGCTATGGATTTATTCCATTGTCGCCTAGCCGAGTGTCGACTCAGGTTTGGAACTAAGCTAGGCGGGCCAGTTTCAGGGGAGGGTTATATTTATGTGTTGATTTTGGGTAAAATCGGAAAAGTTAAAAAAGTCGATAAGGCTTCGAGATATTGCAATCGATAGCTTTACAAATATGAGTTAGGTATCCTAAGTGTATGTCATTTACTCTTCTCTACGCCATTTTTCGCACTGCTAAATACTGGGTATAATTTCTTCAAACATTTCCTGGCCTCTACCTTACCTTTGATAGCCAATTTCCATCAACCAAGCTTCATGATATTATCGTTTTCATAAAAATAAATATGCAGTCCATGCAGAAGATTGGAAGAGAAAAAAAAATGAACATGAAAATTAGTATAATAAAAATATCGATTCCGATCGAATATATATAGTAAAATTCTTCATGTGAGCTCTTATTAAGTATGATGTACTGAAATGAAATATCTAACGTAGAAGAGCGTCTTATATGCCATCAAATGAGGTTATGATAATCTATCAATGGTTCCACGTTCGTTTCGGTGTACTGATTATAGTATTTTGAAAAGTCGTTAACATCCGGATGACATACAATATAAGTTTGTACTAGAACTGTCTGGTATCCATACCTCATGAGGTGCGTATTTAATTTTCGAGAATTATATTTTTCTTTGCTTGCATGTAGCACGCAGACTTGAGATCTTTCATTTTTTTTCCTTATTTAAAGAGTATCATCGTCTAGCACTCCCCCAACCCTTGCTTGCAAATTGCAAGCACCCATACAGTGATCATTAAACGGACTGTTGCTATTAATATCGCTGCTAAGCACTGGGTATAATTTCTTCCACTTCTTTCTGGCCTCTACCGTATCTTTGATGCCCAACATTTACCAACCAATCCAACCAATAAGGGGATATAAGTTTGTACTAGAACTGTCTGGTATCCATTCCTCATGAGGTGCGTATTTAATTTTCGAGAATTATATTTTTCTTTGCTTGCATGTAGCACGCAGACTTGAGATCTTTCATTTTTTTTCCTTATTTAAAGAGTATCATCGTCTAGCACTCCCCCCACCCTTGCTTGCAAATTGCAGGCACCCATACAGTGATCATTAAACGGACTGTTGCTATTAATATCGCTGCTAAGCACTGGGTATAATTTCTTCCACTTCTTTCTGGCCTCTACCGTATCTTTGCTGCCCAACATTTACCAACCAATCCAACCAATAAGGGGATATAAGTTTGTACTAGAACTGTCTGGTATCCATACCTCATGAGGCGCGTATTTCATTTTCGAGAATTATATTTTTCTTTGCTTGCATGTAGCCCGCAGACTTGAGACCTTCATTTTTTTTCCTTATTTAAGGAGTATCATCGTCTAGCACTCCCCCCACCCTTGCTTGCAAATTGCAAGCACCCATATAGGCATCATTAAATGGACAGGTGATATTAATACATTGCTGCTAAGTACTGGGTATAATTTCTTCAACTTTTTCCTGGCCTCTACCGTAGGTTTGATGACCAACTTTAACCAACCAATCTTCATGATATTTTAGTTTTCATTCTAAAGCATGTGCAATTCATGGAGAAGATTGAAAAATAAAAATTGAACATGAAAATTATCAAATTAAAATTGTCGATTCGGATCGAAGTTCTATTATACAGTTTTCATGTTAGACCTTATTAAGTATGCTGTACTGGAAGGAATATCTGACGTAGAAAGGCCATCAAATAAAGTTATGTTGAACTTGCAGTGGTTCCACGTTCCTTTCATTTCACTGACTATAGTATTTTGAAATGTCGTTAATTACCGGATGAGATAAAATGTTATTTGTACTAGAACTGTCAGGTACCTCATGGACCGTGAAATTCATTTCGAGAATTCCATAATATTTTTCTTTGCCTGCATGTAGCACGCAGACTTGAGAGCTTTCATTGGTTTTGTAAGGATGATGCATTCATTTTTCGATACTTTAGGTGTAAATTAATGTATATACCCCCCTTGCTTGCTAACAGCAAGCACCCATTTACTCGTTATTAATATATATAAAGCTACAAAACTGACTGACTGACTGACTGACTGACTGACTGACTGACTGACTGACTGACTGACTGACTGACTGACTGACTGACTGACTGACTGACTGACTGACTGACTGACTGACTGACTGACTGACTGACTCATCAAAATTCCTGGGCATTTCTAAACGAGCTAGGTGGGTGAAATTTTCAGGATAGAGTTGGAGTCATGTGTCGAGTTGGGAAAAAATCGAAAAAGTTAAAAAAGTCGATTAGGCTTCGATTAATCGCAATCGATAGCTTTACATGGGATCATATGAGAAAAACGAAAAATTTTAGTGTAGACTATTTTTCTTTCGTTCATTAAAATATGAAATAATTAAGTTACAGGAATGATTCTTTCACAAGTATGAGGCTGAATGTTTAAAGAATCTTATTCTTTCAATCGATTCTTTCCTACCTACCGTAAAACTGATATTTTTAAACTTTTATTTGGGATTTTAGAATTTTTTTCACTTTCGTTGCTATGGATTTATTCCATTGTCGCCTAGCCGAGTGTCGATTCAGGTTTGGAACTAAGCTAGGCGGGCCAGTTTCAGGGGAGGGTTATATTTACGTGTTGATTTTGGGTAAAATCGGTAAAGTTAAAAAAGTCGATTCGGCTTCGAGATATTGCAATCGATAGCTTTACATATAAGAGTTAGGTATCCTAACCCTAAGTGCATTTAATTTACTCTTCTCTATGCCATTTTTCGCACTGCTAAATACTGGGTATAATTTCTTCAAATTTGTCCTGGACTCTACCGTACCTTTGATGACCAATTTCCACCAACCAAGCTTCATGATATTGTCGTTTTCATTAAAAAATTGAGCAGTTCATGTAGAAGATTGGAAGAGAAAAAAAATAGATCACGAAAATTAGTATATTAAAAATCTCGATTCCGATCGAACTTATATAGTAAAATTCTTCATGTGAGCTCTAATTAAGTATGCTGTACTGAACTAAAATTTCTTACGTAGGAGAGCGTCTTATATGCCACCAAATGAGGTTAGGATAATCTTTCAGTGGTTCCACGTTCGTTTCGGTATACTGACTATAGTATTTTGAAAAGTCGATAATGACCGGATGACATACAATATAAGTTTGTACTAGAACTGTCTGGTATCCATACCTCATGAGGCGCGTATTTCATTTTCGAGAATTATATTTTTCTTAGCTTGCATGTAGCACGCAGACTTGAGAGCTTTCATTTTTTTCCTCATTTAAAGAGTATCATCATCTAACACTCCCCCACACCCTGCTTGCAAATTGCAAGCACCCATATAGGCATCATTAAATGGACAGGTGCTATTAATACATCGCTGCTAAGTACTGGGTATAATTTCTTCAATTGTTTCCGGGCCTCTGCGGTAGCTGTGATGACCAACTTTAACCAACCAATCTTCACGATATTTTAGTTTCCATTCAAAAGCATGTGCAATTCATGTAGAAGATTGAAAAAGAAAAATTGAACATGAAAATTAGCATATTAGTTGTCTATTCGGATCGAAGTTCTATTATAAAGTTTTCATGTTAGACCTTATTAAGTATGCTGTACTGAAAAGAATATCTAACGTAGAAAGGCCATCAAATAAAGTTATGTTGAACTTGCAGTGGTTCCACATTCCTTTCATTTCACTGACTATAGTATTTTGAAATGTCCTTAATTACCGGATGAGATATAATATGATTTGTACTAGAACTGTCAGGTATCCATACCTCATAGACCGTGAAATTCATTTCGAGAATTCCATAATATTTTTCTTTTCCTGCATGTAGCACGCAAACTTGAGAGCTTTCATTGGTTTTGTAAGGATGATGCATTCATTTTTCGTTACTTAAAGAGTATCATAATGTACAAACCCCCCTTGCTTGCTAACAGCAAGCACCCATTTACTCGTTAATATATATTATTATTATTATTATTATTATTATTTTTATTATTAATATATATAAAGCTACAAAACTGACTGACTGACTGACTGACTGACTGACTGACTGACTGACTCATCAAAATTCCTGGGCATTTCTAAACGAGCTAGGTGGGTGAAAATTTCAGGATAGAGTTGGAGTCATGTGTCGAGTTGGGAAAAAATCGAAAAAGTTAAAAAAGTCGATTAGGCTTCGATTTATTGCAATCGAAAGCTTTACATCGGATTATACGGGAAAAACGAAAAATTTCAGTGTAGACCTTTTTTCTTTCGTTCATTAAAATATGAAATAATTAAGTTACAGGACTGATTCTTTCACAAATATGAGACTAAATGTTTGAAGAATCTTATTCTTTCAATCGATTCTTTCCTACCTACCGTAAAACTGATATTTTTAAACTTTTATTTGGGATTTTAGAAATTTTTTCACTTTCGTTGCTATGGATTTATTCCATTGTCGGCTAGCCGAGTGTCGATTCAGGTTTGGAACTAAGCTAGGCGGGCCAGTTTCAGGGAAGGTTTATATTTATGTTTTGATTTGGGGTAAAATCGGAAAAGTTAAAAAAGTCGATTCGGCTTCGAGATATTGCAATCGATAGCTTTACATATATGAGTTAGGTATCCTAAGTGAATGAAATTTACTCTTCCCTTTGCCATTTTTAGCACTGCTAAATACTGGGTATAATTTCTTCAAATTTGTCCTGGCCTCTACCGTACCTTTGATGACCAATTTCTACCAACCAAGCTTCATGATAATGTCGTTTTCATAAAAAAATTGAGCAGTTCATGTAGAAGATTGGAAGAGAAAAAAAATAGATCACGAAAATTAGTATATTAAAAATTTCGATTCCGATCGAACTTATATAGTAAAATTCTTCATGTGAGCTCTAAGTATGCTGTACTGAACTAAAATTTCTTACGTAGAAGAGCGTCTTATATGCCACCAAATGAGGTTAGGATAATCTTTCAGTGGTTCCACGTTCGTTTCGGTATACTGACTATAGTATTTTGAAAAGTCGATAATGACCGGATGACATACAATATAAGTTTGTACTTGAACTGTCTGGTATCCATACCTCATGAGGCGCGAGAGGCATTTTCGAGAATTATATTTTTCTTTGCTTGCATGTAGCACGCAGATTTGAGAGCTTTCATTTTTTTCCTCATTTAAAGAGTATCATCATCTAACACTCCCCCCCACCCTGCTTGCAAATTGCAAGAACCCATATAGGCATCATTTAATGGACAGGTGCTATTAATACATCGCTGCTAAGTACTGGGTATAAATTCTTCCACTTCTTCCTGGGCGCTACCGTAGTTTTGATGACCAACATTAACCAAACAATCTTAATGATCTTTTAGTTTTCATTCTAAAGCATGTGCAATTCATGTAGAAGATTGAAAAAGAAAAATTTAACATGAAAATTAGCATATTAAAGTTGTCTATTCGGATCGAATTTCTATTATAAAGTTTTCATGTTAGACCTTATTAAGTACCTATGCTGTACTGAAAGGAATATCTAACGTAGAAAGGCCATCAAATAAAGTTATGTTGAACTTGCAGTGGTTCCACTATCCTTTCATTTCACTGACTATAGTATTTTGAAATGTCCTTAATTACCGGATGAGATATAATCTGATTTGTACTAGAACTGTCAGGTATCCATACCTCATAGACCGTGAAATTCATTTCGAGAATTCCATAATATTATTCTTTTCCTGCATGTAGCACGCAAACTTGAAAGCTTTCATTGGTTTTGTAAGGATGATGCATTCATTTTTCGTTATTTAAAGAGTATCATAATGTAAAAACCCCCCTTGCTTGCTAACAGCAAGCACCCATTTACTCGTTATTAATATATATATAAAGCTACAAAACTGACTGACTGACTGACTGACTGACTCATCAAAATTCCTGGTCATTTCTAAACAAGCTCGGTGGATGAAATTTTCAGGATAGAGTTGGAGTCATGTGTCGAGTTGGGAAAAAATCGAAAAAGTTAAAAAAGTTGATTAGGCTTCGATTTATTGCAATCGAAAGCTTTACATCGGATTATACGAGAAAAACGAAAAATTTCAGTGTAGATCTTTTTTCTTTCGTTCATTAAAATATGAAATATTTAAGTTACAGGACTGATTCTTTCACAAGTATGAGGATAAATGTTTGAAGAATCTTATTCTTTCAATCGATTCTTTCCTACCTACCGTAAAACTGATATTTTTAAACTTTTATTTGGGATTTTAGAAATTTTTTCACTTTCGTTGCTATGGATTTATTCCATTGTCGCCTAGCCGAGTGTCGACTCAGGTGTGGATCTAAGCTAGGCGGGCCAGTTTCAGGGGAGGGTTATATGTATGTGTTGATTTTGGGTAAAATCGGAAAAGTTAAAAAAGTCGATACGGCTTCGAGATATTACAATCGATAGCTTTACATACATGAGTTAGGTATCCTAAATGCATGTAATTTACTCTTCTCTATGCCATTTTTCGCACTGCTAAATACTGGGTATAATTTCTTCAAACTTTTCCTGGCCTCTACCATACCTTTGATGGCCAATTTACATCAACCAAGCTTCATGATATTGTCGTTTTCATTAAAAAAATCTGCAGTAAATGCAGAAGATTGGAAGAGAAAAAAAATTGAACATGAAAATTAGTATAATAAAAATATCGATTCCGATCGAATATATATAGTAAAATTCTTCATGTGAGCTCTTATTAAGTATGATGTACTGAAACGAAATATCTAACGTAGAAGAACGTCTTATATGCCGTAAAATGAGGTTATGATAATCTATCAATGGTTCCACGTTCGTTTCAGTGTACTGATTATAGTATTTTGAAAAGTCGCTAATAACCGGATGACATACAATATAAGTTTGTACTAGAACTGTCTGGTATCCATACCTCATAAGGCGCGTATTTCATTTTCGAGAATTATATTTTTCTTTGCTTGCATGTAGCCCGCAGACTTGAGAGCTTTCATTTTTGTTCCTTATTTAAAGAGTATCATCGTCTAGCACTCCCCCCACCCTTGCTTGCAAATTTCAAGCACCCATATAGGCATCATTAAATGGACAGGTGCTATTAATACATCGCTGCTAAGTACTGGGTATAATTTCTTCAAATTTTTCCTGGCCTCTACCGTACCTTTGATGACCAATTTCCACCAGCCAAGCTTCATGATATTGTCGTTTTCATTAAAAAAATATGCTGTGCATGTAGAATATTGGAAGAGAAAAAAAAAATGAATATGAAATTTAGTCTATTAAAAATCTCGATTCCGATCTAACTTATATAGTAAAATTCTTCATGTGAGCTCTAATTAAGTATGCTGTACTGAAATGAAATATCTAACGTAGAAGAACGTCTTAAATGCCGTCAAATAAGGTTATGATAATCTATCAATGGTTCCACGTTCGTTTCGGTGTACTGATTATAGCATTTTGAAAAGTCGCTAATAACCGGATGACATACAATATTAGTTTGTACTAGAACTGTCTGGTATCCATACCTCATGGGGCGCGTATTTCATTTTCGAGAACTATTATTTTCTTTGCTTGCATGTAGCACGCAGACTTGAGAGCATTCATTTTTTTCCTTATTAAAAGAGTATCATCTTCTAACACTCCCTCCCACTGCTTGCAAATTTCAAGCACCCATATAGGCATCATTAAATGGACAGGTGCTATTAATACATCGCTGCTGAGTCCTGGGTATAATATCTTCCACTTCTTCCTGGCCTCTACCGTAGCTTTGATGACCAACTTTAACCAACCAATCTTCATGATATTTTAGTTTTCATTCAAAAGCCTGTGTAATTCATGTAGAAGATTGAAAAATAAAAATTGAACATGAAAATTAGCATATTAAAATTGTCGATTTGGATCGAAGTTCTATTATAAAGTTTTCATGTTAGACCTTATTAAGTATGCTGTAATGAAAGGAATATCTAACGTAGAAAGGCCATCAAAAAAAGGTTTGTTGAACTTGCAGTGGTTCCACGTTCCTTTCATTTCACTGACTATAGTATTTTGAAATGTCGTTAATTACCGGATGAGATATAATATGATTTGTACTAGAACTGTGAGGTATCCATACCTCATGGACCGTGAAATTCATTTCGAGAATTCCATAATATTTTTTTTCCTGCATGTAGCACGCGGAATTGAGAGATTTCAGTGGTTTTGTAAGTATGATGCATTCATTTTTCGATACTTTAAGTGTAAAATAATGTACAAACCCCCCCTTGCTTGCTTACAGCAAGCACCCATTTACTCGTTAATATATATAAAGCTACAAAACTGACTGACTGACTGACTGACTGACTGACTGACTCATCAAAATTCCTGGGCATTTCTAAACGAGCTAGGTGGGTGAAATTTTCAGGATAGAGTTGGAGTCATGTGTCGAGTTGGGAAAAAATCGAAAAAGTTAAACAAGTCGATTAGGCTTCGATTTATTGCAATCGAAAGCTTTACATCGGATTATACGGGAAAAACGAAAGATTTCAGTGTAGACCTTTTTTCTTTCGTTCATTAAAATATGAAATAATTAAGTTACAGGACTGATTCTTTCACAAGTATGAGGCTAAATGTTTGAAAAATCTAATTCTTGCAATCGAATCTTTCCTACCTACGGAAAAACTGATATTTTGAAACCTTTATTTGGGATTTTAGAAATTTTTTCACTTTCGTTGCTATGGATTTATTCCATTGTCGCCTAGCCGAGTGTCGACTCAGGTTTGGAACTAAGCTAGGCGGGCCAGTTTCTGGGGAGGGTTATATTTATGTGTTGATTTTGGGTAAAATCGGAAAAGTTAAAAAAGTCGATTCGGCTTCGAGATATTGCAATCGATAGCTTTACATATATATATTAGGTATCCTAAATGCATGTAATTTACTCTTCTCTATGCCATTGTTCGCACTGCTAAATACCCGGTATAAATTCTTCAAACTTTTCCTGGCCTCTACCATACCTTTGATGGCCAATTTCCATCAACCAAGCTTCAGGATATTGTAGTTTTCATTAAAAAAATATGCAGTCCATGCAGAAGATTGGAAGAGAAAAAAAATTGAACATGAAAATTAGTATATTAAAATTGTCGATTCGGATCGAAGTTCTATTATAAATTTTTCATGTTATTAAGAATGCTATACTGAAAGGAATATCTAACGTAGAAAGGCCATCAAATACAGTTATGTTGAACTTGCAGTGGTTCCACGTTCCTTTCATTTCATTGAATATAGTATTTTGAAATATCGTTAATTACCGGTTGAGATATAATATGATTTGTACTAGAACTGTCTGGTATCCATACCTCATGAGGCGCGTATTTCATTTTCGAGAATTATATTTTTTCTTTGCTTCCATGTAGCCCGCAGACTTGAGAGATTTCATGTTTTTTCCTTATTTAAAGAGTATCATCGTCTAGCACTCCCCCAACCCTTGCTTGCAAATCGCAAGCACCCATATAGGCATCATTAAATGGACAGGTGCTATTAATACATTGCTGCTAAGTACTGGGTATAATTTCTTCAACTTTTTCCTAACCTCTACCGTAGGTTTGATGACCAACTTTAACCAACCAATCTTCATGATATTTTAGTTTTCATTCTAAAGCATGTGCAATTCATGTAGAAGATTGAAAAAGAAAATTTGAACATGAAAATTATCATATTAAAATTGTCGATTCGGATCAAAGTTCTATTAAAAAGTTTCCATGTTAGACCTTATTGCGTATGCTTCAAAGAAAGGAATTTCTTGCGTAGAAAGGCCATCAAATAAAGTTATGTTGAACTTGCAGTGGTTCCACGTTCCTTTCAATTCACTGATTATACTATTTTGAAATGTCGTAAATTACCGGTGGAGATATAATATGATTTGTACTAGAACTTTCAGGTATCCATACCTCATGGACCGTGAAATTCATTTCGAGAATTCCATAATATTTTTCTTTGCCTGCATGTAGCACGCAGACTTGAGAGCTTTCATTGGTTTTGTAAGGATGATGCATTCATTTTTCGATACTTTAGGTGTAAATTAATGTATATACCCCCCTTGCTTGCTGACAGCAAGCACCCATTTACTCGTTATTAATATATATAAAGCTACAAAACTGACTGACTGACTGACTGACTGACTGACTGACTGACTGACTGACTGACTGACTCATCAAAATTCCTGGGCATTTCTAAACGAGCTAGGTGGGTGAAATTTTCAGGATAGAGTTGGAGTCATGTGTCGAGTTGGGAAAAAATCGAAAAAGTTAAAAAAGTCGATTAGGCTTCGATTAATCGCAATCGATAGCTTTACATGGGATCATATGAGAAAAACGAAAAATTTTAGTGTAGACTATTTTTCTTTCGTTCATTAAAATATGAAATAATTAAGTTACAGGACTGATTCTTTCACAAGTATGAGGCTGAATGTTTGAAGAATCTTATTCTTTCAATTGATTCTTTCCTACCTACCGTAAAACTGATATTTTTAAACTTTTATTTGGGATTTTAGAATTTTTTTCACTTTCGTTGCTATGGCTTTATTCCATTGTCGCCTAGCCGAGTGTCGACTCAGGTTTGGAACTAAGCTAGGCGGGCCAGTTTCAGGGGAGGGTTATATGTATGTGTTGATTTGGGGTAAAATCGGAAAAGTTAAAAAAGTCGATTCGGCTTCGAGATATTGCAATCGATAGCTTTACATATAAGAGTTAGGTATCCTAACCCTAAGTGCATTTAATTTACTCTTCTCTATGCCATTTTTCGCACTGCTAAATACTGGGTATAATTTCTTCAAACTTTTCCTGGCCTCATCCGTACCATGGATGACCCACTTCCACCAACCAAGCTTCATGATATTGTCGTTTTCATTAAAAAAACGTGCAGTCCATGTAGAAGATTGGAAGAGAAAAAAAATTGAACATGAAAATTAGTATATTAAAAATCTCGATTCCGATCGAACTTATATAGTAAAATTCTTCATGTGAGCTCTAATTAAGTATGCTGTACTGAAATGAAATGTCTAACGTAGAAGAACGTCTTCTTTGCCGTCAAATGAGGTTATGATAGTCTTTCAGTGGTTCCACGTTCGTTTCGGTGTACTGATTATAGTATTTTGAATAGTCGTTAATGACCGGATGACATACAATATAAGTTTGTACTAAAACTGTCTGGTATCCATACCTCACGGGGCGCGTATTTCATTTTCGAGAATTACATTTTTCTTTACTTGCATGTAGCACGCAGACCTGAGAGCTTTCATTTTTTTCCTTATTTGAAGAGTATCATCATCTAACACTCCCCCGCCCCTGCTTGCAAATTTCAAGCACCCATAGGCATCATTAAATGGACAGGTGCTATTAATACATCGCTGCTAAGTACTGGGTATAATTTCTTCCACTTCTTCCTGGCCTCCACCGTAGCTTTGATGACCAACTTTAACCAACCCATCTTCATGATATTTTAGTTTTCATTCCAAACATGTGAAATTCTTGTAGAAGATTGGAACAGTAAAATTGAACATGAAAATTAGCATATTAAAATTGTCGATTCGGATCCAAGTTCTATTATAAAGTTTTCATGTTTGACCTTATTAAGTATGCTGTACTGAAAGGAATATCTAACGTAGAAAGGCCATCAAATAAAGTTATGTTGAACTTGCAGTGGTTCTACGTTCCGTTCATTTCACTGACTATAGTATTTTGAAATGTCGTTAATTACCGGATGAGATATAATATGATTTGTACTAGAACTGTCAGGTACCTCATGGACCGTGAAATTCATTTCCAGAATTCCATAATATTTTTCTTTTCCTGCATGTAGCACGCAAACTTGAGAGCTTTCATTGCTTTTTTGAGGATGATGCATTCATTTTTCGATACTTAAAGAGTATCATAATGTAAAAACCCCCCTTGCTTGCTGACAGCAAGCACCAATTTACTCGTTAATATATATAAAGCTACAAAACTGACTGACTGACTGACTGACTCATCAAAATTCCTGGGCATTTCTAAACGAGCTAGGTGGCTGAAATTTTCAGGATAGAGTTGGAGTCATGTGTCGAGTTGGGAAAAAATCGAAAAAGTTAAAAAAGTCGATTAGGCTTCGATTTATTGCAATCGAAAGCTTTACATCGGATTATACGTGAAAAACGAAAAATTTCAGTGTAGACCTTTTTTCTTTCGTTCATTAAAATATGAAATAATTAAGTTACAGGACTGATTCTTTCACAAATATGAGGCTGAATGTTTGAAGAATCTTATTAGGATTATATTTTTAGAAGGGTTAGAAGGGTTATATTTATGTGTTGATTTTGGGTAAAATCGGAAAAGTTAAAAAAGTCGATACGGCTTCGAGATATTGCAATCGATAGCTTTACATATATATATTAGGTATCCTAAATGCATGTAATTTACTCTTCTCTATGCCATTTTTCGCACTGCTAAATACTGGGTATAATTTCTTCAAACTTTTCCTGGCCTCTACCATACCTTTGATGGCCAATTTCCATCAACCAAGCTTCATGATATTGTCGTTTTCATTAAAAAAGTATGCAGTCTATGCAGAAGATTGGAAGAGAAAAAAAATTGAACATGAAAATTAGTATAATAAAAATATCGATTCCGATCGAATATATATAGTAAAATTCTTCATGTGAGCTCTTATTAAGTATGATGTACTGAAATGAAATATCTAACGTAGAAGAACGTCTTATATGCCGTAAAATGAGGTTATGATAATCTACCAATGGTTCCACGTTCGTTTCGGTGTACTGATTATAGTATTTTGAAAAGTCGCTAATAACCGGATGACATACAATATAAGTTTGTACTAGAACTGTCTGGTATCCATACCTCATGAGGCGCGTATTTCATTTTCGAGAATTATATATTTCTTTGCTTGCATGTAGCCCGCAGACTTGAGAGCTTTCATTTTTGTTCCTTATTTAAAGAGTATCATCGTCTAGCACTCCCCCAACCCTTGCTTGCAAATCGCAAGCACCCATATAGGCATCATTATAAGGACAGGTGCTATTAATACATTGCTGCTAAGTACTGGGTATAATTTCTTCAACTTTTTCCTAACCTCTACCGTAGGTTTGATGACCAACTTTAACCAACCAATCTTCATGATATTTTAGTTTTCATTCTAAAGCATGTGCAATTCATGTAGAAGATTGAAAAAGAAAATTTGAACATGAAAATTATCATATTAAAATTGTCGATTCGGATCAAAGTTCTATTAAAAAGTTTCCATGTTAGACCTTATTGCGTATGCTTCAAAGAAAGGAATTTCTTGCGTAGAAAGGCCATCAAATAAAGTTATGTTGAACTTGCAGTGGTTCCACGTTCCTTTCAATTCACTGATTATACTATTTTGAAATGTCGTAAATTACCGGTGGAGATATAATATGATTTGTACTAGAACTTTCAGGTATCCATACCTCATGGACCGTGAAATTCATTTCGAGAATTCCATAATATTTTTCTTTGCCTGCATGTAGCACGCAGACTTGAGAGCTTTCATTGGTTTTGTAAGGATGATGCATTCATTTTTCGATACTTAAAGTGTAAAATAATGAATATGCCCCCCTTGCTTGCTAACAGCAAGCACCCATTTACTCGTCTGATATAAAACCACATTAAATTCAAAAGGCTTTTCTAGAATTTGCCTTAGGGTAAAAATCTGATCTGTAGTTGATGTTCCCTGACAGAATCCTCCTTGATAGTCTCCCAGTAAATTTTCCACTGTTTGTCTCTATCTTTTCGCCATAACCTTGGCCATCACTTTATACCCTACAATCAGCAGTGTGATTCCTCTATAATTTCTACACAGAGCTTTATCTTTCTTATTGTGTATGGGACATATGACTCCTGGTGTCTATTCCTCCGGCATCTCCTCTGATTTACATACCTCCACAATTAGCTCATGTATTTTGGAAGTCAGTAACTCGCCTCCTTTTTTAAGTAATTCAGCCGTTACTCCATCCTTTCCTGGGGCCTTGTTGTTACGCAATTCCTTAATGGCATTTCTGTCCTCTGCAAGCGTTGTTTCTTCTATATTTTCTTCCTCTCTTCATTCCTGCTGGTTGTTTCTTCCTCCTCAGTCCCCTCTACCCCAACAGAACCCTGATTGAGCAATTCTTGAAAGTGATCTTTTCACCTCCATAGAATACCTTTCTCATCTCCAATTAAATTTCCCTCTTTATCTTTGCAATATGTAACTCTAGGTTGGAAACCTTCTCTGACCTCACCACCACCTCTTGCATTTTCCATTTCTGCTAGCATTTTTCTCTGGTATTCACTTTTCTTTTTCCTGCACACTCTGTGTGCTACTCTTCTTTTGTCCCGGCATTCTTCAGCGGCTCTCCGTGTATTCTTCTGCAGCATGTTGTTCCTTGCTTCATTCTTTCAGCTATGACTTGTTGACATTCTCCATTGAACCATTCCTCTGGTTTCCTTCTGTTACTCACTCCAACTACTTCCGTGGCAGCTGTTGTCAGCGCATGCCTCAACACCTTCCACTTTTCTTCCACACCCTTTCCTGTCGTTAACCGTTCCTCCACTTGTAAGTGCTCATTTATTGCTCAGAGTGAGGGCAAGATTCTTTAATATTCCATTGATTAATGTGTACGCGCCAACAGAGGAGGCTCCAGAAGAAGATAAAGAGGGTTTTTATGGAAAGGTGGAAGAGATTTATGATGGAATCCCAAGACATGATATCAAATTAGTGCTCGGAGACAGAAATATTATAGAATCCTAAAAATTCTGGCCCCATTCTCCTGAGTTTGCCCTTTAAGAGTGACGTACCCCACCCGGTAGCCCCTATTCTACCTCCAGAATACTTTACCGGGAGGAATGCCATCATTTTATCTGTAGAATGCATGCCGCATCTTTTAAGGAGGTTTATGTGGTAGTTACCCCGCGAACTTCACTCTCGCCCGAAGCTGTGGCTGTTGATACCGGTCTTAATTTGACACTTCTTGAGCTTCCCCACCAATGCCTTCTGCTGAGCTCAGCTGAACGCCTATTAACAGTGTGGTCGGTTCGGGTAGCATGTAGAGTTAGATTCCATAGTCTGGATACTTTTTCCGGCACTTGGTCTCGAACCTGCAACCCTCCGACAGGAATAGAACACGCTACCGCTGGATCTATCTAGTTATGATTGTGGTAAAATATTTTAGAGCCTAACATCTGCGTATTAATGATGATCTGTTATGCTGACAATGTGACACCTGGGCCTAGTTTAATATCCTTCAGTTAACTTGTTTCATGATATGAAAACTGAAGTTCATATTTTTTTCACAATGTTTATGCTTGCGTCAACTAACCGGCATACTTATCTCGAAAAACCAAAACTTTCAGTTAACATGATATTAAAAAAACGTAGCGTCTCCTAGCGGCTAAATATAACAATACACTATTAAAACGCCCGATAGGCATAAATTGGACACCGTGCTTGATCGATAAAACCTCGAGCCCTAAAATACTTTGAACCTGCTTTTTTTTAAGCATAATCTGGTTGTACCGTGAACCTCAGCACTATCGGATTCCACTCCGAATTTCTCGCACAGTTCCACGAATACGAATTTATTTTCTTGATTTTTTTAAGTACTCCAGAATTAGCGCATGGATCGACACGTATTTTCCGTCTGGTTACGTTCACGTACGTTCAAACGCTTGGCTGCGATGCAAGGGCGTCAGATTTCTGGGGGTTGTAAGTCGGCCCTAACCTCGTCAACGTTTAAAAAGAGCGACTTCCTCAGCCACACACGCACGCACACACAAACATACGGACGTGGCCCTTTACTCCTCGTCCTCCCACCTCCCCCCACGAACAGGGGACGCCCTTCTCTTTCTCTCCTTCCAACCCCACAGCCGAGTCCCCACACCCCCGCCCACTCATTTGCCGCTTTCCACATGATCTGAAACCACCACCGCCTCATCCCCGTACCCTTGCACCCAAAAACGGTTTCCACGACCCTCTCCCTGCCCCCTCTCCCTCCGACTCTACGGCCCGTCTTCTTCCCACTCACCTCCCCTCCGACGCCCACCCTCCCCCTCCCCTTTTGCCAAAAGCGCCCGCCTTTCCTCCCCACCTCTCTGTCCCCGCCCCACATCCTCCCTCCTACCCCTTCCTTCTCCGTCTCCAAGGGTCCTTCCTGTAGATCAATACACCCGCCGCCGACGCCACCGCCTAACCCTCACTCTCCCCCCTTCCGCTTTCTCCCATCTCTCTCTCTCTCTCTCTACACGTATCCCTCCCGGCCTTTCCTTTAATCTTCCTTTCTTCCGCCCTCCACAACATCTCCCTCCTTCCTACCTTTCCTTCTCCATCTTTCCCCCATCTTCCTTCCTTTTTATTTCTGCTCGATCTCCTCCTTCTTATAACCCGTGTCTCCATCTCGTTCCCCTCCGTGTCCCATTCCGGCCGTCATCTGCCTCTCCTCAAGTCCTCATCGTCTGTCCTCAAATTTACATGTCTCCGGTCCTTGAACGTCTTTTTATTACATCCCGTTAAATAATTTTTTGACCTTACACATAGGTGATATATAAAGGGCGTGAATATATTTTTCAAGTAGAAGAATAATATCTTTGTCGGCAGAATATAACTCGAGGGTTACCTGAGAGAGAATAACCCAGACCGAGAAAAATATAAAAGAATTAATATTAGACAGGAGAAATTCTGGAATAAGGGGTTTTAAGTGATGAACCAAAATATAAAATTTTTGGTTGTTTTGAATTTATTTCGTAAGTGTTCCCCGCTATAGATATGTTTTTAATATCGTCTCGGAATGTGCAACTCACAGGCGTTACCACAAAATTGGAATCTACTTACAAAATAAAGTACCAGAAATTTTCCTCTTTGAGCACCCAATCCTGCCTTAATAATTTGTATTAAGTTGGCTTTATATTTCTTGTTAAAAGTCGCAATTTAGTGACATTTTCATTTTCAAAAATTCATCAATGAACTACATCTGAATATCTTTCGTTTCTACTTCAGCCACATTTCCTTTCTTCCGCAGCTGTCTTCCTGAAAAGACTCGCTAATGACATCTTATTCCGCTTTTAAATTTATCATTTCGTCCCACCTCTAGCATTCTTTTCGTCCTTGGTCATTTATCTGTCTGTCTTCCTCTTTCCAGCCGCCGTCTGAACTCACTGGCCCCACACCTCGCGACTACCACCCGCTTTCCCCGTCGTCCCCTCCCCATTCCTTCTCCTACCCCCGCGAAATTCGCGTCTCACCGCCCTCTTCCCCTGCCGCTCTCCCTCCATCGGTCCTCTCCTCCTCCCGCCGCATCTTCATGTCTCTTCCACCTCAAACATTCCATTTCGACTCCGCCCTTTCATCTTCCTCTTTTAGTCTCTCCCCTCTCAATATATTCCATCCTCAACCTGTATTGTGTTGTTCCCTCTTCATCCAGTCCTGGTTCGCTCTTTATTTTGGTTAACCTGAAATGGCCCAACCTTATCATTTTAGTTTCATTGGATTATTTTATTCAAACAAGGTTTTATCCATCGGAGTGAGGGATGAATAACAGAAAATGGTTACGCTTCTATTTGAATATGTTTCATATTCAATTGCTGGGGAACCCAATTAGCTGGCTTTTGTGGTGTGTACTATGTTTCGGAGGTATTCTCGGATTCACCCCTTTTATTATATCAAATTTATTAGTGAGCCAGTGCGCATAGTTTTGAATTTTAGAGGAACCTAATATTTTGCAAAGACTTGTAGTTTTCCCGGGGATTACGAACAATAGGGAACAATTATTTTAAACTAAGACATTTTTGGCGACCTGATAATCGCTAGTATTTTAAGTAGTTGTACGTCCGTATTTTTCATAGCTTTTAACTTAATCCAATATCATGTAAATGAAAATGGATGCTCAAGCTTTCGTTACATAGATTTCGCCAAATATTTCTTTTATATATTTTCAGGTGAAAATAAAATTCACCCTTCTCTCATTTAGCAAGAACATTGGAAGAAATTTGACCATGCTAATTCTCGGGTAAATGTGCATTATAAAGGAAATATGTTGCTGTGCCATGGCTCCACAATTTGAAGGAATAAAAGAATATAGTTTAATTTGGTCCGGCTCGCATTACATTTTTTCATCTATTTTCGTCTACTATTGTCAGAGCGCAAAAGCTGCTACACTTTTTCGTGAAGCTTGAAGCAAATCCCTATCTCCAGCCAGAGAGAGAGGATAGAGAATTTAAATTAGCGAGCAGCGCTCTTTCAGGGCAGTCGAAACTCGCAATGCCGCATTCAAAAATGTCGGCTGCGCCAGGTGTCCGTTGTTTACCGTTTCAATAATTTCAAATTCGGGGAAGACAAATTTTTTAACACCAGCATGGGAGTGAGGCGTAGATTTCTCGTTTTGCGAACGAAATATCTTCCGTAGTCCCGCTACTATTTATTTTTACGTGCTTATACCGCACGACGTGCTTTTTTGGATGTTCGATTGTTTTTCTGGCCAAAGTGAGCAATCGGTCGAAATAGGCAATTTACAATCGATTGCTGCTGGGTGTTTCGACCAAATCCAAGTTTCGACCGCGTTGTTGCGTCCTCTTCTCTCTCTCTTCCCTCTCGATTCCTCTTTTATTCCCTGTCTACCGCCGCCGCACTCTTTCCCCCGCCTCTCCCGGACGTCTCCTCTCTGCCCCCCCCCGATCCCTTTAGGGTTCCCGTTCCTCCCGGTCGCCCCCTCTCCCCCTCCCATATCCGTCCCATCAGCACTCGGGCGACATTCTCCTGCTTCCTCCTTATCGCTTTCGTTGTTGCTACCCGCCAGCCACTGTATCCCCCGCTCGTTTCCCTTCCCCGTTTTATCTCCACTAAGTACGAGCCACACACACACACCCCCCCCCACCCGCTCCTGGGTTCCCTGGGATTTCGCAGCCCTTCCCTCCCTCGCATCCCGACACATCCCTTCCGCATTCACCTTTCCTCCTCTCTCTCTCTCCCAATTGTCTCCTACTCTCCTCCTACCACCCCATTTTACCCCTGCACCCGCTGGCTTTCACCCCCTCCGCCGCCTCCCCCTGTACCTCCCCCCCTCGCCACATCTTTTCCCGACCTACCGCAATACTTCTTCCTCCTCCCCTTCTACTCTCCTGCATCCCTCCCTCCCGTTCCCTTCCTCCCCTCTTCTTCTCCTCACCGCACCTCCTCTCCGCCTCCTCTCGGGCCAGTCTGCTCTGAAAATTGCTTGGAGTGCGGGTGTGCCGCCTGAGTCAATGAATTGCACCCATGGGATGCGCCCCCCCTCCCGCTTTCCTCCGCCCCTCCGCGCAAGCGCCACCCGCAACTTCTTCCTTTCGTCCGTCTCTTCGTCTCACTCTTCCTCCGTCTCTCTATGTCTCCCGGCGTTGTAAGTGTGCAAGTGTGGGTTGTCGGGCGACTGCGTGGGCGAAGAGGAGGCGGTTAACCCTCTCCCACCTACTCCCCACCGCCTCCCCACCCTCTTCCTACCCCCCACACGGGATGGATCGGTTGGCCTTCAGTCTGCGCACCGCTCGCTTTTAGTCTTTCCGAAAAAAATATCCCATCTCCTTTCTCCTCTTCTTGATGTTCGAACAATCATTCCCTCCCAATATTCCCTCTCCTGCGAAGGAGTATATTTGGGAGTAATTCCTTCACGATTCGTTTGTTTGCCCGGACTGCAATGTTCCCTTAATACTTAAATGACGGCTTTACGTGAGATAACGGTTGATAAAAATCCCTTGCGTGTTCTATACGTCGAGGAATCACATACATTTTTCAACTTTTAAAAAATAGGCCTAGTAATGTGAATAAAGGTGCTACGTAGGAGTGGTACGGTTTCGAAAAATCAGTGCGACAACCCATACCTCCGAAGGAAGAAATACTTGCGTCAGAGTTGTGAGACTCACCTCAAAATTAGGTAAAATGTATGTTTTATTAATTCAGCTATCTCAACAGTTAATCTGTCTGAGTCTCAGTCTGAGTATGTGTCTGAACTTTCTGGGTTCAAGCCCTGTATCTTCGTGTCATATCGACAAATATCTTTTTTATTTTAAGATTTAATGTATGGTTAATCTTATTTTGATAGTCTAATCTAAAAGATGATGAGGACAGCGTGTGTTGCATATGAAAGAGCTGTAAAATTGAAGAAGAGAGACAGTATGAGTTGTATTTTATTGAAAACTATAGGTCAGCAGCCTCAAACAAATCATAAATTGGTATTTATAGGTCATTTGGTGGCTTTTTAACCAGTTATAATTTCGTTTTCCGATAAATGTCTCCTTAAAAGAATATTGATCCCTCAATGAATATCTTCTGTAATTCTACATTTGATGTTCCGAAAATAGTTTTGAAGTCCACGAGTAATAATTGTAGTGTAGTGCTTTTTGAGTCCTCATTTTCATGATCCCTGTTCAAAATTTCATCCTACAGTATTTTTCTCTGGGGAGTGGGTGGCGAAGACCATCCGTCCAACTCTCCCATTATCAATATTTCAATCGACGTTTTGCATTCGCTTTTACTCACATCCTCAACGCTTTTCAAGCTCGTCTCCCCATTCCAAATCCCTCCTTTCGTCGCTAAAGCCCTTTCGTGACCCTCCCTCCCTGCCTCCTCGTCCTTCCCTCACACCCATCCTAATTTCCCTTCACGATGCCGAAGTGTCACACCCCTGGTTTTATTCAGGGAAATAATTCCTCTGAAAGCCTCTCTCCTCCCTCCGCGTCGGGGCCGTCGCCGTTGGAAGCGTAGCCGTTTTCCCACCCTTACTCTCGTCCCTTCCCTCCCATTCACCTCCCCAACGCCTCCCAGCCCCGCCTGGCTCGTCCCGCGCAATTGACTGAGCGTTTGAGGTAGTTTGAGGCTGTAGGGTTTCACGGGAACGGTGGGGGAGAGGTAGGCGGGGGCGGTTGGTGGCGGAGGAGAACGTCGGCGGGAGTGAGCGTAGGGCGTGCCATGTGGTACGTGCCTTATCCTTCACTGGTTCCCGTGGCATCACGTGGGTATGGGCATTTATTGGAGGC
Organism: Ceriagrion tenellum; assembly: GCA_963169105.1. Taxonomy (NCBI): domain Eukaryota; kingdom Metazoa; phylum Arthropoda; class Insecta; order Odonata; family Coenagrionidae; genus Ceriagrion; species Ceriagrion tenellum. The sequence continues at coordinate 43,461,266 of OY720633.1, read as the reverse complement.
AGGGCGTGTGTTTGTGTGTGGCAATGGGTGGAGAGGACACGTTCCTCTCTCTCTCTCTCTCTCTCTCTCTCTCTCTCTCTCTCTCTCTCTCTCTCTCTCTCCCCCTCTCTCATCACCCGAAAAAATACAAAACTCCTCGTCCCCTCCCCCTTATATGCTCCTCTCGCAATCTTCCCCAGGATTTCGTGGCGTTTCCACCGCTCCGAGTTGGTGGGCTTCGTCGGTGGCCTTGGTAAGGTCAAGTCTCCGGAGGGGATCGCCTCTCTTTGGAGCGGAAGGTGAGATGGTGTCAACGGCTGTATTAGGAGTTATTACGCTTCGCAATGTTCTAGGAATATTAAGGGAGGTGAATGCACCACAATGAGATATTCCAGCGCTATTGTCACCTCAGAGTTGGAAAAGTTCAATTTTTTTAGAAAACATTGATTTCACACTCAAGTCTTAGCCATTTACAATTAATAAGCACTTTTCAATAATATTACAAAAGTGTAGGAAAAATGTCATCTAACAATGGAAGTCAATCCGATCAGATTTTGAGCTTGAAACCTCTAGACTTGCCATTTCTGTAGGGAGCAACTTTTCCGCTATCTTTTATTTTTTACCTTATATCTGTTACCATCTAAATTATTTCTCTTAAGAACAACTACGGGACACATTTTGACATTATTTCGTTTAATTACATCATAACTTTAACAAAAAGAAGTTAAATATGCTTATCTTAATTTTCCTTTATTCAAACTGGTACCACTGAAGGGCCAAATGTGTTCTTGTTTTACTTATTATGTACAAGAATTAAGTGGCCCTAATATCAAATTCCAAAAAACCTGCTATGTTCCTATAGCTAGGTGATGTTTACCAACTGTTTAAACAAGCCTTTATTTTATTTCTGGACATTCCCTCATATCCTGAACGACTGGCCTCATAAATATTTTCGATAGGAAATTTTTGTTATCCATCTTTCTTCGTACTCTTTCACTGACCATGTTGCTGAATACTTCGTTGGGTTCGTGGCACAGGAATTACTAATGCAACTAATGATTAATAGTATTATCCTCAAATAGGATGAACAGCTCTTCCATAGTTTGGTCTTTATAAGACTACCGTCTTCGCGCCTCTGAATCCGGGCCCTCGCGAGGTACTCGTCTAGCTTCTTTGCTTCTATGCCTAGGTCTATCGATCACGCTTCCACTCCGTTTCCCCTATTTTCCTCGCATCCCATTCCCTCGCTATGGCCCTCCTCTCACTAGCGCCCTCCTTTAAAATTTTTCGAGGGATATCGTCAGCTTATGCTTTTGAAATATTTTCCATACTTATCGATCCGTCGCTTCTCGTTGTACTTCACTACGTTTCCAATTGCGCCCTGTCGGTGTGTGCTCTCCATCCGTGTTTTCTCTTGGCTTCTTTCACTTTTTCTTTGCATCCTCATATCTATCCCTATTTTCTTCGAAAACGACCGTTTGTCCTCTCCTCGTTCAGTGACTTGAATCTTCGTCCGTAGACCTTACTTCGTCTTATCCTTAGCGCCGCCTCTGCTTGCGTCACTCAGCTGAGGTCACGTTCGTCCTCCTGGAGTAATTCCCCACCCGACGGCTATATCTCCCTTGGCTACCTTTGCAATCTATATTGATGTTTCCTTTCACATGTCATTGCTCGCTGCCGGTTTGAAGACTTTGACATTATTGTCTAGAAATGAAACGAGTGCACAGATTTCCAGAATGTACATGAATTTGTGGATAAACGTTCAATCTTTGCGATTTTCTTGCTCCGTTGAAATGTTTGTGATAACATAATTGAAAAAGTTTGCGTCAGTAAGAAGCAAATGAGACGAAGACGGAGGTGAGGGTGCATAGTTACAAAGATCACTTCCTTTTATGAATATGAAGCATCAACCATCGCACCATTGCGTAAGGTATGTACCGTCTAATACAAATGTGGAAAGATGATCTACATTTTGACTCTATATCTCGCTAAGCTAGTTGATACAAATGAAGCAGCATATGCCATTTTCATTCTGTTTTTCGTTTAGATAGGAGTTCGTCATTGGGAGCAACTGAGTTTATTATACAAATATCTACCGATATCCTGAGTAAATCATGACTTAAATTGACTTGAGGGGTGACAAAGGTATATGTTATTTATAGGATGTCTTAAGTCAATGGAGATCAATGCCTCTAGATATAATTCTTCTTTGGTTTTCATCGTTCGCAATCTAAATTGATACTGAAATCTTGCCTTTGAACTTGAATTCGATTTATTTCGCGAATACTTATTCTTGTATTCTGCTTCACCCTACGCTCAAAAAAATATTCTTGGGGAATGTTTGACTCATCAAATGGGAGGCAGGTTCGCGCAGGTATTTGACTCAGACGGCTCTGGTACCTTGATATATCTTCCGGGCAGCTATACTTGCCTGGAGGGAGACAGGGGGACCTGATTACGTGTGGATTATATCATCTGGAGTGCCCCGTATTCAGGTTCCTGTGGAAATTTGATAGTGTCTTTAATCTCGTGTACTCTATCCATTTGCCTCTTTCCTCCTCTCATTTCTTCTATTTTATTTACGAGATTTTTGTCGAATCGCCCATCTCGGAACAATATTCTCAATCTCTCCCTTCTATCCTCTTTCACCCTTATGTTACATACTTCTTCTATCCACCCTACCGCCTCCATCCTTCTCTGAATCCTCTAGATCCGAACTTGCCCCCTCGTCCCTTGTACCCCTTTCCGCCGACGTCGTATCCTTATACCCTCCTTCCCGCTCACCCGCCCCTCGTTCCGTTCATCCGTCTCATCTCCTTGCCGTCGTACATACTTACTCTCCCCCTCCCCTTATCCGACCCCCTTCTAGCGTCTCACTCCAGCGTCGCCCTCCCCTCCGACGCCTTCCCGAATAATTCCGGTCGTCTCCACCGACGCTGGCGCCAGTGACCCTCTTTTTCTTCGCCCCCACCCCACACAAAACCCACCCACCCGCTCCCCATCTCCTCTCTGCCCCCCCCCTTCATTCTCCCTCCCCCGGCTCACTACCGTCGTCAACCAATCCTGGGAAAGAGTTGGGAAAGGTTGGGCACTTATTGTTATTATTATTTTTTTATTTTTCTCGGTCTGGTGTCTCCGAGTCGCGTCTTCCCCCTCCCCTTATGCGCTTTTCTCTCCCATCCTCCATGTCTCCTTTAGCCGACCGCTGGTTCTCCGCTATCCTCTTCCCTTCCTCTTCATATACCATCTTCACTCGTTTCCCCGCATCACACACCGCTCCTACCGGCATACTACTCCTCCCATGTCCCCTGACTCTCGTTCTCATGGTTTCTCCACCCAGTCCTTGCTTTCTTCATCGCCCTCCCCTCGATTCATTTCTCCTGCCGCCCACATCACGTCACACACTAACTTCCCCAAAACTCCCCCTATCTTTCCTCGATCCGAAAAAAAATCAAACTTTTTCCTCCTCCTTCCTTTTCCCCCTTCCAATGTCCCCCTCCAATTAATGACGGCGTCTCTCACCATGAGGTGACACTGTTAGAGACCCAATCTCTTGGATTTCCATCCCGTCTCCTCCTTCTCCCCACCTCTTGAACCGACTCACACACACCCACCCTCGCCGCTTTCCGCTCGCTCTCCCCTTTTTCCCAGGATCGCCTCGGATTCTCTCTCGCTCTTCTTTCCACTGATCCATCTCTCGGTTTCTTCCTATCCGTCCATCACATACTATTGCTCGCCCGGCTGTAACGTGTAAACAAGCAATGGGTCTGGAAGTCTTCGGATAAAGAAACTACTTCGCTCAAGTCACGCCACTTTTCGAGTTAATCGTGAACATTTGGGGTCCTGCATTGAAGGTTTTATTATGTAATAAACTTGAAATAACCTCACGAATCCACAACGAGTACGAGTGTATCAGAAATGTATAACAGTTGATGAAAGCCCTAGGTTTTAGAGCCGCTAGAGATTTGGAGGTCACAAGCTAGGCTGAGATCCGAAAATAGAAAGATGCCCTGCCGACCGTAAATGAATGTAAATTCCCTCTCAAAATGAACAATTCATGACTTCTACAAAACAGACTAAAATTCGAGAAGACACATCTTACTTTTTGTCCTTTCCGTTTTCGAATACCTTTTCGTATTCCCTTGCTTCTTTATGGCCGCTATCCTTACACAGCTACACTCTCTTATTGCGGATCGCTAGGTGGTACCTAGAATTAAAGATCCGCCTCCGGTGAGACCTCATCCATTCGTTTCATTATCCTGAGTCTCTCACTCTCTGCTTTCTTGGGAAGCTCTCATCCCTCCTTCCGCCCGTCATCCCGTCGGAATTTCTTGGGGAATCACCCTGCCGTCTCTTTCGCTCCGTTCCATCGTTTGGGTGCCACGGCCTTTCCTTTTCCAACGTTGGTTTTGCCTTCCCAAACACGTCAGAGCGAGGGAAATTAATTACCTTGAGTAACTTCAGTTCGGAGCCGCAATAGTCCTTTTGTAAACTTAGCATTTTAGTAAGTATATTTGTGCAGTTCCCTGGGCTTCCTAGTGCGGCAGCTTTTATTTACCTCACTTATTTGGCGTTTCAGTGAGACAAATTCTGCTAATAATCGAGAGATCGAGAATAATCGAGTATTTGTGTACATTTTCTCCCTAAGCAGAACCAATAGATAAATTTCTTCCCAAAGATACCACTACATTCCTTGTGCTCCAAATATAAATGAAATATCTGATAATAGAAACTGTCTACGAGTATGGTTTGTTGACTATTTTGCGATAATCTCTCTAAATTGATTCTGCCAGACGGTTGCGTCCCATGTTTCTTATGAATATTCATACTTCTCGGCTAAGGATTTATGAAGGACTTTCGCCTATCTTTATACGTACTGTTCTTTTATTCGTCACTTTTCTGCGGCATTTGACCTATGCTAAAAAGGGGTATGTTTATGATGTTTTTTGCAACGTGGAAAGTTGCGGACTCTTCACAGAGGCATCTCATATATTCCTCGCTCAATTTAATTTCTCCATCCGACTCCTTTAAATCATCTCGTTTTCCTTATTTTTCTTGCCCCTCTCTTCCGCAGTTTTCCTACTATCCACTAAATCATCACTTCCTGAATTTTTTCTCTCTGTGTGCCATGTTTTGCTTTCTTCTCCGTCCTCTTCCTCCCTATTTATCCTATTGTCCTTTTTACCCATCCATGGGTCTCGTTTCTCCCGCTCCCTGTTTGTCGCCGTTTCCCGCTCAAATTCATTTCATGTACTTTCCCTTTATTTGTCCGTCCCATTTGATGCTTTTTTACGTCTTTTTCTCCATTCCACTTCAGTACTCCTACCTCATACGTGATATTTTTACATTTTACTTCCTTACTGAAATTTCTCATTAACAATAAATGGGTAAAGTAGTGGTGAAATTCTGTTTAAGTAACACAACGGCTAAAATTTACGTTAAATTACATTACTTAGCAATGAGATACGTCATCCAAGATGTGAACCCCTGATATTAAGGTTGTCAGGCAAGCTCATATTTAATCTTTCAATCTCCGTTGATTAAGTAGTCTGGTATGTTGAGTTTTCCCCCTTTTGCTGGCCTGTAAACTTTGTTTTGAAAATATGCAATTTTTCTATTTAACAAATATTTTTATGTATTTTAACGCTTGGTCATAGATCAAATTTGCCAATGCACATCGTTCTGTTGTACATACGGGTGGCTTTATAGCTTTACTTCGAGAAAAAATCAACCCGGGAAAAACCATTGTGATAAATTTAATTGCATGAACTTTTTATCAATGTTATGATTGCTAATTTTTAATCGCTAATTTAGAAGAAAAATAATTGAAATGTTCCACAGTATCTCTTTGGATACCGTTGAGTATATTTGCCATGATTGCTTATCTATAATATCCTAGATATATATCATAGCCTGATTTATCAGCGATTTTAGCGTGGTATTTTAATGCGGAAGACAGTAAAAATAATTTATACCCAGCGGCATAAAGTTGTTATGTTGTGGCATGGAATAAATCATTGAATGAGGTCTTCAATAGCAGAATAATTGCGAGGAGCAAAAATTAACAGAATTAACCTTTAATGTAGTCAATTCGTCCTCTCATCTTTCCTTCTCCTTTTCTCTGCGTCCTTGCTTTATTTTCGACCTTACATAATTATTTTATTCTTTCCTGCATTGCCAAATTTCTGCAATGGCGCTGATGTGGATCGTTTATCTCAGGATAAATGTTTGTTTGTTCACAGAAAAAAATAGTGGGAGTAAAGTGAAAAATATTTAATGACGTTCCCTTTATGTCAGTAGCAGTTGGAGATTCATAAAGTATTCATGAAGGATTGAGTCAAACACTAAGGTAATTACGAGCAAAATGCTGATACTGCTAAAGTAACCATGAAGTAATTAATGCTACTTTTGTGATAGAATTCAGGTAGAAATAGAATGTGATATTACTACTTTTAGTTGTTCGGATTCCTTTTACTTCGCTTCGGTTGTTTTTTATTTTATGGAATTTGTAATTTTTCCGTACATTTTAGCAACTGTTTTGTGAGAGAAATGAAAAGGCAAGGGAATTGAATTTTGGTAGAAAATGGTAAGAGATTAGTTAGTGCTGGGAGGGGACAGAGACGAAGAGGAGACATGGGAGGGAGGTGAAGGAAGCGGGGGTGTGTGAAGGGAGGGTTTTTTAGAGCCTGGGTGGGGAACGGGGAAGTGGTGGATTGGGTGGGAGAGAGAGGAGAACGACATGTGGAGAGGAGGGGGGCGTGTCGGGGCGAGGCGGGACCTGGATAAGGGAACGGGTGAGACTCTGAGGAGGAGACGGCCCGGCCAAGGCTGCCTAAGGGGCGGGAAGGGGCGGGCTGAGGGTGGCGGGAAAGGGGAGAGGTGGAGGGGGGAATGCGAGGAGGAAAGGGTGTGGTGGAAGGGGAGGGAGAGAGAGGAGGAGAGGGCCGTCTGCCCCTGTCGCGCCGCAACCGGCAGTGCAGTGTCTGCTCTCCGTTGGAAGCGAGCATTTCTCCCGCTCTCCTGTCCTCTTCCTCCCCCGGTCGTCTCTCTCGCTCTTTGTCAAGTCTCCGGGGTGAGAAAGACTTTTTTTTTCATGTGGGGAGGAATATGGAGGAGGGATGGATACGCGAGGGAGGAGTAGGAGGTGAGGGGGATGATTGTGTCACAGTGTGTGTGAGTGTGCAAGTACATACGTGTTCGAAGGAGTGTGTAGGTGCCACGGGAGGAAAAGGATTAGTCGGACAAATTTTCATTATATTTTTTAGCACCACAGTCGGAGGAGACACGAGAAACGGGATTTTGGCTAAGGGTGACGTTCCGCGGTGCTCGGGAAGAAGCATTTCCATATCGTGTTTCGAATGATTTGAAAGGAATCCCTGACCTTGTGACTTCCATCAGTGTATTCTTTTTGCACGCGCACTCTCATCTTCGGTGGTTTCTAGTCCACCTTTTCTCCCCGGAATTTTCTACCTCGCCTTCCTCCAACCCCTCTCGTTCGTCATCACAAGTGCCACGGGTTTTTCTGTCAGATGCGGGCTCTGTGCCGTCTTCTGCGATCGCTACGCTTATCATTACTGACCACCCTTCCGAGATCGGTGTTGAATTCAGTGGTATGGACTGATCGGGAATAGTTGCAAAGGAGTTTGGAGGGACGTGGGAGAGAGACCTGCGAAGGGAAGAAGGGATCTGGGGATTGGGCTGGTTCACGCCTTCATCAAGAGTGGGCTAACGTCGTCACCTGGTTTCTCTCTACTCATCCGCTATACCTTCCTCTTCCATGCAGTCATCCCCTTAAAAACTCATCCACCCTTCGTAAACGGCAGAGTTGTTCTCAGTTTTATAATCACCTCTTGAAATAACCAACCAGCATGGGGAGTACGTTTCGAGCATGCCAAATATATGTGGCGCTCTGCTCTATTGTGTCCTCCCTCTTTAACTACTATTCTTTAGGGTCTTCCAGCGGCAGTCTTACCCTCCCTCCCTCAACAACTTCCAAGACATTCAGACGGGGTGGTACGAGCAGACAGAGAAAGAAAGATAAAGAAGCGGTCGTTTCTCCCATTATATCTCTCTCTATCTCTCTATCTTCTTCATCCCATTTTTTTCTCGAGAGAGTCCATCGTCTCGTCATCGAGAGAGTAAGTTCTAGTCTTGGGCTCTCTTGGTGCAAAAACACCTCGCCAGGCTTTCCCATTCCCTTTGTGCGAGGCGTTAGTGCCGCGCTAATTCCGGTGATCCTGTCGAGTGTGGCTACGAACTCTCTCGCTGTATACGGAACCTATCTTGATCAACTCCCAACACTCAGTATCTTGCTCTCCGTCTGGAACAGTGTATCTCGAATGGTATATTGAATGAATTTTTCAATATTTCTTGGCAAGCGTGGTTCGCAAAATTTAACCCAGGTGCTTTCAGTTTTGACGTTTACACTATCTTTTTTAGCGATTCGATGAATTATTTTACTCTTCACCCTCTTATTAAGAACCCTTGCGGCTGATATATTCGGAAGGAGATAATGCCCAATAATGCCCGTGGAAGGGCAATGAAATAGCGCCCTTCCACGAAAATCGACTACTCTTCATGGCCATTATTCAATTACACCTAGCCAAGATCCCATGAGGTCGGATCAATATCCCTGTTCTTTCGACTGTAAGGAACTAATTCCCATAACTCCTTCATGATGGAAAAATGCTGTTAAAAGCTTCGTTTGGACCTTCTTCTCGTGATAAAATGCGGACACTCCTCCAGCGGAGCCGAGGAGCCGCACTTAATCAAAGAGAACCTTTCGGATCGCTTCACAGTAGTCGGATTGAGTGGACTCAAGAAGGCCCGTTTCATCTCTTATGAGTTTCCTGAGAACTCCTCGGGTGCTCCGCATCGCCTCGTGGGACTGCAAGGGTCGAGGTGAGTGTGCGAGCTGGAGGCGTGGACCTGGAATGGTAACGAGAAGGAATTAGTTGAAATAGATGATACTTTACACTGTTTTGAAGGCAGTCAACGCTCCGAAGCCATTTGAAATCACACGAAGGAGTGCCGGATCACAAGGACGGCGTAGTGGCTGGCGGTATCCCAGTCGATTCCCGTGGGATGGGTATCATTTGGGCGATGTGTACGTATTCTTCTTTTGGAACGCTGCGATTTGGAAGATGATTTGCTGTCCACTTACCAAAAAATCAACCCGACACCTTTTATGTAAGCCGTAACTCTTAAACTTTATAAAAATTTTAATCAATAAGCCTGATGCTGATTAATGCTACTCAAATCTTTCGCTTTGTTGTGTAATAGGAGGAATTAGGAGATTCTAATTCACCTTGCTGTTTGATATCGCAATGTGTAAAACCTGTACGAGTTCACACTTGCTCCATCTCTAGAAGTTAATGTGGCTGGAATAGAAATGATAAGCTTACTATGGGGAAAATGTTTTAATGCCAACGTGATTTCATGTAACTTATTGGAGTACCACCTCTTAGGTGAAATCCTGGGCTAATATTACTGTATTTCTATTTGCTCTTGAAAGCGACCTATCATATTACCAATATCGTGGAGTGGGTGCTCCCCCCCTTTGGTAATTTGCATGGAATTGGTATATTTATATTATATCGATCATTTTTTACTCTTTGTAAATTAAAATATATTTCAAGAAGAAAGGATAATGTTATACTTTGATAGGATAATTTGGCTGTGGTCATGTCGTTTTCATCTCATTATAATCTTTATAATGGAATTGTTAACTTGGAAATTGCTAGTCATGTTCATTTTTTTGCCTAGAAGATGTGTGATCGTTAATGGCTCTCGTAAACTTTAATTATTTGATGATTTATCAATTATGATATATTCTTTGCTATGAATTGAAGTGGGATATAATATTTTCTACTTTTTCCGATTTGTAACTTCATCATACCGCTTCAGCTCTAATTCATACCTTGAAATGTAAAAATATGAAAATGTATTCTTTTCCTTTTGTTAGCGTTGTAGCGTTGTTCTGTAGCACTCTAACTTTCCAATCCCCGAGGCATTGAATGCATTTGAAATGAGTTGAATAAGGTCTTCATTTCTACTGACAGTTCTATTTTATTATAGTAAGTGTACGAGTTTTAAATGAATCTCGGGAGTAATTTAGTGCATGACTTATTTTGCTACGTTGAGGAGGGCCAAAGGATTTTGTTTCAGATTTTCCTTCCTCACCAGAGCATAAGAAATAGTTATGAGATAGATCCTAATTTTTAGGCTGAAGATGATCTCTCCTGTTCTCGTTCTTACTCGTCTCAAAAGAAGAGTAAAAAATTGATACTACTGGAATTATTTTTCTGTTACAAATTCTATTTACATCAATATGAGATTCATATTCTCCCACTTTCTTCTGCTGCATTCATATTTTTCTTCCGTTTGCTCCCATATCGCTATCCGTCAGCGTCCAGCATTACAATTTTAGAGTTGATCCCTCCCATCATCATCGGTGACTCCACATCAGGTCCTCTTTGGCGACTTTTATGCTCCGCAGTCCTTGTCAGCCTGTCGTATCACATCTAGGAATTTCCCGTCCTTGAGTCAACGGTGGTGTAGATAAGGAAAGAAGGGAGCTGGCGACGGTGCATGGGGGCTTCTCCCCACCCACATCCTCCCGCCGATTCCTAGAGATCGATTGATCCTGTGGGTTACGGCGGCGGGTGTTGGGGAGGGGTTGGGTGGCAGGGGCCAGGGGTTGGTTGTAAGTCCGCCGCCGATGGGGATGGTCGCCGTCGGCGACGTTGATAAGATCGACAAGCTCTCGGATTGAATATTTGCGAGAGATCTACGGCAACGTCGCCGAAATTTGTTCGTGCTCCTTTGCAATCCTTGCATATGATGAAGCCTGGCGTTTTTTCTTCCTTTTCTTATTCCTTAAAGGATGCAGCGGGATGAACCTTTACGATAAAACTTAATCAGTATCTGTAAAGCTTAAAAAAATTATCAATGTCATCAATTGTTTCTCTCATATGGCTGATTATTGTTTAATCTTCGGGTGATTTAAAATTGGCCACCTGGAGGTAATTTTGATCTTTCTTCTCTTTTTTTTTAGCATGTAACAATCAGACAATTTATCCACACCTACGCAATGGCGCAGGTGTGGATAAATTAGATTCCTATATACATTTTGTTTTCCTAAGGCTGATGTGTGAACGGAAACTATGTTTTTTGATAGGTAATGACTTGATGATTATGGCTAGAATACCAGCAAAACGATTGTCCTTCAATATGCAAATTCATGGGAGGAACTCGTGCATGTGCGGTTTCAATTTTTACATTTGTTTTTGCATGACACAGATCATGAAACTCTTAATTTTGAAATATTATTCTGGCATTTTCGCTTAACTTAGTGTCTCTCACTCTAAGTTAGCTTAGTAAAAGGGTTCACCTTTGGTTTATTTATTTTTAAAAACTATTTTCTTAAATTTAGGTTAGGGTTTTCTTAACTAAGGCTGTATGGCTGCGTCAATATCATGACGGTGCTTCATTTCTGAAACTACAGCCATCTTTTATGTGTTCACCAGTATCCACCAACCTAATATTATTTTTACCTACACCTTTTCATTCTTCTGATACAAATACGCCTACTCATACTTCCGATACTAATGCTCCTCCTCATATCTTGTCACTAAATATGTGGACGGTTTCCGTCCTCATCTTTCGTGACAGGGTTATTTGGAGGTGCGTTTGCATTGGAAGTATGAGGAGGCGTATTTATATCGGAAGTATGAACAGGGGTTTCCAACTAAATTCAAGTTCCTTCACCTTTGGATTATGTTGAGTAGATTCTTTGAATACGCTGGTCGACAGTTTTTGGAATAGCGCCGGATACACTATTTTCTATTTCCTACCTTCATAGCTGGATTCCTAAACCCGCCAGCTACGCACCCTTGCGGTGACATTATTGGCGTTTTTTATCTTGTTACGTTCAATTGAAATGCATTTGGAAGACGTATATTACAAGTTTTTAGTTCTGTGCTAGTTGATAAAACTGCTTTCATTTAAAACATCATAAATATTCTCTCTCCAGTCTTACTATCAACTTAGCCCTAGTTTAAGCATAGTGGCTCATTATTTCAAATTGCACCGCAGTGGTTTTCGTAATTTCCTCCCAGTGATGGAGTGAATGCCAATAAGACGATTCCTTAATATATGGCGTATAAAAAATGAAGAAATCATGACTAGTTTATAGAGGAAGCCATAGAAAGGGCTATTTTAATGTTTCACAGTGGAATGTTTCATAATGGAAACCGTATTTACTTATTTAATTACTCTAATCACTTATTTAATCTCAGCAGCGGTTAGAGACATGAAGTAAATATTGTAAAATTAGTAGCACATAAATATAGTTTTATGTGCCTGAAATTCTCAGAATAAAATTCATATATCTATGTGTCTTTACTTGACTAATTTTTTTCGAGGCGTAAGGTGAAAAGGCCTCAGTGTTTGAAAATATTTTGCGATCTGTGAACATTAATGCAGCATGTAATTGATTAGTTTAAAAACTAATCGAGAAAACATACAAACTAAACATTGTTAAATTTATGAGATGTATTCGTTAAAATTTCCTAATTTTTAAATAAAGTCTCCATGGGGTGTATACACGTATCCCATGGAAAACAGTCTCTATTTTTTGGCAAATCTCTCGAAAAGTAGCGCAGTTAGAGGCTAATATTTTGGTATCATTGGAAAGGTGAGATATTTGCTTTTAAATTGAGGCCAAATTAATCGATTTCTATGTGAAATAATAAATCGTTTATACTACCTAATCGCTTTTCTGAGGACTCGTTAACTCGTCTTCCATTCGGGAATTCAACTTTCTTCTTTCTTTTTCTATTAATTTGTTGTTTTTATTAATTTCCCTCTTGTGTAATATTTTCTTTAGCTTTCCGGAAATTATATTCCTTCATCTATTCCTTGGCGCAAAGAATCAGTCTGCGTCTTGTTCTCTCTTTTGCCTTATTCACCTTCTCTGCTTCATGTAATTTCGATGGTTACCTTAGTCTTTTCCTTATATCTTAAGAATCTTTATCTTTATTTTAGATCTCAATGTGACTTTCGCCTCTTAACTCTAGGTTTAGCCTCCAAAATGTGCATAAAATCCTATCAAATTCTTTCTGCAATCAACGCTGAAGGCCCTTACGTCATCATTCCAATGTTTTTTTCACGATAACCTGCATTTAGTGTCATTGCTTATAAATCGTACGTTCATTTTCTGATGATACGATGCTGCAAGTGTTTCATGATTTTCAGTTTTTAATTTGGTGTCCTAACATCACCATGATATTTTACTCAGCCTTCAAGATGTAACTAATTCAAGCCCATTAACCAATGTATCTTTTCTCTCTTCATGGTGATAATTTATCACAGTATATTGATTCATACATTGTCTTTCCAGTATTTTGTGCAGTGTAAACCATAGATAAGTCCTTTCTCCTATCATCAGCTATGATACCGTTAGGATTAAATCTTAGGAGCAGGATTTATTACCCTATGGTTTAACGGTTATGGCTAATCAAGGGATGATTGCTTCTCTTGGCATGAATGCCTTATTATTTCCTTCGTACTTGTCTCGTTTCTTCATGTTTTCCAAATAAATTTATGGTGTTTAAGATAGCTTTAAAATTTCTCGTTACTTTTGTCGCTCGTTCTTGTTTTTGGTGTTAATCATTATATATCTTAAATGGATTTTGAATATGTTTAAGGTGGGTTCCGAAGGACTATAAGGAGTTGCAGTCTACTTTTATATTACTCCACTGCTGTCTCAAACTTCTTAATCTTCATAAGTGTTTATTCTTCAGCTTTGCACACTTCCTACCGTAAATCATGAAGCCTAGAAAGCCTGATATTTCCCTCGTCGCTTTTCCATGCTTACCTTGATCTCTCGCTTCTCAAATCCACGTTTCTTTTAGTTTTTTAATTAATCAAACAGTTTCCTTTCTTTCTATTTCAAGTCTAGCACTTCATTGTACCGATTTGTAATACTTTCTGTATACTGAATATCCTCCAATACACTCCATGTTAAGGTATCAACTGTATCCTAGATCCTCCCTCTCTTTGGTTTCGGATTTGATACCCATGCGCTACAAAGATTATTATCAGACGCCTATTATTTATTTATCCTTACTCGGGGTCTTGGTCATAATTTCTCTCTTAATAGTGAAGTAATCTTTAGTTAGCATTATTAACCTCCTAATATTGCTATGATAATATGCCTACTCCCGTTAAATATTCTTGCTACTCAAGTTGTTCTTTCTGTTCAGGTTTAAGTTCTTCTACGTTGAAAAATGTCGTAGGCTTCTTTGCATCGGAAATCTACCTATTTTAGTACCTAAATAATTCATTTTGATACTGTATTTTGTATAATTCCAAGGCTGAAGTGGCTTTATTTCCACTGTAAATGTCCAATTTACTGTATATGCTTATATGATTATGATATACAGGGTTGCCACGGACTTGGCAAAGTCGTTGGAATTATACTGGGCCTGGGAAATTGAAAAAGCAATGCAAAGTGAGAAATTAGCCTGGAATTTTGATTTGTAGGTTCAAGTCTAATTATTAAAAATAAATTAGAAGAATTTTTTAAGGGACTGTCTGCTGGTGTGTGGGCTTGGTGTTGGAATGTATGTCCGTTGACTGAATCGGGCATTGGAGCTATTATTCCGTGTTTAGCAATTAGTTGTGCCTCTAAAATAAACTATCTCACCCAAGGTGAGGCAGATGGAAAATTATTTCTCCTCTGATTTTATATTTGTAATTCTTGGCCCTCATCGTGTCCGAGTCCTAAGAATAATCGTAAATGAAGCCAATTTTCCCCTGGAGCGATTCTTGCGCTCCTAAGTTTGTTGAGAAATTTTATTCCTTCTAGAGCATGTGCAGTACCCCTAGTATTGTGTCTTCTTTAATGTACACACTAAAGATCGGATATTTCCATCTAAAAAAATAGAAATTTAGGCCTAGAAAAGTATTGGAATTTTATGAACTATGGTCTGAAGCAATTCTGGTATACTATCCCGCCATCTATCACTGTCACTGTAATCTGTTTACGGAGAGGGTCGAGCTAAATTTCCTTGTAATTTGTTTGGTCATAATGCGGCAGAAAATAACGTACAGCAGGAGTGTGCTCTTTGTGTGTGACCTGTTGCTCATTCTTACAAAATTGCAGAGAGTTAGTTGGGACATAATGAACCCAAGCCTAGGGTAAACTCCTCAATATCAATTGCGACCCCTTTAACTGGCTACTCCTCTGCTGCCCTGTGATATTCGTTGTCTAACACCACTTCTCTTACGCCGCAATAGCCTTTTTATCCAAGGTTTCATATTGTTTCAATTCACATTTTGCCCTTAAATTCCTCCGTCCGACCAATTTTTTTTTTCATTCTAACCTTTCGCTGTCGCTGCGTTTTATTTTTGTGTTCTCATTTTTTCCTAGTCTAAATATCCAAGCAATCTAAAATATTTCCCGCTTACTACTTTGTAATCTTTTCCAGTGATCATACGCATTATACAATGACTATCTCCAGAAGTGATTCAGTCACATAATTTTTCCCCATTTGCTACCGCATATTTTGGAGGAATACAGAGGCTTCATCAGCCTTGTAATTGGAAAAAGTTCACTCAGTATGTATCGTGTTTTATGTGCTGACCTTTACTTTTTTTACTCGCGGTTTGGAGATATTATGTAATATAAATTTTTATAGCGTGTTTAAAATGAAGGAAAAGAGCTAATGGCAAAATTCTCGGTGAATTTTGATTAATAAAATATTACTTAAATGATCTAACTTCAATACCAATCTGCTGATTTAATTTTTTTTCCAGTAGTTCCTTATTAGGACATGTGAGTTTTTATCTTACTCATACATACTGGTATGTTAGCTGTGTGTGTTTATAGTGTTTGATGACTTCATCAGTTCATTATTTGTTGTCCACTGCTATTTCTCGTGAGATTACTATCTCTTGAGCCAGCAATCGAGCCCAAACTAACATAGGTTTTTCTCTTTTCAATGACATTTGCGGTATCTTTCCTGGGGAAGTTGAGTGAACGACTGCTTGAAATTGGTGGTGGTGTTTATTTAAATACGTGGTATTAAATACTATCCCAGTAGAAATATTTCTTGCTTTTACCATTGTTTAGTTAATTGAAATAGTTTTTTTTCTTCCCTTAGTCAGTTTTATTCATGCATCTGTTCAGAACCAGCTATCTAAAGATACTTTGATCTAAAGATCTATAGATCTAAAGATATTAAAGATACGGGAAGAAGTGGTTATTTATTTTTAAGGCAGTGCCCCCTCCATCCATTGTGGGAGTATTAATGTGGGTGTTACCATTTTTGGAAATCCTTTCCCATTGTTTTTTCTTAAAGCTTGCGGCTCCTAGCCAGACCACCCTGGCCTTTGACTCTCTTTCTCTTGCCTGGGTTGGCCCAACAATTCCTCATTAATTCCCGTTCCCAGAGCGCCCACTTTTTCCGAGGTCTCAGCTATTAGACAGTACCCACTCACACGAGGATGTCTGAAAGACATGTCAAGTATTCTTTTTTGGAAACTGTTCTCCCTCCGCATTGCCTTGATCACTCAGCTCACATTTTGGATGCTAATGTTTTTCATCCGCGATTCAAAGGCCATATTTTTTGTGACAATTTACGTAATATATTACGAAAATTAAATGCATATCTGTCAATACTCGACCAAAAAAGCTAGAACGGAGAGAAAAAGTACTGGGAAGGCAAATAATAAAAATTTCCCATTTACCATATTTTATAAAGATACGCATGAAATTTTATTAGGGAATTATTTAATATAAATTCAAGTAAGAGATACCATTGAAAGCACCAAAAACTCTAAAAATATTTGTCGGAGCTCCGTATGCTGTGGCCTTTGGTACTTGCAGCTTCTCATTTCAGGATTATGATTAGTCTAAATTAAAACTGATGCCATCAACTGTCATCAGAAAATAGTTTTCATGACACATAAAATCGATAATAAAATGATTCAATCATCGAGCATCTCATGCCACAAATCTAAAAACTTTGAGGAATTTAGAGCAAAACACTCGGATAATCTCAAGATGTGACTCAATAGCCAAATTGGTAGATCGTTGGGCTAATCTCTGAAGGTGTACGTGCTTCTATCCGCGTCTAAGGTGAGTAAATTTTCTAAACTCTAGGTATATTTGAGCAACATCGAGCCGTACAGGAAAAAGATCTGACTGCCTGAGCGTATGCATATTTAACGAATTATGAGCTTAGTGGGTGAATGAAGCTCTAGGTTAAGTAATCAAGCCAATGTTCTGCTGAAAGATATCGGTTGATTTTATAGTGTTTTCTGTCATCATTCTATAAATAATATATTTTCCAAATGACGACAATACATATTATATTTTGAGGCTAACCAATGGGGAAAAAAGGCTGTTTTATCTGTTCTGTCTTTTATAACGGTTTTAAGCTTTCAAGGAATTTCCATATCATGAACTTGTTTTATTAGAAAATAATTATATAATGACACTCGTATTGGGAAAGCAAAAGAATAAGGTGGAAACTTGCACGTGTGTCCCGAAATAGAGGAAATTTCTCAAGGTAAATACGTTGCAATCCTTTTCGCCTTTGATTACCTTTTTCTGTCTTTATTTCCGAACGTTACCGCGCTCCCCACCATTGACTAATTAGTTATTTTGATTGACGCTCTAAGCCTAAAACATTCTTGTGGCATTTTGAGGTCGGCATGTTGGTTAGGAAAGGCTGAGTAGGAGAAACTCGGCGGCCAAATTAGCTTATTTTTAATGGAAGGGAATGGGATGCTGGGCAGGAGCTGTTCTTGAAACTTATTGAAGTAGTGGTATTATATCCTTGGCTCCGCGATTGATCGTTTGAGGAGGCACTCAGTATTATTTGTTTCATTAACGACTAGTTTTTAAGACGATGATGAAAGGATTATATATATATATATATATATATATATATATATATATATATATATATATATATATATAGAAAGGATAAAGGAAAGGATATATATATATAAAGGATATATATATATATATATATAAAAAATGTCAAGCATAGATTAAATGTGGAAATTAAACCAGTATCTGTAGAATCCTTGTCTTTTCGAAAGGTGGCATGGGATTTACTGCTTATCATCCCATTCGCAGGTGGGAGCATTGTAGTAGCAACTCTCTCCTCGTAGCCCACAAGTGGGAATCGGGACTCCACGGATAAAATATCCGCCCCTGCCGGAACTGGAACCCGGGCCCTCCGGCGGGAAGTCAGTTCTCTGGCATCCGTGCGAGCCTGACCCCAACCTCTCCAGTTTAATCTCCTTCAACCCTCATTCCGAATCTTCCCCAACCTTCCCGCCGACGTCGCGCCGGGTCTTCTACGTTCCTCTCCTTTCGCACCGCTCAGAATGCCCTTGCGTCAGAGAAGAGAGAGAGAGAGTATTATGCCCAGTCTCTGCAAAACTTCACGCCTTGTGCCACGAAGACATCCCGCCCAAAAACCATATCCTGCTCCCACCCCGCCCTACAAATTCAAACCCAGTTTTTTTCTTCCCCCGTCCTCCGCCTCTTTCTCTCCATATTACCCGCATCATACTCCTCTTTCACCCCTCCTCGTCCTCCCCCGCCATCCAGCCATTCCCCACATATTCTTTATTTCCAGTTAGACAGACGGACACCACAAACTCACACACAAGAGCAGGCGAGCGCGAGTATACACCCGTCCCTCAACTTTTTGGGGACACCCCCGAAACCGTCTAGACGCCCACCCTATCCTCTCTCTCTCTCTCTCTCTACAGCTGCGAAAGACCTCCTCACTCCTCCACTCATGCTGTCCCCCCAACCCACCACCCCCTTATCTCCGCCTTGTCTGCCCTCCCCGCGCTCTATCCAGTGCACACATTTTTTTCTCCACATCTTTTGCACACACACACACACTCGCTCAGATATACGCACACTCTTTCCCTTTTGCCATTTCGTCTCAAGGTTCTCCTTATCGAGCCGGTTTTCTTCCTTCCCTCTCTCTCTCTTTGTTGTTTTTCTCCCTGCCCCACCGTTTGCTTCCTTTTTTATTGTTTCCCCCACCACCTCCACTCTCTCTATATCTTCCTTCCTCCTTCCCCTTTCCACATGACAATCTCCTCCGTCTCGTTCCGCCCCTCTTTCTTTCTCACGTACATACTATGTCTTCGTTTTACCTTTCCTCGTTTCTTTTCGGCGAGACGGGTAGTAAATATTTACCCGATCGATTTTTTTTATTCTCCCTCTCCCCATCTCTTCTTTTTCGAGCGGCGGTTAGGATTCTCTCGGATGACTATAACAACCTTGCCCTCCTGCAATCCCACCACCTTTCGAAAACGCGAATGAGCCAGGTTAACCTAGGGGCGTTTGTATTCCAAAGGCCAATCCGCGGCCCGAGGCGATCAGCATAATATATTTGCCACACGTTGGAATATCTGAACCTCAAAATTATATCTCCATGAATTATGTGCAGTTTATATTTGGTTAATGAGCAAATTTCCCACCGGGGATATTTATTAGTATGCCTGTAGAAGTAGTTTGTAAAAATTTACAATACAAAAAAGTTCATCACTATCAGTCAGCTTCACCATCCCCAGCCTACATTTATATCATTTCCTGGAAAATATTGAATTTAAATTCATCACTTCTCTTCATCACTTGTTAATCTGTTGAAATTAACTGCGGAGACTTTGCCTGTTCATTGGATCATACGTTGACGGTTCTTCGCCATTTGTCCGGAATTAGTTCGCAACCCTGTAAAATATTCCTGGAAATCACAGCATCACTCCTCAAATGGAACTGACCTCCGTTCTCCGTCATTTTTCGTCTTTGATTAGAGTGGAGGCGAGCCATTGGAAAGAGTTTGTAGTTTTTAAATATTTTTCCTATGTGGGCCCCTTTGCGTATGTGTCTGTTTATTAGCTAATATCTGGATGTATCCAAAGGAGTTGGTACGATTCCTCGTGAGTGGATTCTCGTGGGTGGAATTCATGCTAGAATTTGCTCACTCAGTATAATAATATCTCTCTGGTTTCTCGTGCTGATTTTTATCGGTAAATTCTTAATTTTTGGCGTATTTCCTGACTTCATTAATCCAAATTTCGAACCATATCTCTTTCTGAACAGATGTGAAAAATAAAGTGGTATCGGGTGGAAGAAACTAAAACTTTTAAACTAAAAATCGTCGAAGTTAATGAATGGAATGTTTGGTTTCCTGCAGCATTCTTCTGCTTCTTCTTCCTTCCAGGGTTAGGCTTTCAGCCTGTTCCGGCTTCACATCACCATCAACCTTGGCCTCCCTACACTCCTTTTCCCCAATGGCTTATATTCCAAAGCCTGCTTTGGAAACCTCTCTTTAGGCATTCGCTGCACATGCTCTTTCCACTTATTTTTGTACTCCACCAACCAATCTGATATTGCCCGAACACCTTGTTCCTCTCTTATAGATGTACGCATTAATTTATCTCTTCTTGTAAACCGCTTTACTGCTCGAATAAATTTCATTTCAGATGACTCTAATTGTTTAAGCTTTTTTTGTTTTTTTGTCCAACATTCTGACCCATACAACATTGTAGGGACTGCCATCACCTTATAGAACTTAATTTGGGTTTCTTATTTTGCCTTTTAAAGCTCTTCTTATTGTCCCACTTATCCTCTGAAAATTGTTTATTTTATTTGTGATATCTTTATCATCTTCATATGTTGTATCACATCCTAAATAAATTCTTACTGTAAGGGATCTGTCCCAGAGTAAAATAAACGATTATTATATTCTATTCTATTCTAAATATTGGAAGTGGGATACCTGTTCGAGTATTTCATCTTCTGTAACAATTTTTGTTCTTATTGGATTGTTTCCTAAGAATGCCACTTGTTGATTTTGCTATTGAAAATTTTGGGTCATATTTTGCTCAGTTGATGTAATATGTTAACCGCCATTGTAATTTATCCTCTCTATTTTGAATAATAACCTGGTCGTCTGCAAATAGCTATGCGTTTTTAATGTGTTTGCAGAGGGTCCCAATTCTATGCCTGGCGCCACATTATCTTCCTTTAAATTTCTTATAGGGTCATCTATGTATAGGTTAAACAAAGTTGGAGACATACTGCAACCCTGCCTAACACATTGGTTAATGGTAATTTCTTGAGTCATCTGTTTCCCAGTATCGAACACAATTCTGGTGTTTTTATATAGGCTCTGAGTAACTTTTATCAAGTGTTTAGGAAATCCTCTTCTCTCAATAATTGACCACAACATATCTCTGTCAACACGATCAAATGCTTTTTCGTAATCTATGAATGTTAGATGCGTCTCTAGGTTAAATTCTCTTCGTTTTTGTATGATTTGCTTTAATGTAGAAAACATCGTCAATACAAGATCTTCCTCTCCTGAATCCAGCTTGTTCTTCTAATAAAATATAATCGGAGATAGCTTGTAGCCTAGTATTAATTATTTTACTATATATTTGTACTCAGTATTTCGGAGACTTATGCCTCTGTAGCTCTCTGTATCATTCCTCTCTCCCTTTTTAAATAATAAAACAAACCTGGCAACCCTCTACTCATCCTAGATTTCGTATTTTATCCAGCACATGTTGTAAAAATGCAGAATCCTTCTTACTAGCGTTCCACCCCCATACTTTATCAGCTCCTAATCGGTTCCATCCATGCCAGCGGCTTCTCTATTCTTTGTTTTATTCAGAGCGTTGTCCAGTTTTTTCAAGTCGTTAGGGTCTACCAATTGAATCCTCTGGTATATCAAGTGTATCTTTTGCCATTGGATCATACCATAATCTCTTATAATGTTTTATCCAACCTTCCTTCGGTATGACATTTAATCATGCTGTATCTTTCTCTGACTTATTGAAATGTTTCATCAGTCTATATGCTATCTCTTGTCTCCCATGTAAATCATCTTCTATCCCACTTATAAATCTGTCCCATGATGTTATATGTGCTTGTCTTACTATTGCTTTTGTTCGTTTCCTGATGTTGTGGTACTTTTCCTTCGATTCCTCTGTTTTTTATGTAGGTTTTCTTTATATGCTTTGTTCTTCTCTTCAATGGCTTTTGCTATCTCTTCGTCCCAGCATTCTTCTGTGTTAACCTTTTTTGTTCATCGCATCATTCTTCTCAATTCCTAAGTTTGGATTTTATTCTTAAATGTTAGACGTATTCCATATCCTCGGACTATTTTGGTTAATATTTGCATTTATTTTTCCATTATACTTCTTCGAGAATAATATATGTCAAAATGTGTCCGAGGAGTGCGGATCCTACATCGTCGACTTTTATACACGTACATATCTCCCCTTTTCTCTCTAGGGCTTAAGAAGCCTTCTGACTATCTGCGAATATTTTCTATTTAATCATTATTCTACGGTGCCATAATTTAATTTTAGATCAAAGTTGTCATGGTAACTGGGAGACGCTTCCCATGGAGCGATTTTTATCCCCATTTCGTCATGTTAGATACTTTATTGATTGGAGTTACTACTACTGCTGTAAAATTCCTTGTTTCCTCTTTTTATTGCCATATGGTGTATAAGCAGCTGCAGCGTACTTGTACTTTTCTCCTGCCAAAATACCGTTCCCTTGGTATTGGCCTGATTCCGCCAACATTTTTTCCCGTGAGATATGACTTAGGTGTTCGTGTCCAGCTTCAGTCCAGCGTCGGTCTCCTTTGACTGCTACTGCAAAAAATGCGAGTGGCCTATCCTCATCGAGCGCAACGATAATAACCCCATTTGCGACTCTCTAGACTTTTATCTCTCTCTCCCTTCACTTCAATATAGTTCATCCCTCTCGCCCATCCCCCGCGTCCATTTGTCTGGGAAGGGAGTTACGTATCTGTCCGTATCTCTCGCTAGATCGATCATTATTGTAGAAGGGGGAAGGGAGACAACATGGCTCTAAAAGTAGTCAGTCAGTCGCCGGGAAAGTGTCTATCCTCTTATTTTATTCCTCCTCTTTCGGCGATTGAGTTCGCTTTGTCTACGCCCTACCGCCGAAATCCATTTTTCAAAAAATTGTTTGGATTTTATATGCAAGCATGTGTAAGTACTTGCATCCTAAGTTTGACAATACTTGCAAGAAAACGCGAGTAAATGGGCATATTGTATTTAATGACTTGGTGGTGCGACCACTTTTTTCAGCGTAGAAGGATTTAGGAATGACTTAAGAAGCAAGGAAGAGAAGGAAGAAGACAGTAATGAGTCGACTGCCTTTCTAATTCCTAAAAATTCTTTTGTTGAAAAATGTGGGAGCTCCACCGAAATTTTCAACGCAATTTTTCTTTTAACCTGTGTTTTCTTTTATATACTGACAAAATTGAGACGCACCTCATACTTTCACGTCCACGTTATCTCCAATAACTATGTATATACATTATATGCATACAAATGATCATAGAAATTCAAACTTTTATATATTTGTAGAAATTATTTTCGGGTTCTCCTCCGGGCAATGCTCTCCATATGGGCCGACTTTTCGATCGTCAACTTGCGCTTTTCCCTAAGGACTTTTCGGGACAATGCACGAGTCGGTCATCAAAATATCTGCTAATATGGCTTACCCGGCCCAAAATCCGAGAAGAATCCTACATCAAGTACGTTGAGAAGGTACTAGATCATAGGTATAATAATTTTTCATGCCACATAAACGCATATTTTTTTATTGATGCACATAATTTATTCAGCTCCCTTCCTTCATGAAAAGGTCATGGTTGTTCATTACACATATTAAGGCATAATGGGTCCGTATTTAACTTCTGATAATAATTTTCAGGTTCATTTTGGACGCCATGGACTAGTTTATTGCTACCGGTTTTTGCCCGAGTGAAGCTCTCACCCAATTTTTTCCCTCGCTGGGCCCTTCCATTCTTAAGCCCCGCTACACTGTTGCGATTGAAGTCCTTGCCCTTAGCGGTTGCGGGAAAATTTATTTTGACATTTGATAAATCTCTCAATGAGGTTCGCACCTCTTCTGTTACCCGCCCAGTCATTATGAACCCATTTTCTCCGATACATTATGTCCACCGCGTAAAATTATTTTCATCCCAATGTTCTTTAAACTTACAAGTTTGAAACAAACAGGCATTTTGTAGTTAGCTCGCTACTGTACGGTACTTTGAAGTTTCTTGAAGAGTTGCCGTGGAAATCAATTTTCTCTCCGCTTGTTTCGCTTATATGACCACGCCGCCGGATGTACCCTTCCCAAATGCTTGATTATTCGGAGTGATACAGATCGCAATGCTAAGGCCAACAACCCTTGCCTCACTGTCTATGAATTTTTTAGGGGTGCGATAGTGTGATGCGGCATAAATGTAACAGATACTGCTGTAATGCAGAATTTCCACAATGTCACCCTCCTTTTATATCGACTTTAAATTGACTATTATTTTAGAAATCATTCCTTCAAATTTATCGGACTTCAAATTTATTTATGCATGAGAGCAGTTTATTCCTCTTCCTGTTTTAGCTATTCACTCATAACACCCAGAAATATATATATATATATATATATATATATATATATATATATATATATATATATATATATATATATATATATTAATTAATCTTCAAAATTGCCAGAAGTATTTCTGATTTGGCTCAGCTTTAACAATTTGGATAAGTTAAAGACTGGCATGTTCGATAACAGTCCAAAAGAGCATTGCCTCGTCAGTTAATGTCGTGTTTTGTGACGATATCCCGTGGAGGATTACTAGATCCTTAATTAATCAAAAACGTTTGTGTTTCTCAATTACGTCCGAAAATATCAAACTAAAGGCGAGAGCTAAGTGTTTCGAATATCAGAATCTTACTTTTGGCTCCTTGAAAAAGTGAGGACTTCCTTCTGAGCTTAAGTGTAATGATATTTCAGCCAGTCGCTATCTATTCTCTTGCTGTCATGTTTTTGCTCGGAATATTTATCAAAAGCATCTTTTGTGGAATAACATTATCAAAATCTTTTCAGAAACTTTGAATTGAGAATTTGCAGGATATTGCTGCGGATCTATATTCCTTGGTGTAATATACTTGAGCTTGGTGAAAGAGTGCTATACTGCTCCGCAAGCTGCCCTTTGATCGCATTTAAAGTAGCGTAGTTGCCTCAGTATAACTAATGAGGTAGTCACGATATCCTCCATGTCACAATCAAGAAAACATTTTGTGATATCTCTATTTAAAACTTAATTAATTTTTATGGGCCTTTTATAAGCTGGTTTTTTATTAGGTTTTGTAGCTACTTCTATCAAAAATTGTCAGTAAATAGGTAAAAAATCCTACATAAATCTTGAGAAGCATGACTGGTGAAGTAAAATCTGAAGACTAATACAGAACTGAAATAAGCTGGAATATATTTATGTCGTTTTAGCATTGTTTGATCAGTATTAGTTTAAATATATTAAAGCTTCTTGAAGCAGTCTTTTAATGCAATGAAAAAAAATGGCCAAGGGGTGAGGAAGGCAATCGGTTAGAAATGGTGCAGTGGGTTTAGAGAGTTTACTTAAAATTTAATTAATTAGAAAGAATGATCCCACAAAGTCGCAAAGAATGTTTAAAAAGATATTGAATGCAGGTCCTAATCCGTAGGAAGAAAGTTTTATTAATTTCTTATTTCTTCCTTAATCATATTTTCCATAACTCATATTTCTTTCTTTGCTAACGATTTATCATGGACTCACATGAAGAGAAAAAAATCTGGTAAAATTAATTAATTTATCAGATTTAGATTGCAGGAATTTCTTTCATTTAAGTTCTGTTTCGTTCTATGAAAGTTTTATTTTCTCCCTTAGCATGAGCGGCGGTGGAGCGAGATCAGCGATGGCTGTCAGGGGGTTAAACTGACATTGGCGGATAGTGGTTTTTAGCTCTCTGGTAATCTAAAAGTACATATACTATGTATTATCGTGTCACATAGTGTTTTAAGTAAACTTCTTAGTGTAACGTGGTAAGAGGACCATCAAGTTTTAAGCTAGGGTTCAAATTTTATATCTGCTACTAGAAATTGTTAAAGTTTATTTTAGTGCGGTTTAAAGAGGGTAACAAACGAATTAGGCGAACCTTGGCTCTAAAAAGGGTTCTCCTAGATGTGGCCGAATGGAGTGGAGTGCGTGAGTAGAGAGGTCTTCATATCTCCACATAATATCTCCATGCCCAGAGATGCTCTATCGTTACCTCAGCTCTTTAACTCATATCCTTCATGGGTGTTTTATGTGTTCTATCCTCCCATACAAGTACTCCACATTCAAACGCATTGAATAAAACCTCTTCAAACATCCGTCGAACAAGGGTCGAGTCCCAGGCACAAAGATTAGATACCACATTCCATCTTACAAATTTAATTACAATATGAGTTTCAGCGAAGAGAAAAACCACAAAATGATAAAACACCGAGCCTGCATAGTTGTAGATGAGATAATATTGAAATGTTTAAACATGTATTATAGGAAGCATTTTTTTCCCTCTCATTTTTTCAGTTTCACGACTCGTCATGTTTTAATGCTTTTTAATTCTTATTCAGTAGTTTGAGATCATTATGTGGTTGTAAATCAAAATACCTACTCGTCAATTTGGGTTGAACTTCGTTTGAATAGCATCAATGTTAGCACGCAATAGTTCTTTCGTGCTAGTCAGTTATTATTTTTTACAAGGGACGGTAATTCTCAGTGATAATTTGTTTTCCAACCTTCGTTGAAACTTTAGCCATGCAAACGTTGTGTAACAAAGAAAGTTGCACAAGTAAATATATAAGAAATGCTGTTGCAACTTCAATGTGATCAAAAGACGTTTACGGTGAAATTCATATGCGCGATTTAGATTTTTGGGTGTACCATTGGTAAATCTTGCCACCTTTGAATCCAGGAATGTGTATTACTAGCGGAATATTTCCTTTGTAGGTATTACGAACTTTAATATAAATTGCGTGGTAGCCTGTGTTGATGTCGCATTTTGTAATTTTATGCGCAATAAATTCTCTCACTCAACTTTAATGCAGTCATTCTAAATGTTCTTTTGAGGTTTTTCTGTGCGGCCATTGGGTGGAGAATGTGATGTTGAACATGACAGGACCACCAGTGCATTGAATATTTAGTATAGTTTGAAAGAATGGAAAAAATTTAGTTAATGTTTGGAGCATTGAAAAGAGCGATTGTGTGGTCTTTAGTGGGTCTAAAACTTCGCCATAAGCACTGAAAGCGGACCCCGGAGAGTTCCCCGAAGAAGTGAAGCTGAATGACGCAAAATGAAGTTTGATGAGATAAACGAAAAACGTCGGCTCCTTTAGAAAGAAACAAAGCGAGTAACGAAGGGGAATGAAAAATAAAATTACCAGGAAATAAAAGGACACCGAAATGACTCGGCTGCAAAAATTGCGAAGCACGGCGTAGGACTGAAAGGAGGAGGCGAGTAGGGCCTGGAGACTGTGAGAGGTTGGCGGAGGGAAGAGGGGCGGAAGGAAAAAGAGGTGCAAGTGGAGATAGGGGGACGGAGAAGTACGGGGCAAAGGAAGAGATGGATTTCAAAGAATAGGTGGAGTGAGTTGGAAGCATATTCTTTGATTATAGTCTTTGTTGAACTGGTCCAGGAATGAAACTGAAAAAATCTACATTTTAAAAAACCCTCACCGAGTGTAACGTGTCTTGAGGCTATTTTCAATAGTTTTCAAGGAGATTAAAATAGTATCTTGCGGAATGGAGTGATGCTTATCCGAGACTTGATGGCTTGGCATATTTAAAGTCAATCTCTGCGATGGAATCACCTTTATGAATCGCTTCTCTTCTTTCTCTGAAACATTTTTATTAGCTCGACCCGGATCCCGCTCCCGTTATAGGAGCTCCGATGGGAAGGTTGGCGGCACTCAATGACTCCCCTTAGACGTAAATCATTCCTAGGTGTATTTAGTTTTGCTAGGCCTAGTTTTTAGTCGCTAACTCAAAACTTGAGTATCTCCTGAGCTGTCGTTAAGTGTACCATGATATTCCAATATTTTGGTAATGAAAAGTTAACTGCGAGGTATCACAGCGTTTCCTATTATGAAGCATTATTTCGTGATACAAATTATATACTTTATATCTCCGTTTTGCATGGCATAAATGACCATAGTCATTCGACGCAATAAGTAAACTCAATACTCGCGCAATAATCTTTAGAAAGTTGTGTGGATGCGTCTTTAGAAAGTTGTGTGTAACTGTGGATGGAACTGGCTTTTTAATTGTATCTTGCGGTACCTAGTTTATCAGCGGGATAAGGGGCGAAATAATCACTATGTCTAACACCTTTTGACGGCAAGAAGGGTGCATGTGTGATTCGATTGAGTCGGAATGTTGCGAGCTAGTTAAGCTCATTATCGTAATTTTTAGTGCGTCCGAAGTTTTGAGGTAATCTGTTGCGGCATCATACGCTGTCATCTTGAAAGCGGGAATAGAGGTGGTTGAATTAGGAACGACCCGGCGAAAAAGGGATTGAGTTCCCTCGCCCGATTCTTTACAATCCCCTCCAGTTTCATTGGCATCAACATCCTACCCTGCGCGTCACTGCAAACACATGAGGCAGAGTGTGTAAGCACGCCAGCCAAAGAAGGGAGGAATAGAAAAGAGGATAAAAAAGGTAGTAAAAGTGTCATTTGGAAGGTAATGTTTTTTATGCAATGATTTGCTTTATCGTTGACATTGGTGGTGCTATGGAAGGATAAATTATTATTATACCTTTCAATTTGATCGAGTATCTCTCGCTAGTATTTTACTCGCATTTGACGGTTACTGAATGCAGTTTTCGGGTGAAATAATATCCTCCAGATAGACCGAATATTTGTGTAGTTCTAAGGAATCTAACGCATTACCGTAATTGTTTATTCTATCGTGAGTAAGATGGTATGGCTTATTTTTTTGCACTAGAAACAAAATTTCTTAATTATGTTTAGCTGAGTGATATATTCACCATCTGCCATTCACGCATTGTTTCGTAAAAAAACAACAAAAATGATGTTTTTTTAATCTTACCAATGGGAAATGAGGGTGTTCACAGTTGAGTGTACGTGATTGTACTTGCACGAATTGCTGCGCAAACAACATTTGCGTCCTAGACTGTTATTCTGCTAGGAGAGGACGAGGACGGAAGAAGACGAGGGGGAGAAGGAAGGACGAAAGGATTGAAGGGAACGGAAAAGGAAGAGAGTTCTCGCACGAGTCAAAAAATCCGCGCTACCTCGAGGGAGGAGCGAGAGAATCGCAATTTGGCGGTGGTTATCGTCTGCAGACAGGGACGGCGGGTTGAGGGTGGGAGGGGGCAAAGAGGGGAAAGAGGGGCAAAGGGGGTGGTAAAGGCGGGAGAGATGTGGAGAAGGGACGGCGGGAGATGGGGAGGAGGGAGGGAAGGGGATAGATAGACAGGGAGGGTGGGCGTGGGCGAGGTCAATAACACACACCAACCTTCCTCTACACCCACGGTCCTCTTCCCCAGACGCCTCCCCTCCGGACCCCCACCACCGCGGCCGCCAGCCGAATCCTCCCTCCCCTCCTCCCTATCTTCACCCGCCAGCAGCCACCCATATCCCTATAGTGCCACAGTTGTCTTCCATGCCGACGAAGGCTTTGGGAGGAGAGGAAGAAGGGGAAGGAGAGGGGAGGGGGTGTGGGACTGTCGGGAGAAGGGGAGATGGAGGGCAGGGAGAGGAAGAGTGTAATGGAGATGAGGTTTAGGAGAGGAGAGTGGTGTGTGATGAAGTGAGGAGGCTAAGAGAAAGGAGAGGTGGCGGACATAAGGGAGAGAATGAGAGTTCCCTGCAAAGAATGAAAATGAGAATAGGCATGAGAAGGAGATGGGAAGGAAAGTGGGAAAAGATATAGAAGCCGATGACGTGAAAAGGTCGTAGAAAAATACCAGACGCAAGGGGGAGAGGAAGAGGTTCTGCATAATATTAAAGTGAATATTTGATTGTATTAAAATGCAAAATTTACCCTCACTATGCTTTAAAACCAGGATATTAATTTTGCGAGCGATACAGTTGAATTCAGGGCAGGCAAGAGGTGGGATATGTATTTAAATGTTTATACTTCTCTAAACATATTGTTGATGAGATATAAAAAACAGAGTTATGTGAATAAGGATGGGATGATGGCGGAAACCAAATTCGGATAGGAGTAATTAACTGTAATGGTATAAGGCCAAAAAATGTGGAAATGCCAAAAGAAGGTAGGAAGAGATTTCGATATACAATATGTTTGAGGATAAGTATGCGTGAAAATGCCATTAATTTACTCGTTATGCATTGTACAAAACGTAAAAGGAAACGATCTGGTAAATTAATGGTATAAAGGATAGGGAGGAGGTGGTAATACAGGTGAATGGGATGTAGAAAATTATGAAGCAATGACGTTGATAGTAAATGAGATATGACTGAAGAGGAAGATAAGAAAATATATCTGCAATAAATAACAGTGATACATATAATATAAAGGAGATGGGGATGAAAGAGAGCTAGGAGGCAGCAAGTGATGGAGTAAAAAGGCTTAAAGAAAGGATGAGAAATCCAAAAAGGCATAGATTCCTGCAGAGAATACAATCGCGGATAAGAGATGTATGGGCAATTGAAAGTGGGAATGGAACAGAATCGTGGAGAGAACGACTTCCTCTTTGTTTTGATCCCCGAGGTTCTGGATATTCGTTTACTTTTTTTCTTTCACGCAGCTCGTCCCAAAAGGTTGAAATTCTCGGGCAGAATGGGAGGGTGTGGGAGGGAGACATAAAAGGGAAACAATTGAAAGTGTTTGGGATTAATAGAAGGGGCTTTTGGATGCGAAACGCTTCATTAACGCGGTGAATATTTAAATTTAATTTTTCTAAGACTCTTCCCGGCTAATAAAATTCTTTTTTCTCCCTCGCCTTCCCTCAAGGTGTTTTGCGAGGGCTATTATCCATGGGAGATGGCTGAAAAGAAAAGCTACGGTGCTTATCAGAATTTCAAGCTTCTACGTCTCTTGGCCCATGAAAAGCTCGAAAAAATTTATGATTTTGCCGGAGGCGGCAGCTTTATTCAAACCGTGTGGATAACGAAATGTGAAAATTCGTAATGCACAAAATTGTTGGCTCTATTGTCTCCAGTATGTTAAAAAGAGTTTAAAAAAAAGTTAAAATAGAATGAGTGGAATTAACATTTTCTCTCCTTTTTTATGCGCTGGCGGTGGATATAAAGGAGAAAACACTTGTGTCAAAATAGTTTAAGGTTTCCCTACCCCTTATCTTATCTCTCTTTTGGTAATTCTGAAGTATAAAAAACCTCGTTTGTTTTTTTGATAGGTGGCACTGTAACGTAGCTCGGAGGATGGTTACTCCCTTACCATTGGTGTTGCAGGATATGCTCTTCATTTGAACATAATCTTAGAAGCCTAAGATATGGTTCTAAAATTCTAGTAGATACTGATAGATGTTGACTAGGCCATTGCCTACACAGCAGGATAATAAGTGTACGAGATTGTGTTGCGCTACTTGTTTCTAGCTAGCTCTCTGCGGCAGCGAGTTTAGGGAGAAGGACTTAAAAGTACATTTTTAGCTCATAATTTTCCATTTAATCAGATTGCCATATTTACTGATTCTTTGTTGTCAATGGATGTAAGATAGAATATGGATAGTTACTAAATGTAGGCTTGTTGAAGAATTGAAACAGGTAATATTTTCCCAGGTGCATTTATATGATCTACATCTACATACTACCCTGCGAGCCGCCGAATGGGCATGTAGCAGGGCCTGTTAGGACACAAGCTGAGTAATGGTATAAAGGATGAAGTTTTGGAAGGTTAAGTGGTGAAGTCAACATGGGTGTGCTTTAGATGGAACTCTGGTTATTATTATAATCGCTTATTGTGCGTGGAAGAACGAATTATTGTACCTATCTGATAGAAAATGTATCTCTCTTATATTATTTCTTCTGTCGGACCTATAAATGTAATATGGCGTCAAAATGATATTCTCTATGTCGCTCTGAAACACACCTGCTCTGAATTTATCAAGAAAATGAAGTCTCTAGCGGCTCACAACCTCTAAAAGCTGAGAAAATAAATATTTGTTCGTAGAAGTTTGAAGCGTGCAGCTTCCCTGTGTTTTATTGATTTTTTTGTTAAATCTTTGTGTTCAGGGTACCTAATGCTCGCGGTGTATTCGAGGTGTGGCCTATCCAGAACGAAAGAGCACCTCTTTTTTTAATTTCTCATGCGAGGATCTTCATATTATACGCTTTATAAGCCCCAGTTTCTTAAATGCTGTGCCGCATATGCCTTGTATGTGTATTCTCCACGATATATCTGAACCTAAGGTAATTCCAGGTTATTTGGCATTTTCTGAGGATTGTATGCCCACTCCATCCACAGTGTAGATATGGCCTTCGTGTGATGAGTTTCGTTAGAAGTTTACTGTGTTGTGCTCAATAAGATTTATTTCTAACTTAGGTCATTCATAAAAGTATTGTATAAAAGAGGACCGATCACGCCTACTTGTGGGATATCGGATGTGACCAACCATGTCAGAGCTAATACCGTCAAAGGCTACATTTTGTTTTAGATCACTGAGAAAGTCCTGCCTTCAACTCACTAATTTTTTATTTACCTTGCGTAATTGCTATCTGAATTAGAGTTTTTCTTTCTTGAAATCTTGAACTATCGCGTCAACTTGCTTTTTCGATTCATCTGAGTTTTGGATGTTAGAAGGAAGAGCGCAAGCTTTGTTTCACAGGATCTACCATTCCTGAAGCCATGCTGACTGCCATGTTAGGAGTGTCGATTACCCAGGAAGGTCATGATATTGCTAATGTGTGCGATAGTATTACATAAAAGCGATGTGATCGACATAGGTCGGTAATTTCCTGGTTCATATCTGCTTCCGTATTAATAAATGTTGGTGTGACGTTAGCTATTTTCTAGTCTTGGGGTATCTTGCCTTTGGATGAGTTTATTTGTAATCCTTTCCAGAATTCTGGCTACTGTTTTGTATTTCTCTGGCATTCTTTAGGTCGGTGTTTTCCAAACTGTGGTCGTGAGTGAATCTCTGGGACTCCGTCCGCGGCATTTTAAATGCCGCGAATATCACAAATATCAAGAATATCACAAAAATGAAATTACCTCTGCCATTTGTTGTTTTTTTGCTATTGTTTTCTTTGCTAATAAATTTACCTCATCATTCATACTTACGTATACGTGTACTGCAAAATTTACCTTTGGAGCATAGATGGAACTAATAACTAGATTCTCCATGTGGCTTCACGAGAATCTTTCGCTTCGAAAAGGGCTACTAGGCTATAAATCTTCGGGAACTGCTGGTATAGGGGATTCCCTTCACAGAAACTATATTATCGATTATATACGTTATGAAACAATCATATTCCTTCACAGATGCCTATTTATTACTCTGGAATGGATCATTTTTTTAAGATTTCCCATTCTTATTATATATTATTAGGGACTGAAAGGTTTGATTTTACTGTAGCAGCAGTCAAAATTATCAGTCTCATATGATCGCAAAATTTCAATCTACCAGTCAATGCTGTTTTACCCTATATGGTTTGATTCACTTTATCTTCTTTCTTCGTTTGTTTCTCATGAGCTAACCGTGACCCTCCTCTACCGTTTTGTCCTTATGGTGTCTCACATTGCGTTCCTAAGAGAAGTATAATGGCATATAATACATCCAACTATTCTTCCTTTTCTCTGAGGCTCTACTGTCCTTCCCCATTTACTTTTGCGTTCAGTAACCATCAACCTGTGCGTATATTACTTTTATTTTTGTCTATAACCTAAAACACACCATATCAGCACATTTTTGTCCTTTTTTTTAGAAATGAAATATCCATGTGATTTTAAGTTGAAAGTGTAACGCTATTTCTGGTAAAATAAGTTAATTAAGCTGGATTATTTTATAGAATAACAAATCAATGGTCATTTTAACAGATATAAAAAATTGATGCAATATATAACTCGAATAAGAAAGATATGGTGTGTATGTATAATGACAAACTAAAATATTGTTAATTATTACTTTGCAGATGATTTTTTGGATTAATATTCTCTTTCTGGCGGTAAATTCTTGTATATAACGGTAGAAAAAAAATTTATCCTAAAGCATACTAAAGGTTCTTCTCTTAAGCAATTATCGACTAATGATTTTTAATCATGTTTAATTTTGTTTCCTTAAGCATAACGTATTGGGAAGCAGTTACTTTGGTCTTGTAAATGATTAAGAAATTCTTTTACTAAGAAATAAGGTCACCGCAGTTCAACTCAGTTCAGTACTTGACAAGTTAGGGTACGTTAGAGAAGAGGCTTTCTTTATAGGATCTTTAGATGAGTTGATCTCTTATTACGTATGAGTTTGTTTCTTTATCTCTGAGGAAAATATTTATGCCCACAGTTCAAGGCCCTCCCTTTCCTTGCGTAGATTTTAATTGTGACCACTTGCAAACAAATTATCGTATTTAAATAAGAATTTGAGGATAAAATGCCAATATTTGAGACAGATACAAATAAACCTTCATTAAAATGTGATTGTCCTTGCCCTTTATGTATTTAAATAAAACTTTTATGTAAATATTTGTTAAATTGACCCTGGAATTCCCTAACTAGTATAAGTTACCTCATGAAAATAATATTTTAGATCCCGCCAGTTTCTTTATTGAAACTCGTAAAAAGGCCTAATTGCAAATACATTCTACTTCGACCATAAATTAAACACAATTGCTTTCTTATGATCGGATTGAATCTTGGGATTAGCCTAATATGGGACAATTCATGGATAACACACACTCAGAAAATTTTCGGCACTGCTTTATCGAGTCCTTTATATTTTATGTGGTTCCTTCTATTAGCCAAGAGGTTGCCTGATAGACTTCTACATATTTGCTATCGATTTACTGTATATTGAATATGTCGTATGATTTTAAATAGTTAGGAGATATTCGTGCGAGATATTGAAATGCTACTATCAATCCGTCATTTTTAAGCCATCCAAAAATGTGGACTTAATTTTAGAATCGATGGAAATTAAAGAGAAGCCATATGTTTTGTTGAAAACTGCTGCGGGTGAACAGCAAATATGAAACAGCTATCGGAGGGGCTTGGTTGAATATAAAGGGTGGGATCCATAAGAGACTCAGAGGTTAAACGCGGGTTAGGGTGTATTAAACATATTGAAATAAGATTATGTTTAGGCTTATACTTTTGATATCCCCACATTATGGCATTAGAACGAAGAAAATCGTCAAAAGAATCGAGAAACGCAGTTGAACTGGTGAGTAAGATAGCTACGGTATCTATCCTCACTGCATTCTCGACTGGAACTTAACGGAAGGGACCAGTATTACACCAAAACGCTTCTCACTTTTCGTCCCTTTTGTTTTCCTATCAATTTTTCCTATCATCTCTTTTTTTCATAGCTTTAGTCTTAATGCCTCCTGCCACTCACTCTTGTGGCTGGTGCAGTCGCATATGGTTCTGGAATGGGAGGAAATCGATCGTTGTAATCCGATATTAGGGGCAATGGAAGCAAGTATACGATTCCAATGCTTTTGCTTTGATTGAATCCTCGATGTGGACCAGGACTATTTCCGGCCCACCGATGCTCGGCACTATGCAAATAATACTTAACATCACGCTCAGAATGTATCAAAGGGAAAGGGAAATGAGTTATGGGTCTGAGTGTAACTCCGTGAGCGATGGGAGCGGATGGCCTGGGAGCGAATCTGGCGTTAAAGGGTGAGAATGGCCGCATTGTGCGTGGCTGAGCGCGTCTGAGGATGGGGATACAGGAGGTGCGAAGGGATGCCTTGGCTCTCTCGCTTAGGAGACGTTGCTGTTGGTGATTGATTGATGGCACTCATAGCGATAATGTGATGGACGTGATTAATGGTGATCTCAGTTGCCGAGGCGAGATTTCGCTTTTCCCGATCGAGATTCACAGGAATGGAGATCCATTGTTAGGTCACATCCTCCGATATCGTCCTCTCAACCCATTGACCGTATGAAATTTCCGGGTCAAAATAAACGGCTAACGTAAGAATGTTTCGGTCAATTCGATGCATAATATTTTTACTCTAAGCCACTTATGGATTGCGCAACAAGTATTTGGGACCCGTCGGAAGTATTAGGAAATGTGCGAGGAATATCCACTAGATTTTAAAATATAGTTTATATTTCTGACATATCCCAGCACAGGTCAGCCTTAGGTGTTCTGGAAATCATATTATGATGTTTAGATAGAATTTTTCTTTGCGTTAATAATTATATATCTATAAAAGAAAATGCAATTAGATTATCTGCACGATGAAGGGAGGCTAATGTAAAGGCATAAGGTAATGTGTAAATACTTAATATATGTTTTTCCGATATGTGAACATTAAACCAGAGGAGCACAAAGATTAAATAACAGAAAAAATTAATATGTGAATGAGTTTTAAGTGCTAAAATGCTAAAATAAACAATATTATTGCGAGAAAACTACAGATAAAATTGTTACAAGTAACCGATGTACTACATACACCTTTAAGAAGCTACTGTTCTCTTAACTACTAATATTTTCTATCTTTCGGAGGTGTCCATGCTCTTTATTTCATTCATTGGTCGTTCAATCCAAGGATTGGTTGACTGCAGCTCTCCAACCTTCCCTATCTAATGATGGTTCCCTTACCTCCTGGTATCTCTTCCTATGTACTTTTCTCTTCATTTGGTCCATGATCTTATTCATTTGTCTTCCTCTGGGGCTTATATCTCTATTGTCCCTTCAATTATGTTTTTCACAAATCCATTGTGTCTCAGGGTGGTGAGGAGTGGCAACTTTCAACGCGATGCGCGAAATATAATAACGCCTAGCACCTGTAAAAGTTCTACCTCAGCTGACGATAGAGAATTGAAATTTCAGACCACACACTTAACACGCAGGAATTGTGTAATAAGTAGGATCATCATTGGTCGTGCAATCCCAAGATTGGTTAGCTACAACTCTCATCCTTTCCTATCCAATGCCAGTTCCCTTGCCTCTTGGTATATCTTCTAAAGTACTGTCTTCTTTATTTGGTTCATGAACTTATTCCTAGGTCTTCCACTGGGGACTTTTCCCCTATTTTACCTTCAATTACTTTCTACACAAACCCATTGTGTCTCCGGGTGTGTCCAATCCACATGGAGCTTCTTCTCTGTATGGTATTCCATATGATCCTTTCCTCTTCTACTATTCTGTACACTACATTATTTTCTGTTTTGTCCGTCCATTTCATTTTCAGCATCCTCCTCCAGCACCAAGTTTTGAAGGCTTCTAGTCTTTTCTGGTATGTTTTTCCTATGGTCTGTGATTCCTATCCATAGAGTGCTATGCTCCACACGAATGTTTCCATTAACTGTTTCCTGGTTTGTAGTCCTATCTTCTTTGAGCGCAGCAGTTGTCCTTTTTCCATGAACACGAACCATGTGACTTCTATATTCAGCTTCTCTCTTAAGCCTACTGGGATATCGGTCTTCGTCTTACTTATTGTCATGTTGTATTCATGGAGAAACTCTTAATATATAAGATGCTAATTAAGCCAGTGCTGACATTCAGGTACGAGACGTAGCCATTAACTCAGGAAGTCATACAAAAAGACTAGTATTTTTTTAAGGAAAATTCTTAATATAATTTTGGGACCAACTCAAAAAGAGGAAAATGGAGAATTAAGAGAAGCAGATTTGAATGACTTCTGAAAAGGGAAACTGTGGTGCGTTTTATCAATTGGCATGGAATTTTATGGTTAGGATCTATAACACTAGTGGAGGACACAGCAAAGAAAACATGCGACAGGAAACCTGATAAAAACTGGGCGAGAGGAAGACGCTGGACAAAATGGAGAGATTATGTCACAGAGGGTCTGAGAGAAATGCACATGAATCATTGATGAGAATTCACAAAGATAGAAGATGCCGAAGAGGATAAATTTTAAAGAGACTATAATCCTTGGAGGGTTGTAGCGACATGAGAAGAAGAAGAAGTAATGGATTAATTTCTTGAATTTTGAATGGTTTGATTTATATTTGTTCCTTTGTTTGGCATAAAGTCACTCCAAATAATGTATTAGCAATCAAGAATAAGCTTTCATGAATGGTACGGAGGACCCGATTTTACGCCTGACTCCGACGACATCCTTGGATGCCCGCACTACATAGATTCGACCAGCTAGATAATATAAGGGCTACAAAATATATAATAAGGGATAATATAAAGACTGATAGGTTTATGCATTAGTTATTCCCCGCTCAAACATTGGCCATTATAGAATCTTTTCAAACCAGCCAATGGTTTTCATACCAAAGTATGCTTGTAAGAACTTTCTGTAAGAAGTTTCTTCATTTATAAAATATACAAATGGCTGGTGTTTTAGTCCACTATACATCGCCCCTTTTGACGGACATCCGCATCTATACTTCTTACTCCTATTACTGCTATCCGCATCTACGCTTCCACTGTTACGTAAATTAAATGGGTTTTCCTAGCACTTCACGCAATTACTTGCCCGCCTCAATCCCTTTATTGTGCGAGGTAAACCCGGTCGCGAGGTATAAAGAGAAAAATGTTCCCTTTTCTTCAGGTCTTATCATCCCCGGAGGCATCCGAGCAAAAATAGCCGACCTTGACAGTGAAACATGAATATATGTTCCTCTTCGAATGGGGGTCATACCTTCGGCTGCCCTTCACTTCAACCTTGGCGCACTCGCGGTGCCCGCATGGCCTTCACAAGGCGCCTCGCATTGTTACCAGCCGCCCGTTCCTTGAAACTTGGATAATGAGATCAAAAATAGGCCAATACTGATATGCTTATATTCCCGCTGTTTTCCATGGCCGCTGCTGCTTGATTTGAAGGCCACCTTAAAAAATGAATGGTTTCATTCCTCCTTGCTGAGAGTATGCTGGGAACCATTTAGCGAATATGTTCCAGTTATTTACTTTTGATTATTCGTTCACTGAATGGTTTGTCTCTTACCCGTAAGCCTGCAGGTAGTAATTAAAATACAGAACTACGTATCAATAGTGGCTTATAGCTCGAAACCATATATACTGGCTTGATGCAGAATTTCGTCGCGTTATTTGACTTCATAATGCTGGCTTACCGCTCTTTTGAATTCCAATCCTGCTGATTCTTCAGCCGTGGAATCGAGAAACTACCCGAGCGTTCGGAGGTAGTCAAAGATAATGGAGGAGAACTTAGTCCTGATTAATATATTTGCTATTCGTCAATAATAATAACTTTTATGATATCCAAACATCTCTGCGAACTTATACATCAACCGAATATAATAGAAAATACCAAGTCATGGAATTCTAAAATATTCATTTCCCATATTCCGACATTATATTCTCAATTTCCACAATATATAGGTGAATGAATTGAAAATGAAGTTTTTAATGGTGTATAAAACCAAATCATGTGTTGACATTATACTCAGTGTATGCTTTCGTTCTTTCTTGAGAAATATTGTTAAACTTAACGGCATTGGATTTTAAATCTTGGAAATCTCCCTGAAAAAGGCTCGCTGCTGAAACCTTGGTCGAATAATAATGTAAGCGCAGAAAATATTAAGCATTGATGATATAAACTGCTTATTCCTCATTTGATAACTCATTTGATAACATATGGTTAGAATCATTCAAAGGAAGTTTTGCATTGTCCACCAAATAAATGACACACACTCTGATCACAATGCTTGGGAATGCATTCTTGCAACTGTTGTAAGTAGAGAATTGTGCAATAAAGTTTAAAAAAGGTGGAGTATAAGTTTATTCTTGTATTTATGTAGTAAGTATTGCAGTAAGGTTTTCATTCAGATTACCATAACAGTCATACAATTAAACGCTCTGGTTCTACTATGTTTAGGCATTAAACAGGTTATCTCATAAAGTCTCAGTGAAAACGAACTAATTCCTTTCTATGTATACGTTTATGTTTTCAAGCCATCCGTTATGACATGTTGCTTGTCCCAACTTCTAATTTATTATCTACAAGTATACCTCAAATTGGATTATTCATACCAAATGTGATAGTTTTCCTGGGAATATACAGCTCTTGGAAAATTATATAAAAGGATTATGCGGGCGTGAGGGTAATCTAGGTGGATGTTTGGATTCAGCGCTGGAACTGGAGACACATTTATTTTTAACATCCTTGAGCATTTCAGTGGTCATGTTTACATTTTGAAGCGTGACCTTCTAATCTTGATCTGGAGGTATGATATTAAGAGGAGAATTTTATAGCAAAGGGAAAGCAAAGAGCTGAATGTTATGCCGGGAGAAAATGAAAATGATCGGTGGAGCTGGTTTCAGCGTGCATCTATTCCAAGTCGCATTAGGCTATAAAGAAAACATTTGCGCCTGTCGATTACAGTCATTCTTATGTAGCTGATAGTACCAATATTCGGTTTTACGCTTTCTTCATATTTTATTATTTTTATGCTGCTTGTTAATCCACGAATAACTCCATAAGTACAAAGCGGAAATATATTAATATTAAAATGATTAAGGTAAAGATAAAATATTCTATAAAATTAGTTAGAGAGAAAAGGATCCTTTGTATCAATGGCAGATGAAAAGTATTGTAAAATACTGGAAATGATATCGATTAAGATTTTTTCTATCCATTGCAGTATATCTTTCATCCTTAGTAATCAGTCTTTAAATTTTATATTCGTTTTTTAAGATGGGAACTTTAGAGAGATTTATTAACCGTTGTGTTGTCATGTAGTGTAATAAATGATAGAATAATCATTTATTTTTGCTTTATACTGAGAAAACATTTGGTGGAAAATTTTTGCTGTGATTGAAAGCGCTTTCCTTGATACATTGGTACAATATGGTACCATTTTCTTTCAAGAAAGACCGAATGCGATCTATTTAGCTCCGTTTTTAGTCAAGTCGAATATTTTTGTTGTAGGGATACGCTACCATGCAGATTTTACGATAGAGGAAAAAGAGTTGAAAACGATTCCAGTGTGACTCATCTATGCGAAAAATCTTACCAAAAAGCCACAGTCTTCAAGCCGATGGTCGTCTTAATTAATTACGACTGAGCTCACCCGATTCCAAGCAGTATAGTATGTGAATAGTAGCTTCCTGGACCATGTTCCACTGATGACATCCCGATAAAATCTGCCTTCCAAAAACTGCTCCGTTCGGATATTCTTTGCAGAGCCATCAGGTTTTAAATATAGGGCCTTCTGATCTGTAGCTGGACACTCAGCCCAAAAGGCCTTGTTATCACTTCTAGTAAGATAATTTTCATCGTTGCTAGCCATGTTTCTCTTGAAATTTGATGAAAGAATAAATGGTGTTTCGCCTTATAAATGGTGTTTAGGCGTCTTAATAATCACTTTAAGCATAGTTTTTGGCTACTTGGTTGTCAGCCTAGGAGTTCAGAATTTCGTATTTGAGTACATTTTTCGCAATCTGTGGTGTTTTAACTTCGCTGTAAGTTTGGAAAATGAAATTTCATGGAATTTTTAATTAACTTTTAATTTTTTTCCTTGGTACGTCCGGAATTAGGGTTCTAAAAGGTAAATGATGTATTACATCTACGTCATACCCTGCAAGCCACCCAAAGGATATGTTCCAGGGGGTGCTTCCACACTAGGCATGCATGAATTATACAGCAGAACACCGAAACTACATTGATACCAGCGTACTACACATGCAACGCGCCCATTAAATCTACTAACCTAGAAACATTCTATCGTCAATCAGGAGTCAACATGCAAAAATACAAAGACTACTAACACAGATTCAAAATATCACGCGTAAATAAATCACGGTATCACGGTCACAGCTGTTATAGTCCCGAATGGTACGCGGGAAAAATGAAATTTTATACCTATCGGTTCTACAATCTATCTCTCTAATTTGGTTGGCGCGATCTAATCTGCCGTAGTACGAGGGGGTTAATAGTATGTTTTTTACGTCGCCAGAGAAATGTTTTTCCTGAAGTTTAGCTAAGAGGTTAAGCCTATAATTGAATCTACGCTGTGATAGCGATTCCCATCCCAATTTTTAAAACAATCCCGACACACTAGTAAACTTATCATAGCATCGTTTCACAAACCTTACTCCTCTTCGCTGCACGCGATGTAATTCCGATATCAACCTCGCTTCATATGGATCCCATACACTGGCAGCATATTCCAGATGAGGCCTAATGATTGAAAAATAACTACGTTCTTTCACTTTCTCATCACCCTTTCCGAGTATTCTCTTGATAAGACCTAGCTTCATGTATGCTTGACCGCATATCTCCCGAATATGTTTTCCCCATGATATGTCGTGAGTAATTGTGACTAAGACTTAACTTAACTTAAGTACTTAACAGACTCGGCGTTAATTCATTCCGTATTATTAATTCTGTAAGTCCTACCTGGCCTATTTTTCTTTTTCCAAAAGCTGACTGCTACGCACTTTTTTATGTTCAGGTCCATCTACCACTTTTCGCACCAAGCAGGAATAGCATGTAGGTCGATTATCAACGAGTCGCTATCTTCGAAATTGGTAATATACCCAACCGCGTCGTCTGCGAAGAGTCTAAGCTTAATTTTAATGACATTGCTAAAATCATTTATGTATAAGAGAAATAGAAGTGGACCAATAACACTTCCCAGAGGAACACCCGATGTGACGCTGTGTTTGACATGATACCATCTATGACAACCTTTTGTTCCCGCCCATGTACGAATTGATTAATAATTAATGTTTTTATCTATTCCATATGCTTCTAGTTTTGAGAGTAACTTAATATGAGATACCTTATTGAAAGCTTTCTTAAAATCGAGGAATATTGCGTCAACTTGAACATTATTTTCACCAGAGAGTAAGATGTCATGAACGAAGAGAGCCAGTTGGGTTTCGCAAGATCAACCCTTTCAAAATCTGTGTTGGGATGTGTTTACTTAGAAACGTAAATAATTCACTTGTCTATGTCTTAGAGCAATCAGATAAGTAAAAGGTCTCCCAAAAAATCAGTTTTTTATATAGATATATTCATGGGCAATTAGTAGAAGGAAGTTCATTTCAAGTGACCTAATGGAACCACCTGTTACTTGAGGTGGAAGTAACTGAAGTCCTCGTATTCCACATTTTCCCTCGTGTGACAGCCGTGCGGGTTTCCGGTTGAGTTGGGGCACATCTCACTGCTTCCTAGTTAATCCTCCTTTCATTTCTCGCGACTGATAGGGTCGCTTTGTCTCAAGCCATGGACATGTTGAGGTGTAACTTGGCTTTAAATCTCTCCTTTACTTCATATTTTTGTAACAAAAACGAATTAACAAGTTCATTCACACTGCTCCTTTGTGGTAACATTATCTGTAATGAATTTGACTAAAACATTACCATCATTGCTTTTATGCTACTTAATGTACTTCTAAGTATTACGCTGCGAACGCCGTCTGGTTTTAAAATTGGTGCATGATACATTTTATGAAAAATAAATCCTACTTTTCGCAACTATATATTTCATAAAATGCTGTGGTATCCATTGAAAATGTTTATTGATGATGCTATGTGTTTTTTCTCATGAAATTGCACGGATATTTATGGGTCAGTGATTAGAGCCTGCGTAATTAGGTGTCTGATTATATCGACTCGTAAACGATGAACTAATAAAGTATATCGTATTAATGTATATAAAGTGAGATTGTATTGTTAGAAGATGAAGAACTTGATAGTTTCCTCTCTTCATCATGTACACCAATTGCAGTTACACCATGGGTATTTCTCTGTAATTTTCAAGGCAAAGGTATTCATATATTGGGAAAATCTCCTTGTATTTTTCCTTCTGGCATTAAAGTTACTTATTTTGACAAATACTACTTGGAAAATATGAATAATCAGTGCTAATATACTATTAAAGCTAGTTTCCAACC
Source organism: Ceriagrion tenellum (assembly GCA_963169105.1). Taxonomy (NCBI): domain Eukaryota; kingdom Metazoa; phylum Arthropoda; class Insecta; order Odonata; family Coenagrionidae; genus Ceriagrion; species Ceriagrion tenellum. The sequence goes on along the minus strand of OY720633.1, from coordinate 43,417,365 downwards.
TTCAAAGAGACATTGCAATTCATGTTACCGTACTCTTGAATCAATCAAAACCCGCGCCTTTAATTACAGTATCCGGCTGAAATCCAGGGTGAGAGCAATAACTATTCTGGAGGTAATTAGAAGACGGATTACCATTTACAAAAAATTTCTCTAGTGTTTGAAGGTGCGGCGGTCCCGCCGACCCACGCGCCGGCTTCGATGGTCTCCACTTTATTAAGAGAGCGGTTATTCTTTACGGACACCGGTCGGCCGTTCGCGAGGGGGTTTTACGTCACATGACTTCCTAGTTGGGAATGCGGCTATATTTATCTCCGCGCGGAAAAAAAAATTCGCCACGCGCGTGTACGAGATTTCCGCGACGCTTCCTAGTTTCCGCATTCGCCATTCAAGCCGCCCTTTTCGCATTTCGGGTTATTCGCCCTCAAGCCTTGCCTCTTCCTCCTGCTTGCCAGGAAATATTCCGCAAGACTGCCCGAGGGAGAAGAGCTAGGGACGGGAGCCAAGCTGCGCCGTCTCCAACTTTACTACTTGGTTCTTTTCCCCCGCCACGAATTGGCTTCTTGCCAGAGGAGGCAGCGATAGGAAGTGAGAGGGAGGCGAGGCTGGGAGGATGTATGAGAAGCTAGGAGAGGAAGGTGCGGTAAGAGCAGGAGAAATGAAGAGTCACTTTGGGAAAAAAGTAAAGGAGTCTCTTCTGCTGTGCTTTTTCAATGAACATGATGCATAGTCCATTGCTTGAGGCACACCCCATTTCTTGAAGGGGCTTTAGTAGGGAGAGGAGAACAAATAGTGTGAAATGGTGGTGTTTTCCAATTGGGGGGGGGAAATACATGGATAATAAACTGCGAAGGTTTTGAGATCTATCGCTTGAATTTGGCGTTGAAATAGAATGCCATACCCTCTCCAGCATTTTATATCTTTAGCAATCGATGAGAAACATATTGCAGAATATAAAATTCAGTTTATGACTCATAAGCGGAATCCAGAGTTAAATATTTCTGAGTCAAAAATATTACTAGCCTTAAACCTTCAGTCAAGCATTTCTGTCTCAATTCAACACTTCGCATCAGATGGATCGAGTATTTTTATCTCTTAATGGAGGATGCCTTTTTTGATAACTAGTTAGTGGGTAATAAGGTTCTATTATGCATAATTCCAATTTAAAAGTTTCTATGGATACAGATAAATATTATTTAGCGAAAACGTGTTTCCTCTAAGTTATGAGGGTTCTCCAAATTCAGTTTTGTATAAAGATTACCGGCTGTCAATTAACGAAGTATAAACCATGATATACCATGCTTATTTGAGTTTATGAGGTATTCTTGGTGGTACATTCTTCCAAGTTCGAAGGTAAAAATTAAACACCTCAAGACTCGTAATGCATTTCAACTGTCGTAGGTCGATTGTTGTAAATTATGACAGCCTTGAGAACGAGATCAGTGTTGATCGACCCTCATCTGCTGTTTTGTAGTGAGAAAACATCTACTTTTATGACCCTTCTGTGTGGTTTCTCATCGTGTTTTTTTCTCTAGAAAATCACTGCAAGATTAAACATTCACAGGAATAGCATAATACAATGAAGAATATCAATAATCTCTGACTCAAGTGCCTTATATTCATGTTTAAAAATAATCATTTCTCCTGGAAAGGTTTTATATTTATTTTTACTAATATTCCCTGAGTTTGAGTATTTTTAACCAAATAGGCAAACGGAAGTCATGACAACTTGCATTATAAAGATAAATTAGTAATATTAATGGCTCTTCAACCCTTCAATTTTCATACCTTATCTCTCTCACTCTCGATATAATTCGTTTTTATTTTATTAAAAAATGACGTAAGGTTATGTCTGATGAAAATTCTTTATGAAATGAATTACTGAATTAAAATAGATAAAATTATCGTTTTAGTTTTACATTCTTGAACTCATTTTTTGTAAGATTTCCCATCACTTTAATGCCTCATTATGATCAAGTTCGTATGTTTAGACGATACAGATGAAGCTTCGAGTACATTCCTGCCGTTGAGCCAATTATTGTGACTAGTTATGAAATATTTACAGATAGACGCTGCATCCAAGCTGAAATTTTTCCAGACATTCTATAGCTTGTTCATATGCCAATGTAAAACATTTCAAAACTCAACCATATGCTTCTGTTGAAGATTTCGGGAAAAGAGCATTAGTTCTACCGTTGTTTTACTAGCAACTCATGTCTCATTTTTCTACTTAACCGTTACTCAGCGAATGGATGCTATTTCTATATCGAATATAGCCTGTCCATATCTTCGAATAAAGATGTTCAATATTGGGATGGTTGTCCCCAAGAGCCAAGGAAGGTCATCAGAGGAAGAATTCCAAAATCTCAGCTAACCTTATTGCATAACAACAACGGAGTTGAACTAGTGACAAAGTCAATGTTCCTTCTCAATATGCGCTGACACTGTAATGTGAACGATCTTTTTTAATTACCTCAAACAAATCATCTGGACCTAGTTAGATACTTTCTTTTACTTATTCAAAATAATTGTTTCTTGTTGGGTGCGTGCAAGTTGTAGAATTGTCAAGAAAATCCCTAAAATATTGATAGATTTTCCCCATTGACCCACCGTCATCCCTTGCTCTTTCCCTCTCCTTCATCTCTCCTTTGTTTCATGGTACACTTTTTGATCATTTGACCGCCGAATCTCCTCCTCCGTCTTTCTTTAATCGGTGGGGATATCATAGCTACCTCAATTTTCCTTGCCTGTAAGGCATTCTTAAGTCCTTGATTACAAGATTTGTAGTAATTTTGGGGCCGAAAGACGATTTTTCGGCCTTAATTGCTGTCTAGTGCACGTTAAAATATTACAAATCTACGTATAGATGTTTACTCTTTTCTTTCAGAGTTTTGATATTTACCTCATCGGTGTTACAATACACTACAATAATTAAGCCCCAGTGGACTATGTCTGATTGCCTGTGATGGTTTGTATTTTCGTCAGTAAAAGTCGGCGCGGTATATTTATGCCACTTTTCTCTTGTTCGATTAGAAAATGATGGACCATCTGGATACAAAACTCGAAGATAATGCATTGCGTTAGTCTTGCAGAATACCCTGTATAACATTTTTGGACTTTGTAATGAGACTAAATGTGGCTTGAAACCTTGATTCTATTACGAATGTTATTTTCACGAGACTTGTAATTTTTTTTCACCTTGGTACATTAGAAGGTAGACCTACCTAATATAATGAAGTTCCATTGCTACTATTCCAATACTACGATGAAGTTCCATTTAGAACAAAATAGGAGAGATAGCATCAGATACAACTACGTTTTTTAGTGAATAGATGAGTATAATTTCGGCTCTATACCTATACGGGTATGACGCTGTTTTAAATACTGCATTTGATATGTTACTATGTTAAAAAGCTCTTCCTTGTACCAATTATAGAAAAAATTATGAGTGAAGTCAAATTAAAAAGAATGTTTTGTAAAATGGACTTGAATCGGATTGCATGCTTGCATTTGTCCGCATCAATTGAGATTTTTAGTCTCTTTAAAGAAACATACTGAGTTTTGCCTTTTAATCAAAGCGCCCAAGCAACTCAAGGCACTTAGTGTTCTCTTTTTCAAATACATCCGGTTCCATGTGGGATGCTCATTTGACTTGATGTCTACTTAAGCCATGGCTAATGAAATATTAAGCAGTTTCTTATACTCATCAATTACATTTGTTTTCTCTATCTCATTCGCTCCTAAATGTGGCACTAACGTGAGAAGAAAATGGTCTAACTTCAGTGCGACAAAATATGTAATACGAGGTTTTCAAAGGATCGGCCAGGTAGAAAACAGAGGCTCCATCTAGATGATTGAAACAGAAAGTGATTGCAGTAAGGAATCATCTCCGTCCAGGAAGTGATGATACCGTGGTGGAAAAGAGGGAACTCAGATACGCCTATGTCACCATCCTTGCCTTCCCCCTTACACCATCTCCTCATCCGTCAACGGCCACTCCATCCGCTTTCTGTGTATTAACGAGAACCCTTTAATTTCTTCACGCGAATCCTTTCGCCATACAGCATCACATTTTCCAGATTAACTCTCCGTCTTATCTTCTTCCTCCTCCTCATTCCTGCCGTTCTTCGTCCTACCACTCTGAGCTAAATACCCTTTAGCTTTCCCCCTACCTCCTCTTCCGTTGCACACTTCCTTCCCCACCGGGACGAAGAGGGGTCCACCACGGCCGTCTTCATCATGGGTCGACCCATCCGCTTTCCGTCCCCTCTCACTCTTCCCAAATCTCCTCGCTCTCCTCTTCGCCATCTCTTTGGGCCATTTATCTTCGCTCGCCTTTTTTGGACACTGCCCGCCTTCTCTCACATCCCTTTTCGTGTCGCCGAACGCCCCTGGCTTTCCTTTACTCCTTCTCTTCCTTACATTCTTCTTCCCTCCTCGAAATCGAGCCCTTCGTGACACCGGTAATCACGTGAGGATGGTTCTCGATAGACCGGTCATTTGTTTTTTTTGCTTGCCCCTGTGACTGCATCAGGAATCGCGGGGTACAATGATTGTGTGGCATTGTGTTGAAAGTGCGACATTCTCCTGATTTGATTAGAGGGAGATGGGTGGGTGGGTGAGGTGTTCGGAGGAGCTCGAGAGAACAGAGGAGGCGGACTCATGAGGAAATTATAGACCGAGAGTAGGGTTGCTCGGATCGTGTTTGTCCTACTGTTTTCCGTGGTTTATAATGCTATTTCTTAAGTTACTTTATGGTTTTGTTTAGTCCTTGGAAAATGATCTCTAACTTCAGCAAATTTGTGCCGCCTGTGATTTTTTCACCTATCAACTTACAATCGTCATAAGGCAATGGACTGTTCAACAAATTGAGATAATTTCCTCATATTTTACGCACATGAATAAATGGAACTCGTTGTTGCGTGAGAACCCAATTTTAACCAGACCAGAGGATGGAATTTAATTAGTTAAACTGAAAAATGAGTCATTTCACGATCATTAGGTATATTTTCATTTCTATATGGCTGTACATAAAGCCATCTAAGCTCTTTTAATCAAGATCAGATGACTTTAAAAAAATTATATTGATGAAGTGTAGGTCTTGTTCTTTTTTCGCTTATTTTTTCTTTTTTCTGGAATAAAAATATTAAATCGAGCTCCTGGGCCTATTACGTCATTCATTGACACATCGGTGGGTTAATATCCAACTCTTTGGGAAAGATGTGTCAGCACTCGTGACCCAAGATTATTTTGCGTTCACATATTCATCAAACTTTGTGACTTCATACCTGCAAATTCAATACTTTTTTTGATCCTGCAATCCTCTTTATCCCTGGCTTTTATATTTAAATTGGGAACTGCACTGCCCCAACCGTGTGGATATCTCAATTACCTACTGATTCCATGTCTATAGTTTAGGAGGCCCCGTTAAGGATTCGGAACAGGTTGAACAAATTTTTCTTCTCAAGCATATTATGGCTCCTTTTGGCTACCATGGGGGACGTTAGAAAAGCGGTATTTGATTGGAGGCGGTATATACTTATCTGAATAGTTATTCATTTATTTTTAATGCACGGTATGGTTTGTGCTGTCACAGCGGAGGATGGTGGGTTCATAGATAGCGGTGGAAATTGTGAAGCAAGCGAAATGTGCTCATCTAATTGGGGTTAAGTAAAAGGTAGATTCATGAGCACGAAGACAAGAAATCATGATTCTTACGTTAGCATGCCTAATGCTTCTCTCGTTAACCAAGTCTTCTATTCCTTGCCAATTCCTCCCTAGGACTTCCCTAAACTCTACCTGCTAGATGATTATTTATTTAAGTTTTTTGTTTCTGGTGTAATAGTGCATTAGAAGTCATAATAATTGTATGTTAACCGTGCATTTGTCACAAATCAAGGAAGCATAATCATATATTCGCCATTGAAAATATATTTCGCAATATGGTTGGCCAACCAATAAGATTTCCTACTTAACTTTATCCTCGCAAAATATTTTATCCTGACACTCAGGCATAATTTTTTCTACTTTTCGTGTTTCCCTTGAGCATAAGCAAATTTGAGTTGCCCATATGATATTTAAGCTGCTGCTTTACCCGTAGTTGCCTTGGTGTAAAAAATTTATTAATGGAATCGGAATTTTGTCACGACGAGGATAGAGGATTCCTATCTCGTTGGTCCGGGTTCGAACACTGGCTGAGGCGGAATTTTATCAATAGAGTCCACTTCGGTGCCATGGTGTAGCATTTTTTGTTTAGTTCTCAGTTCGTTGGATGGGATGTTAAACTATGCACGCCATCCGTATTTCATTAGAGTAGGTCTAATGGGTATTTCTTCCCAAATACCTAATCATTTCCGTACCAACCTACCTTTCTACTTTACGGCTCAAATAACCTCAGTTGCCATTCGCCTCCCCTAATTACAAAAAAAATCATCGAAAACCTCTGATAAGAATTTATGGAGAGAGTATTCGTTCTTTATCCGTCCAGTACTGATCGATCCAGAGTTTTGCCTCGGATTGTAGCGTCAATCTTTTGTTTGTTCGAGAGTTTAAGTGACTCTTTGACGCGACGTGCGTCACGATGGTGCGAGGGAGGGTGGGAAACCAGTGGAGCGCGCGCGATCCGATTCGTAGCGTGTCTGTGGAGAACGCCGAGAGAATTCCGAGAGCGGAGAGAGCGCGCTCGTCTGGCATCGCCCGTCACCTTGAGGCGTCGCACCTGCGATCCCGCGGCGCGGCGGCGTGGTTGTGTAATCGCGCAGGCAACGACACCCACGCCTTCCCCGCCGCTGCCGCCGCCCCCGGGGGTCTCGAGGAGGGCGCGGCGGCGGCTACACACCGCCACCACCACCACCACCACCACCAACATCTTAAAAATCCCCTCTCCGCGTGCCCCCCCACCGTGGGCCCCGGAGGCCGCTACCTCTCCCCGCCTCTCTCCCCTTTCCTCTCGCGATTTCTCGACTACCGACGCGAATCCTCCCTTCACGACAGACAAGACACACCACGCTTGCGAGACTCACTCCAAAACACTCTTGCCCTTCGCAGCGGAGAAAAAAAGCGAGCGGGGAGGAGAGGCCATTGGCCTTTTTTTTGTGAGAGTTGTAGACGAGGAAGAGATTTCCTTTAGTTCCTCCATACTCTTCGCTTGAAGCGAGGCATTAATACGATTTTACTGGGTGTTATTAGTCTGAAGAGAAGCAGTGCTTGAAATTCATAGGAGCAAAAGATGCTTGTTGGGCATTGTATAATAGGATAAATGGGCAAACTATATAAAAATTAAGTCTATTCCCTATGTGCGACACCAAAAATTGGCTCTTATGACTGTACCTTTCCCTCATTTTAAGTTAACCTTTTCTACACCATATGAATCGCTCCATCATACTACGGTAGACCAGGTCATGATAATAAAATTAGGGATATAGATTGTAGAAAAGAGTGGTTCAAAGTTTCGTTTTTCCCGCGATGGATAAGAAAGAGACCATAATGGTTGCGTTGACACTTTGAAGGAGGTTAGTTCACAGGTAGTGTGGCTGTTTAATTCATATGCCCCCAAATGTATGTTTCTAAATCTGCCGAGTAGTGCTTACACTATGTTTCGCATGGTTCTTGTATGACTCTTGTGTTACGCTTAAATAGTTGCATTGTCGAATCGTTTGTTGGTTTCTGTTGCATTTGTAGCATGCCCGAGGGGAGGTGCATGTTGTTGAAAGATTATTTCTACTGTGGTGCATGTTGGTGATAATTCCCCTACCAAACACCGTTGACGTGGCTTGCACAGTAATATGTAGATGTAGATAAATTGTTACCTCTCGTGGTGTAGTACAAGTTATATTAAACGTGAAATTGATTATCTCAAGTTAGCAAAGATGCTGTTTTACTTGCAGTTTGTCCGAAAGGGAACAGCGTGATATTTTTCTCTTGTACTTCCGAAACGAGTTACAGACTTGTGCGTTCGAGGTTGCTACGCGCTGTATTACTTAAGGCTCCAATTATTGACAACCACTAAACGATTTTCCGGAGTGGCATTGGGCTGCAAGCTTTTGTCCCTGTGAGTTACCTACTGGGCTTTCGCGGTTAATTCGATACAAAACCTCAACCATGGAGTTGGTATACGATGTGGGGAAAGTTGTTGACCAACATTCCAAATCATGGTTTAACAAAGAAGCCGCTAATTTCAATAATTTCTCCGATAGTTCTTTAAATAGGAGGAATGAGTCTGTTTTGAGAGAGAGGTGGTGGGTGAGGGTTACGTCATTTTGCAGGGGAGCAAAAATTTGTCAAGTCGGTCTCGAGGAAGACTGTCTTCCCCCTCTCCTCCTCTTACTCCCTCCTTTCTCGCTGTCATCTCTGCCGCCGATCGGGTCCGACAAAGATGGAACCAGGTCATACGCCGACTGTGTATGCGTGTGCCAGCGTATTTGTGCCTGCGATTCCAGCCTTTGGACCGGAAGTTGACGTCACGGCGGCGGCGGGGCGTCATGCAACCTATCGGGGATCGTATTATGAGCGCGACGGGCAGATAGCATGGAGAGTGGACTGCAGAGCCTGCGCCAGCGACAGAGGGAGGCTGCACACCCGCGTGGAAAATCACGCCTGGGAAAGGTCGAGGCAGCTACGCCAGGAATTTAGTGCCCCGTGCACTAAGTTGTTAAATTATTGAGAGCTTATGCAATTTTCAACTGGAATATGTTTAATAAAACGCGTTTTGGTGTAAGCATTCCATCGCCATTAATAGCCGGTCTATTTGTTCCTAATGATGACGTAGTTACGTAGGAACGCGTCATTTAAAATGACTCAAGCGAAAAATAATCAAAGATTTCCAATTATCTTGTACGGATTCCTTAACCCCGTGCCGTAACAATTTTTTGGTTGAACATAGGCTTCAACTAGTAATATGGACTGAAGTTAAGAATCCAGTCTCATTGCGTTCACGCGAGGGCCTACTTACCATCGTTCAATATCTAAATACCTCTGATGGCGGAGGGCAGCTAGATTTGTTAAAAACTGTTATGATAAACATAGTAGTGTTACAAAGTTGCTGAAGAAATTAGGGTGGGAACCTCTATCCGTTCGAAGGGAGAAATATAGGTTACATCTTTTACGAAAGTTTGATATGGACTATTTTTTCCCGGACGCTCAAAATATTTTGCTAGAGCCAAACTATTATGGTAGGAACGATCAATGGAATCAAATTAAGGAAATAGACTGCAGAACCGATAGATTCAAAGATTCATTTTTTCCTAGCACAATAAGGGACCATAATAGTTGCGATAGGTCAGTTCTAGGATACTAACTAGGTTAAATAGTTTTTTCAGCACCTTTAAATATCTTTGCATGAATTTGAGATACTAACCTCACATGCAATCTCTGGCATGATATACTCCTGCATGTCTTAGCACCTTGTAGTGCTATTTATTTGTCGCATTAATAATACTAACTAGTAGTTGTATCTTGAGTAGTGTACAGTATGGTAGCATGTTCTTCTACGCATCACTCTCCTGGTTTGTGGTATGACTGCGTACCGTTTTCGTGACTGCTTTTGGCCTGCGCCTGGCATTCGGGGGAACGTGCGCGGTTCTGCTTTCAACTGAGATGAGTGCAGCATGCGTGGTGTGGAATCACCCCGGGCCACACACCCTAGTGGTGGGTTGCACGGTATTTCGTAGATGTAGATGTAGACCTGGTTTGCAATTGAATACCAAGTAGATGAGCATTGAGGGCTACGTGTATATTTGGCTTTGCATTATTTTGACGCTACCTTCTTTGACGTGTTATCTTCTCTGGCGTACGTTACTGGCGTCTATCTCCATCCGTGTATTATTTCACGTGTTTTGTTCTATCTCAATTATTGAAATAACCAGTAATATATATTTTACGATAAATACTGATCACACCCATTCCAGCCAGAGCTGATAGTGGTGCCTTGATGGAGCCCATATTGGTTTGTAAGGTTAACCGCATCAACGTGGATGAATTACCAGCAAAGAATGTTATTTGGTAATGTGTAAGGCGAGATGAAGTTAAGAATTTCATTTAAAGTTAGTAACTGATTGCGCTTTGAATGGATATTCACGACGTATGCCGAAATATGTTTAATGAGATATTATCTTCTCGGTGCTAGTTCTCTTATTTTTCTAAACGATGGTTTCAGACCTCACTTGGTGGAATCCCTTGATATCAGGGATAGAAGGATTAACTTTGCAATTCCACATTGTAAAAGATTTATTACGACCGGTTTCGCCGCAGTGCAGCATCATCAGGTGTCAGACATCAGACCTGATGATGCTGCACTGCGGCGAAACCGGTCGTAATAAATCTTTTACAATGTGGAATTGCAAAGTTAATCCTTCTATCCCTCTTATTTTTCATTTATATGAAGATTTACAGAAAGAAAAAATATGAATGCAAAATCGTTGTGAAAGAGAGCAAAGAAAGAATGCGTGCGGATGAAGCAAACAAAATGCAGAGTGATTTTGAAGGTAATAAACAGCTGTTTTGGAAGTGGGTAAAAAGGGCTGTGATGATGGAAAAGGATATCAGTGAGAAGGAGGTCAAAACGGCTGTGAGAATTTTGAAAAATGGGAAGGCTGCAGGCATAGATGGGATATCCTGTGAAATGTTGAAGTGTGGGTGAACATTTCTAATTTGTAGACTGCGTGAACTATACAATTTATGCTTACAGGTTTCTGTTGTTCCAGCGGATTGGAATAATGCTATCATCGTTCCGTAGTACAAAGGGAAAGGGGGAAATACCGAATGTAATAATTATCGGGCCATTAGTTTATTGAGTATTCCGGGAAAACTGTTCAGTAAAATATTAATCGAAAGAGTGAGGAATATTACTTTCGACAAAATATGGGGTGTGCAGTGTGGGTTTATGCCTGGAGAGGATGTAGTGACCAGCTTTTTGCACTTCAGCAAGTGATAGAAAAATCTATGAGTGCCCGAAAGAAAGAGTACTGTGAGTTTGTCGATTTAGAGAAGGCATATGACAGAGTAAATAGAAAGAAGTTGTGGAAGGTTTTGAGAGACTATGGAGTGAATGGGCAGTTATTGAATGTTATAATGGCAATGTATGACAATAGTAAGGCAAGTGTAACATTTAACGGGGTTCTGAGTAATTGGTTTGTAATAAATCGGGGTGTAAAGCAAGGATGCGTAATGTCTCCATGGCTGTTTAATGTATTTATGGATAAATGTGTTAGAGACGCATGTAGTGAAAACGACGGTGTTTTGATTGGAAATGTAATCGTTCAAGTTTTTCTATATGCGGATGATGCTGTTTTGATCTCAGACAGTCAACAGGGATTACATAAGCTCCTTGATAAGTTTTGTGAATCAATGGAGAGAATGAAATTGAAGGTAAATGCGTGCAAGACTAAAGTAGTAGTTTTTGATAAGGAGAATGGGGAGAATAGCTGTATGGTGAGGGCGAATGGTGAATTAATTTGACAGGTAGATGATTTTGTGTACTTAGGTAAGATGTATGCGAAAGATGGAAGAATAGATGAGGAGATAAAGAGACGTGCGAATGCTGGAAGGAAAGTGGTAGGTAGCATGTGGAGCATATCAAGGAATGAGTACTTGTCGAAGGAAGCGAAAATTGCCGTGTACAAAAGTGTACTTCTTCCCACTTTGCTATATGGTAGTGAAACATGGGTATGTCAGGATAGACATAAGAGTAGACTATACGCCGTGGGTATGAGTTATATGAGGAGTATTTTTGGCAAAAGTAGGATGAATAGGGTCAGGAATGAGTGGGTCATGAATGAATGTGAGTTAAATGCTCCAGTAATGGATGTGTATGAAAGGAGTGTGCTTCGTTGATTTGTCCATGTTGAGAGAATGGATGAGAGTCGAATAATGAAACAGATATATGAGAGTAGAATGAATGGTGTGAGAGGTAGAGGTAGGCCGAGAAAGTTGTGGTTGAATGTGGTTGAGGAAATTCTTAGGAGGAGGAATATTAGGAGTCTTAAAAACAGGAGGGCGAGTATGCAACAGTGCATGGGGGTAAATGAGGCGAAAGAGATTTGCAAGGATAGGTCAGTATGGAGGAAATTATTGAAGCAGAGTTAGGTGTACAGTTATGTACTAACGAGTGGAACATTTTGACTATGCCTACCCCGGAAGGGAACGGCGTGATGGTATGTATGTATGTAAGAATTTATCGTTGTAAATGTTGCAAACGCCTCGGCTGCTAAGTGAAGAAAGCTGGATAGCTGGTTTAAGAGTGTCGCGGGGGAAGTGGACGTAGTGTGTGGCGGGTTCGGGGGAGGGAGCTCTTAAAAGAGTGGTTAAAGCGGGGGAGGAGGAGGAGGGGGAGGAAACACGTCGGGCGTATATTGGCGTGCGGGTGTGTTAGCGTATTTTGTGCCCTTCTGACCCGGAGACGCCAAGGCCAGAGACTGCGAGAGGGCACTGCACTCCCTCAGACTCTGATTTCCCTCTCCCCCGTTCCCCCCTCTCTCTCCCTCTCTCACTCCTTCCCGATTCTCTTTTCCGCATCTCCTTCCCCCCCACTTTTTTCACCCCTCGATTCGTTTCAACCCACCCCCTCCCATTCCGACTCCCTCCCTCCCCTGCCACCCCCTCGTGCTATCTCCTCCCCCTCTCCCCGTCGCTAGGTTCCCCTCAGAGCCAGACACCAACCCCCTCTGTTGGAGTCCACCCGCGAAAGACTCACGCCATTTCTCCCCCTCTCCCCGCCCCCATCTGCCCCGTTCTACAGCCCTCCCCATTCCTCCCTTGACAGAGTTCCTCCTCTCTTTTCCCTTTTCGTGACTTTCTCTGTTTCTCTAAGTCTATCTCCGCCGCTGTGCCTCCCCCCCCCTTCCCTCGACTCCTTAAGCAATCCACCCACCCACGCGTTCCCTTTTCTCTCTCGCTATTCCTCTCCATTGACCATGCCCGCGGGGACCAAGGCTCCCCACAAACTTTAGATATGTCCCTCGTCTCCTTCCTCGGAATGGGTTTTTATATTTATTTTTCCTTCTCTCCGTGTCGTCAAAGTTGGTAGTCTTTTGCCGTAAATCTTTAATTTACGTCCTTTTTTATTGTAATTTTTATGACGTTGGCTTGAATGTAGGAAGGGTTCTGCTTGTGGTTCCCCATGTGGCCCCAACAGTAGTTTCGTCTTCCTTCTTTTCTTTGGCGTCCAGTGGGTCGATCTCCACCCTTTCACGCAGGCACTCTCGAGGAGTGATGTGGGGACTTGGTGGTGGGAATTTCATCGCGAATATGACCGGCCTATCTTTATCTACTCGCCACTCCCGCTTCCTCGTTATACTGCCAATAATATTAGCCTTGCCCTCCTCTCCCTTGTCTCCTATTCTGTCTTTTTATTTGCTTTTATCTCTTTCTGGTACTTTTCAAAAGCATTTACCATCCGTCGCATCTCAGCTCTCTTGTTATGCATGCTAAATATTATTCTGTTCTAGAATTCAATTCGTGACAAAAAATCCCTTGTAATTCAACGTACGAGGTTTATATTTAAGAAAATCGCATTGTAGCTAATCAGAGAGTTATTTCTCATACCAAAACATCGAAACCTGAGGTGTGGTATCGAATACTTAGTCGGGCACGGATGTTTTTTAAGAAATGAAGACTTCGATGGTGTGATATAGATGAAGTCGTAGATAAAGTCTGTGCAACTTAAAGAGAGGGATTGAAGTAACTAGATGTCAAGTCCACGTCTTCATGAATTTTTTTCCTATCGTCAAGGCCGTCATGTCACTGTGCTTTCTTTGAAAATCAGTGCATATACACTTCACCAATGGTGCATGGCCGTCATTTATCACGTTGTAGGTTACAGGGGCCTCGGTTCTTCGTGAGAATCCAGCATCCACGCCAGAGAGAGGAACCCACGGTCTTCTGGTTCCATGCGTCATCCATCAGTAGCTATACCTAACCCTTTCGCCACAGCCGGCCATATTCCTCAATTATCCCATATTCATTTGTTTTTGTTCTGTTTCCCCTTCCCTCTTTCCCCATCCTCTCCCAATCGCTCTCACTCTCTTTCTCTCCTATTCTCTCCCTATCCTTCCTTCTCTCTCCTCCTCCAACCCTTTCTGCTTCCCATTCCCCCCACCACGCCACATTACCTCGCAGACTGGACGGCGTTGCCAGATCAGTTCCGTAGAGATTTTTGCTTGTCGCTAAGACTCACCCGCCGCCCTCTCCCGTCTCTATCCGTCTGTTACCCAACTCCCTTTCCCTTCCTTACTCATGGCCGATGCTACGCGGAACTCAGTCGTCTTCGGCATGGTCGGGGAGTAATCGGGGAAAATTGTCCGTCAGTTCAAAGGTGAAGGAAATATTTCGCCTAGCTCGTTCCGTCGGCCGTAAGATCCCTCAGAGTGGCTGGCGTGTGTTGTGCCTGGTGAAGGTGCGTGTTGTATTTTTCGTTACTCCCTTCCGGGCGGGTGTCCGCGAATGCCTTGCGTGAAGTGGGGGTGTTAGCCATCGACCAATTCCGACAACAACATTTCGTGGGCGTTTTTCGGGAGGGATCATTGCGAGAACGATTCCATATACTCCGCCCAACGTTGGGCGTTATTCGCATATTCCGGATTCTTTTGTTTCTTTTCTCAACGTTTAAGATTATATATCTTGAAAATAAATGTAAAGGTATAGATTTGAAGAAAAACTACCGTTGGAGCTCTTTCTTGTCGGAATGGAAATGTCAAAATTAGCAACCTCAAAAGGTTGTTAGGATTCGGCCGGGGATAAATTGCTTTGGCTGTAAAAGTAATCGAGTTGATATAAAATTACGACCATCCCATAAATCTTGACAATAGCCATTGTGTTTTGGTAATTTGTCTCTTGTCTGCTGATCCGAAATATGTCAGAGAAATGTTGTTTTCATAGCTAGTAGTCTGCTTTTACAGCTCCTGCCCTCAAGATGTTTGAGGCAAATGAAGTTGCTAGAATGGGAAATTTCATCTAGTATGAATTATATTGCTAGAATGAATAAATCTTTCGTCATGAACTTCGGCGAAATTTTCCGTTTAGTGCGATTCGGAATATCGGCACCAAATCGCAAATAACTAAAAAAATATTTTAATACAACTTTCCCCTTAAACTAATGAAAAGATAACCGTTTATTAAGTAATTCTTCATAGTGCTATCAATGAATGTTTTATGGTGATGTATGATGGTAAAGGTTGTGATGAATTACAAGTATTAATGCTTAAAATACTGGTCTTTCGGCGTGGGTTTAGTGAAAGCGTCCTTTTTAACTTCTTATTTTGGCAGTTGTCGCATTAGTGCTGTGGGATTAGCCGCTTCAGACATGCTCTCTTGCCCTTAATTACGCTTTTAATTCTCCTCTCTATCGTCTGCTCATCACCTTACACACATGTCTATGTCTTACTAATTTCTTACTAATTTCATCCTATTCCCTATTTCTGTTAATCTAATTTACTCTGATATAAATATACGTTACCTCTTGTACAAACTTAGTGTTAGAGACTCTCCTATCGTACCTTTTCATTGCGGAAGCATTCTGTCCACATTTTTTCATGACTTGAGCATCCCTGTTTTCCCTTTTTTATCAAACTCACTAGCCCCGGTTTATTTGCCGAATTTCACTGGAAAAACCTCATTTTTTTGGGTATGCCTGTGTTACACCTCTGAGCATTACGGTTATGAGGTACTACATCATTGTTTTCCACGCACTGGCGATGATTCAAATTATTTGTATAACCCACATTCAGTCATCAAATTTCCCTTTACAAATCGGTTTAATTTTATATCAAACCATGTGTCCTACCTCTTCCCAAAATCAACTGAGTCTTCTCATACATAAAAGAGTCATTCATCGATTGTTTTTCTCTTCATCCGTTATTCAATTTTAACGTACTTGAAGTCTACGCTTGCAGTTTAATCTCATCATGTTTACTGCTTCTTAGCTGCAATTCCTGGGCGCGGCGTACTCAATATTTGTACAGGCCGTTAGAGGAATATTTGTTAAAGTTCACTTTGTTTCACTTCGACATCTACATCTACACTTCATCAAAATGATAAAGTGTTGCAGAAATCTAGATGTTGGTAGCCAATCCCCTCTAGTGAATGGGACAAAATGATAAAAAGCAGATGTTTGCCTGAAGCTAGGGGGAACACTTTGGAGATGCCCATTGATGTAGTTAAAAGTGCTAACGCAAACGACGTATTCCTCGCAATGATTGCCCGCATTGCAACAAAATGTTGGCTGGAAAATTGTCAATTTTATTTTCTCTATCTCTCTGCCTTATCCGATCCAGAATCTGGATTGTTTTGGGTGGAAACGACGAAACGAAGAGTTTCACTTTTTTATCTTAATTCATTGCGCCTCTCACTTGGCGAGAATCCTGGCCTTCGGCCAAGACTCCTCTGCGGTTGTAGCCCCCACTGGTGTACGATGGCGACGCTAGATCGTAAAATCTTACTTCTCATGGTTGTTGAAATACAAACGAATGAGAATAACTGTAATATCCCTTGATAAAGCGATATGCTGCTCACGACCGTTTTCATTGTCACGCTCAAGTTGCCAGCACCTCATTCCGTGATCGCAATTTCTGGGGCTCCAAGAGTCATATCCGTCCGTCCTTGTGTCTCATGAAAAATAAATACCCACGTCGAGGTGTTTGGTAAACAGCACCAATGCCTCTTAATTGGTCGGAAATATTTAACTTAGCGCTCACAAAGAGGCTACAAATGAGTAAACTCATTGAATTTTAACGAAATCATTTCGTATTGATTTAAGTCATACGACGAATATTCGGGATAGCTTATTTTTCTCTTGACTGGAGCCAGCATTTTCCTCTCCGCGGTCTCTCTTTGATGGGCTGATATTGTATGGATACGGGTTATGAGCACGCGGAACCCATATTCACAATCGTCGTTTCGGCAATCAAAAGCACAATGAAGACGATTCAGGTGCAAATGGAGCGGGATAAAACCGTTCAGTCGGTAGCTGGAAACCAGTGAACGAAGAAATATTTACGAGGGACTTAGCCCCTGCTCGGAGGGGTGGAGGCCACCGTATCATCATTATAGGTATTTTGAAAGAATCCCTACGACGGCAAAAAATGACTACTCCTGTGTCATCTTATGGGCACTGAATTACCTCGGAGCGGTGACTACTCCTTCTGTTCATTGTGTTGCTTGTTTGAGGGGACGAGTGGAATCCTTTCCTTGTGCAAGCTATCGTAACACCCTCAAAAACCAATCTAACGGAAGAAGAAAGAGGAGACGTCAAGGGTTGAGTAGAAGATACAAAGGCTAGAATGTATAATTTGCAAAGTGATCGAGTGCATGTGTCTGTTAGTTCTAATATTTTGACCGAGTTTTACGATGTCTAGTCATGTTTTAAGCTCAAATTTCTGTAGATTTCTACACTAGAGTAATTTTAAAGAGCTACTTTATAATAAATTACATAAGTCAATTGGGTAGTCGGCTTTAGCATAATCGCTCAGTAGCTTATCCACACCTGATATCATACTGAATGAAAATGTTCAACTTGAACATGGCATTAATGACCTTTTGTTTCATTGTATTATCGTTTAATTTCCGTTTCGCGTCGTATGAACCCCTATTATCACTTTTAATTTAACATTTTTATGATATCGAATGTTTAAAATATATTTTTTGAAACAATATACTAAAATTTTAGCACCACAGTTTATCATAATATAATCAGAACTCTATGACCTTAGTAACTACTTTCGAAGATTAGAACCTGTGCTTTGAAGAGGTTTCATATCACTGTAGTTGATATTAATATTATTTCTGCCATTTATGAATAAATATTTTCAGGGAATTTTCTCTGCCACTTTCTGTCTCTCTTCTCCTCCCCCACGATACTACTACTGTACACTGGCTGGGGTCGAGTGCGAAGGAGAAAGAATGGTTTGTGATGGGACCCCCGATGTGGCAACGTGGCATCCGCCTCCGGTGATGGCAAGAGAGACTTGCAAAGGGGTGGGGTGCGTGTCGGGCGGGGGGAACGAACGTTTTGCGAATACTGCCCCTACCCCCCTCCTCTCTTCCCCTCCCACCTCCTCCTCCACGCAGGCAGATCTCCCCTCTCTCCCCCACCCCTTCCCCTCCTCCCATCGCACTGCCGCCCAGGGCCCGTAGCTCGCGAATCTCCTTCCCCCTCGAAACCCCCTCGATGCCTCCCTCCATCACGACGGCTGGTAGAGGAGGGGAAGGGTTAGCGCGCGAGGGTGTGGGGCGCGGAGGGTGCTGGGAGTGTGAGTCGATGCTTGCATGGACATGGGAGAGTGGGACGGGAAGGCTGGGAGGGGGGTGAGTAAGACGTGAGTTTGTGCGAGGAGGGAGAGAGAGGAGGGAGAGGAGGAGGTGAGGCGAGGCGGCGGGAGAACGACCTTGAGCGTCGAAGATTTGGCGGCTGGAAGGAGACGGAGGAGGTAGGAGGAGGCAGACTGAGGAGCATGGGGGGGCCTGTAAGAAGGAGGAGGATGAGGAGGACGTATGGGAGGAGGGGGAGAGATATTTTTTAAAAAATTCTCTTTGCGTTTTTATTATTTCTTTCGTCGTGGGGCGTAGGGCATAGAAGGGAGGTGGATGGGTGGTTAGTAGGAGGTGTAGGGCTTGAATCGTGAGGGTGAACTTCTTGTGCGGAGGAAGAAGAAGCATTGGGTGTATGATATATTTTTTCTGGGTAGGGTGAGAAATATGGGAGACAGGGAAAAGGGGTGAGGAGGTGGCTGACGGTTGCAGGATGGGGGAGTGGACAGGACGAATGGAATTGGCGTTTTGCGAAACGAGGTCGTGAGATGGAGTATGGGTAGGAAGACATGCGGACTGGGGAGGGTGGTGAGGGGGAGAAATATTGGGGGGGGGGAGTGGAAGGGGTTTAGAGGCAGTGAATAGGACCTGTGTTATGAATTAAAAGTCGGTTGCGTCGAGGATATTCGATTGAGAAATAGGTCGAGCGCACTTTTCGTACAGGTAATAAAGGCTATCCGAGAGAGATGATGAATTGGCTGAATTTTTCGTCTCGATGAGGTCAGGAGTGTGTTCGGTAGAATATTCCCTGCCGGAGAGGCTCTTGTCGGTGACTAATCAGTCACCGTGACACGTCGTGTGGTGTCGTATACTTAACATGAATTAAAGAAAAGAAATTGTCCCCCAGAAAAATTTTTTTCCTCAAATTCCCCGGTGAAATATCACGTAAAAGTTGTCCCCGAGGGCGTAATACTTTGAATGGATGAAGGGCTTTCCATGATGGATTGGATGTAACAAGAGTGGAATTGTGTGCTTTGTTGTCGGAGATAAATCTGCTGGCTTGTGTTATCTGGCTATTGCCACTAATGAGTCCCCGTATTTCATAGCCCTTTAATGAAGAAGGCCGAATAGCTAGCGTGAGAAAATTATAAGGAAAAGGCAATGGATATCCATGATCGATGAATATTTAACATTATTTGACTGCGCTGACTTGGGTGAGGTAGTATGTTTCGTTAAAGGGAGCATGTGAAGAAAATTGAATTTTTCCATCTTGAAATGACAAATAATCTGGAAAACACTCTTAAAAATGGAGATCATGAGCGGTCACGAAGAAGTTTTCTTTGATTTTGGGTATTTGTAATTCCTATTTCTAGGAAAATCCCTCTCTACCAATCATTGTTGGTACATTTTTGTCTGCAATTCCTTTTTGAGTATTTTGGTGACTTGAACGTACGCGGTTATCTGAAGTTGGAGTGAAGGATTCTTCAGTGGGTTTAAGAATGGGGACCATGTTTTCAGTTCTACTGTGTGCGTCGGTGTTTAGATAACGACAGTTCCTCGTCCGTTACAAGAGGTGTGAACCTGAAAACAGAGAATAGAGTGATCTTGTTTGTCGGTTTACTTGATAATCTGCCAGCTTATCGGTTTTTATGAATCAGAGGAAAGGACAGAGATTGGAGCTTCAATTAGCTTTTGAGGTTAATGTTATGATTACCTATGCATAAGTAGTGTGTGTCCTTGAAGTTCAGGACCATTATTACTACTACATATACTTAGAAAACACATCGCGAAAAAAAGTCATGTGCTTCATTAAGGGGTACAGACCTGACATTCCAATTATTGCCATGGTATTGGCGAGTTTCGGAGTATCAGAACATTGCCATAAAGCAAAAAAGTTTAGATGGGTATTTTTTGTGGTTATTTTATGGTGGCACTTGATCAAATTCATCCATTTGATAAATTTTGGTCGACTTACTTTGGCCTTTAAATACCTCATCTACACTCTCCTATTTGCATTTTTCTGAGTCACGGATTACTAAAGTCCCTTCTGCTGATGTTGTATTTGAATGGGTTTTGCTATTTCTTCGGCAGTTACAAGAAAATTACCCCTATCCAAATACCTGTCAAAATTATACAAGCAATTGTACAATAATGCCCTTATATTATATCATTTGCATCAAATTTACGAATCTGAAATGTTAACATTCCCCATTTCTCCTCCTCTAACTCATGTTTGTATTTTCTCAGGCATAGATCCTACCTTAGCCCCTACCTCTGGTGCAATACTAAAATAATTTTTGCTCTGTATCTCCGGCAGTCGCATGAAAATTGCCCCTCTTTGTTACCCACCAAAATAATCCCATTCTATTATAAGTTTCGAGGGTCCATTTTTATCATGTATTGTTGTCATTCTAGTGATATGAAAGGAGAGTACGCAATTCATGACAACATTATCTTTGGGGATTGTCTTAAACCCTAAAATGAAATGTATAACGAGTGCTACTCTTATGCTCAAGTGCACTTCTTTCCTGGCCGTTATAATTATTGTTGTAGTTTTTATTTCACTGTAATTAACGAAGACTCACCTGTATATTGATGTTAGAATGATGATTATTGATGATAAAATGTTAGAATGGATGTTGGACCTCCTCACATGAAGTAGTGACCTGAAAGTATTGGAGTCTGGAAAAATTTTATCATAGGATTGGATAGGAATATATGGGGCTTATGCATTATTTGGCATGAAGTAACGAATAGCTGAAAAAAGTATGCAATTTTATATATTTGATACTTGGAAGCGGTGATCACCATGATTTTAATAAATGCATGTCATTAATGAATATATGTAGCAGCTATTGTGATGGGAATTTATCAATGACGTAATTGCTTAATACACGAAATGCAAAACATTGGCACTGGAGGCTTGTGCGAAGAGCATTTAAAACCTTGTGTTTTCGTACTTAATTTAACTAATCTCACGTTAGTCTTCAGAAAATTAAAGAAATCTGTCCCACTTATACTCCAATATTAATGCCGGCATCTGAAGTCGCACGAAATGAAAATTATTTGCGGCTCCTAGAATTCAGTCACCAGCGACGTACAAACTTAAATAAGGAAATACTAGGAGATACAATGCTTTATTGAAAGTTTTTTTTAGTTCAATTATGTTGGAACAAGTCACATAAAGTGGCTGCGTTCAAAATATTGACTACACCGAAAAAAAGTATTCTTAAAATTAGTTAAATCCTCTATCAATAAATGGATTATCCGCTACAATATGATAACCAATTATTCCTCTAAGCGTTAGATGAATTTCCTCTCTAGAGAGGAATCCTCTCATACTTAGAGGATTATATTCAGTATAGAAGGTAACTCCCTCTACATTAAATGGGAATCTTCTCAAGATTTCATCTACAGTTCTGAAGACCCCTCTCAAAGCAAAAGCAATCCTCTAAAAAAAATCTCTAATTTTAGGAGCAATCCTCTCAAAATTCCCTTACTTTTAGGAGCAGTCCTTACAGAAAGTCCACTTATTTTAGGAGGAATTTACCATTATTCCTATAATTTAAATAACGTTCATCTTATAATAATGGACAGGAAATTAAAATTACAAGGTAACTAAAGAGCACTCCATTTATTTCAACCATTTGGAACAACATGCAATAGCTCACTATACCTAAAATTACAGCAAGTCTTGTACTATAGGAAAAAGTTCAATGCAGTTAAGTGTACAAAATGTCACTTTTAAGAAGAAAAATGATTTACGCTGATACAAAAAAATATGCTACAACTTGAATGGGGTAGATAACATTTTGATTCCATTTCTAGGAGCCGTTACAATTTTAAACACTTGAGGGTAACCCAGTTTGAAGGCCGAAGGTTTACATTGAAGGTTGTTGGAATGTATTACTCCGCTGTATTTATTAACCATGATAATTTCAAAGTGAAATTTCCGCACCGTTTTGTATTTACCAATTCAATTTTTTTAACAACAAGCACTTTATAGAAGATTCTTTAGAGAGTAGACGAATCAAAACATATTTGTAGATACTGATTTTAACGAAAGAAACTCAAATTAGTAGAGGTTTTGTCTGGATTGAAAATATTCTTCTTCCATTTGAAGTTTTACACTTTCATGATACCTTACTCCTTAATTCACATTTTATATTCCAATTGAAGATTGAAAGACTTCTTACTCATTTGATGAAATATGTTAATTGTAGGAGCAAATTTTAACTATGATGGCTTTGGTTGATATGAATGGTAATTATTGGGCTTTATTTAGGGCGATTGAGACTATAAAATCCCCTCCACCATCTAACCCCTTTCGATATCCAGGGTTACAATAAGGGTGATGGCACCTTAGATTGGATAAGCGTTAACACGGAGAATATTAATCCTCCGTTGGAATTAAATACCTCTGGGGATGAATGTCGGAGGTCTGATTAACAAGCAGCCTGTGGTTGTTTCAATTCAATAACAAGAAATCCTTGATCATGGCCTGGCGGATGCTTCCTACATTCTAGGTCTTTAAAATCCTAGCTTTGCCCCGTTGCCGGTGATGCTTGTTATAATGATAGCGTCTGATACAGTTTAAGAAATGCTTATTGATAATTCTTATTACAGTGTGACAGAATGATTATTCGGAATTCCATTTTGGTATTCCAATGAATCGCCCAATGAAAGTTCTTAAATATATTTCACGTGAATGCCTTTTGCTGCCAGTCAATTGCAATATTTGGGAGATTCCACGCATATGAAGATTTATGCGTGCCGATGAACAACTTGAATTTAGGATATTTTTCATTAGTTGTGCAAAAGAGTTTTCCAGAGGCGTGATCAAATGCAAGCTTTGATTTTATTTAGCATTTCCAGGAGACGCAATTCCCCTCGATTGATCCAAAAAGCGTTCGGCTCAAGACCCCTTTGTGGGTTCCCGCGCGCGGGAGCTCCCGCGTCGAAGCACGCGCATGATCCGTACGCCCGTGAACTCCCTCTCGTGAGAGTGGAGAGTAACGGTCGAACATGACGACAGCATTTTCGAAGAGTAAATGAAGGTCACAGCCGGGCGGACGCTTAGGCACCTTCTCGACTTGCGACTTCGGGGCTTCATTATTTTCTTGCTCGAGGTGAAGGAAGAGGAGGAGGAAGAGAGCGTAAATGTCCTTTTAAAAATTACATTTCCCTTTTTGTCTATCTCAGTGCGTTTGTTGGTACAGTTGGAAAAAAGTCGATACTCCTTTCCTGCCGAATTATATTGACGCAAGCTCATATGTTTATGGATTTTATTTATTCATCGCGTGAAGTTAGTGGTAACCATTTTCAATAATTTGATAATGGGCTCGTGATTCATGGTGGACTTCTGCTGTCGCTAGGGTAAAACGGTTTGGAAGTGTTATTTTCAGTATTTTCCAAAACATTCTATCGTTGGTATACATCAGTATGGCATCATTTACGCTGGGCCGATTAGAGTCTGGGCATATGCATGATTTAAAAGTTAGCAGAGATTTATTGCTAGTAGTGGATCACACGATACTGTTACTCTAGAATAATTTTATTATTAATGGCTTCTCGTAAGGTCTCAGTATTACGATCCGTTCATGTTACATAGTGACGCCGTTTATTTTTTCCTATGTTAGCGATCAGTGCTTAGGGTTTTGCTACTTCTGCTGTGATTATTTAATCACTCTATTCAAATAAATTAACTAATATTATTTGACTTACGTACAAATGAATTTTTTATTCTTCTAATTGTTAGGGAAAAGTATTGGACCATGGTTTGAAGACATTTTGATAAGACAATGGAATACTGATGATTATTAGCTATTAATTGTATGTTAGGGAGAATGTTGAAGGTGAAATGAATGGATATATTCTTCCATTATATGATTAAAATGGATAGTGTGGTCAACATCTCTTAGAATGAATGCGATCATATTGTTTGAAGTCAAATATGACGCAACTAGGAACTCACTCCTTCCAAACAGAACAAATCTGTGGTCATGGAGATTTCATGCTTTTATATTCCATAAAATATAATGACGAATATTGCTATGATGTTGATAGCTACAAGTTCTAAATTCATGAAAAATATTAATAAAGTTTTTGATTAAGTTCCGTATTAACCATTTTTATCATAAACAAACAAATAAAATAAATTAACGAACAAATAAAATAAAAGAATGTCTCAAGTCGTTTTTTGACCTTTGTTTTATTTCTTTCCAGGATTTTCAGTGTTTCTAATCAATTTGGATACATCATGGAGATCGCAAGTAAGTCCCTTTCATCATATTATCTCAAGAGAGCCTTTTTGCGGAGCCAAACAATTAATTTAATTCAGAATTGATCTCACAATAAATATTAATTTTTAATTAGCCATAAAATTATATAGTATACGAAGAAGCTTATGCCTAGTAGATTTTTCCCTCCTGAATATATATTATGCTCTCAATTCATGAGTAGTCGCATGAGCGATGTAAACCTACCTTGCCCACGGTAGTCCCCTGACTAATGATTGTCCGTAGAATTTCTTCGTAGATTTCGCTCAATGGATGTCCGAAAACTACTTGACGTTTATTGAAATTTGTTCTTCGGAAGTCGATCGTATGTGGTGGATAGTGATTTCCGCCATTTCATTAATGAAGTATGGTGGAAAAGGATAAGGATTTACCATACCGCACTGAATATTCTTATGTATATGTTTTATTTGCCTTTGATGCAGTAGAATTTTAGCCGGAGACGGGTATTTATTTTCCATCATTTCCAAAATAGCTTAGTAATATTTTGCATAATTCGAGGGAGCGTAGACACGTCATCAAAATGTTGTATTATTTCATGCAAATTTATATGCATTGAGGACAGTCATCAACTGATGCTTGAGATTTAGTCGTCTATTTTGAAAGCATTGCATAGGTAGATTTTTGTACTTGATGAGATCCTTAAGAGGAATCAGATACAAGAAGAGATCACGCATTTCTAGATGCATCTGTAAGTACTAGCGCATTAATTGAAATTGAATGTCGGATGAAGAGGTCGTGTGATATGATGAGTTACTCCATGCAATTTTTACACTAAATTCAATTTGATCGGTTGTGTTTAGTTGTCCCATGAGGAAGTGATTCAAAGCGCTCTTTTGACATTTCATTAACACTTTGTGAAGTAACTTATCCTGCTGTCAAATTATTTTTGCGAATAAGGCAAAGATTATTGAGCAGATGAGCTTCATATACTCGTGACTTTGATGGAATGTTGAGCCAATAAAAGATATGTTTTATTTCCGTGTTGAAGTGCGAAAGGTATTGGTTTGGGCGTTTGGGATTCGTAAACGTTTGGGATGGACACGCATGCTTGCAACATCTGTATCCTGACCAAGCGATGCACACTTATTTTGAGGAATGAAGGACGTCACTAATATTGCATATTAATCCCTTCGCGTGGTACGTCGGCACTTTTTCCTTGTGAACTTTTTGCAACCGCGTAAGTGGGAGCAAGAGACAGATTGAGAGAGAACTCTTTTCTTGGGCTCGGCTGTGACCGAGGGCGATTACGGCCTCGGATAGCTTACAGAACGCTCGTCGCTGCAGGATCCTTACGAGACTCGAGGACACCGACTCGGGACGTTTGAATTTGAACCGTTGGATTGAAATGACTCCGCCGTCTCCGCTGGCGCCCCATCACAATCCTCCCCCTCGTCCACCCCTTCAACCCACTCTCACCCCCTCTTTCCTCCTCCATCATTCCCCGCCTCCAACCCCTTCCACACGACCAGTCATATCTTTGCTCACACCCCACTTAGTCTCCGAATCCCGCCTTGCCCCGCCACCCCCCTTTCTCTGTCTCTTCTCCGCCTCACGGATCTGCCTCATACTCCCGCGTCGGTGGTTTTTTCCCGCCTTGTGCACAAGCCATGTCTGGTTCCCTCCCGCCATGCCACAAGCGACCTTGAGTACCAGACACAACTCTAACCCTTCTTTCCTCCTCCGCCGACTCCCCTTTGTATGAATAATATATATATATATATATATATATATATATATATATATATATATATATATATATATATATATATATATATATATATATATATATATATATATATATATATATATATATATATATATATATATATATATATATATATAAATAAATATATGTGTATGTGTGTGTGTATTTATTTATTTATTTGTTTTTTTATATATAAGAAGATATTACGCGGCGGATGGTTTGGTTCAACCGTGTTGCACCATTTCGTCGGAAGCTATGATTCTCAAATATTAGATTATTTACATTGCAATAGCCATTTGGGGGTTTTTCTGTTCAGTAATAGGCTAATATTTGCTAAAGGAATGGACATTTTCTGTAATTCATGGAGACGTCTCCCTAACACAATACTTGTTTGTAATACGTGAGTAGATGACTCAAAGAAATGTTTTTATACTGACCCTTTGTGAAAGTTCTTCGCTTGGAATGGCTGGACTAGTCAATGCATTATATTGTCAGATTATTACCTGGTACTATTTTGAATAATTTAATGAAATGCGTGAGTGGAGGTTTATGCGTGCGTTATTCTTTTTTATCATGCATCAATGTTTATGGTATTTGATTTTTGCTCCATGTGTTATGGAATCCCATAATTCTTCTAAGAGTAGTTTTTACAGTCACAATTCTTCTATTTTTCAATTTTAGTAGTCACAATTCTTCTAAGAGTAGTTTTTAAAGTAACTAATGGAATATCAAATTAAAAATGTTTTCCCTTACTTTCCTCATCAATACTTTGAATTTTACTTAGTCCATCATTACTTAGTCCATTTTTCAGACATGAATAATGCCTCCATAAATTTTAAAGACTTCAGTTTTTAAGTGTGACATCACCAGCCCTTCGAATCTTCGATTCATATTGGCATTAGTTATATCTCAAATTTCCTATTCAATTAGAATCATAATTTTCTCTTTAATATTCAGAAAATTACCATACTAAACTAACATGAATAGCAACAATCATTGCAACTCGAGGAAATCTGCTGGATAACTTGCGAGGGAACTCGAGTAAAAGTATGAGTGCCCTTGGGTACGCATTCTTTTCTCTCTTCATCTATCTAAATACGAATAAAATGGTAGAGAAAGGGATATATGATGCAACTGCAAAGCCAAAGAAACTGTTAACTTTTCTCGTTTCCGTTTCCGTTGCACTCTTCTTTCTTGGGAAACTCGTCAGGCAGAAAATTATTACGGAGACTTGGCATTCCATGGAATTTTCCTCCATGATCTCAAGATAGAATCGGGTTACCAAGAGAGAACCTCTCACACAGTAGCGATGAAACGTACCGCCCTTTTCCCTGTCCTCCGACCCAGATTATCCCCATGTTGAGCACGTACGCATGACGAGAACACAAATGCTTCGCTTCTTTTCGCGGAAATGCGCCCTTTACCACGATTCTGTGGCACTCTGCTATGCTACCTTGTTGCGTGGATCTCTCCAACCTCTCATCTCAGATCGTCACGGGATAGCCTACGTAGCTCACGTGCTTATGCCATTTAATTTTGTTGCTCTCTCCCCGCTCGCTTTACGGTGAGGAGGCCGAGACGAGACGGGTCAGTCGGGATCTCCGGTGGGTCATCGTCCGCGATTTTTATCTCTCCTCGACCGGCTGTGTAACGCGATTCGGTTAGTCGTTCGAACTGTGATGGGGGCGCGGCGGAGATGTTCATTTGGGCCACCCATTGAGTCCCATCCGCCAACACCGCCCCCTTTCTCTTGGATGAGCTTTCCTTTCCCCCTTCCTACATTTCGATACGCAGCTCCGGCGTCCCCACTGATTTCGTAATTCTCGCCAATCTAATCCTGGAGGAGGGCAGGGAGGGAATATCCAGGATATAACATGAGATAGGGGGACGGGAGCGTGGGGGTCGCTCGTTGGGCTGTGGTGGAGATGGCAGGAATCGGCAGGAGGTAATTTATATTGCGTTTGGTGTATCAGCAGGCTTCCAGGATCCACTTATAAGTTTGGCGTGTCCGTATCGCGTGTGTGCGAAACCTACTGACTCATTCGAAACCTCGAGCAAATGACGTCCGCTCGACAAATGACGTTGACCGGAGTAGCAGGGGAAGACGTGCTCTTGAGTGAAATATTTTGCTCGATACGATTCTGGGTTGTGTTGAGATGTGTCTATTCCATAAATCCTCTTCCTGCATAGTCTCTGGTACTTTAAAAGAACTTAAAGTACATGACGAGTGAAGTGGAAATTTCCACTTTTCTGTGATTATGATCTGTACAAGTGTACACTTCCTTGACTTCATTCTATTACCCCCAGAAATTATTGTTATCATTGTAGCAGCGGGAATCCTATCAGAAAAAGTTTCGCTATCCCTTAATAGATTTAAACAATGTAGACCTAGTTTCACGTGCACGTAGAATCTTGAATTTAATTTATATTCTCATGTTTACTCAATCATTGATTTTTATCTCACCTCAGTATATCATCTTTTATATACATCATTATATACTAAGAATAGCAGACCGCTTTCATTCATTCAACCCTGCATTCTGCTAACTCTTTTGTGTTCTTCCACCCCATCTTTACATAATCTATTTCAGGTGGTCTGTGTAGTTTTCCCTCATTCATCCTTGTATACTTTCCATTATATTATGTTCCTCCCCAAGTCTTTGCGTCTCTAGATCTTGTCTTATTCACAATGCTCCTTACGATATTTTCCTCCTACGTTTCTAATTTATCTTCCTTGGCTCTGATCATATTCGCCTATTTAATCTTCAGCCCACAGCACCAGGTATCGAAAGCCTCTACCCTATCCCATTTCAGCTTTCTAATGGTACATGTTTCAAAGTATTATAGCGGAGCGCTGCGCAAGAAAAGTTTTAGTTGCTACTTTCTTATTGTTTATCCTATTTTCTTTGATATTATTTGTTTTTCATAATGAATTTTTCCTCACTTTAGCGTACTTACTTCATTCCATGGTATTAAGCTTCCTAGGTTGGTGAAGGATACCACTGGTTTGAAGACCTCTCCTAATAGCTAAATCTTTTCTTTTAGTTCTTCTCTTTTATAAACTTGAATCATCGTTTTTTTTAGTCGATCTTAATGGGGTACCCGATGCATGTTCAATTTCTTGCTTGCAAGATTATATTGAAGGATTCTCGCAAGTCTTATCCACATTGGCTGCGATGTCATCAGCGAAACAAAGCTTGTTGATTTTTTCTATACACCTAAATTGCTTTGATCCTTCTTTTTTAGGCTTATTGGACTTTTTTCTCAGGTATATATTGGAGACTGCTGGTTTAAGATTGCAGCCTTGTCTAGCCCTCTTGGGTCTTTTAGCATCATTATTTTTTCAGTCCTACATTATTATCGGAACCACTTTGTTCCTTTAGAGTTAACGGACTTTTAAATCTGTGGTGTGGTGGATATTGGATGATAATTTAAAAAAGGAAGAAATATGTGGCAGGAATTTGAAATTAGTTAACTCTTTTTTTGAGTTTACGAAATGGTAGATAGTCTCAAGGAAAGCACCTGCTTGTTTGGCCTCATTACTTTGCCAGAAGACACTACACTGCCAGAATATCGGTGTGGAAGTCAAGAATTAGCTACGCGATTCCTTCTGGTAGTTACCTTTACTCCTGAGGGGATATGGCGAGGCTGGAGGACGTTAGGGCATCTAAGGGAGTGGTTTTTATAGTCATTGGCCACCTGTCACGGCCCACCACCAACGCTGACCTCTCCTTCGAACTACAACCGTCGGAGGACCGCGCGGATACGTGGGTTGGTCGGGGAGGAGACATTTGGACGCATCAAATGGAGGCTGGCCTTCTGAATGAGACAATATGAACGAAACAAAAGGACTCGGTCGGTTGATCGATGGATCCCATTCCGTTCCCTAATGGAGCAATTCTGCTGCCTTATGAAAATGAAGCGGACCGAAGCTGCACGCTGCGCCATAGGGCGAGGCTTTCAGGGCTTGGTGATCTTTATGACCTCTGACTTCTTTCCCCATTCTATCGCCGAAGTGAAACAGCCGTTCGAGGGCAGAATAAAAGGAAAATTTACTAAGGGTTGCAATGCTTCGTTGCGCTCAGTTTTATGTAACACCTCCTTTTTGTTTTGATTATGCCCTTTGAGATTCCCATTTAATGTTTTTCTCCTCCTGGGAATCCGCAGCTGTAGGTGGATTATGGTCCATAACATTTTTACTACACTCAAGGTGTTTCTTCCCTTTCATCTTTAAGGTCATCATTCCACAGCTGGGTGTTTTAGGGAATGGCATTGCAGTTTCTTCGGCGGCATTTGAAAATTGTAGAGGCAATATATGACTTGATCGAAGTTGCTAGAAAAGTATGATTTGGCCGGTTAATACGTTTCACTTAATTCTAGTAATTAATAATAAGTAAGAATTAGTTGAAATAATTAATTAGTAAATTTCCTGGTAAATTATTTTACTATCAAGGAAATCTTACAACAAAAATGTTCCCATCCAAGTCAGCAATAGATTATTTAAGGCCTTTAATGAGTGTAAAATAATGTCAAAATTTCCGAAGAAATGTTTCAAGAATAACTCGGTTAAAAAAATCTGCTGTGAAAATTTCCTCAAAGTTTTACCTTTATATTATTTCGCCATGGATCAGTATCCTCATATACGCGTGGTGTTCAATACTAAATCAACCTGGGAGAGAAAAGGAGTGCAGAGGATCATAAAACCATTTTTATTTTTCATTATAGTCTCTTTGGAGTTCAATACCCTTAGACCTTGTGATTTGTATTCAAAACGTGTCTTCCTTTCTTCTTTGACGTCTTCATCGCACAAAAAACGCTGCCCTCGAAGAAATTTCTTTTAATTTCAAAAGAGAAATTTATCAGAAGTCAAGTCTTGGCTGTAGAATGGATGGTTAAGGTGTCAATACTCACTCTCTCGGATGACAGCCCGTGCTTTTGCTGACTTGTGCACCGGCCTATTGTTGTAAGCAGTAGAGGCACCCTTGAAGTGGGCATTCCTCACCTCTTCTCCTTGATGGACTCGTTCAATGTAGTCATTTTGCTGGCGTAGCTTTCTCCTATTATATTCGTCTTGTGTGGCAAGGATTCCAGCTGTATAAGTCCTTCCACATCCCAGAAAACAGTTGCCATGACTTTGCCTGCAGATTTGGCAGCCTTGAACATCGTGGGCACAGGAGAGGCCTTGTACTTCCTCTGCATTGACTCCAAGTTAAGCTCAGACCTACGTATCATCGCCATTCTCCAAGAGGTAACAATAAGTTGCCGGTTTCTCACCAAGCTCCTTCAAGTCGTCATGGCACATCTCACGTCAGGCATCTTTCTCAAACGGTGTCAACTTCGCGGTACCCATCTTGCACTAACTTCAGTGGTCTAAACGCTAATGGATGATGGTCAAAACTGTACCCAAGGAAATGCCAATTTCTTCTTCTACGTGCTACCTTAATTCTCCTGTCGGCAGAAACTATACCATCAACTTATTTACTCATTTCATGAGTAATTGCTGTATGTAACAGGACGGCCTGTGTGAGTTCATCTTTTGTGGGATCTCCTTCTCAATTGAATCGATTGCTCCAAAATGTTTTCTTATATTATGAAGGCGAATAGTGCCCACATATAACATGTATGCGTTACCAGATATTCTTCTGCCTCTTTTCCTCTCCATTGACGAATTTTATCGCAGTCCGGCGCTCCAAATCAATCAGTTTCTTGGAAATCTCAGATATTGCTGCGCTCGACATGCTGTCGATCCCATTTTTGCTATGGCACGAAGCTAACACAGTTTACGAGTGGTCTTTAGATATGTCTCAACCTGAATTCGCCAATTTTGGCCGGGTAAGTTTGACGTTTCAACCTGTGGTAGATATATTATTGAACGACCCTCGTACTTATCTCTGCTTATGCATTCGTTCTTAATTTATTTGAAAACAAAGATACCTATACGCGAACATAAGTTCTAACGCATCGTCATGGTATTTTATAGTTTAAATAGGGATGCATGTCGTTCATTATGTCTACAGCCATGCATTTTTTAAATAAATTATAGAATTGATGATTACACAATTTCCACTGTGTCTTAGAATTCCCTATGACACTGTGGCAATTGTGGTTAGAAAATACCGTGTTTGAAACACCTAATTCCTATGTGCTAAAAAAATTAATTAGCTTTAATAGTGCTCGCCGTTAATGGAATAAATCATGTTCTTGGTTTAACATGGTGGTCAATGCCAGAAAAGGGTCTTCATATAAATCAAAGTCATTGCGGGACAATACATTCTAGCCGTATAAGCGCGGATAACGCGTTTCATCATCCTTTCAAGATATTATATTTATATAAATAGTATTTATTGTACATTAGGGCTTGAAGAATCCTTTAGGCAGAGTTCCTCATGGTATATTGATTCTGAACAAAGAGTTTTCACAAACTCATTTCCATTATTTTACCATTTACATTTTAAGCCATTCTTTAGCTTTCATTTAGCATTCACACGAGAAAAGCATCTTAAAACGTGCATCTTTATGTCAAAAGGATTTATTATGCATTTCTATGATTTCAATATTCTCATTCCCTTCCCATTTCTCCTCTTTCTCTCTTTACGCGCCTCCTTCCTTTATTCTGTTCCTGGAATTCCCGACAAGGTGTCAGCAACCCCAAAGGAAAGAGACGGAATGAGAGGGGAAGAGCACGCAAGAGAACGTAAATGGTTTTATTTCCCAAGTCCCTCAACCGCATCGGAATGCATTGTTTTCGGGTAGTCAATTTTCTCCGACAGTCTGCCGCTTTTATGACTCAACGAGAAACACGTCTGCTCAATGTCCGTCTCGCTTCGCTCCATTTCCGCAACCACTCGGCGGCGTGGCGAAATTACTGAAAGGGAAAAAATATAATAATATCTGGTGCAAAAATCTTTCTGGCTCAATACGGAGGCGTTGGAATCGAGCCCGACCAGCGTTGAATGATTCCCTCATCCGGTTAGGATATTAAAGGCATTTAAATGCTTGGTCATTGAATCTCAATGCGTGGCAAACCTAAATGCAAAAATGATTTACTAAGTTTCATTAATAATTGACCTTATTTATGTTGGTTTTAAGTTATATTTTGGCTTCTATTCGCTCATGGTTTTCTAGGAAAATAAAATAATTAATTTAGTTTCCTCTGATTTTTTTAAACTCAACAATAATCTATCCAATAAAATTTTAACTGACCAATAATCAAAGTCGTTTTCTAGAGTCATCCCTTATTGATAGTTAGTAAGTAGGTATTGAAAGCTAATGGTAAAGCTGAAACTAACAGGCAGTCATCATTAACCAGATGAGCGAGCATTTCGAAGTCTCTCGCTGGCAAATTATGAAAAACTCTGTTGTGTTAGGTTTATTTTAATACCTTGGTGCTAATACTGCGCGATGAAGTATATGAAAAAGCTGTTCTCATTTTCGAACTCCATGTATCATTGAGGCCATTATCGTTCCTCGCAAAGTTCGGATTCTCGCCCAACGTCATTGTTTGATCTAATCATTGAGTAATCAGTCCATAGCAATGGCCGTGGAGAAATAAAGGTCAAAGTGGAAGTGACATGACAATCTTTACCGCAGTATCTTCATTAGATGTGTAGTTCACTGTGCATTGGGCGAGCTTCTAGCACAATTACCTTTATGGCGCAATAAAGTGAATAACTGCGATAATTTTGACCAAGGCTGAACACGATCCGGTATAAGCTGAAATGAAATGGGCTAAGGAGCCTTCTCATGTGAACGAGTTAGCACTTTCTGTTTATGGTATTCGGATGAGATAAGTCGTTATCCAAATTCGAAAACATCATACAAGCTATAGGACAGTGAAAGACAATTTTTACTATCATATAATGTTTATAATTGTCAAAAATTCTCAAAAACAATCTGGGTTGCAATCCATGCGAGTACTTTCACAAAATATTGGTATATCTACAGTTATTTTTTCTATCCTTGGTCATATTTGGCCGCTCCCCCTTTGATAAAGTATAAGCTGGAAGAAAATGAGACGTGTTTTCTTAATACTGAACTATCAATTATTATCAATTCAAGTATATCTATACAGGTAGTGTATGTAAGTAGTAAGTAACTATGGTTTATAAGTAAGTTGCTTCTTTCCCTCCCACACCAACGATAATTTTTTTGACAAAATGATCAATAAAAATTAGTTGGCACAAAATGCGGAGCTTAGAAAGATAATATACGTAGTCGTCGTCGACAACACCGATCGTTTCACGATGATGCCAATGCAACGAAACTGGTTGTGACTTCGATTTTTTTTCTGAAAATTAACTTGCCGTAATTTCACACGGTGTCCATGAATTTTCACAAATTTGAGCCTGAGACGAAAGGCTATTACCATACGTTTGCAAGATCTGTATTTTTATTATTTTCGGAGCCTAAGCGGCTACAAGGTTAGTTCTTCCATTTGAATTATTTCCCTTCTTTCTTGCCCGATTTTAATTAATCCTACGGTTTTTAAGTGCGTTTTGCATGATTTTCGAAAAATTAAAAATTCTATACTGCTTACAAGTACGTAAAATGAACTAAAATATAAAAACGGTGTCCAATATTAAACGATTACATTGTTATCAGCTATTTCGGTGTTTTGAAATGGTTTTGCCTTTTTCTCATGCCGCAAGGAGGAAATAGGAGATTATTAGGGAGGAAAGTGACATTATTCAATCCACTTCACGCAAATGCACAGCAAATCGAAGGCTTGCGGTCTAAAACGCTTTGCTCCCCAGCGCATTTATCAACATGCTTCACCGACGATCAGTTCTCATAGGGCGAGTAGCGAGGAACGAATGCAAGAGCCACAGTCCTCATCCTTCCACCCGCCCCTGTATTTACTAGGTCCCTCCGTCCACCGCCAATAATGTCTCCCCTTAGCCTCCCACCCCCCAGGTGACATGGTAAAGTTTACAACGCGCTCGCTCTGGAGTTTTTTTTTTCGTGTCGGGAAGGGAGAACGAAAGAGGTGGCGAGAGAGAGAGGTTAATGTGGAAGAAGTGGAGGCGTGGAGACGATGCGGTGGGGAAGGGAAAAACGAGGGAAAATGGTTGTCTCCCCCCCCTATTATTTCCCGCACCACATGCGAAAGGGGAGAATCCGCTGGGTGAAGCGGCAGGGGAGTGGTATGGGAGTACAAGGAGAGAGACGGGAGAGATTTAGGGGGGTGGGGGAGGCTTGGTAACGGCAAGGGGCGGTGGGTTGGGGTAAAGGCGGAGAGCGGAGGGAGGGTATCTGACGAGGCCAGAATGATTAATGTTGGGCGGTGCGGAGCTATTACGTAGGTATTTGGCTCCCAACCCCTCCTCCTCTACTTTTTCGGACCCCTCTCTCGTCTCGCCTCTCCCCTGATCCTCGCCGGCCCTGCGGGTCTCTCTCACTCCGGTATATTCCCCACCGTGTGTGCCCGCCCTCCATCCCCTTCCCAATCCACCCACTTTTGCGCGATTCTCCGTGTTTTCGGGCCGTACACCTCGCTCTGCCTACCCACACATCTCCCTCCCAACCTCCGCCTCGCTCCCCGTATATACCTTTACCCCGTCCCCACGATTCCCTTGTTCCGTAGTGTGCTTTACAATTCTTTTTTTAATTCTTTCAACCCCATTCTCTCTCTTTACCCCATTAACCCGTTTTCTCCCTACATCACCCGTCTGGAGTACTCCTGCCGATTCGTTGCTGCCATCGGTGGCGGTGTGGTAGATGTCTCACCTGTTAATCCGCAGGTCGTTGCAATCGAGCCCCATGTGTACATATTATCTCCCCATCCAGAACATGGGCGTTTGTGCTTTTTACGAATAAATAGAGATAAATTACTATATATCTTCCCAATTTCTCTTGATACGAATGAAGACGAGATTATTTTAGTAATAGATAGTTCATCCTATTGTCTATTCCTCATTTTCTCTTCATCCGTTGAAACATGGGGTAAGGTTATATGAGGAATTTCAGTGAATTGAAAGCCCGAAGACTAAGAGATTAAACAGGAGGTGTTGGTGGAATAAATAAACCGAATGTTTCTCCAGAAGTCTTCGTTGGAGATCTTGGGTCCCTCTGCCTTCCCATCACTGGATGTTTCGTCCCACACGACCTCAAACTCTCTGCTGGTACTGAGATATATATTCTGTCCTGCACTCAGGTCATAATTCAGAAACCAAAGGAGATTTATCAGTCCACTCGGCTATCATGTGGAGAGACCTGCTTCAAGTTGAGCACTGAGTCCGTTGCATTTGTCATACTACTTGTGACCCCTTACCGCCTTTGATAATAGGAGGTAAACATCGATGCCGGGTTTCTCTCAAGTCTTGCAGTAGTCAGCTGTTAATTTTTCCCTTGTCACCATACTCCAAATGACGTCAAAAATTACCTCAGTTGCCAGCCGTCTTCCTTAATTACTGCTACTATGGCAAAACGCCCCCAGGTACGAGTTATAGCCGACGGCTCACGTCATAGTCTTTCAGATCGTTTTGTGTTTTTCGCGGAATCGATTCTCAGGGGAGGCGTGGACGGGTTTCGGTTTCCTTCCGGTTCCCTGAATTTTTTTATTAGGGATAGGTTGTTACTTTTGAATGGTTTGGGTTGTTACGTAACTTTTTTGAATGCGAGTCGGAAGTGTCTCGGAACTCGGGGAGTCGTTACACCCGTCCCATCCAACAATAGCTGTCAGCTCACGTGACTGCATTTAAAATAACACAATTTGATAGTATGTAAAATTTTCCGATGAGCTCGCCTCGATTAGCTTGGGCCAAAAGCTGAGGTTAGATTATGACCCCCCCAGGCGGTCCCATAAAAACCTCTCGGCGGTCGGAACCATGCCACAGTACGTGCCTTTATATGGTTATTCTGGTCAACTCCCTGAAATTGGTGCTTCGAGCAGATAATTTTGCCAATTAAGAGCTTAGGTTCCCGTAACCAATTTTCTCTCTATGTACTTTTAAGCATTTGCAAATTTTTACTGTAATTATTCATGCCTTCGGCTCATTTCGAATCATGGGATACCATCAACCGTATGCTGCCCATACGTTCTACCCCCGTGTTAGAAATAATTTCTGAATAGACGGCTGGAAAACGCTTTGCATCAGCGAAGTTTATTTAGCACCATCAAAATATTTTTGCTGCAGCCTTCATTATGAAATTACCTCTTGAGAAACTCTGAATTACTGTCCGATATATAATCTGATAAAATATGAAAAAAAATTTCATGTAGTCTGATCTAATCTGATGCATCCGAAACATTACTAAAGAATCAATTACTGCGTGTTAAAGAAGTGATGACGCCCCTAAAGACGATAATAATAATAATAATGTTTATTCATCCTAACATGTTTCATTACAAATATTTTTTTCTGTATTAAGGAAGTAATATAGCCTATAAGGCATTGAGCCTGTGTTTAGGCTAATTTCAAAATCATCAATGCGGAAAAGAACACATCAAACCATGATTAACAAAATATGAAAAATATACATACAAAATAGGTGCGTAAAAAAAGAAATATTACCACTGTGCTGGCTTAAGAACTTACAAAAATAAGGCAATCGTACTACAAATGCAATTGAAAATACAACATACTTATTATATACTAAATTTACTGACCCTTTACAATAAGGTTTCTATATCATCAAATGTCAACAACCATTTTAGAATGTCTTTGATACCTATTGAAATGGGTAGATTCTTTGACATTATTTGGCAGGAAATTATACAATTTGGGCCCCATATACAAAAAACATCTTTTATACATTGTGAGAATAGGTTTGGGTGTAGGGACCCAGAAACCTCTTCCAAAATTAAACATGATATCACTCCCTAATAAAGATGGACTGTAACCACTACGTAAATAAAAGATTTTCAGTACTTTATAGCTGTACAAGTACCTCAGTGGGAGTATTTTCAATTCATTAAACAAAGGACGGGAGTGTTCATAGCGAATTTTTTGTAGTATAAGTCTTATTATTTTTTTCTGTATGAAATAGGCTGACTTAAAAGTGCTGTAATAAGCTCCACCCCAACACGTAAGTCTATATTCCACCTTTGAGTGCACTAAGGCATAGTAAATCATTTGACGAACAGAAAGCGGACATTTGTTTCGTATAAAATAAAATTTTGTGAGACTACGCTTTAAGTAAGTACATACATTTGAAATTTCCTTATCCCATTTCAAGCGATAATCTAAGGTTACTCCCAGGTATTTAACTTATTTTGCCGTTTTAATGACAGGGCAATTACAAAGATCACTTGAACAGTCCGAGGTGTGATACAGTAAATTTACATCAAGATTATAACAGTCACATAAATCATAAAACATACATTGCGTTTTTCTTTCATTCAATTCCAAGCCATTATAGTTAAACCAGCGTCGTAGACTGGATAAGTCAAGCTGCATTACATTAACAACTCCATCCCAAGTAAAATTCACATAATTCAAAGCCACCTCATCTGCGAAAGTTGTTGCCTAACCTTTAAATTCATAGCCACATAAATCATTAATATAAATTAAGAACAAAATCGGGCCCAAAACAGAACCCTGAGGCACACCAGTGTTAATGCTGCTAAAAGCACTGTAGAAATTTTTTACCTTTACACACTGACTACGATTACTTAAGTAGCTCTGGAACCAGTCACGAGCTATGCCTCTCACGCCAGCCTTTTCTAATTTCTGTAGCAGTATTTTGTAGTCTAAAGAATCGAAGGCTTTTTTAATGTCAATAAAAATAGTTCCGACTCGTTTCTTGGCATTGACACCTTCGTAGACATCGGTCATATCGATCAATGCACATTCGGTGCTTTTACCACTTAAAAAACCAAACTGATTTGCACTAATGAATTTCACTTTATGTAGATAGCTGAGGAGTCTATTTTTTATTAACTTCTCAATTGCTTTGGAGAGTATGGATAATAGTGAAATAGGCCTGTAATTTTCAATACTGAGCCGTTCACCTTTTTTAAATATCGGAATGACTACTGCTTTTTTCAACGAATTTGGAAATTCGCCAGTCTCAAAGCTTTTATTGCAAATATGGGCTAATACAGGCGCTATAGTTGTAATTACACTTTTTAATGAGTAACAGTTTATTCCATCTATCCCTGGAGTTTTACCTAGTGGAAGGGCATTTACTATCGCAGTTGAACTGTCACTGGTTCAATAAAGAAAGAGTTCATTACATTAGTATGTGAACTAGGGTCTTCAAGTGTAAGTTTTGACGAGTATCATTAAATGATTGCGCAGAATCAAAAACACTCGTGAAATATTTATTAAACTCATTTGCCAGAATAGAGGGATCATTTACTATAACTCCATCAATCTTTAGCACCAAGTCTTGTTTAAAAGTTTTTTCTTCTCCAGTCAATTGTTTGAATAAGTTCCATTTTTCTCTTACATTTGAGTGGAATTTTTGGATCTTGTTTACGTAGTACTGATTAAGAGCCATCCTAGTTTCCTTTCGCAATTTATTCCTAAATTTAAATAAATGTTTCCTCAGTCTATCATTGTTAGGGTGGATTTTGGTCTTATTGGACAGAAATTCTTTCCTTTTCACTTTGTTAACTAGTTCCTGGGACATCCATGGTTTCAATTTAGATGTACGGGAAGTATCAGTTTTAACTGAGTACCTGGATAAGTTTATGCAAAGCTGAATTGCATCAATAAACATGGAAAATGCTTCCGAAGAGCTTTCTTCTGCTAATATGGGTGCCCCGTTTGTGTTATTAATCAAACCTTTAAATTCACTCCGGTCAATACGTAAGTTGTGACCACACTTATGTTTACTGATGTCAGAACCAAATTTTTAAGCTCTATTTTTAGCGCTGTCATTAAGTGATCCGTTATGGTCATATGCATTGCATTACTTAGGCAGGTATATTCATGTGTGTTTATAAGTCTAACATAAATATGATCAATATAGGTGGAAGATGATTTAGTTGAGCGGGTTGGTTCAACAATTAATCCTTGTAACCCATGCATGCACATTAGATGGCTATAAGAGTCCGAATCTCGATTAGAGATAAGAGTATTTATGTTCATGTCTCCAGCTACTACTAAGTTTCCTTGTACACTTTTCAAAATAGGTTCAGTTTCACTTAGAAATATTGACACCGGGAAAATTAGATATCTAAATAAACTCAAAACATTAATTTCTATAAAGCTAAATTTCATAGTTAACAATAAACAGTCAGCAGTTGTTAAATCAAAATAGCAATCTGAGCAAATTTTATCGTCTTATAAGAAGAGAAGGTAGAATGCATGGGAAGGTTGTACAGAAGTTTCTAGAGCTGATTCCTTCCTAAAAGCTGTCGAATGCGGCGGAAGATGAAATGCTGTCATTCACTTTTCTCCTCAATCTCTTCTCATACCCTCTTTGTGTGTTCTGCAGCATTAAGTCCTACTTGGATTAGCATTACAATAGGCTCGGAATATTTGTGATTAATTTAAGTTTTACCGCTATCAAAATGTATTTTAGTGGTTCTTATTTAAATACCATAATGATCCACCTCATTTCACGTTGTAATGGGTTATCATTAAATTTCACCACGTGGTACGATTGTAATTCAATTTATTGTTATCACTATGATGGTTTACAAAAACCAACTTTAGAATAGTCTTGGTTGAGAAATTTCACATGGAAGTAAGCACTACTAGTTTCTATCGTGAGTTCGATTTACGCTGATAAAAGTCTAATTAATTACAACTGACAGTATCCTCAGGGTTTTATTTAACTGTCGGTTTTCAGGATCCTGGACAACTCGTCACCCGTTTTACTCTGCGCACGTCAGGCCTACAGCTTCTATATACTTCTCTGTCATGATCCGAGAGGTCAAATCGACTGGTTGTTCCTCTGCACTGCGAATACATTCGGTGTTTCATGACGTTATTTACCCAATGACTAATCAGCTGTAAGGATGGAAATTTCAGCATTTGCTTTTCAAATTTTATCAAAGTGTTATCAAGTTATCCATGAATGATATCGCGCCCATATTCCGTCAAGTTATCATAAAAATGATGTTATTTTTCCCTCTCCTGAAAATATTCTCCGGCACGTGAATGAATACCAACATAATGATTCAATCATAAAAATTCAATTCAGATTATAAATAAGCTCTTCAAAAGGATTTTTCTTTGAATCTGTATGGATTTCAAAAATACCCGGGAATGATTGATTCATTCATATCAAGGAATAATAAAATAATTCATCGCATGTATGGCCATAAATATTTTATAAGTTTTTCTATATAAAGATTTTTTAGAGAGAGGAAGTTCTCAGAATAATCTTTTTCAGGGTAACTTTAAAAACACTCCTTTATTCAATCTCATACGAAACACTATCATATTTTTCTGCGTTGAACATTTTAAATAGTGATGAGGCCAAATTATGTAGCTAACTCACACATTCAAATGCCTGCTGGTCACTTTTATCTGATGCCTTCTACATCTCTTCATTCTGACAGTATTCGCCAAATCCTCTTGGGGACCTTGCTGAAGTGAGACTTAGACGACTAAAACTGGGGTAACCTCAGTTTGTTATTACCTGGGTGTCTTTTAAGGAATTTACGTTGAAAGGAGATATGGTATGATACCACTACCGTAAGAAAATGTAGCGTTCGTCGACACTACTATCACGGATCATGTGACTTTTCGAAACGGTAGAATTCAGCTTAACTAGAGAATATATCATGCATCAGTGACATCAAGTTAAAAAAATGAAAACAAAAAACTCCTGTGACGCCACACCTACTGCGAGACTGAGAGAAGAGTAGATAGAAACTGGTTATGCGGCGAAGTTAACCTTGTGTTTTGGAGGAGAGTATCTTATTGGTTTATTTCTTTGTGTAAAAAGATGCAATGTACGTGACGGGAAGGAGGAGTAGAAATGAGCACTGATCATTAGATAATGGTTATGAATTGCTGGAGTATGAACATAGGAAGATATACCAGGAGGTCAAGAAACTTGCATTAGACAGGGAAGGGTGGAGGGCTGAAGTCAACCAATTTTAGGATTGAACGACCAATGAATAAATAAAAAAATCCTGTAATTTAACTGATAAACATTTTTGAGAGAAATGAAAGTTAATGAACTGTTATAGAAAGCTGATGAGCGTCCAGGTTAAGAACAATAGTGAGAGAATGAGGAAAATACAGTGGAAGTTTTATGAAACTCGGTGAAGGACTAAATATTATGATGTACTGAGATAGAATGTAGAAAAATGAAAACAGGATGAGATGGGTGAAAGAGCAGCACAAATTGTGGTGAGGAAGAATAAGAAAGCATGGCAACAACAACTTAAAGCCAAAACGAAAGAGAAGGAACTAAAAATCAAACACCAGAGAGAAAAAAATGCACATGCCCTGAGAAAAGAAAAGCGGGAGAATTAGGTGAAATAATCCAACAGTCATATGAAAACAGCAAAGAGACTTTCATAGCAGCAGTTAACATATTGGGAACGGGATAAAGAAGGAAAATAAGGAATAGAAAAGATGGCCAATGCGAAATTATAACCAACGGAAAGAAAATCATGAAGTCATGGCGAAAATACCATGATGAATATTTGGACAAACCGCTAAAACAGCAACAGCAGGAAATTTGAGGAACAAGTAAAGAAAAAACGGAGTATATATCTACCTATAAAGTAAAGGAAATAATAAAAATCATGTATGTAAGTAAAGCAGAGGCAAGAAACAGGGTAGCTCTAGAGTATATAAAATTGGGTGCTGTAAAAATAATAGGTCATATTTGGGAGATATACAATTAGGCATAGATTAGCAGGGATGAGCAATCAGATTGAAAAGGCGTTGTTATATCACCAATACACGAGAAAGAATTTTTTGTAACATTTGAAAAAATTGATTTTTATGTCAGGACTTGTTGACCCAAAAAGCTAAATTATGCCGGCCGAACTTATTAATTCGTGAGAGTATTAAGTAGCAATTACATAGCAAAAATAGCTCAAAATGCATTTCGTTGACATTGATAAATATATTCTCTAAAAAAGATGTGCACACCTAATTGTACATTGTGATAGTTAATGATAAAAAAATGGTGTGTGCGTTATAGTTACGAATAGCGCACGCGACCAGACATCCAAGTAGCACTACTCGCTACTATACAGCACAAGTCGCACACACTATTTTTTTATTAGTTGATGGAGAATGCTTTTTATGTATGAGACGCGATCTCACAAACATGACTCCTAATATAACATCTCTACTGCCAACTAAAGCGTTGCTTCGTTACTTATCAAGCTGAATGTGAGAGAGTGAGAGAGATGCAATTGAGCCTGCGTTTTTTTCCATGAACGCAACGAAAGTTATCGAGTATGTTGTTAGAAATAAAACACGGAGTGCATGCATAATTTACCGTGTAGCATTCGTAAAACCCCTAGCTACATGGCATTTTCCCAGCAGGTAAGATGAACAACTGTTATCTAGACCTCAGTGCATTTTCTGCGTTATTGAGATGTAGCTAGGTCGATGCCTACGATGGGAACCCGTGCAATATCTAAGCATTATCGGCTGGTATGAAGAATCGTAATGGCATTACCCACGACAGAGACCGAAAATGTAGAATGGCTCAGCCGAGGAAGTATGAAAGGTCATCGGACGAAACGAAATGTCAACCATTATAGCATTATGTACGATTATCCTCCCACTACACGACTTTTATCGTACATTTACGCATATGGAAAAAGTTCCGTTATAGATACCATGGTAGTCTTTGGGGTCCAGTACAATTCCTAACCCTTTTTCACTTTTTCGTAGTTTATAATCGTGATGTGTGCGTGACTCAGTTCTCAGCCCGTATCTCGTTAATCTGGTTATGGGAGTCATTGTGAATAATGAGAAGAGCCCAGTACCCTGTGGAATTTTATTTGCGAATGTTATCATCCTCTGTGAACGTACCTGGGAGAGACTAGAAGTGATGCTTAAGGAATTGAGGTAGGCTTTAGAAGAGAATGGAATAAAGATCAGCTGGTTAAAAACAGAACTTATGACAACAAAGCACATAGAAAGGCTATCTGTAAAGCTTAAAAAGGAGCAATTTCCATCGACCAGAAGAGAAGGAATGGGAAAGCCAAAGATGAGATTAAAGGACGTCGCAGAATATATAAAGGAGGAAGGCTGGAGAGAAGAAGAGGCTTAAGACATGGAGAAGGATAAAACGAGGAAACGCCGACACCCCTGATATGGCCTAAGGCAGAGAGAGGGTCTTCGCGATGTAATATAAAAGGCTTTTACTCATGAACTGTTAAAATTCTTTTCCTCATTTCATATTTTATCATATATTGAAATATATGTTAAAATAACTTTCTGTTCTCCTCTGTTCGACTCATATCTTCAATCTCTGTCAAACTGTTCTGAAATATTAAAAATTTGGGTTTAGGTATTGATAATTCGCATTTGTTTTATATTCATTGACGATACCGACTCAATTGTATACTTATTGTTTCTTGCCATTAATTCTCTAAAATTCTGATTTGTACCTCGGGTTTGAAAGTATATATGAAAATATATCTGAAATCTCCCTCGAG
The DNA here is from genome assembly GCA_963169105.1 of Ceriagrion tenellum. Taxonomy (NCBI): domain Eukaryota; kingdom Metazoa; phylum Arthropoda; class Insecta; order Odonata; family Coenagrionidae; genus Ceriagrion; species Ceriagrion tenellum. The sequence goes on along the minus strand of OY720633.1, from coordinate 43,372,592 downwards.
CGCTTCAGATATTCGAGAGTCATCATCGCCTTTTTTGGCTGTTTCGGCGTTACGCCGGCTGCAAAACGTTGCCGACAATCATCATTATGTTCCTTGGCCTCTCTATTAATCGTTTCCGACGCTTCGAGACAACCGTGCATTTAGACTGACCAAACGCTCTTGCAACAGATATCCTTGCTTCCGCCGCTCGGCCTTTCGAGCTCATTGGGAAAAGAATGGTCCACGTGGCGACGTAAATACTTGCGGACAAAAGTTTTGGTACAGAGGTGGAGGAGTACGGGGTGAATTTGAAATTGACTGCCACCTTACGCCTCTGGGGGGGAGGGCCCCGAACATCCGCGACTCTCGGGCGAAGGTCCGGGACCCTTCCCCTCTTACTGCCCTGTTACCCTCCCCTCCTCCTCGCTTCCAAAAGGCTGCCGCCTCTCTGTCTGCCTTCAGTCTCCCCCGCGCGGGATAACTCAAGTCTCCAGGTGTTTGGGCGAAGGGAAAGTTTTTGAACGGTGTGTTTCTAACTTTAGCCTCCGCTTTTTATTGCCTGCCCTCTCTATATAATTGTAAATTCTGCCTGGTAATCAGTTTTATAAAGCGGAATGGTGAGGCATTAAATGATTTCCCATCAGTCTCTTCCCCTCCTTTGTTTCGGGTGGTTCCTTTCCCTGTCATTCTCGTTCCTCCTTATCTGCCTCTAGAACTTGCCATCCTCGCGGTAAGGGAGAGCGAAATTTCGTCCCGGCTGTCACCTGCGAGATGTGTTTTTTGGTCTTCGATTGGCGATACCTGCCTCGTCTTTCTTTTTCATAATCCTCATCGGTGTTCCTTCCGAATGCATGGGCCCTGTTGATAAAATCTTGATCTGTGCGAATTTTGTTCGTCTATATCTCGCGTGAACTTATCTCTGAATCATTTTTTCGCTTAATTACTCTATTAAATAACCTCAAATGCCATGAATATTCGATTGCACGTCCATAAAACTTCCTGTTTACCAAATCTTAATATTCAAAGCTAATCTTCCTACCTATCCGAGTAATGTGTGGAGTCCATAAATTCGATTAGTATAAGCAGGTTTAATGACTTCCCGGACCATTTTTATATGCTATTCAGTGGAAATAATGTTGTGCCAAAAAGATCTTAACACCGTCTCGCCAATGGATTCATTCGTATTTATAAGATTACCCCCTTCCACTCTGGAAAAAGCGTAGATGATTCTGAATTACAACAAAACGCGGAATCCGTCGTAACTATAGATTCAGATGTTTGTTTTATTACGTAATCGTTACAATCTTCCCTTAAAACGTACCAAAATGTTCGGCTAACTCTGTTATTAACTTACTAGAGTCATGCCGTCTATCTTTCTAACGATTTCCTTTCGTACACCGAGTTATATTTGATCCAAAAATAATTTTCACTTTTTACAACCTGCAGCCTATATTATTATTTATCATGATTACATCTCACTTATAAGATTCTTTGTTTAACAAATCGAATATTCCAATACATTTCCAATGTTATAAATACTATTTTATGAAACGCGCTAGATTTAATTAAAAACAAATATGCTTCTCTTTCGTAGCACTTAAATTTTGGCCTCTTGTCATTATCATACGGCAGATTTACTCGGCCTATTGTAATTGATCAAATTGCTGTAATTGACTGAGAGGCACTTCACAAGATGTTGTTATGTTAAATTTCCATTCCTAGGAAATACAAAACGAAGGAGACATGATCAAATCCATGACAGCTGAATCTCTACTCTTTTGGTGTTTCCTCTGATTAAACTAATCCGATTAATTCTGGCTGACGTCCTCATTTCTCGCACCTTATTCGGTGTATCATTCGCGGAAATCGCACCCTAATCACATCCGTTTCTTTACGCCCATTCACGCCGATTCCCGTCCAGATACTATGATCGAGAGCAAATTTGCCCACTTACAAGGCACTAACCCCCAAGAGAGGTATTTCTTTTCTTCCACAGGAGGTCGTTATCAGTGCAGTAATCATTTGGGGTGTCTTCGAGGATTAGACCGGCACACCCATCTCCTGAGACACCACCTTCTTGCCTGTCTCCCTCTCCCGCTCTCTCCTGCGTTTCTTCCGCCTCTTGCCTCTTCACCTCCCACCCACTCGTCTGCCTATTTCTCCTCCCCGCCCTCCCTCCCCCCGAACTCTTTCACCCTGACTTCCCCCCTCCGCATCCACTCAGCTCTTTGTCTCTTCTTATCTCTCAATGTCAGTTTCCTTTCATACCACTCTCCATCTGATCCTCCGCTCCATCAATCCTCAACCTCCCCTTCTTATCCTTCCCGCTATCCTCCTCCCCTCCCATCACCTCATTCGCACATAACTGCCGCTACGAGGCGAACACCACTTGCTGCCTCCACGCAGCATTGTCGCCGTTCGTCTCGCATCCCGATATATATATATATATATATATATATATATATATATATATATATATAGTGTGTGTGTGTGTTCCTCTCTCTTTTCCCTCAACCCCACTCCATTCGAGCCCACCCTTTGGGCGCTCCACCCTCCCAGCCACCATCCCCGCTCCCCTCCTCCCTAACCCCCGTTTTCCCTCCAACGCCCATTGTCCTGCGATTTAGATTACTCAATAAATCTTCATGTTTTACTTTTCTCCGGAGCGTTTGTTTTCGTCTTCAGCTTTCCTGCCTTCCCCCTCCCCACCCAAGCCTTTATTGTTTCTTTCTATTAATCTCCACTCGTAATTTATTGTCCTTTTTACCGGCTCCAGGATTTCTGGTCTCTTACAAGTTCTTGCCTTTGCCCCTTGACAAGTTTTTGGAAATGCGAATTTCTCGTAATATATAGCCATGTTGGTTGGTATGTGTCGCTCGCCGAATCAGAACGGAAAATATCCCTTTCACATTCATTCCAGATTTGCTCTCGAGAAAGATATTTCCTCGGGCGACTTCGTCCGCAGTATATGGAGCTCGGGTGAGGTCTTTCCGGTATGGCGCTCAACAACGCCATGTTTTACGTTTAAGTTAAATCCGAACAAATGTGAGTCGTGCTAGATCCATTAAAATCCCACGGCATGAATGCTTTTGGGAGTCCCTGACTCGCTCTGTCATTATCCTATTTCCCGTCTTTAGTGAGCAAGAAGTAAATGTTCAAGTGATATGGGGCGGCACTGGAGCTGCAGTGATGCCCTCTTTAGTTCAACGGAATGTGTTATGTTCGAAAATATTTCAAAATGCTCTCCCTTCTTGAAAACACACAGGCGCCGACATATTTCCTCTCCATATCCTGGCTGCTTGTATTGATCGATCCTGAGATGGGGGCGTATATTTTGCTTGACAGATGGATGAGAAAGTATTTATAATGGTAGGGAAAAGGCAACACTTGAGTAGGCTGATCAGTTCTTTGAGTGCAGGTAATGGATGAGGCGTTATCTAGAAAAGAAAGTTTTTGCACTATCAATATAAGGATACTGAGAACGGGGCCATGGTAGAGTACTCCTTCGAAATTTAAACTACCGAGGAATATGCCTTTGGAGCTGTTTTGGTTGAAGCTAATTTACTGTGCACAAGAAAACATCTTTAAATAAATATTATGATCACAATTGAAATGCTTTTTTTATTTCCAAAATATTTGGTCATATGCGAGTTGAAGTGTAGTAATTTTGACTTGACGTGAATGATTAACTTTTAAGTCTTACTATTACCATTCTCTTTTCCCTGTAACTATGTTTTCACTTTTTTTTTCAAGCATATATTGAGACCCCTTCTTTCGTCAAAATTCTCGTCAGCTTTCTAAGAATAACTCTGCTCCTCTAATATCGAATGTCAATTACCGCTTTTTAGCGGCCATCTTAATATCACTCAGCCGTTCCTTTTCTATACCTTTCAAGATGTTAATTTACTGAGAAAAACTATTTCCAAGGTCTCATTGATAATATAATTAATTTAGGTTTTTAAAACAAGGGATTAGGCTTTGCCTATTCCCTTTTTGCCTATGGGGGGAAGGATCGATTCTATTGAATACCTCTTGAATACTTGGTGCTATTTTTCCCTGATGCAGATTGTCGTTGATCATTATCTGTCTCCCTTACCAATTGCGTTGCATTTTTCTACCAACCACAAGTATCAGGACGGTATGAAAGCACTGGGAAGGCAGTATTCTTGTAAGTAAAAAAAAATTTAGAACCATGAAATTGCGATGGAAAGGTTAACTCCATTTCTAATTTTAGACTTATCTCCGATATAAGAGTGAAAATTCGTTTCTATTCAGCATCCCAACATCTATTTTTTTATTCCTATTGCTGTAGAGATCATTTCACAACTGATGAATGTCCTTGTTCTGTATTTCCTCATCAATGTGCTGCTATAAATGAGGTTCACTTTTGGTGTGGATAACCTTTCCCGAAGTCCTCAATGGTGAGATGACGTTAGCCATTCTTTTCTTATCTGCGAGGTTGTTCTAGAGGGCTGCCAATTATGATAACAAGCAGCTTTACGCATGGCGAGTTAATTAAGTAAAGCAAATGGCGGCGGAAAGCGCGAAATAAATAAAACTCTTTGTAGGTTGGGTAGGTAGACCGGGCTGAGTCCAGATGGCAGAGCACATCTGCTCCGCTAAAAAAAACGATTGCATCCGGCCTTGAAATAATGCGCCCAAATAACATTTCATATTTACTCACAGTGTTCATTAACTAGCCAGTCGTTGTTACTATAGTTAATTTGGCATTGGGAACGAGGTTTTTTGGGTCATTCAATTTTTTTCTCCTCCTTTGAACCAACTCGAAGTATGCTTTCATTAGTTACATCATCAAACTCCTTAATAATTCCACCTCGGTATATTACAACCGTGCCAAATACGTGACATAGTTATTTATTCATGAATATTTGCATGCATAATCCAAACCTTAGATGACTTTCCTAATGCTCCATTTTCGTCAAGTCGATTTCCTTTTGCCTGCGTACACATTTACGGCGACAGGCTGGCCTTTCAGGCTTTTAAATTGTATGTTCGTCGCGAGTTAGTCGAGAAGTTCAATTGGAACCAGGACATTGAATGTTCTTTATGTATAATTCCTCAAGTAATTTATTGAGTAGACAGGTGACTGTGAGTTCGTGTTTTTGATATTTTTAGCATTTAGCAATAGTACATGTACTGTACATTCAATGATATTTCATATTAGTGCATAGTTTACATGCGTTGCTACGCTTCACGTTGCGATAAAGATGCCGAAGTAATCATTTTCAATACTTCCTTTTTCACTTATATCGCTGTTATCAATCTTGTATTTTATGAAAATTTCCTCTTGAACGTCATTTAGGTTTGATGCATTAAGCTATTATGTTATATAGATGCAGATGAAGGGTCTATCTTCTATGCAAGGCTATTACGTAAATCCTTAATGGGTACATTAATGATTTACATAATTTTCTGATTAACTTGTAGGTTAAAATGAGAACCAGTATTGCTCTTCCCCCTTTACTTTCGTATCTTTTTTTCCCGAAACTAAGTCCACATCTCTTAAATAAAGCAATTATTTGGGTTTTCAGTGATCACCGAAGCCTAAATTTGCCAGTGCTTGACATTTCAAGTCTAGTTGCGCATACTATTGCGGAAATTGCCCATCTTTGACAGAAGTACTTTGAATGTGGTGCATTGTTTCGTATATTAACTATTTCACCCATGCTTATATTATTTCATATTTAACGTGTATAAGGAGTGGTCTGTCCCTCTGAGGTGCATTACACCATCTGTGGGTAAATTATTAAACCTCTGTCCCACTATAATAAATGTTTTAGTTCTTTTATTGGCTTCGCTGAAATCCGCAGAAACTAATTTCTTCTCCGGTTTTTAATGATTTCTTTCACATGTAAATGGCACTGATGACCCCAATGGCGTATTAATTGTGTGTCAAAAATGAACGTGCATATCCCTGCGATCTTAATTTTATTTGAGAATTTCATTTGAAACATCAGTTTGTTCATGACAATTATTAATTTCCACTTTAATTTTTTAATATTATTTTCCTTTGAAATTTGAAATCAAAGCTTCAAAACACTAACTATTGAAATCATCTGGAACATAAAATGGGTACTGTAGAGGGATTTCTTGACTCCTGTCATACGTTTTGATACCATTTCTTGAAAGGGAATTGTGCCTGCTGTTCATAGTAAGCTGAATTACTATATAGACTCTGTTAAAGATGTAATGTCCGATTATTCTACCTTTTTGAACTTAACTAAAATTAGGGTTTGATTTTCAATCGGTATCCATCCGGTGACAGGTCATGGACAAAGGTCATGGACGAAGGTGAACAGGACAAGCTGAATGAATTAATTTTGAGTAGATTATAATTGTATAATTATAAGATAATCAATGATTGACATTTCCCATTTCCTCATTCTTTTTCGGATGCTTTAGGCAATAAAATTCGTCCCATCCCTATTCTTTATCTTCCTTACTTTCCTGAAAGTGCACTTCCCCAGTCCCCCGTGAAACCATTCCTTCATCTTCGTTTCCTCTCGGCCCAAAACCCCCAAATGCTCCATTCTGGCTCTCTCGCCTTGCTTTGGTCCTAAGTCCGCAGTATTTTATTTCTACTTTTAACGCCCCATCCCACTCATGTATTGGTCCCATTGCCGTCTCTTGCATCGACATCCTTTTTCTTCATTCGCACTCATTTGTGAATCCGCTTTCTGATTCGTAAAAGTGATAGCGTGCTACATTTTTCTGGCGATAAAAATTGAAACCGTAGGGAATCTGATATCCGTATCATCCAATTTAGTGGCATATGCAATGGATTCTACAAACCTTTACCCGACCCCCCATAAACTTGAATATATTTTTTCGAGTGCGTTTCCGAGGTGAAGGTAATAAGTGCCGGAATTTATATTTTAAGAGCTGCTTAAGTAACGATTGATTCCAACTGTAAGTGGAGATACCACTTACATGTGCATGCTCTCTGTTTTCGCAGGTTCTTTGAGGAAATTATCAGTTTATACCTTTTGTTGCTCTGATTTTTCGTACTGCACAAGCGTAGGAGCAAGTGAGTCAAATGTGTACGATCAAGATGTTACTGAAGATCGGACGCTCGAGTAGAATCCTTAAAAGAGTTCTAGGGATTGGTTTAGTGTGGTGGCTAGAGTACTATCTTTCTAACCCAAAGATCCAGTTTCAAATCCGGACTGATGGGAAGTCTTTTCCTTAGAACTTCAATCCCTGGTTGGGTGCTTTGAGGAGAGCACTAGTCGTGAGGAACTCCGTCCGTCTGATAGGGAGTTGAACTATGAAACCCTTGGTGCCCTATGTTCAGAGTAGACTAATACCGACACCGGGTTTCTCTCATCACGTCCTATATTTCCAAATAATACTTTACTTACTTATCTTTTCTACTATGCTTCATGGTGTATGAGCTCTCAGGTGTCGGTCGCCTACCTCACCCAGGTAACCACAGAGTAATGGCTCTAGTGAGTGCTCTGGGATGGGTTGCTATGCTGGATTTAGTTCTTGTTTCCCACTTTGAAGACTCGGGTTAAATGCTCCATATTTTATGTTTAATACCACCTGAAGAGGAATCCGAGAATCTAATGCTGTCCTTCAGATGAGCCTCGTAAACTGGCGACCCCTTGTCGCCATTTTTTAATGGGAGTCCAATGACGACGCCAATTTCTCTGCTTTAGTCAAATGATCCTATCTCTACCGACATCATCAGTCCTTCGTGACCTAAGTGACCTTAGTTGTCGCAACCTCCCCTGATTTAGGCTACCACTACCGAGTGCTGATGCTGAGAGGTGATCGTTTAAAACTTTCTACATCTATTCTCACTCAGATCCTCCAAACTCATATCTGCAGTAGAAGCCGATTATATTTCTCCCGTTACCTCTCCATTCCCTTGTCTAGGATTTGAATCCTTCTGTTTTAACGTGGAGCTGGCGGAACGAAAGGGGATTCAAAGCCTAAAAATGCTAGGCTGTAAGGAGAGTACAAAATTCATGTTTACCGAGGAAAACACGAGCGGATGTGAGCTCCCATCGCTAGCGTTCCGGTGAGCATGCATGAGAAGCAGCTCAGACCACCGGTGCCGCCGGCGCGCCGGAGTCGATCTCTCTCGAAGTTATTTCGTTTATCAAAACTCAATCTGCCGGTAAAATCCTCCTTTAGCGCTTCTGAGCTCACTCTCCCGTTTGCGACCGCCCTTGCACCTCTCCTCCTCTCTCTCACAACCGATCCAAAGCCTCCCCTCATTTCCCTCTTCATCAACCGTTCGACCTCTCTAATCCTTCCGTCCCAACGCCCTTAATCCCCGCCCGAAAAACCCTCCCCCACCCTCGTGCCCCGCTCTGCCCCCAAAACCACCAGGTCTTTCTCTTTCACTTCGTTCACTTTGCCTATTCCCCTCCCTCGACGCCTTCCGCTGCTCACTTTTCCTTTACCTTGACTCTCGGTCCACTCCACCATGCACGAACCAATGTAAACAATTGACGAGTGTATGTATATGCCTATATGCTGTCGCACATGGCAAGAAGTGCGACTGCATATTGGTCTTGTATATCGGCAAGAAATTCTTCGGTTAGCTTTGTAATTCAATGCTGCTCTCTTGATGATCCATAAATAAAGAGGGAAAGGAAAGCAGATAATTTTAAATTACCTTAGAACTCCCGTAAGCTTGTGACGTTCTGTGATTGTGGGAATGATTTTAAACGTAATGACCCTTCTCTCTCCGTATTCTTCAACATTATAGTTTACCCTTCTATCAGTTTAGTTGACTCATTTCGTTGTCATAATTTATATTTGTTGATTTTTCCCGCTAGTCATGGTAAGTTAGCAGTAATAGTCTCCACTTTTTCCTTCGATTTTTGCAGAGCTCTCCTTCGCTCCCGCTACTCTGATTCTCCCTTCTTGTAACCATATCGCAAGTGATTCTCCGAGCCCCTCTCATTACTCTTTCGCCCTCTGAGCGAAATCCAAAGCTTAGGATCCACTCCATTGCATATGCTTATCCATCCTTTGCTCTCTCCAGTGAAGTGGCCTACATCTCTTCCACTCGATTGCCCGGAACCGTGGCAATTCATAACGATGCCTTCCCACCATAACGTGTGCCGGCGGCTGTTGCATACAGTATATTTGCTTTTCGTTCCAATGGACTTTGAATTGAAACAATATAATTTAAAAGTAGGCAGTATTTATTCGATATGTTGCATCACCTTATGTTCATCCTGGTAATGCTTAGAATATGTCTATACTAATATTATTGGATATAGTCGATGGAATATGACTAGTTAGAATAGCTTATTTATCACAGCTTCCGTCGAGCTCTTCATTATCTCCGTTTCAGTGGTCAGAAGATGGGGAATTTCTTACGAGCTAAATATGACATGAATAAAAGTAATATGATCAAGTATTTTCAACAAAATTAGGGTTCTAGCTTTACCTAGGAGGAACTAACTAATGTAGAATTGTCCTAAAATCAGTTCATATACCAAATGTTGTTCTCACAAACCCTGCACAACTTCACTTTTGTTGGTACATGATACATTAATTATTTCATTTCTGGCTGTTCGTGAATGATTTAAAATTCTCACCCACATCTTCAGAGTGAAGTGAGTACGTTGCATGCTATAATAGATCATTGGCACAATTTATATTTCATCAAGGCAAACGCCGTAGATGAAGGTTGAGGTGTCACATTACTGAAATGTATGAATTTATTCTCATTATCGCCGAGAACATGTTTTATGTTAAACAATTAGTTGTTTCATTTAACATTTGAATAGAATTTGTTTATGGTAATCAAAGTGTAATACATTGACAGTGTGTATGGTGTAGCTTATGCTCTTTCTTCGTCTGTTTCATTGAATGTTGAACCTGTAAACTTATGCACTTATTCTACTCAGTTTACCCAATCTTTTCATTTATGAATTCAATAGAATTTGTATATGGTAATGAACATATAACGCTTTGACAATGTGTGTAAGGTAACTTTGCTCTTTCTTCGTCCGTTTTATTGGACGTTGTGTCTGTAAAGATATGCTCTTATTCTACTCAGTTCACCCAATCGTTTTTAATGTAAACAGTTTCCATCACGAATCCGGAATATGTCTGTTTCCTTCCCAAGCTAGTGTTCTGATGATCCTGTGCACGCATTGGACTCAGAAATCACTCTCTCATTCCGAGACCACCTCTCACTCTTCCCTCCAGCCCCACCTCGTCCTCCCTCATTACAACTTTTGCTAAACCCCTTCCACCCGCTCATCCCAATGGACAGCCTCCGTATCCCAGAACACTCCTTTCAACCTCATTCCCTCAATCTATGACTATATCCCTCACCCCTTTCCCAGTCTGCCTCACCCTTTTTCTCCGGCCCATTCTATTCAGTGATTATCAAAAACCCTTACCTCTCTCCCCCACTTTCATAATCTCTTTACATGCATCGCCCTTCTCCCCACACCCTTACTCATGTATTCCCTCCATCCTTTATCTACCTAATGCCCCTTTTCCTCTCTATTGTACTCCTTACAGTAGTACGAGAACCTCCCTCTTCTTGCCCCTTTTTATAACTTCCCTCCTCATGTATCACGCTTTGGATTTTTCACTCTCCTCTCGCTCCTACTTTTCAAGTATTTCTTCTTATTGGATCTTCAATGCTCATTTTCAAGTTTTTTGATGCATGTAATGTCGCGATTGAGGATCCTCATTTGTGCATATCAGCGATTTCTCTTGTGAAAATGTCCTCATCGTATATTACTTTTTTGAAAATTGTTTCATATTTCAAGATTATCACAATTTTTTTACCTTAATTTTAGTTATTCAATAAATATTCCTAATTCTTAGGTGGCTCATCATTTCTATGGTCATACATTTTTTCATAGCGTGTCTACCTTATTGACTTTAGTCATGACTTTTTTGTGACATGACATGGAGTGAGAAAAGTAATTGGTACAGATTGCAGCTTTGTGATATCTTATACTGGTGATGGTAAAAGTCAGGTACGGCTACAATTCTACTCATTTGCTAGGCTATTACCCGATTCGTTATTTTGTAATTCCAATCTAACCTCCTCTCTGCCATTATCTTGAAGAGGTTTTGCATACTTGATTCATTTTGCACTGAGCTATTCCTCTATTTTTGTAATGCATATGATTGACATTCATGTTACATTTCTTATCATGGAACTACATGTAATTCGTTTCATTAAAATAGTAATAACCATTATGTCGCTGCGCCTGATTTTCAATCGCTTTCTGCTATTGCTGCAATCACTGCCTCATTTTAATTTTCGAACCCATCATTTATGCGGTTATTTAAAATGTATATTGCCGCTCATTTTGTCAAAATAATCACTTTGAAGACAGTTTTTTACACTTCGTTTCGTACAAATTGATCCGTGTATCAGAAGCATTCAGCTCAAATGGTTCGTTCTCTCCGATGAGGTGTAGAGCACTCTCTAGGGGTGTGACTATGCCGCCCGTCCCCTGACGATACAAAAAGCTGTGCTTTGATACGAAAATATACGAAAATGTCTTACTTTGTTTAAATGTTCTTACAGTTTTTTACACTTCGTTTCGTACAAATTGATCCGTGTATCAGAAGCATTCAGCTCAAATGGTTCGTTCTCTCCGATATGGTGTAGAGCACTCTCTAGGAGTGTGACTATGCCGCCTGTCGCCTGACGATACAGAAAGCTGTACTTTGATACGAAAATGATACTTACCACTACTCAATGCATATCGATTCCGTCTAGTCTGTGACATTTAATACATTTACCACATGAACCCTAAATTCTTCAAATTGCTTTTGGTTTCCCACTCGGACGTCAGTCTCTCTCCCCGCACCCTCTTCTCCCTGGGACCCGTAATGGAAATTCTATTTCCTGCCCTAAAAGAATCACTTCCGGACGACGCCTTCCGACCAGTCTTCCAGATATCACAAATATCCTACTCCTAGTTTATTCCTGGTTTTTTACACCTCCCCCTTACCATTTGGCCCTTCATCTCGTTATCTCCTTTAATGGTCCCATCTTCGGCTCCGTCGCTCTCCCCAACTAATTATCGCCCCCGTATCGACACCCCGTAGCGTCTCCACTTCTGTATCCCCCCCGCAACTCTTGACCTCCACCCTTCCCGCACAAATATCGAGGCCGCTACAAAGCGGCCCCGGGACTTTGATTACATACCTCGTTCATTTCCCTCCTTCCACGCCCCGCCTTCCCTACGGATTCCCTCTCCACCTCCGCTTCCGTGTCCATTTCCCTGCACTTATCACCTTCTCCACGGGGGGTTTATGCTTGCTTTCGAGGGTGGGGAGAAATGGGAGACACGGCATGTGATCAATCCCGGCCGTTTGGTATCATGTGAGAGATGCAGAAAGAACGCGAGGGGAATATTCCTGTGCCCTGAGATGGACGCCGGACCCGCCCGCGCCTCTTCGCTTCTAGACACTCACGACGAGAAATGCGAATGTGTTAGTCTCCTTATATCGTCGGAAATGAGCGCGCTGAAATGTAGCATCAATTAGAGGCTCGGGCGGAGCGTCATATCCGCAGAGATGATTTTTCATTTCCTGGACGACCCATGCACGAAACATTTTCCATGGTGCCTCTTCAAACACCTCTAAATATACGTTTCTAATTATGCAAAAATGAAGTCTGATGCTGACTGCTTTCCTTAATTTTTAAGCTATTCGATTTTTGGGCGTTCTTCCGTTTTTAAACTGAATTCTTCTTCATTGTCTTTCTCATTAAGCCTATTAACCTCTAATGAATTGCCTCCTGTGCAAACTATTTGTTTCCATTTAAGGAAGTTTGTTGTACGCGTGTAAGTTTTATATTTAAAGGTAAAAACGTTTGGCGTCGCTCCTGTCCCATTACATCAGAACCGATGCCAAAGCATTGGTAAATTTATACTTTGAAAAAAAAAAGTTTCCACTCGTATAAGAGTTTTTAGGGGGAAAATGTCATTTCCTCGGAGAGTAATGAAAATATTGGTGGAAATCGTTTTGCTATAGAGTAAAAGCTAAGTGAACATTGAATTTTACCTTTGTATTTTGTTGTTTGGACTTGAAAATTATTTTTAAACTGTCAGTTTAACTTCACTTCACGCTAGTTCTTGGAAAAAAATCAATATTGCATCAACTATTTCCCCTCAGACAGAAGGTGAAAAATGATACATGTAATTTTCGTTTGTGTAATGCCTTACACTAGGATGTGTGTTCTCTTATCGTTTTTCGTCAGTCATTAAAATGATTGGTTCAACAAAAAGAATAATGGCAATAGTTTTCTCAACTTGAAAAAGCTCTAACATGAAAACTTCACGCATCTTAATGTTGAGAGCACGCTCAACGCCTTCTAGTTCCCATCACGATTATTCTTCTATTCGAATCCATTTCCTTTTCACTTTATCGTCGCTCCCTCCTCCCACTCTTTTCCGCCTCTCTCTCTCTCTCCTTTCCTCTCCTTTTTCGTCATCATTTTCCCCCTCCCCGCCTCCTCCTTCCAGCCACCTCCGACTCCTCCGACATTCCCCCCTCACGAGCAGAGTGGACCCGCTCCTCGTCGTCTAGACTGGCTAATGAATATACGGAAATAAATCGTCTGGGGCCAGCCTCACTCTGGCTCGGAAGGGGAGGCCGTCCGTGCCGAGAGGGGCACGTGAGGGGAGCGAGGGGAGAGGAGGGGGAGTCTGGGGAGTTTTGGGGGTCGGGGAGGGGGTTTAGGGAAGGCCGGGGAAGTCGGGGGCGGGTAGGGAAGAGGAGGGAACGTGCATGAGGAGGGTGTATAGGAAGGAGAGCGTTAGATAGCGGGTGTGGGAGGGGGAATGGAAAGAAGAGAGGAAGGGAATAGTGTCATCGATCCCCAACTGAGATGGGAAGAAGGGAGAAGGATAGGGGAAAAGACAAATGAAAGAGAATAAAATGGAGGAATAGGAAGATTCGTGTGCGGGAGTGGGATCGTGGTTTGGGATGATCCAAGTTCACATGTGTGTCAATGTGCGGATAGGTAAAAAGGGATCAGAGGATGGGAAAAGTGATTGATTATTTTCGCTCAAGCAGCATCCTTTTTTCATACCGTTCAGTGTTGTTGTCAGCTCATAGAGAATTGATACGGAAGGAGAGGAGTTGGAGAGAACTGGTGCAAATGGGATGGCAGTAAGAGCCGGGGATTTGATTTAGTACTACGGTCTCACGAGGTGGAAACTCTTTCCAGCCAATGGCCGGAAATCAACGAAGAGAGATAATCCTCGGAAGAGGAGGAAAGAGTGGGAGTGGGAGAGTGTGAGAAGTAGGAGGACCGAGCTGTGATGTGTAACTCTTCTTGAATTATATATCGTATGGGTCAAGAATTTAATACTCTGATGAAAGAATAAGGGGAATAAGAAAGATCTGAGGCTTTGGAGTACCTCCATATAGTTATAACGTTGCTTTAGATTTGCGTGTCCTCGTCCACCAAAACTTCCGAAAACCGCCCGCCAACAATTTTTGGTGAGTGTTAAAATGGTACTTCCTCAAAACTGGGAGTTAAACGGAATAACGGTTTTGGACGTTAATTTTTAAGGATTAAAACAATTGCTTTAAAATTGTGCGTTTATCCTGCAGAAATTTTTCTTATGATATTGACCTAGTTGTGTTTTTTTCCAGTGGAACCTCGTTAACTTTAAATATGATACGGCTGGTTTCATGTTAATGTTAAGTTTTAGCTCATCGTGTTTTGGAAAATATTCTATATACTTTCGACAAGACTCCAGAGGTTATTACTTATTATTTTGATTTGATACTTCGATGATACTCCGTAAATTTAAGTTAATCTACGACTGTATGAATATTCGCCTCTCATTGCGTTGGTATAAGTAATCAGCCTTATTTTATCCTAAAATATTCGTGAGTCATGATAAATAGAAAATATAGAACAGTCGTATTGCATATTTATCCATACCCGGAAATAATTTTAGACAGGAGAATAAGTCATATGTAGGGTGATTACACTGTTCAGAGTGAATAGTTAAAATGGAAGGGGTATGAGCGGAGATTATTTTGCTAACATAACCCTTATGTTTATTAAGGTAACTTCAACGCAGACTCTTTCAGTTGTTTTGTATGGTAAACGAGTAATATTGTTTTTAGCATTTATTTGATTCTCGTTCGAGCGAATACCTTTTGAAGACTTCCTGTCGACGAGTTTAAGCTGCAATAGTACCTCATCAAAACCACTCTATTTTCCTCCCTTTATGAGAGGAATCTCTGTAGCAATTATTCATCTTTTTCTCCTATGCATGCATGAAATAAATTACTTTCTGATATGGTTGGAAAGACTGCTTCGCTGCAGAAATCTAGGTTTCACAAAACCTTGTTTAACAATAGATTGTAACCAGAGAATTTTTTCAGTTCTATGTAACTCATCTTACATTTTGAAATCATTGGTGACTCTCGTTTGTCAAATGGTTGACGAATAGACTCTCGTTTAAAGTGTTAAAAGTCCCATATATTTTACACTATGTCGTCTCTGCTTCTATTCTTAGGTACATGAAAAATATCCCCTCCTAACAGATACACATACGGAAGCGCCAGAAGTGCCTGATAACGTATAGGGATCTGGGGAGATACTTTCCAGCAACGTATTATAAAGGTTTCACCAGCACCTTGACTCACTCCCTCGATAATGGCCACAACAGCTTACCAAAGCTGATATTATCGTATGAACTCACTTCCATTAGTCTAGTGCCTATAAGGTTTTTGCGGGAAACAGGCTCTTCGACCGAATGCACAGCTTAGTGACCTCTTTAGATCAACGGTAAATTTGCTATTGAAAGCTTTATTCTACCTAGCTCTCGGTCACTACCATAAGTGCTTAGAAATAATCAATGTTGCTTTAAGCATTTCATGATATTTCTAGTCAGATTTGTTAAAGCTCAGAAAACGGTAGCAGTGAATAAATTTATGTTTACTGCTGTGAATCGGAGGCATTTTTAGGCAAGTACTCTAGTTCTCATTATATTGAATACTTTCTTTCGATATATTTTCCGTGGGGTTGGTTTTAGTGTGAATGTATATATCAATAGGCTTTCTCAGTGTATCGGCATGGCTTTTTGTAAAGTTTTTCCATGCACTGATGACACTGATAATAACAGAGATAAATGGGAGTGAAACAAAATATTCCATATTGAGGATGGAGTTAAAATAATGGAGTTGAAATAAGATGCTATTTAGAGAATTTAAAAACTGAATAAAAATCGGAAAAAATTCGCTGATTTACTAAAATCATTTAGTTCAATTGAAAGGACCACATATTTCTCAAAATTTGTAGGAGAGAATCGCCTTGCCGTCTGCCGGATGTCGATTCGCCCGGCCTTATACAATGTTGAAAATTGATAGCCAAGAGCAAAAATTGTACCTACTGAAAATTTGTGATGCTGAATTTGCGAAATGTGAATAAATACTGAAATACTGGTGTTAATGTTTACAAAGAGCATCACTTTTTTGAAAAAAAAATATGTGGTAATGAAGAGAAAGAAAAGTTTACTGTTACTGGTAGTCACATCAGTGGTGGAAAAAGTGGTATTGAGTAAGTTGAGCGTGCTTTCTTTCGAAAACCTCAGCTGAAATTGGGAAGTAAATTTAATTTTTTATACAGGTATATTTTATTGAAAACTTTTGTGCGGAACCCAAGTCCATATTTGGTTGCCATTTGGATATTTTCTCTCTCTCCAAGTACATTCTTACTTCGGACATCCTTGGTTATTGCTGTTCGATGAGGTGAATGCTATACCTCTTTAATCGATTTAATCCATAGATATAGAATTCCTGAATGATATTCCGAACGCTGATTTTAGAATAAGCTTGAGATTTCACCAGCAAGGAGGTCTCCACCAGTATCTCCCCAATTAGCTTTAATGTGCTATTCCTCATTCTCTTTCAGCTCAAGTTTTAATTTCTCTCCGAAAATCTGGAGAACGGCTACGATTCCACAAATTGCACGCGCCATGAAGATGACTCCAATCAAGGGCGCTCCCTCTCGTTTATTAGGCACGACCGGGGGACGAGAGGAGGAAAAGGTTTGGGAGGAGGAGGAGAAAATCGCAAGTCACATATAAACAAACTGGGGGAAACTTCCCGGAAGAGAAGTGAGCATGATTTGAGAGAAGATCGTGAGCATTATTCAAGTTACGGAGTTCACCATTGGAGGAGGCTCTGTCGTGCGTTCTCCCGTCGGCTTGGAAAAAAATAATGGAGCCATTGTACTGGTCATCTTCGGTAGTCGGAGATTGAAAGCAACAGGAGGTGGATGGGAAGGGAATGTGCGGGGAGCGATGTGGGGTGTAAGAGGGGGGGGGGGGGGGTGAGAGAGAGATTCTGGGTGAAGAGAGCGCAGATTAGGAGGCCAGCGGAAAAAAAGCGGAGCGAGCGAATGAGGCGAGACAAAGACCGTGGAAGGAGTGGATGAGCTATCCCGGCGTAAAACAACGAGCGCTATTGCTACCGAGTGAGAGAGAGAGAGGCAGTGATAATAAAAGGCCGCCACTCCACTCCTTTCCCCCTTTTTTATCGGTACGGTATCTCCCGTTTCTGTAATTTGCCAACGTTTCCTGTCTTGTTCCCTTCCCCTTTCCCTGCTTCCTCTTCACCCCCCTGCTCGCCCCCGGAGACGTCTCTTAAGGACGGGGAGAGAGTCGAGAAGGTTGGGTTCCCCCTCTCCCTCCCTAACGACGGAAGAACTTCCAACGATGTCACTCCTCACACCATCTTAGTCCTCCCTACAGGATCTCGCTCTTTCCCTTGCAACCTCTCCCGTCCCTCCACCAACCGCCTTGTTTCGCCCTCCTACTCCTTTTTTCCTCGCTGGAAAAAGTTTCCAATCCGGGAAGGACGTGATGCGAAAATCAGCAGGGTTTTTTTGCTGCTTCCTCTTCTTCTTCCTGACTCCCCTCCCCGCAGACCGTGGTCGTAATGTTTTCTTACTTTTTTTTTCTCCCGTACCTCTCGCTGCTCTCCACCTCCTCTTAAGTCTTCCCAAGCGGGGGCTTTTCTTCGCTGCCCCGCGCATGTTCACGAAAATTGCGAGGCTCGCCGTTTCACCTCCTTCCCCTCACCTCTCCAAATCTCCCAAATGGGAGATTCCACAGAGCCGCCTACCTTCCTCTTTTTTTCCCCGTCTTCGTCTGTCCTCCATCCGCTTTATTCCTCTGGTTGGTTGGTTGGTTATTTGGGGAGGCGATAGACAACTGAAGTCATTTGCGCCATTTAGGATAGATAAGATGGATTGTAAGGGAAAGATTATTTGAGGAATGATGGTGCGCTGAGAGATCCGGGGTAGGTATACCCCACTTCTAACAAAAGACGCCCAGAAGTCCACAAATTAATAATTCTTCCGACGAATGAAGTACTTGAAGTACTCTCAACATGGCACTCCAGTAAGAATCTGGTTCACACTGACAAACATACGCCGCTGCTGGGATTCAATCCTACGCCTTTAAAATGGATTGGATCGGATCACCCGGAGGATCGGACTATACTATAATTATAGCTTCCCATCCCGGGGACTTTGGTTCGAATCCACTTGCAAACCGAGATTTTATGTGGAATCTCCCACTTGGGGAGTACTTCAAATGTAAGTGGTCAGGTCGCATGACAGGACGCTAAACTCCTCTTGATGCCTAACGCTTAGAGAGGGCTAATGCCGACGCAATGTGTCTTCCCACCCTTGCTTCATTCCCTATATATTTCTTCCAATGCCAACCAATCAATCTACAATAAATGGCAAAAATTACAGCCACTTCCGGTCGCCTTCCCAATTAGCCAAATTACCTACCAGCCACTACCCCAGTCATTACTCCGGCCCTATCTCCTAAATTCCTCTATTCTAGCTTCTTCGGATCCTCTCTCTCTTCGCAGTTGCAGCCGGAAAGAGTGACTCATTCTCTCATCCTCTCTGTCTCACGATTCATGGATGGCAGAAGTGTCCCGAGCAAGTTCGGTGTTGCCTCAGAGACGAGGAGAAGGTTAACTTTCTTTCATTCATTCTCTTCCTTTTTGACCCCGTCCTCTGCTTCCCATGGCGAAGAGTGTCGTCTATGTGTGCGAACTAAAAAAGCTTTTTTTTTTAACTGGGGAGGTCCCGATCTACAAAAAAAGTATAAAGTGAACCTAGGTGGGGGGATACCACCAACTCAGACGGATGGATTTATGTGCGCGGCATCCTACTTTTCGTTCTTCTTCCTTGCTCTCTTTTCCCGTCGTCTGGGGCTGGGAGGGTAAATTGCGAAGTGCGATTCTGCGGCAGCAATGCCGTGGAAGTCGTTCCCGTAAAGGATTGCAGTTTTGCAAAAAACAAGGACGGATGTAAATAATGGGAGGGAAAAAGTGCTGTTTGAAACGGTCGAATGAAATGCGGCGAAGCGGGCGTCGGACCCGAAAAACAATATTGCGTGGGTATCCTTTCTCAAGTGGCTATTTTACTGTAGGACTATGCTACCATTTGCCTCCGGTGTTAAGTGGCACAAAAGTTTTACCTTCTGATAGCATGTTATTAGAAAACTATTTGATCATTGTAAGTAACGCTGAAAGAATATATTTTTGATTATGTCAATGCTCTTTTATGCGTTACATATCATTTCATGCACGAACAATCCCCCTTGAAAATGATGCATTAGCGTAGAAGCCAGCTGGAATAGCGTGTATGGTATATATGTAGTGTGGCACATGCAAACACATTTTAATTTTTTCATAAAAAATCATATTTTCAATCTGCAAACCATTTAAGTTATGGAAAATAGCTTCATTGTCACAGACGGATAAATTATGGTACCTAATGTACTTATGAGGTGTGTATCTTACCCGAGTATGAGTCATAGTAATGGTATTATTTAAATAGGAATTCTGGTAAATTAAGATTTGAAAATTTTCCTCTAGAGCTGTTCCAAGAAATATTGGAGAATTCCATAAATAAATCTACGCGTAAGCATTAAAATTGCGTTTTCGTTGCTGCTGTGATGTTAATAAAATAATGTAATTGTCCATACATGTCAACCTCGTAAATTTGTTTTTACATTACATATATACCATTTTCATGCCACCACGTCTTTATGTGGTGAATAACTGAAGAAGCTTAGACATGGCATTTGTATTACACTCAACTAGTTTCCCAATGTGCAAAAGTACTACTCTTGTGTTCTCGGCATTATACATTTTTTATTTTACCCGTGCACCCTCTGTTATCGCGCCCCCTCGCTGAAAAAAATAAATCCTGTCAGTGATTCATACTTCAGATTTCAATAATACGCCCCGCCATTTACATTTGATCCAAGTCACGGGGAGGAAGGAGTTTTTAATTCAGGGAGGGCTCTCGTTTATTTACATGGCCTGGCGTAGACGCCGGTGGTGACCGATTATTTTTCGCGATGCTGCGTTTCGGGTGATGGAGAGGGGCCGGAGGGTCTCTCTCCCGTGCGGGATCCTCATTCATCTGTCTTCATATACAGCACCACACACAAACGCCGTTTTCCCTCATTCAAATCACGGGTAATCAGACTTTCTCCGTCCCGTGTACTTTTTCGATTTCGACTGACGTTACTGCCAGGCCTTGTCACCCATGTTGATCGAGAGGAGGAGCAGGAGGGGGCTTTCGGGAGGTTGAGGCGGGGTGGAAAGTGAGGGGAAGTATTTGCGAAAAAATAAAGAGGAAGGTAAGGGAGATGGTAAAAAGGAATCAGAGCAATGGCGAGTGTGAGTTAGAGAGCTGGATGCTGCTATTCGAGCCGTGAGGGCCCGCACCACGACAGAGGGGTGGGTGGTTGGAAAGGAGAGAGAGGGAGAGTGACAGAGAGGGCAGAATTGGCGTGATGGAGAGTGAGTGAGAGAGAGAACTATCGTTTATTTCTCTCTTTTTCTGGATGCGGGGGTGGTGGCGTCACGGGTGAACGGATGTGAGCGGTGGTGCCGGCGGGTAGACCGAGAAGACAGGGGGGTGGGAGACTGGGAGGAACATAGGGAAGGTTGGCGAGTGAGTGTTGGGATGGATATCGGTTCGATGGCGTGGGCCGTCCGAGGAGGCTCGGACCCACTTCTTCCACGTCCGCGGTTCGTCCCGGGGCATTGGGAGCGTTTTTATTGAGGATTTCTGATTGCTCTAGCAATGGCGTTCTCACTTGGTGCGTCTCGAATGTGCACATCATTCTGAGAGGCTTCAGCTGCAGTGCTCGTTTGAAAATTGGCAGTAAAATAAAAATTTAATCTGTCTACGATTGTTTGTGATATTGCTCTCACTCGTTTTCTTCTCTCTGAAATGGTTGTTAAACGTCCCAAAGTTCCCGTGTATCGTGTGGAATGGGTTTGATAATCAGAAGAAGTTTGTTGCCACAATCATTGTTTATGACGCGAGGACTTTGATGGGATCCTAACAGCTAGTTGTTGCATTATCAGTGATACCAATTCTTACTGCCTCTCACACCGCTAAATTTTGTTGTATCGAATGCCGCTTAATAGTAAAGATTACAAAATGTTAACTTATATACCAATTCTTACGTAAGTCAGGGAATTCTTCCCGGTAAACCTTAAAACTACGCCAATATTTTCTGGCTTTCCATTTCTACTCTCTTTATCACTTTTTGCTATCTATCTTGTTTATCTTGTGAGTCTACACTTCATTTTGGTATCATATTCGATTCCATGGTTGTTTAAGAGAGACCAGAGATCATTCTGCCTTAAAGCGAATCAATGGAATAGATTTGACTGGTCAGCCTAACAGACTGCTAGCGGTTATTTATCTCAATCAGCAGTGCAAACATACCTGGTGATAGGAGCAAGTTTAATATGCCATGTTTCTGTATTCCTGTTTTTTACGTTGAATACTGTTACGTTGTTTTTTTATGTTGAATTTGGTTTTAATATACATATTTCCCTGTAAATCACGGTGCAACAGAGTGGGTGCGTGCTATTTCTGAGTTCGTGCTATAAATTGCATCAAGCGATAATCGGTATCGACTTTCAGCAACTGCATGGCACTCATGGATAGGAACCTGTTGCATGTACATCTTGATTTCAACATGTGATAATTTTTTACGGTTCATCATCACGTAAATATACTGATCGGCAAAGAAGTGCTTTTGAAATGCTTTTTCGTTGCGCGAGATATAAATTCAATAACGTAAGGCTTTAAATAACATATGTTGCATTGATACCTTTGGAGAATGAGAGAGAGAGAAATATGAATGTAGAGAATATTCAGCGAAATGTTGTGAGCTACAGAGGAAAGGATATTATATATATATATATATATATATATATATATATATATATATATATATATATATATATATATATATATATATATATATATATATATATATATATGTATGTATATATATATATATAACGTGAATCAACGAGGATAATATTAAATACTAGGAATATCCTATATTATCCTCCCCTCCATAAGAGCCATAGTATAAGTGTGTCAATTTGGGTAAAAAAATAAACATGGTAAGGATGATGATGTCCATGTTAACTCAACCAGGCACTTAGAATTCTCATCTTAAGCCCAAAAGTTATAAGATAATTTTGGCTTGACATCTTATTTTCTTCTGTCCTCCGTTTCAAGAGAGTGAAACTTAGGCCTCCTCGTTGAGTTGAGTCTGTGACGAATCCGGCATATTTGTGAAGAAAACCCAATTTCAGGAAAAGAAAATAATCCATCAGCTTCTTCCCTTGTGCTGGAGAACGTTCTAGTGCCGAACTTTTAACGCATTAGTATCTAGAGAGGCACTCTCATCCACATTGAACATGATCTTTGCAAGAAATATGGTGCTTCAAAGTCGTTGCGAGGAAGAATGGATGCGTGGTTTTGATTTTGAAGGACCATTCATCCATTTCGTTTTCAGATAATTTATTAATTACTCACCTTATTTATTTGATGGCATTCTTAAATTCTTCGATGATATCTAATGTTAAGTCTCCTCCAATTTTTATTTAGCCACTTATCTCCGTGAAAATCAGCATAACAGCGGTTAATATTGTTTACAACATGCAGTCCAAGCGTTAGAAGGGTTTTTCTCTCTTTAAGACTTCGAGATGAACTTTGACGTATAACAAGGAGGAAGTTGGAGCCAATAGCCAATAGATTTAGTGTGGAAAGTAAATCCAGTCTCGTTCCGATAATGAGAAGTCAAGGCAACTTCGGTGGGTGACTGCCATAGCCTTTATGTGTTGAGACAACGAATGCAATTATGGAATATATCTACAATCTAGTTGGGCTTTAGCATTAGCCCTCTTCATAGTCAAACTTCATTCCAAGTTTTCCAAAAGCACAGGCTTTAGACACTCTTGCTTAATTGGAAGTTTCTCCTTTCCGTGGTCTTTTAATCAGATGTTGTATCTCTGTTGTTCAATACTCCAAAGCCTTTACTTTTTCTGCTGCATTCTGTAACTCTTACGTCGACAAAATCTATTAATAACAGTATTTGTAATTAATTTTTACATCAAGATTCGTTGAGTGCTTACTAATTCAACTTCACAAACTCAATGGGCGTCCTAAAGCAACCTTATCTTTATTTTGTCTTGAACGAGAAATTAGCGGTTAATATATAGAGTTCTCTCATTTTGTGCATATTCCGAGAAATTTTAGTGTAGAGCTTCAATTCGTCAACTCAGATTTTCATATTTGAATATTTTCTTCCCCAAATTCCTTGATGGTGAAAGACATTGTGAGTTTGAAAGTTACGCAGTTATTGAGAAATCAGTCAGCGACTTGTGTTGAAACAAATAACTTTGTAAATTTCACATAGGTGACTTTAATAATTTTTATACTTTAATAACGACCAGGATTCGACCAGACGAATAACTATAGACTTTAATAACGACCAGTTTCGTCGCTGTGCAACATCATCATGTCCTGATGATGTCGCATCAGGTCCTGGACCTGATGATGTCCCACAGCGACGAAACTGGTCGTTATTAAAGTCACCTATGTGAAGTTTACAAAGTTATTCATTTCAACATGAAGCAATTTCACCAAGTCACGTCGAAAACCATTCAATCAGCGACTTGTGTTTGCTTTATGTAAAATCGGTGCTGGATTTTCTTATATGACATTTTTTTTCGTATTTGAAGGAACATTTCTATGAAAATGATTTCCCTGAGCGTTGGTATCGAAGTAGACAGCTAATTTCCACCGTGCATGAAGTAGCTCTTGATCCATGAAGCAGCGTACCTTGTCCTGAGTGGGTACAATTGCGATATTGCGTCATTCAGCGATGCCTTTAGAACAAGATTTTATGAATAGAAAATGTAGGCCATGATAATACTTTTTCTCACTGTAGTGCTGCGAAAATCGATTGATCAACCTCTTCTTAAGTATGTTTTTCCTGGGCTTATTTTATGCAGTTCAACCGAGATTTTTCTATTCATACTAAAGACAATAGTTGATTATACTTTAAAACTTTAGCAGTTACAAGAGTCGTTAAGGAAGATGTATTTTTATGACGCCAAAACATATTTATATACGACTGTACTTCTCAGAAATGAAAAATATTCAGATTTGGGGCATTTACTTTAAATATCCGTGAAATATTTCTAAATAAACAACGGTTTATCTTTCGACTCGCCATGGTGAATTATTACTGCGTTAAAAATAAAATCAGAAAACTCAGTAACTACAAAACATTGCTTTTTAAACGCGATGAATCACATGTACTTTTCTCAATTTTTTTCGATAATTTTTTTCTGGAGCGCAAATTTTATGAGTTTAAAGAAGTATATTGGATAATGGGTTATGGTATGTGAAAATGTTCTCGAAAAGTAGTACAAAAAAGCCAATATTTGGCATCATCAGGAAGATGAGGCATTAAATGAGATGCAATTCCATTTAAAAATGAAGCTAGTTTTGTTAAATTTTATGCCAGTGGATTTCCTTGGAAACTACCGTTAGTAAAGTAATAGTTAAGCTTCCTCCATTGATCAAGGCATTTAACGGGCAAATTGCTGACTACCTTGGGCAAACCTACCCCATTGTTTTGCTCAATGTCGCCTAATGCATAGTGGTGGAGCTATTCCATAATATTTACTCGCTGATTGGAAGAGGTTATTTCGAAAACCGTGATAACTGTAGCTATTTCACGGACGATTTACAGCTAAATACGAATTACTTTTTTTGAAAATTCCTTTCAATCCATCATTCATTCTGAAAACATCTATTTTACGTTGATGGGAATGATGTATATTCATGGCTATAAATACATTACGCATTGGGCATTGTAGACTTTATATCACATAACATATTGACAGCGTTACAATTGAATTTAATGTAAAATTAAGTATTATCCAATATTTCATTCCTTCAGTACCACTCAGTAAAGTAGTTTGGGTTGTAGAAGAGTGAATTTGATATCATCTGATTAAATGTTGCTCTCTCGTCTCTTAATAATTAACCTCCATCCCCTGAAATTGAATTTATTATTGCCACACTTGATATACACCCCTCGACAATTTTATAGAAAGAGGAGTTTGCGCAAAAGTACGTTAATTTGTCAATTTTTGGCTCACATATCATCATCCCCTTCTCTGAGGCAGTGTTCTACCTGTCTCTCTTCACCTCGTTATTTTTGCCAACAAGCTCTTTGCAATACCTACTCCTTCAAAACAGCGCGCTGAGCTCTTAACTATGATAACTACCCTCGACTTTACAATAAAATTAATTCATACCAATTAATCTGATCCTTCTGTATACATTTTCTTTCTACATTCTTGATATAAATTTTCTTATTTAGGAGCTGTTTTCATTTAATCGGTAAATCTGTCAATTATGAATCTCTTTCTGATGGTTCTATTTCTGAATGATTTGAGACTCATTATTTTGTGTATTCCAATATCAGATGGTATGATTGCCAACAATTTATAAGTTGAGTGTCAAATCAGCTGTGTTTTCCATCGACATTCTCTGTTAGTTTCAGATTTCAGGTACGGAAGGGTTTCATTAGCAACAACTGAAATCATTTTTCTGTGGGGGTCTTTGAAAAATAATTAAGAATTCGCTGATGCGTGCATTACCGGTTTTGCGGGTGTATCTCTGATAGACATTCAATTTTTACGTGAAGTATATGCTGGATAGAAGCTTCAATTGAATTTTATCGAATTAGTTGTTTGGTGGATAGAAATAGCTCCTCACATATTCTCTTCCCAATTTACCCAAGTCCTGCCAATTCACCTCACCGTCAGCGGTTTTCCGTCTCAAAACGCATCTGGATTGTACAGCAGCATTAGCTTCAAGATCGCGCGTGCTCGGAATGAGAAAAAGATCGAACTGTCAGTGGAAATCAATGGCTGACTTTACCGCTTCAGATATTTTGGGGGATTTTTTTCTTCCCCCACCAAGCAGACGTCCCGTGTCCCGATCGGTGAGTGCAGCTCTGGAGTTGCTGCTGCCACCCTTCACGGACAGCGAAAAAAGGGTGGAGAAGCAGTCATGCTGCTGCCCAGTGGGCTACCTCAAGAGACCCCAGCCATACCAAGTGGGCCCAGTGGGCTAACTGGCTGGAAGAAAGAGAGCAAAGAGTATATGTGAGAGTGAGAGAAAGAGAGGCGGGTCGAGAAAGAGAGGAGAGAGAGACGGAGAGAGATGGAAGCTGGAGGGGTTTAAGAGATGTGGGGGGTGAGGAGTAGACCGTGCAAAGTGGCCGCGGCGTTGCCAAATCTTAGCGCATATTCGGATCCCGACGACCGCTGTCTGAAAGGTACTCCACTTTGTGCTCTCCGCGTTGAACAACGAGCTGCATGCGAAATGTCTATTTGCTCCGACGTGGTAATTCTATTGTCCCCGGCTATCAAGCACGCTTGCCGACGGAGAGTTGCATAGGGTTATTGGATGGCAGCTCCGTGATGTGGAGTAGAATTGGAATGCCTTTCTGGGAAAAATTAAATGATATACGGTAAATCTATTATTGCCGTTTCGTTGCGCTCATATTTTGTTTATTACCGATGAAGGAAACTTACCCCCAAAAATTTTTGAATGACTTATTGTGTAATAGGATCTCTAAGTGAGGTTTCGAGAGATATTACATTTGATGAATTATATTTTGTGCCCATTTCGACGTTCTTCGATCCGGAAGTGCTGCTAAAATTTAGATGGATCAAGAAAACGCTCTGAAGTGGGCTATTTAACATCTCCGGTTGACGTTAATAAGTTGTGGAAGTTAAGCATTTCTTAAAGTGATATTCATGTAATTTACAAATGGGAGTCACGTAATGTTTATCCGTTTCATTTGTAGCGAAAAATAAATTTACCATCTACCATAAAAGTAAGTAATTAAGCAACATTCAACCCTAAAAGTATGACTGACAGCATGTGGGATATATCCAATGTCTGCTCAATGAAAATAGATCACATCTATGCATAAAGAATATAGGAATCCTAAGCCATAAATGCAAGATATTTATGAGGCATAGGCTTTTATGACAAAATGTTCTAATTTCCTCGTTTGCAAAGTCTGAGAAAATTCAAAGTTCCGTTCCGATTCAAAAGAAGTGACCTGGCAATGCTGAGTGCAACGCCAGCAAAATACTCGTCCAGCCAGTTGGGGCAACCCGAAAAACTTGGTGTCATATTTTGATTATTGTACTCCTAAAATTAAATACCTATCGAGAGACCTTATGTGATCAACTTCTGAAGATGTAAATTGCTACTTGCTTAGTGAGTTGTTCTTAGATTTTTGTTCCCTATCCATGCCTTCCAAATAAACTATCTAAATTAATTCTGTACTGATGAGAAAGCTCTTTTTTGGGAACATCGTTATGATGTGTTTTGAGGAAGAAGTGAAACCAAAGAAGTGTAGAGAAAATAGGAAGACGTGTAAACATTGTGAAATGATTACATCCTCCTCTCTTCAACTTTTATTCTTCAGCTGAAAGTATCGTACTCGTATGTGATACAACTCGATAGGAACTGTCCAAAACACTGCGAATGATACCACTTATGCTTTTATATATGTTTTAGCTAAATATAGTTTTGCCAATTGTCTTAGGTTAACCTCTGAAGACCTACTGCATGGTGAATGGGAAGTGGCTTTTGATCACTTGACTCACGGCTTGAAATCGCAAAATGAGCACACGATCGAGCTATTCTCATAAAATTGAACGATTGCTATTTTTTCTTTCCTCAGACAATCCTGCGTTTTATTCTCGCTGAGCCTTTGTAAACAGCGCCTCTACGTACGTTTGTCAAAATGATTCAAACACTAAACGATCCGATGACATGAGGTAGGTGCATATCATATAGTAATTTTCGGAATACTTACTTGTGATAAAAAAATAAGAATCTCTGATACAATCTGCCATGCTAATGATGATGACATTATTTCTTGAAAAACATCGGGGGAAAATATCCAAATCAATTTCAGGCACGGCAGATGAGATAGCATCAAAAAAATTTGCAAAATAAAACTGTTCTTTGGAATCTCACGCACGCAAACCTACTAGTAAAGCTGAACGTCTCCCATCATCTCTCTCACTCTCTCCTCCACTCTGCACCATAATGAGGTGGATAAGCATCTGAACAGCATAATTAATCACCTCAACGTTCCGCTCGCATGCTCGTTTCGCAGCACCACGGGCTTGGTTTAAAAGTACGTGTTTGTGTGTGCCGTTTTGAGGGAAACCGCTTTTCCGACCCAACGGAAGACATTTGCGCCTTCCCTCGTCAACAGGTTTCCTGTATAACTGTGATCCCAAGGCGATGTTCCCACACCACTCATCGGATCCAAAATAACCGCTCCCACCCCAATGTCCTCTCCTCGGAACTTTAATCCGTATGAGTGTACAACTCCTTTCTCTCAATTCGGAATGATAAACGTCTCCTCCCTTTTCTCTTCCGTCTCCTCCCATCTTCCTACGTCCCTATGGACTCTTTCCTCTCTTTTCAATCTCTTGGTGTTCTTCGCATTCTCATCCTCCTCGGCAGGATCGTCATATAATCGCTCTCCGTCTCTCTTTCCCTTCCTGTCCATACTGCTTTCCCTACTTCTCATCCGCATCGCGTTTCGGTAGCTAATTGGCCTGTCATTCCGTCCGACCGGCCATCGTAAGGCGAGACTTCGCGTTATGGGGTTGGGACGGCAGTTACGAAAAAGTTTTCCCCTTCCGGACTATCACCGCACTGCGTCGTTTTCATCTTTCTATACCTCCTTCTATCATTCTTTGACCTCATCTCTTCGTCATCCACATTTTCTTCCTCAACTGTCCCAGTGTCCGGCACGTGAGGGAGTTGAAGTTAATCGAGGAAGTTAGTGCAGCGTGTGGTTTTTTGTGGCCCGTCCTGTAGTTGACTGCATATGCATGTACTTCAGTGATGAACTGTCGAGGGCTCTTGAGTATAAAAACCCCGCTTCACTAAAGCAAGAACTGATGACCGCTGTTTGCTGCTCTTGTCGTAATGTCACACATGATAAAAAGGGAATCTCTATGTCACACATTTTGTCTTTGGGTCTCCAATCCTCTGCTATTTCTTTACCGAACTCACCAATGTCAAACAGCTGATTCTGTAACTAAAACAGTATCAGTATCTCTCAAAACAACATAGGGGTCGTGTATGGCATGCACCAGAGAAGAACGGTGGAACGCATGAATCAATGTAGAATATATATAACCTAACGCATTGATAAAATAGCGTCTTCATTGCATTTAAGGTTTAATAATATTCTATATTTAACCTTACTTACATTTGAAAATTAATTTTAATTTTAACAATCCTTGCTAAATGAGATTGCTATTACAATAATCCACACAACACCGTCCACTATATCTCTATGCTCCCCTATTGTCGAAACTTAGGAGGTATTCGTGCTTCGGTGTCTGCTAAGATCGACTCCCTTTTCCACTAATGCTCTCATAAATACACATCAGGCCACTCCCTTTCAGGGTAGGTAAAGTTAAAGAACTCAGTCATCAGCGTTAAGAATAGAAAATAGGTTTTCTCTTAATAATTTCCTCTATATGACCTATCCTTACAAACCTCTTTCGCTTTCCTCATGATCAGGCGTTGCTTCATATACACTCGCCACTAATCTCCTTTCAAACATAGGGACATTTCGATTGCATTGAAATTCTCAGATTTGCGGAACATTGTATGAAGGATATCGGGCGCCATTCAATCAGGAATTTGCTGTCGATATCCCTACTTCTTCTTCTTCTTCTCCTCCTTAACCCTAAGGTTGGTGGGCATTCAAATTCCTTCTTTCCAAAGCCAGTCTCTTTATATCACTGTATCTTCTCCCCGCTATGGTCTCTTCCAGGTATTCTTTTCTTGGTCTACCTCTTCCAGCACGGCCCTCTACCACTCCTTCCATTCAAGTAGTCATCCACTCTGAGTGCCGTAGAAGGTGTCCAATCATTGCGTTTCTTTTTTTACAAATAGAATTAATAAACTTTTGTCCTTCCCCAATCTTTTGTAATACTTCCAGGATGGTAACTCTCTCTGTCCAAGATATTTTAAAAAGTCTTCTCCAGCACCACATTTCAAAGAACTCCAGCTTTTTCCTCTCCTCTTTTCTCAGAGTCCAAGTTTCTGAGCCATAGGTGCACACACTCCAAACATACGTTTTAACAAATTCTTTCCGGGTCGATAGAGAAACATTTTTTTGATGTCAAAAGAGTTTTATTTTTGATAAATGCTTGTTTTGCTTGTGCTACCCTACTTATCACATCCGCTGTGCATCTACCATCAGATGTGATACAGCTACCCAGATATTTAAAAGTAGTAACTTGCACTAGTTTTTCTCCTATCCCTACACTGTGCCCCAAATTGGGAATGTATTAATTGACTTTTGAAAATCCATCCCAATAAATATGCTACGTGATGATACGTAGGTATTAATTGTCCTGGGTAATAAAAAAGTAAGATCATATAAAGATTCAGAATTAATCACATTCATCAACTGTAATCCGTAAACTGCTGTATTATTTGCTGGAGGATTCTTCATAATATTTAAGTTTCCTATATAACGCAGTGAATGATTTTTGTCATACCTGGTGTTTTTAGTCGTAAAAAGTAGTTGGTTATTTCTTCCATGAGGAGGTATAACTCATTCATCTATGGCTTAATAAAAAAATGTCCCTGGAGTTAGAGCATCGATAGCTGCGGGTTAAAATACCAATTTTATGAAGAGATAGCCCACTCAGTGTATTAGAATAGCTATGCCAAAATGTGTGCTAAATGATATGCCGGAAAGAATTACATTAGAAAGGTGTTTCTTGATGAGGGAAAAGGGGATTAAAATTCTTTTCGACGGCTCCCTCCCAGCTGCTATGGCCTGAAGGGTTTTCAAAAAAGTCCTTGTTGTCGTTTTATAAATTACATATTACTACTTCATTTTTTTGTCTCAAACATTCTGACGACTAGGATTCGGTTTATAACGCTCTACGGCATTTTTAGATTACAAATCCCGATTTTTCTGGGTTATTCCATTGCTCATCTTCAAGACCTCTTGGTTATCTCTCTTTTAATTTTTCCATCTAGATCTTCCTGGGTCCTATTTTTTTCCATACACCAATGAGGGTACACAACAGGCATTATTTTGGTACCTTCTCATTTTCGATTCGTTGGACGTGGCCATAATGGTAGCATTCCTCTCATTACTTCTATAATATCCATATGGTAATGTCCATAATTTCTGTAATTATAATATAATGAACTTAATCAGGTCAAGATATTTCTGCTGGTTTTCTCCAAACTTCCATCTCCACTGCTCCAAAAGTACTTTCGGATTTTTCTTTTGAAAGCCAGACTTGATGATGGTTTTGTTGCTCCTAAGCTTGTTTTTCTTAGAAATAGTTTTATCCCACTGAATACAGATTAGCAATGATATGGCCGTTCTACCATGTGTGAATCGTTGTTGAATTTATTTGCATTGTGTTCCTTCTTCTGTTATTTTTAATTTTAGGTACCTACATTTTTTACAGTGTTGTGTATGCTATCCAGTTTCAAGGATGAAGTCTTGTTTTATTTCTCATATGCACATATATTCTTTGTTTCTAATGTTATCAAGTAGCCTCCATTTTTGACACTCCTCGATTAAGTTGTTGGTCAAATGCTCAATGTCGTCATAATCCTGCGATTCAATTATCTGATCGTCAGGGAAGCAGAGAGTTAAAAAATTACGAAGGTGATTCAAAAAATAACAGCAAACTATTATTTGCGAAGCATATAATTCTTTTACAGAAAAGATATCATTTTACACAAAAGATGTCATTTTTCAACATAACTACCCTCCTTTTCGATACACTTCTCATACCGTTGCACCAACTTTTCTATTCCATTCGAATATAAGGTTTTCGGTTGTGCTCGCAACCAAGAGTGCACCGCTTCTTGAACCTCATAATCACTTTGAAATCGTCGTCCTCTGAGAGCGATCTTCAGGGGTCCAAACAAATGGTAATCCGAAGGAGCGAGATCAGGGCTGTATGGGGGATGCTGTAAGACCTGAAATCTCTATCTCCGAATGACAGTAAGAGTTGCAGCGTCGATTTCTCTAATAGGGAATACAATGACGTCACAGCTTTTTTACCGGATTTTTAAACTTGCTCCAAGTAAATCTTAAAATGTTTTTATGAGGCTTTTCATTCCCTTAACTACTTTTAAATCCTTATATATTGTATTTCCCATTTTGTTATCATTAAAAAAATTTAATTAAGCTTATTGTCGGCGGCATTTAAATACTTAATGCATTTCAATTATCTTCTTTTTTTGGAATTTAGTCAATCACAGTTGAATTATATGTCTTGCCTACGTTTTGATACATATGTGTATAATGAGCTAATGTTTACAAAAGGGCATGCCAAAAAAAACTTATGTATAACTATAAAACAAAAAAACCAACGGTACATATAAATCATACAAATAATTGATAATGACACATGCCTAGACATTAGCAAAGAAATCGAGGATTAATTTTTTAAGTATTAAACAACTTCAATGCATACAACATTATCAAAACAACTGTTCTTTGGTATTTATAAAATTTCTTATAATTATCAGAACGAAGAAAATCATTCAACAGCTGCACCAATATGAATATTATTTCTCTACCCTATTGTGAAATATTAAATCATATTCGCATATTCACATGTAGAATTTCAGAAGATAATTGGAATCTTTTGTGTAACCACACGACCTGGGCAAATCATGTCGCTTTCGCCTTCTAAATATTTGTGTGGATGAATCCTATTACCGAAATAATGGCAAATACTACAAGGTTTATGGTGGAGTAGCCATGGAAAGACTCATTGCCTACATAAATGTAGAGCCTAAGACGATGCCTTACATTGCCTATGTCATTGTGACATTGTTATGAAGGGATTAATGGGTGAAGTTTTTGCTGATTTACCTCTTGCTTCTAAATAAACCTGTAAATTAGCAGATGATATGTTTATGCTAATTCCAAAAAAATACGGTTGATGATTAGTTTAATGAGAAGTTACAATTCAGTATCAAAATAAAAACCGTACTCACCAACTTCTCTTTCTTGTCACCTTTATCATGCGATGCAAGGATACTGCTGTCCGTAGCGATTGGTAGAGGAAACCAATGACCAATAGGTATCGTAACTACAATTCCCACCATATCCTTTGGCATAAAGTCAATACAAATACAATAGCCTTAAAGCTTTGAGTATAATTGCGAAGTTATCATATTTTTCAGGAAAAAATATCAAAATAGTTAGCAACATCGTTTTGAAAAATAATACTCCTAATAAACTCATTAGGAATAATATTATACCCAAGAATCTATAGCAAGGAATTATTTAGATACAAGAATGAACCACTAAACAAACAGAATAGTGCTATTTCACGCAATCACACGCATGATGATGTTATTGACACAATAATTGACCCTATAGGACAACAAAATTAGGTATTTGTAGAGAGTTCATACAACTCCACCAATGAGAAACTAAAAAATTCCGCTGTCAACCCTTCAAATATTATCTAAGTGACTAAATACAAAAACTTGATATATGTAAAAAGTTTATCTGAGCAGCTTGCCATAACACATCGGAAAATATTGTACTGGCTTAAAGAGAAATACCTTACAAAACTGTATTGTCTCCAAATTAAAAAAATGCGATTCCAATTAATCTTAGCAGAAATGCAGTTTATTCCATTTACTGCAATGCTAATTAAATTGTCTAGACATGATAGTACCTTAAAACCAAAGTTTCTCAAATCATATCAGTTATTAATACTCATAAAATAATCTGTGCACTTACAGAACGTTCTTACAACAATGTTCATTTTCCTTTTATAATGCAATAATTAAAGATTTAGAAGGAAATTCTAGCAAAAGACTTATTGAAGAAATAATACATTATATGAAAGACCCAGACTCTGGTGACAAAAGAGCAGACATTGTCAATCTCAATTGCATACATGCGAATATTATTTAAAATTTCACAATAAAGTAGTGAAAAAATTTGGCTAGTGATGTTGGTGTCGCTGTTACATGTATGTGTTCTTGAATGTGATGATTATAAAAATGTTTACAGTTGCCTAGTGATTGATTCCATTAAAATGTTTTATGCACCAAAGTGGTTCGATTCTTAAGAAAAGGCTTTAAATTTTTGACAATGAAAACATTTTAAGGTATGTATCATGTATTTGTATGATTTTTCAATAGCTTTGTGTACTATAAGCTTATATATTGTTTGTTGTTACAAATGATTATTTTGTTTCGGTACGTCATTTTTAACATTCGCTCTGATGAAGATGGGCAAATGTATCTAAACGGAGGCTAGACATACTTCAATTGTCGTTGATAAATTCCTCAAAAAAGAATTCAATCGAAATTTTTAAGGCTTTTATTAAGGTTTTATCGATATTTGTTTTCTATAGAGCTTTCCAAAGTTTCATTTGAGGTACGGTATCATATGCCTTTTTCTGTTCTAGGAATAATGGATGTGTTTCCTGGCTATATGATATATTTTTCTCAACAAGTGCATTACACAGTGAATGTGATCGCATTTTTAAGTCATCATTTCCCTACTTTTCCATGCAATCTCATTAATAATGGTGCTACATGTGGCAGTGTTCAATATAGTTTTGTTTTGTGACATGTTTTTTTCATATTCTACGAATTTTTGCAATATATGAATTTGTCTTCTCTTTTGGGACATTTTCAGCAATTTACTAATGAGTTAGGCCAATTAAGTATCCAAGGAAAAAGGACTAAATTTTGAAACTAACGGGATGATACCCAGCGCGAAAATTTGCAGCTACCACCGTCATTCATTGTGAGACTTAGTGTGACATTTTGTACACACTTTTAGCCAGGTTTGTCTAACGGTTGCGTTCTCATTTGGATTTTCATCTCCCTAATGTGGAAATTTAAAAAATCCATGGATATATTTACTTCAACTGTCTGCTGGGAAATATAAGCTGATGTTAATAAAATACGTAAAACAATACTTGTGGTGGTGAATTGATTTTAGGGGCCATTTTCGGGTTGCAGTTCAATGAGCAGAGTATGTACTTAACGAAATTCTCCATCCTACCCGTCTTCCAGACTAAATGACTACCCTGAAACGTTATTTGATGAGGTAATAGCAGTGGCCAGGGTATTTTTCTTCGGCTTGGTTTGACCTCTAAAACCACTTAAGTTACCTGGGTAATGAGGCCTTTTACCCAATTATTGGATGAGAGAAAGTTTAGGAAGTTTGACACAGGTGCCTTTCCCAATCTGAGGAGAAAAGTGTCTCCAATATGTATAAATAGCTGCCATAAGTATTTTAAACTCACATTTACTGATTCATTTGTCGCAAAAAGGAATTGTGGCACTATTTTTTTCTCATAAGTGTAGAAATAATGTCTGAAGCATGCTTGGTTGGCCACCTATATCCGAAGCATGATAGATTGCCTGCCTATAAAAATTTACCCAATTGAAATCGTTGTATGCAGAGAATATATTGCTGTCCAAATGTTAAATTGATTACTGGTGAAGACATATGTCGAGAGAGTAAGGCGGAATAAAGAATCAAGGAACTGCGTAAAATACCTGTGTGTTCATAAACGGCTATTTTCTTCAAGGGTTGAATTTCCCAGTTTTATTAGAGTGCTTAAGGTGTTTTTGCTTTCGAAAGTATAGGTTATACTCACTGATTTAAGTTACAGCATGTTTAATTTGTTCAATCAATTGATGCTGCTGATTATGGTGTGCGAGCTAATTTTAGAAATAAGTATCAATTTAGTTGCGTTAGGTCCATATGAGAAAACTTTTGTTTTAATGGTTTAAAACAAAATGAGGCTTATTTTCAATTAGACTGTGAATTTTTTTAGGAGAAGACAGGTGCGCGGAAATGCGAGCTCATTTTTTTATATATCTAGATTAGGCCTTGAGGGATGAAGGGAATTAAGTCTTACTACGGAAGATTCGTTTGGGGTATAGACTACCAAGTTG
Organism: Ceriagrion tenellum; assembly: GCA_963169105.1. Lineage (NCBI taxonomy): Eukaryota > Metazoa > Arthropoda > Insecta > Odonata > Coenagrionidae > Ceriagrion > Ceriagrion tenellum. Next base: position 43,336,195 of record OY720633.1, on the reverse strand, counting down.
ATGCATATTCAGGGTTGAAATTTCTGCCGCAGCGTGGCTATTGGTCCACTTGAATAACCCGAAGGAATTCACGGATGAAATAATTATTTTGATTGGGAAGAGTAGAATTTATATAACCAGACAACGCCAGTGGCTGTTACTGTGTAAAGTGAATATGTAATTTATAATGAATAAGTGCAAATTTTTTGTCATACTTTCATTCATCGTTCCCCTTCTTTATTTGCATCCTCTCCTCACTCCATCATTGATGGACTTGATTTTTATACCGAAATTGAGATCAACAAAAAGGTTCGGTTATTGAGTTTTCGACGAAAGGTCAAAGATGAATATCTCTAGTGAATCAATTTTCTTAAAGCATTTCTAATGAATCAATTTTCTGAAACCTCCTATAATGAATTAATTTTCTTAAAGCATTTCGAATGAATTAATTTTCTTAAAGCACTTCCATTCAATTAACTTTCTCAAAGCATTCTATTTACACCAATGATGGATTATTCTTAGCATCATTCCCGATCATCTGAATTGACCTAATGTCTACTCACAAATATATATCGTACTATTAGTTATTGTAAATGTTCAGTCAAGAGGTCCGATGATATAATCAAGACCCACATATTTAACACATGCTTCTACTGAAAACAAATTCAACTGAAATAAGATGTCAGGGGTGTGGCGAGAAACATATTGTCTTGATATTTATTTTTTTTTCTTTGGACTGAATAGCTACCGGTTTTATTTCCGTCATGTTTTTATAACATTTCGAGATTTATGTTGAAATTTGTTCTATTTTTGAAAGACTTTTTATATGAGAACGAATTTATTTCTTGGCCAAGAAACTTGATTTTGATGACATTTATATTTTCTCAGATGAAGGCTTGTTCTAAAAACCAATATTAGTTTGGTACCAGTGGCAAAATCACCGTGGGACACACTGCGTGGAAATTGTAACTGAATGAAGTTTTACATCGAAAATTAATACTCAGGAGTAAATTATTGGTTTAACAACGATTGGAAGGAAAATAAAATAGCACCATAGCACCCATTTCCATGTCATGTTAATAAAGGCGAAGATTTACTTCGAGCACATACAGATTTTTTTTAATCTCTAGAAATGTTGTCAATATTAAATCTTCAATATACTTATAAAAATATATCCATGGGAACGAAATAAGTAAACTTGTGCCTGTCTCATGAGTTGAATGTTAGCTTAGAATATCGTTTACTCCTATTTCCACGTGTCACCAATTTAGACCACAGAATGCAGATGATCAGCGATAATCGTATTAATTTTACTTACGATAAAAGTTTGCCCTCGTCTCATCTGCTATTCAATTCTGGGACAACAATTGGCCCTGAGCGAAACCTTTTCAACTTTTCGTTCTAACCACCGTTACTTTCACATCTACATCTAAATTATTCATGGGAATGTCTCAAAATATGTATTTATAGCGGAATTTTAATGTTTAATTTTAAAATCCCGGCCCTATTTTGAAAATATTACTTGAGATATTACGCGGATAATCTTTCTAAAGGTTAGGGGTGGTAATATGTCATTACCCGTAGTATAACGATTACTTGTCTGGATGAGATCCTGTTCCAATTAACCGTCAAGAAGAGTGCATATGTGTCGTGGAATTTTATATAAACGTTTAATTCTTCAATATGAAAGCTCAACTTTAGTCATAGTATTGTAATAGTGAGCAAAAAAGGATATATTAATGCTCGTAATTCTATTCTGGAAAGAATATAGCTAACTAAAGTACATGGTGTTGCCTTTTGGATTGCTAATTTCGGATGCAGTGCACAAATAGTAAATGTGGTTTTCCGTGCGTATCTTGTATACGTTGTAATAATATTATTGCATACCCACTATTAGTTTCAAATGTGCATATATCCAGAGATTACATTCGGTGGTGAATCTATCAAAATCGTGTGCCCTCTTGGCATGCGTTTTTCAATCTGCCATTTCTTGGAATTGAATAGTACCGACGCCTTCCATAGAATGTGCGGCTTATTGAACAGAGTTGCTAAAAATGCCGTGACACCATATGGGGGTTTCAATGGCAATATAAACGTTTCAGCATTTTCTGAGGAACGATTATACTCGTTACAATGTTGATTATGAAATCGTTGATTTTCTGGTCTATTATCTATCTGGTCTATCGATCCAAGTATAATCTTCACCCAAGTGTATTATATTGGCACTATTTTTCTGCTGCAACTCTTTAAAAATATACAGTGTTCTTAATAGGGCCCACCATATAAAAAGCATAGCATACATTGAGATAAACAGATTAATTCTTAAACTAAATTTGTCACATATATGTGTGACGGTATTCATTTGTAGAAGTGAAGTTTCTCATTTTGTTAAAAAAATTCTACCCGATGGTCCTCTTGCAGCTTGTTCCATCTATAATAGTACCACAGCCATTTCAGTCATCCTATTTTATTCAACGCGTAAGTAATCATTATTAATGATCAATTAAATTGTATGAAAGCACACCCTATTCCATTCTTAAAAAACAATTACCTTCCATATTATAATCAAATCCAAATTTTACTCGAGTGAAACCGGATTATCCTTGTCTTTATCATTACCTCATGTGCGTACGAAACAAAGTTTGTTTTGGTATGATTTAAATGTATATCTTTTACTACCAATGAGCGATGTGTTTGTAGGAATTTCTTTAAATTGATTGTAAAAGATTGCATCGAGAGGAATGTGAATCTCCAATAAGAGCTCCGGATGAAATGGTAGAGAGATGGCAAGGGACGAGGAAAGAGCCCTGGAGCGCCAAGCGGGAGCAGACATTGCGTGGACGCAGCGACTGAGGGTGATGTCACACTCCCCCTTTTAAGGGGTTTCGCATTCGTGATGCGGCTAGTCGACACTTTAGAAGTACACAGCACGTCCGGGTCATAAAAAAATCCACTCAATATGAGAGAATTTATGTGTGCCAATTGTTGTTCGTGGACCACCCGCGTGGCGGACTACTTCGCTTGTTCTCCCCGGAACACGAGACGCTTACCCTCGCATCAGAACTGGCCAAGAGAGCTATAAAAAACTCTGAGTGCCAGGGTGAGAGTAGGATGCTCGTTGACCTAGGATGGGGAGCATTTCTTAGAAGAAAATTTAGCGATAAATTTGGACCATAATGGGTGGCTTTTTCACCCATCTGGTTTCTTTGGCACTTTTTCTCATTTGATATTTTCTCTCATCTGATACTCTTATTAATTTCGTAGTAATGAGTCATAGGAGAAAAAAAACAGAAGGGTGATATTTTTCCGAGTAAAGGTATGACTACCTACTGACTATGATTCATATATGTATCAAAATCTTTGCCCGTTATCCAATCTATTTGATCATTTCGCATTCCCATTCCATTCCTTATCACCATCATCAGCAGTCGTCAACCGGAAGATTTATATGCTGCAGCTCTCCCTCTATTTTACTTTGTGTTAGTCGTTTCATTCCTACGTTAATTCTTCATTTTTTGTCGTCCTCTAAAATTTGCGAGATATAGTCCACTCTTATTATATTATTCTTGTGTTCCTCGGTTATTATTCCCAATCATTACCTTCTACTTTATTGTTTGCTTGATGCTCTTTCAAAGCTGAATAGGTTAAATTAGTTTGTCTCTTATCGCAGTCGCTGTCAGCTTGATCTCATCATTCTCCATAGCACCACAGTTCAATTGCTTGCAATCTATGTTTACCACTTTTCTCGTATAATCTTGAAAGTTACGTCTTACTTACGTTACGAGTTTAGGCAATGTATATATTTTTTAATGAAGTGATCCCCAATTAAAGTAAAAAGTGGTAACTAAGACATAATAAACATTCCTTTGACTGAAATTTGACATGTTACATGACCCTGCTAAGTAACAATATTCAGGCATTTAAAGCCGATGTTAATTAACTAAAATGGCATTTTCATATTGATCGCTTGGAGTTTTTTTATTAAAATATATTTCACGTACCCTGTTGTTCGTATTTTGCTTACCTAATATCACAGTATTCGTAGTTGTCTCGACTTGCGACGTAATATCTGCGATTTTGGTAGAAAATGGTGTTTTTCGAGTTCGCTCAGTGTACCTGGATTATTCATGCCGGGAGGATAGCCATAAGTATAGGGATGGTAAGTGTGGAGGATGAGGCCAGACGCATCGCTAGGGGTTGTGCCCTGTGCCTTCTGTAGTCTAATAAACATGGGCACTTTCTTGTGTTTTGATAATAACTCTTGGATAATTTGAAGCAAAGGAAATGTTGCTTTTTATCATAAATTATCCGTTTTAATCCGTCCGATTATTTTAATTTTCCCATTTAATTTTAATCCGTCCCAGAAATATCAAAATATCTATTCGCTAGTTTATTGGTTATTTACATTTATGTGGATCCCTGCTTGCTACCTGAAGGATGAGTGGCTAGGGTTACTCCACAGCAGGTATACATTAAACGCAAAATTATCCACCACGCTGCTATTAGCTGTTTTACCTAAGAGACTATTAAATTATGTCAAGCAATGTGCGTGGGAGGCTCCGCCATAAGAGTTTTAACTATCGTTCTACTCATGAGGATAGAAACTGCACTCAAACAGCGCTATATGCGGAGGCTGCCTGAAAACATGGTTTTCAGTGTTATTATGGCTTTATTGGTTGATTGGTGAGGTGAAGGATATTTGGTGGATGAAAGAAGAGTGGAGTGAAACCCGGTGTCGTGCCGTCAGGTGACCGTTTAGTATTTCCCACATGCTCGAGGAGAAATGTAGTTTCCGTATCTAAGGCGTTCAGGCTTCCCGCCGACGGAATGCACGCATTAGCGCGAACGGCATTGCCCCGCGCAAGTTCCCAACGAACCTGCGAATTTCTATCTTCCTCTCCTTGCAATAAGCACGCGTCTGTCCGTCTCACTGTGAATTCCGGTGCCCTCCTGCAGCGTTGCCAGCTCATCTTCGCTCGCTCAGTCTCTTACATCTCGCCAGAGAGAGAGAGAGAGAGAGAGACTGCCTCTCTCTCCTTCTCTCTCTCATCTTCTTCCCACTCTTACCCTCAATCTACCCCCAAACCTCCTCCCAACTCCCAGACCCCGCGTCCCCCTCCCCCTCGCCCTCTCACCCCCTTCTCGCCCTGCCTGCGACCGACCGGTCTAGGGCAGCTGCCAATTTCCGCGGAGTTCTAAAGAAGACTTCTCCTACTCCTCCTCTCAACCCCCTCGCCCGAATCTTACCCCCTTCCTCCTTGAAAAGGATCCTCCCTTCTCTGCCTCCCCGCCTTGCCATTCCACCTCATGCCTCAACCCCTCCGTCTTATATCACTTTCCGATCCGCTCACCCCCCACCCCCTGCTATCTCCTCCCTGCTATCTCCTTCGCGGCGGTGCATCGTCAAGAGGAACCGGGAGCGTGGGGAAGGAGGGAGCATGTATGGAGTGAGAAATCTAGGGTGTTTGAAGGGTTAGGCCATTAATCTGATAGCAAAATTAGTCACCGGATAAATATGCCACTGGACTACCTCATGGTTGTTAGTCTGGAAAAGGAAGTGGATGAGGCATTTAGAGGAAATATTCGTTTCAGCGATTCTTTTTCGCGCATTCCAGGAATTAGTCAAGTTAGGACGGCTCCTTCATACCGTCTCTCGCTGTGGTTGAACTATGATTCTATTCATTGGTGAGACGCGAATCAGGTGAAAATCATTTGAGGACCGTATGAGCATTCAAACGGCGAACTATATCCGAGGTTAATTCTGTCTTCAGCTTTTCCTCGGTAAACATTCAAATTGAGCCATTTTTTCACTTAATTAGATAATACTTTGCTAAAATAGTAGTGAATAAAATGATAAAGGTAAAAGTTTTTAAATTTGGCCTGTTACCTGGATAAGCGTGTGGTTTGAAGTAGAGATTTTTTACGTAGTTATGAAGGACTTATGATTTTCTTCTTATATTGGCTACTTAAACTCCAATAAGCGCTTTCATCAATTTGTATGTGTACTTCTGAAAATACCTATCTTGAAATGAATGAAGTTAAAACTTTTCGTGCAAACACCTTTAACCTCATTCATTTAATTAGTAACAGAACAAAATCAACGGGACTAATCTTTTTGTATATCTTCCTCTTCTGTTAAATTCCAACGGTACGACATGGATTACGAGATATTCGTTGTTTCATACTTGAGTTCCTGGAACACTTACCAGCAAAATGAAGTATGAGGAAGTCTGAAAGTATATCTCTGCCTTTGAGTTGTTTCATAAATGAATCTAGTATGAATTTTTAAGGCTGGTTTTTATGCAGCCCTCCATTTCGATGTATCACGGTTCAATTGTCTAAATTTCCTCCCGATCTGACGAATTATTTACTGATGATGTGGTCCATAATCTCACGTCGCATCAACCCGTTTGAATCATGTGGATCCTATTATATCCGCTACTCATTTCAAAGTAAATGAAAGGGACATATCAGGAATGAAAGGTCACCTGTGCCTGAATGAAAAGACTTGTCTGCCAGCAATAGATTTAGTCAATATTTATTACTTTATTTCAAATTAATGCTCATTAATTGTCAATAATAATTAGAATTCCTGGTCTTTAAAGAGATGGTACTTGTATTTTGAGTAGTTTAGATATTGTACAAAATTCAAATTTATTTTTCTACATCTTTCAGTCAGTACTATCACGGTGTTAGACGGCAGCCATTAATGCGACTTTTAGTCGCAGATTTTTTAATGAAAACAAATGCACTTTTTGATGTCTACTTTCTATAGCTTTTGCTTCGTAGTAGTTATTTTGGCAGTTTTCATTGAGTAGTCATTCGTAATTAATGAATTTTACTAAAAAATACGTATACAGTAAGCAGCTGACCTCCTTTATTGCCTATGAAGGTGTCATTCCATCACTATTTATATTCTACATTTGCGAAGTATATCAGGATATCAGGATAAATAGGTCAAGTCGCGAAGTATATCAGGATAGCATAGTTCTACATCGGTTTGAGCTTCCACCATTAGACTTTAAGAATTTGGTCAAAATTATTAAATAAGATAGTTTCAAGTGGTATAAATCATTCAGTAAAACTCTTACCGTTAAAGTATTCCTATTTTTACAACATTGTCTCAGTATGGAAAATTAACGTTATGTGAACGGTTCGATATATCAGTTGAGAAATCTTATTTGGAATGTATATCTAGTAGTTGCCTATATTTCAATGAGATGATAAATTTCTCATTTTGTTTTCATTTTTGATAGATCAAAATGAGGTATTTAAAAAAAACTATTGTAAGCTGCTAAAGGTAACAATTTATTACATTAATTTGTGCAGTTAATGGTTTCATGAAGTCACTATTCTGCCTTTTATATAATTATCCGTTTGCTGACTTTTATGATTTTTCAATTCGCTTGCATTATTATCGCCACGATGATAACCATTTTCACGTGGCTCAAATTGAAGGCCCGCCTGAATTGCCCCCTTACACGTGTGTATGATAGCCATTCGCAGTTTCCCTCGCCATTCGCTTCGCAATCTACTGCGCTCTCTATGAGGAGGACGCCATCTCTGAGACGGACACGGAACCCTGTCGTTCCATAGGCCTTTTGACACTAGCGCTTGATGGCGGAAGTCATATCGCTCCCGAGGCTTTTTCATCGATTTCACTGCTCAGCACATTCACTCCCTCGCCCCTGGACTAGGTCACATTTTTTCCAAAGCCGATTGTTCTGTGGTCACGCTTCGTCGCACTCCTCGACGCTGTTCCCCTAGGGCATTTCCTCTGCCTTAACTCAGGTTTGTGTTTCGAACGCAAGTTTTGCTCGTTCAAGTGTAAACATTTATTTCGGCCTTGGCAGTCAAACCTAGAGTTTTAGAACATGTTACCCTCGCGGATCCGACAAAAAGCCCAATTGAGAAAAATAAATATTTTTAATTTCTCTTAAATAGTCAGTGTCTAGCGGCATAAAAGAGGACATTTTCAAATTTGCTCTTAAGTAATATTCATTTCCCAAAGGAGTTATTTCAGAACAGGGGGTTAATTGATAACGAAAGTATTTTCTTTTTCATGAATGAGGACTGTCATCTCTATTTCACCCTGAAACTACAGATACAGACCTCTTATGGAATCTCCAAACAATTTAAAATAGTTTGACCGACCAAAACAGCCAGTATAGTGTTATAAAAGTTGCGCACAGCAAATGTATAAAATCCTCACCAATTGAATTTCGACTCCGGAACATCGGAGATGTTATCACTACGGAATGTTTATTGATCGAGGCTTAGATGTTGCATAAGCCCACACAAAGTTTTTCTTAATTAAATTGGTAGGTAGATAATTATCGATGAATCAATATTTTGGACCTAGGACAATCTATCTAGTCATGCTCTCGACCGAATGGGCTGCAAAAAACTTAATTAGGTGCAAAATAGTGCAAGATTTGGTCGATGCCTAGAAATTACCTTCAAAGAGCAAAATTACCTGTAACTTTAATCTCGGGATACGAACTAACTTTCTTTTGATTTGCCCTTGCAATTACATGATTGCATAGTCGTAAACCAAAGAAAAAATACAATATAGGTTTAAATTAAATATACTCGACCCATTACTGAAGCTGGAATACCTCAAATTCAGAGTTACATTATTTTTGAGATCTCATGCGTATTGCAGTGTTCATTTTGCTGTTTACCAAGGGTTGAGTATCCCCGAGTATCCAGATTTTATATCGAATTACTTAGTCTCCGTACAAGGGGCCATAAAGTGATGTTTATGATCCATATTAAATTGATTGAGCGTCGTAGAAAATATTTATAACCGTTGGTAATATTTCATAAATAATTGTTACTAAATTTAATGCATATTATATCATTGGTCGTTCAATCCTAAGATTTGTTGACAGCAGCCCTCCACCCTTCCCTATCTAATGCTAGTTCCCTTACCTCCTGGTATCTCTTCCTATGTACTTTCCTCTTTATTTGAGCCATGAATTTACTCCTGGGTCTTCCTCCGGGGACTTTTCTCTCAGTTTTTCCTTCAATTATGTTCTTCGCCAACCTATTGTGTCTCAGGATGTGTACAATCCATGTAGTTCTTCTTTTCCGTATGGTGTTCCATATTGTCATTTCCTCTTCTACTCTTCTGTACACTTCATCATATCTTATTTCGTCCGTCCATTTAATCTTTATCATCTCCTCCAGCACCAGGTTTAGAAGGCTTCTAGTCTGTTCTGGTCAGCTTATCCAATGGTCCATGCTTCCGGTCTATAGAGTGCTAAAGAGTAAATATGATGTATTTTTTTAAACTAATGAACTACTTACGTAATGGAGAAACATGTTCAATATCCTGTTGAGAACATGATGCTTGTGAAAGGGGTGTTAGCAGCATAGATTTTGTTTTTTTAGCTGCGCTAAACACAAATATCTTATGCGGAATTTTTTTTGTAGGAAAAGACGGGACGAGGAATATGACTCACTAACGCTATTTTACGGTAGATTTGTTGGGATAGCGCATTGAATAAGGGATTACCGGCTGTTTCAACCTAGCTGTGCCTTACCTTTATACCTTTCGAGTGCTCATGTCTGACCAAATAATGTGGAATTTAAAAGAAAGTCACGATATCGTTGGAAATGTGTGTTCTGATTGCTCTTATAAGTTGGCAAAGTTGAGTGTACTTGTTAATACGTAATTAACTTCATACTTGTGTACTGCTCGTTTTAGGCATATCTCCTTCTCTATATGCACATTTTTATCACGGTCGATAGAACTTAATTGTAAAAGAGCGTTTTTATTATTTTTAAAATTTTTTAATCATAATGTACACATAAACGTCTGCAAAAGTAAGGGATATTCACATAAGAAATTACGCCGGAGTTCATTGGTTTGTTGGAAAAAGAATGGAGTAGTTATCGGCAGCAAGCTGGGCTTAATACTGATGCCTGTGTATGAGGATCAGTATTAAAATATATTTGAATGGTTCTGGCTTGACTTCGTGGAAGTTAGGGATATAAATGAAGATCACCTCTGTGTTATGATTGTGGTTGTGCGCTATGGTGCGCAACACGTTGTGTAGCCCCAATGGACTTATGGCAGTGATCTTGCGCATCATCAATAAATGTATGACGAATCTTTAAAAAGATAGGCTTCCAGCGTGTTGTACTTTATTTACCTGTTAAAGTCAAATTAAATTAATAGTATAATTAATGAAATCTGGATAGAAATAAATAAGAACAGACTCTGTGTTTACCCTAAGATGTCCAGAACAATTCGAAAGATCTTGATTTAATCACTCCGCCTTATAGAGCTCTGCAGTGAGAAGAACCGTACCCCGGAGTTGAAAGTGAGAGACGGTTTTGGCGTCAGGAGAATCTTTGGACTCCTGTGATATTTCGATTTCCTCAGAAACAGCATAGCACTTGCTCATTACTTATCTTAGGTTTGAAAGTATTGTAGGTAATAATTTGCAATGTCTTTTGATGTAATAGTTGTGTTTTTTCCTTTCCATTTACCCATTGGTATAGTATGTCAATGTCACACATTTCGTAACGGACTACATTTTGTGTAGCGCGTCTGGGCAAAAATGGGTATTGTTGTTCACACGATGAAATTTAAATTGTGTATTTCAAGTTAACGGCATTGGAGTGAGTATCGCGGTTTCATCCAATTTTCATAAATATACTCCCTTTTTATCCACTCCCGTTGTTTCTCTTGAAATGTTACATTGTGAAAAATAACTTTGTCGTGGATATATTGGTTACATAACCGTGTGAAATTTGTTCACACAGTTGTAAGACTCAATTTTCAAGTCAAAAGTGTGTGAAAAGTGGTGTAATGGTTGTCACCGTGTAAGTTACTGCGCGGCCAGTTCTGCAGTTCATTGAATATGTATGTATGAGTGTGCGAAATTATATATAAATATATAAATTTCCTTATCTTTAACCAATATTGTTCCATTAGCTACTAAATTAAATTGAGTTTAGAGACTGATTTCATATCTAAGTCTCATCTAAGTTTGGTTGGAAAAAGAAACAGGAATAAAAAAATGATATGTAATATTAGGTTATGCGCAGCTACACTCGACAGCTAACGACAGTATGAGTGAGGCAGAACCGGCTTTGGGAAAAATAGAATATTTAATGACACCTTTTACGCAATTTTCTTTACATGTCTCCATAATAGAACCGGTTCAATATTTGCCAGTAAGTTGCTGTTAGCTTTGAGAAGCCGTTCTCATCGGATTCCTTTATTCACCTTGCCAAACGGAATACGACTCTAGGGAGCAATCTATCGCCTGACAGAACTTTCCATCCACCCATAATAGACGTTTGAATTGATTAATTATTATTACGTGTTTCTAATTAGCGCTGAAAAACTTCATTTAAGCGCCACCATTTTGTCGACAAATTTTAAATATATTTGTAGATATTTTCATTATATTAAAGAAACAGTTTCAGTTTGAGGCGCTACTTTTTACTTTAAATATTTGACTTCGATAATTTGAGTCCTCTTTTGAGAATTTGAGACTTAAGAGATTTTTTACTTCTTAAAATAAAATCATTCGGGTTACAAAAACAACAGTAGAAACATTTTTAAGCATTTAAAAGTTTTTGTTTGCACCGGGTCGAAGCATGGGCAAGGATGTTATAGGATCATTATTATGATTGGATCATAGGTATATACCGTTATTTGATATTAGCATTAGCTGAGATGACTCCTGAGGTCTGTGACGAACACAAAGCACCTAATATACAAGTATTAAAAATAGGAAACTTATCAAAATCTTATAAAATTGAATAATAAATAGGAAATATTAATAATTTAAAGCATGATGAGGATGTTAGACGTACTGAGAAAGGCCTTTTTACCCACAGGGGTACAATAGTGCTATGAAACTTATTAAACTTTTACTTCAACGTGAAGTCACTGGAGGCATTATCAGGAATTGCGTCAAATTTCAGCAACGTCGAGAAAGGTATTCAGCTTGGTAGTAATGCTCTCAGGCTTTGGCACTCTGAGTCATCGGGCGCGCATAGTTTCTCAAATCACCGGCCGCGGAACTAATTTGGAGAGCAGAGGCAATCGAAGTCCTCCGGTAAACATTTACCCGCACTCAAGTTACCGCTACCGCCGGGGCGAAAAGCGGACTTCCGAGGCACGGTGCATTATAAACGGATGTCGTCGTTCCCTCCCTCCCGCCATTCGGAGCGATCATTGTCCGGCGAACACTCATGCACACACATTGCGCCCGTCGATTGAGCACACGGAGAGCAGTCCTCGCTGTGGGCGTGGGAAGACCTCCCGATTTTTATTCCGCAACCGACAGTCCAACCCGTCGGTGGACACAGCAGAGAGACAAACAGTCGGACGTGAACGTATTTGCATGCCAGCACACGCATCCCCAAAGGAATGATATTCAAATTTGAAAAAGAGAAAGAGGGAGAGAGAGAAAGAAAGTCCTTAGTTGGAGACAGTAAATTCATCTGGTACGGACATATGGGGACGGTCTTGGTTTAGCAGTTTTTTGATTCCGTCGTGGGATGGGAGAAAGGAGGTGAAGAAAGCGAGCAAGTGGGATTCAGGGATGATGTGCTGCTATGGGAAGAGAGAGGGAGAGAGTGATGGGATTGCGGCGTCGGAGGAGAAAGGGCATTAAGGACGGGGGAAATGGGACAAAGAGGGCGAAGGCGAGAGAGAGAGAGAGAGAGAGAGAGAGAGAGAGAGAGAGACCGATCGCATTGATGGGAAGCTGTGGGGAGAACGGTGCACCTAGCCGAGGGTGAGAGGTGGAGAGTTAACCGGGAGAGAAAGGAGAGGGATGGAATGGGTGAGTCGAGAAATGTTGATGCATCGCAGGGGGAGAGAGTGACCAGACCGATCGGATAGGGGATGGGGGATGGTAGTGGATGGCATTGGAAGGGGATGAAAGTGGTGGAGAGAAAGTCCGAGGGTTGGGGGAACAATGGGGGAAAGGATCGGGTGGTGGTTGCTGGGTGATTGGGAGAGGGTTTTTGGGTGAGGAAAGCCAAGAGAAAGGAAGGAGAGAGGAGTGAAAGGAGAGGTGAAAGAGAGGTGTGGGGGGCATTGGTCGGGTTCGGGGAGAATCAAAGGGTCGAGTCCCGGGTGAAAAGGAATAAATGCCAAGTCTAAGTGGACTTGGGGGTATGAGAGAGACGGGTAAAATTTTCCATAGTACTGAGGTGTATTTTTTACCGGCGATTCGGAAGCACGTGCATTTGGCGGATATTCACGTCCATTGTTTTGACGTGAGTGCTTCGCGGAAGAAGTGTGGTTTGCGTATTATCTCATCGCAATGGCCTTTAAAATAGTGACGAGCCATCATAAATTGTATATCTGTAAATCTGTCTTTAGAAATAAATTTCAACCATTTTTTTGAATGCTGGCAAATGATGTTGTACGCAGTCATGCGAATGGGTATAAAGATGAAAAACCATCATGCACCATGAACATGCAGTTAACCGTGGTGGGGAATCGAATTTCGGTCAAATAATTTTTGAATGTCAAATTTCATCAAAAACCATGGTGTATATTTTCACCAATTTGGTATTTTTTACGAATTGACGGTGCCTCTGCAACAGAAAATTGTGTTATTCTGGGTGTGAAGGTAACTCGGACGAAAACTCTGTCGTGGTTCACATGTACTGGTCTAATAGTAATTTACATCATTGCATATTATATATTATATATTATATATTATATATTATATATTATATATTATATATTATATATTATATATTATATATTATATATTATATATTATATATTATATATTATATATTATATATTATATATTATATATTATATATTATATATTATATATTATATATTATATATTATATATTATATATTATATATTATATTTTATATATTATATATTATATATATTATATTGTAATGAAGAATTCTAAGTGCTGAGCTTTTATTATATTTCATCGCAGAATGTTCCTCAACACTCTTGCGTCTTTTTTAGGGACAATGCAGGACTCAAAATAGTCATATACCCACTGGCAACTTGCTTGAACTCTTTTGAAGTTCAGCTTGGAAGATTCATTTTTTTCAAAACCGTCGGTAAATTAATATCAATCGTGAACTCAGTTTAAATTCCTTTTACTAATTTCGGGGCTTTAAACTTTAATCTCCATGCAGCAACGTGATATGAAACGATTCATTTTTCACAATGTCGCCAAAAATACATCTGACACTTAGAGATTTTAAACATAAATGTGTGTTAATTTTTGCTATAAATGTTGTGGTTGAATTTGACATATTGATTCTTAAACTGCTCATTAAGATTCTAATAAAATCACTTGATATACTTTCGCAAGGCAAAAAATGGTATATTTTTCGCGGACTAGAGTGGAATGCTTGGGAAAAGACTTTTGACTCGTAATTATGATTTAGAGTCATAGATATTTTCCATATTTGCCACTCAAACATACAGTTCTACGTTTTTAAATTAATATACATTTTACAACAGAAATTGCTCTGTGGCATGTCTCTGATTAATAGCGAAGTTTTATTGTGATCGGAATCAGCCTCGGTATTATCTTTACTGAGTTACTCGCAAGTACACACAAGTGCGAAATTACGCTGAGGAAAAATAAATCGCACTGAAAATGTCGTAAGGGAGAAGGAGTAGCTTACTTCATGGGCAAAAACACTGGATTCGATATATATAGGGCCTGGGTTCGAGTCACGGTCACGGTGAATGATTTTTCTCTGTGGAGTTTTGCACTTATGTGCATTTCGAGTGACTCCTAATAGCGGGTGATTCCGAAAAATTCGGCAGTTTCTATCGCCAGAAGTTGCTTCGCGGATTGCTATTTTAAACTGCCCATTGCCATATGAGAGACAAATATTTAGAAATCAGATTCATTTGCTTTATCTTATGACATGCCTTCGACTTTCGCGTCAATTGATATTTAGCTCCCAAACTGTTTCTTCAATAATTGTATGTACTCATGTGTTAAAGACAACTTTTGTGCTGCATGATTACTCTTAATATAAATTGCATTAAACAGAAAAATATTTTATTCGCTAGTTAACACGCAGATGGAAAATTTTGATAAAAGAATTCCTAATTGCAACTGGAGAAACTGAAAATGAACCTAACGAAGTCATTTCAACTTCATCATTAGCGATTGTGAACATTAAAATTTTTACTTTTATTTTTTTTTGATGAAATAAAAACAGCAAATATTACTCTCAAGTTAATTCTTACCTTTAAAATGCAGGTAAAAATTTGTTTATTATTTTATGGTCATTCATACATGGCTCATGCAATACGTATAAAAATATGAATTACTTACGCGGTCAAAATGTTCATGCCCAAGTACCCCTTTAAAATTTGTGGAATTTTTTATGAGAAACGTGGTAAATTGTTTATGAAGGACAATCTATATTCCTTAAAGAGGTATCGCCGTGTATTCTTATAGAATATATAGCAGCATTTGATGAAATAGTCGTGATGCCTGAGCGAAGATTGCTTCCGAAAAACTTTTCTTCGAAGACAGCATTTTCTGTAATCGCATTATGATTTTACTACGGCGTAAGTCATTGAAATCGAGAAAAAGGTACCACTTAAAAGGCAACAAAGTTTTTTTACCCACAAACTTCAGCGACTGCACGACACATTCAGAGAAGGGAGGAGAATGTCGGACGTACAAAGCAGGAAAAATCGTTCCAGTATTTTACGGGATTCTCGTCGTTGCAGTCGTTTGCAGTATACATTACGAACTTGAAGACGCCTTAACTGCCCGTGTTGGATCCGGATTTTCGCAGAAAAGAAAATAAAGTGAGCGGCGGCTCACACCGGCCTGCTTCTTGCATCGCCCTCCTGGGAAATAAACGAAAAGGAGAAAAATATTCGGGCATCGCCCGAGGTCTTTCTCTACCAGCGGCTTCTAATGAATATATTAAGAAACGGAATTTTAAAAAGCTTAATTTATTGCCAATGCATAAATTATACGTCGGGCTTAATTCAGGCAGTTGTGTCTTCGTAAAATGTATTCATGAAAATGGTTGCAGATGATACCTTTGTAAGAGGTTGAATCCGGAAGGAAGAAAGACGAATCTTTTGAACAGTTTTTGAAACTTTCTTCAATGTATATGTTCAAAATATAAATATTTGAGCAAGGCTATGATGATTTCTTATACTAGAACAAGTATCAATATATTCTTGTTTATCGACTGTTAAGATGTTTCTTGTTCAAAATTCTGAAGCTAAGGATTGTTGTCGTTTTCTTTTTATTCTAAGATTGGTTTGAATAGGATTAGAGGAGAATTGTGACGTGTTTGCAAGTCAAAAATCATATGCTAAGAATTTTCCTCTGATGGATTGGTAAATTCACTGCAATAACTTTATTTTGCGATACCCTCTTGGCAAAAAGTGAAAAAAATATCTGCTTAATATGCATTCTAATACCAAGAGAAAATAGCGTTCTCGTAAATCTAGATATCACCATTGCTGCTGACACTGTACTCGTTCTTCATAAAACAGGCGTTATCGTAAAGTCATAGACAACTTTTATTCACTGGAATAGTTGTATTGTGATCATTCGGTGTACAGTTGAACCCAATGAAAATTTTTGTAGAAAACTGAAAGCGATTTATGACTGCATGCCAACTTTGTGAATTTGTCTTACTACTTAGAATGAAAAACAAATGTCGAATAGTTGGTGAGCAAGGAGTAATATTAATTGTGATAGAGGATTACGTTTTTCGACGCCTTAATCGGTGTTATCTCGTTCTTTTTTATAACATGTTATGTGCTCCGATGACAAAATATGAGTGAGAATCTATTAAGGTGGTGGTGGAAAATCAGGGCTTTTTCAACTTTTCTTCAGATGTCTTTTTGTAAAATGATGAAATAAGTTCTTGCAATAGAAAACAAAAATTGATAGTATAGTGCATCTACAGTAATTGTGAGAACCCGTATAAAAAATTCATAAGAGTAAATCCAAACGCTGGAAAAAATTATAAGGATTTTTTCCTGCATAAAGATAAAGATTAGTGGCAAACATGTAATATTAATATTGTGACTCTGCACGCTGTTGACATGGCCGTGCCTGAAAAGTCAAAAGGAACAATTACTCATTCACCGGGGAAACGTCAGAGGGAGGAAAATGGATCGTGGACGGATGCTACTAAATTTTGTAGCAAAGACCCCAGTTATCTCCGTCTGTTTAACGTTGTTGAAATCTGATATGTGATGAAGTTTCTCCCCGATCATAAAATTCTCACCATCCTGGAAATTATTCCCTATGCCATTCCCATTTACATTGTTCAATTACTTATAGGAAGCAAAAGTGTTCGTGAAGTCGCGGCTATGGCATTTTTGAATGTACGTTTTGGTACCTCACATTGAGAGTTTGATTAAATGGAATTGTATAATTCCATTTATTTTTGGGTTTTTTGGCCAGAATTTATTTCGTGTGTTCAGGTCGAAGAAAGTCATCTGAGAACTTCACTGAATATTTAATGAATAGTGGCGTCATTTCTTCCCAATCAAATTATTGGCAGATAGGTTGGAAGACATTGGAATATTTAACCCTGAGAACTACATTTTTCGGTGAATCGCTATGAAAAAAACGAAAATTTTCTCTCCTCTAATTTGCTTCAGCAATACTTTATAGACTCACTTTTTAAGCGCATGATTACATTTTTGTTCATTCGCTCTACAGTGTCATTTCTATTATATGTATTATATACTACTTTATTAACGTCTTATTGAAAACTATTGAGCATTATGTGAAATATTTGACATTTATTGTGATATAGAGTCCGAAAATATCACACCTTCAGCTATAAAGTAACTAATGAAATTTACCGCTTTAAATCGTCTGCCACGCACCCTCGGTATGTCTTGTGGAGTACTATGAAGGTTTACCAGACACCCTAGCCTTGAATGCGGTTCATGGAAGCATCAAAACTCCATTAGTACCAAGTAGTAGATTCCGTCATGGCCAAGTTGCTAACGCATCGGCCTAGGAATTTATAAGTCCCCAGTTCAAATTCCCCCTGGGAGTTAATGTTGTGTTTGTTAGGCGGTTTAAGTTTTTAGCCCACAATTTCGGAGAATGCCCGCACGCGGCAACCGAAGCCATCCTCATCTCTCCTTGACGACAGAAACATCTCATATCAGTCGCTCGCACTTGTCCTCTTCCCTTGCATGAACTCATCTTTGCCTTGCCTTATCCCCCGTCGTTCCTTCCCCATTAAAAAAAGGAGTAAGTCTCTTCGATGAAGCAAGGTGGAGGGAGAGTCTCATCCCCCGCCAACACGTCTGACTTTGGAGGTGTCCGCCCTCTATAGTTCCGCCGGTCACCCCTTGCTTCCCTTGGCCTGCCATTCCTCTGCAGCCCGCCAAGGTAGACGAGGCGGAGGGCTCTCGGTGGGATTGAGCGGGTTAAGACTTTGGTGTCTATTCAGTTGAGTATTTGCTGGAGGACATGTAAGACCCAAGGCATTGTGACTGTTGCGGATAGGTGGGTACTTAGTTATGGGAAATATTCATTGAAGCAACAGACTAGCAGCCAAAGACACCCAGTTCCCTATTTTACGTTTCTTCCGATAGATGGTATTCTACACCTGAAAGTGCTTCCCGCATAGCACTAAGTAGGAATAGGGGTACTGATGCCATTTTTCCGCGTTCATCGGAGTTCGAACTCGAGTCTTTGTGATCCAGCCACCACAAGGACCTGAGGTCCGAGTGGAGAGGGAAGGGACTCGTTTTGGTTGGTGAAAAGCTACGGTGAAGTATTGAAAGCTTTCGGTATATTGACATTTGTATCTTTGGTACTAACGTGTTTGTTTGGGAAAATAGTGATTGAGGAAGCCAGTGGTAATATCTTAGCTATCAGTAGGGTTCTAACGCTCTAAAGTTTCAGATTTCGAACGGTGTATCGAAGATGTTCACGCTCGTTCAAATCGTCCGAGGGTGAGTTTGGAGGAATGCGGAGAGGAGGGGCGGTTTGGTACATGGCGAGAGGGGTAGAGGCACGTGACTGCGTGGCCAAGGAAGCGGACGTCCTCCCCTCGCGAGGATTTTCTGCGTGCCTCGTGATTAGGGTCATCTCACCCACGAGCATGTGCGTGAAATACATCTCCTCTCGCGCGATCTCCCTCTCTTCTCGCTTCGTTTGGCCATTGCCCTCTCTTCGTTTTGAGGAATGTGGCTCACGTGCAGTCTGTCCATTTACTTGGCTCGAGGGTGTATACCAGGCTCCTTTTCCTTTCAAGTATACTCTTTCCAAGAATGAGCGAACCATGTGAGAGAATATGTGACCCTGGAATGGAATCATGTGAAATCAGGAAGTGAGAAAGACGTGGAAGATCGTCTCTTTATTTTAAGTGCGCAATGGAGTAGTCGCAGGAAAATTACTAAGTATGTCCAACATTCCATAATCCAAACGAGATGAAGGACATGCCCATGCCCATTAAGCTTTTAAACGAATTTTATTTCTTGGGTGTGTGTTTGTGACTCTATCAGAATTTTCTAGGTGGTAAGAGCTGACCAATATAACTTTGTATTGAAGTTGTAAGCTCATACAATGCACTGAAATCTTGAGTCAGTCGTTATTATACTACCTAACTGCATGCCTGTTAGCTAATATTTTTAGCAATAGTAAACAATCCTCGTAGCTTATAAAACAAGAGGTGCCTTTTCGACGACAGAGACTATGCTATCAAAATACTTCTGTGATCTCAAAGTCAACCGTATTTGAAAAAGACTCTTATTTATGAATTACCTTTTTCATGGCTTACTAGTGCGAAATTCAAATTTTCTCTTACAAATTTCGGTGTTCCCTTTTTCGACGTATCACTCTTCAAATTCCTACTAATTTTGGATGTAGATAATTGGAAAAATGCTTGGCAGTAAACCTTAGGTTTACATATGCTGGTGTGCTTGTCCAAATTGGCAGTTTTAATGGCCCCGTACTCCCATAATAATGAACAACTAAAGGGATTCCGGCCAATTTTTTGCAGTTCAAGCAACAAGACCCCATAATGTTATCCTTGATTGTATTTTTATATAACCTTCATATCATGCCAGAAGGGTGAAAATATCGTTTTCCTAATCTGCAGAAGTTTTAAGTCATAAATGGCCTAAACCTTTTTGACCCTAAACTGATGCGTTCTTCAGCTCTATGTATTCCACCTGAGTTAGCGTCGTTCTGACTGCTATCTCTTTTCTTGTTGTGTGCTAACTCAACTTCCTAACATATAACGGCCTTGAGCGCCCTGTTGCTCATATGAGAAGTCTACTCTCTTCATGTTGGTTCCACTAATATGTAGGTTATTTAATTTGACTTCTATAAGTTCTGATGTGATTTGTAAAGACGGAAAGCGCTTTTGCACAACTAACCCAGAGTAAATTATGTGTCGCTATGGTCACAATAATTATGAAGTAGCTATAGTCGGGATGTAGCATTCAGCATTTCATTTAAGTTATTCCCATATCAGTAGTTTTATGAGTTACAAAACCATTGAATGGTAAATACATTGAATAAAGGTGCGTTAAATTAAGTTGGGGAAATCATAGAGCATCGATTGATCGTTTACTTGATATCTAGTACCTGCAATAAATTTTTCTCCTTTAAATTGAATTTTGCTTGATCACAAGCGTATGTATGTTTTCTTCCTGTAAACGAAATGCATTATAGTTCTACAATTGGTTTTGTGTGTTACAAGTTTTTGTGAGTTTAATGTTCAAATTTTAATCTTATCACGGTAATCCAGTCTCTGAGCAACTTTTATCTTCTCCTTAATTTTGGACAATTCATCTTGTTTAAGACATTTAACAAGAAGAGTAATTACGGGTGTATTCTTTGATGTTTCATTTTAGCTTCCTCCTTTTTTGACTTTTTATGTTCACTGACAACTGCTGCATAATATGCAGATCTAGGTAGTCATAAAATAATCGTGGGAGATGCAATGAAAGTTCTGTGACGCTAGTGCAGCTAGCTGTAACTGGTTCAGAATTAACCATGTTAGAATATTGAATTTTTGTTTACCTTCAAACGACCTCGCTCAATTGCCGCTAAAAACAATAAGTCATAAACTTCTAAAGATTTATCCTCTCTTCCGTGTTTCCGTGTTTTTGGTGAACCATTCCCTTGACAACCGAATTCGTTGAAGAAGCTGAGGCTCATATAATATATATAGGGAATAAATGCCCGTTATGTATCATATGAGAATAATAAATGGCTTTTCCCACAAGAAAAGCATTTTATGAGCGATGGGAAATCAATTTAGGACGCTCCTTGAGAAGACGGAGACGTGGAGTGGGGTTGAGTAAAAGGATAACCATTCACGTAATTCGGTATTAGTAATAAGTCGGTCTAGATTATCCAATGTTTGATTAGAGACGACACGGAATGGTAATTTTTATTCCTGGAATAATGAAGAAAATGATTTACTGCTAACCAAGGAAGACGATGTGGGTTTTGAACAATTAAACAATTTGAACAATTCAAAAAATGGGTATAGTTATAGTTATTTTGGGCTTTCAAGGAACTTTTCTGAAAGAAAGAAAAGTTGTATAGCATGGGGAATAAAGGTCCATTATAAAAATCTACTTTGCCCTGCTATTGAAAATTAAAATATATCGCTTTGCAGGAGAATAGCGCGAGCGCAGGATATGTATATTGATAGAAGTGAGCTAATGCCCAAAACCATGAGGAAGGATATAAAGAAGAGATTAGTGAAGAGCTTGATATGGAGTGTAGTTGTGCGTGGGGCAGAAACGCGGACACTGAGGAAGGCGCCGGGAATATACTGCAGGCTTTTGAGATGTGAGTGTGGAAGAGGATGGAGAAGGTGCGGTGGAAGGAAATAAAAACAAACGTGGAAGTGCTTAGTGTGGTGGGTGAGGTAAGGTAGCTTTCGGATGAGATTAGGAGGCAGCGGAGGTGGCTGGAGGGAGTTACGAGAGGCGATGAGTTGCTCAATATTGTGATTGTTGGCGAAAGAGAATATGTTTTATGGGCAGAATGAAGTAGGGTAGGACGTTCGCAGAGATGAAAAAAGGAATTTAAGTAGGAGATAATGCTCTTCACGCGTGAAAATCTGACCGAGTTGCGGTGAACTTTACTGAAACCTAACCCAAACCGGTAGATTACTTTTATAGTAATAATTACTCTCAATTTTCACTTAACCCACAATCCTATATATCAATAATAGCTTATTCTAAAAACATCTCAGCCAAATGCATATCGGCATTGAACTTCCGCTTTTACCATCAATTTGAGGTTTAGATTCAGGCGAAGTTCTGTCCCGTTATTTGGCGATTGGAGAGTTTTCATTTTGTTCCTATCAAAGTGATAACCAGTAGGTTAGAGCGGTGCTCTGATATTTATTTAATAATAATGTGTTGGAAAAACGTCATTCATTTTTATAAAAAAACCTGGAGAATTAAACAAATACATTCAGATATTATCGACTTCAATTTTAATAAGGTCTCCTATTGCATGACAGGGTTTTTATTTGTCTTCGAGCTAAAAAGCAAAACTTTTGTCTGCCTCTTTGTCTGCAAATTCCCTTCCCAAAAAGAATTACACTTACCGAGAGTATTTTATTCGCATGCAATCTTCTATTCTGTTGCCCATTTAAAGTAGAAATACTGGTTGTACAAATTCGATACGAACGTCAAACGAAAGGAATAATAATGAAAAGTTTTATTCTTTTGTGGGAATTCTGTGTATTGTTCGAATTCGTGAAATATTTGTAAGAAGCATTCGTAAAATTGCTCAAATTTACGCGTTTTCGGTGGCCAGCCACTTTGACGACCGACAGTACTGCTGAAACCGAGACACGTACGAATTTAGGGAAAATATAGGACCATGTCGAAACAATTAGTAACATAAAGAAGCTTTTATAACAATGGAAGCATTTTATGGTTCAGCACGCTTCTTTGATGGAGACATGAAACTTAGTTGGATGAATTGATTGTAATCAACCAATGTATTTTTTTGGTTGATTGTATCCTAAAAGGAATTATAGATGGCTGGGTATTCATCTTAGTGGACTTTAATTTATGTATGACTCTACTTAATTGATTCTTAGGAAATCGGGGTACTCCGTTTTTCGACCTGCGTACCAGCGACTATACCAGTCGTATGTAATTCGATTGATAAGAATGCGTCCAAGCAGGAGATTCGAATATTTTGATAACGGTTTCTACTCTATGAAATATACATTTTTTCGTGCTAAACACATTATTATCAAAGAATCTTGAATTACGAAACTTACACACTTTGCGCATCATTAAATACATGTATTAGGAAATGGTAGATCCATACATTAAATCTAATTCCGCCATGCTTGATGTACCTAGGAGGGTTAACCTAGCGATATAAAGAATTTTTTTCAGATTTATTTTTGTTTAATAGCAAGTGGATGTAAAAAATTTGTAATATATGTAAAATTTTTCTTTGTATCATATGTGCATGCTTTCTAACCGTCTTTAATTCTGTGCTAATTCCGCGGTCTATTCTTTACTTTTTACACAGTTTTACTTTTAACATTATACGCCATCAAAAATTTTCTCGTACAGTAGTACAACTTGTCTCCTAATTTTTATTGAAAAAAACAGTAGTCATTCGAGGAATCATCCCTAAAAATGTGGGCAACTAGAGGAATTATATACTTCAATTATTATATGCTATTATGCATTGTTTCCACATTGACGCGAAGCAGAAAAACATTGATCTAAGAATGAATAGTGAACCATTGCAGAGGTGAGGAGAGGATGAAGTGGTTAGACACTGAAAACCCTCGTGCGGAGGCGAATTCGGCGAAGCCTTATTATATCTCCCGCGAAGGTGATGCGGAAAGATGTTTCCCCGCCAAGGTGACCGAACTGAAGACTCTCGCGGGCAGAGATCTGAAGCCCCCGTGGATCGTCCTCTACTCTCGCTTGCCAAACGGGCTGCCCCTTCCCCGGAGGCATGCGAGGGGCCATCGGGATGGGGGAGGCTATGCCGTGCCCGGAGGGGTATAGCTTTAGTGACTGGGTGGGGTGCGGTAATGGTTGGGGATCTTGAGGGCAGGGAAGGGGAAGGGAAGGCGAATCAGGCATGGCTGGAAAGGCAGGGAGGGTGAGTGGGACATAGTTGACTGAGTGAGTTTGGAGGGGGAGAGATTTTCGGAAGTAATCAATTTCTACTCTCCGAAAAGTACTTCTACCTCCCCTCTCTCTCTCTTCGCCGACTTTACTGCCTCACTCGTTTGTTACGCGTCCCCCCGTCCTCAAGTTTTTACTTCCATAGCCGCGGCAGCTGGTCTCTCTCCTTCCTCTGCTCCATCTGCTTAAGCGGTTGTTCATTAATCCCTATCGCGATGGCCTACATACGCTGTTTAGACCTGGACTTCGCGGGGAGAAATAAGCACGCGAGATGCTTATTATTATATTTTTTCCTCTCCAGTTGTCATCCATCCTCGTGCCGATAGTTTAGAGGTTATGTTTCGTGTAACAAGGTTCTAAAAGTTTCTACGTGTTAATATCTGATGTTCCAGTCAATTAAAACAAAACGAAATACACTTCACAATGTTTTGATTTTTTTCTCCTCTCTCGCTCTTACGGCAAGAAATATTTGTCTTTTTAAATAAATTATAAGAAGCGTTTAATTAAAAATAAAATTAGGAACCCTGGAGCGATAATCTTCTTGGTATAATTTTAGTAACGGAATCTCATCGCCTCGTGAGGATATCTGAGCACCATAAGGTAATCAGACCGTGTAAATAGTGTGCTTGTGGCTACCGTCTACATTCAAATTATAAATATTTTCGAACAGAAAATCAAGGCTGATGAACACCTTCCATATAAATGTAAATGATTTACTGCTGATTCGTATGCTAATTAATTATTACTGTCCAAATGAATTCCGTTGCAAAATTATCCGAAATTTTTTCATAAATCACGGGATTTTGTAGTCAATTGTATTTCGTTAAGTGCCTCAAGAAGAAAAATCAGACAGCCTAAGGACGAGTATCTGACCGATTTTTAGTACCGAAATACGAAAGGGTCATTTCTCCACAGAACCAGCTTGAGGAGGACGTTACCTATTCTCATTGCGACTTTTCAATCTTATTTCATTAACCCGCATTGTTATCACTATTGAATGCGTGGGCAGCAAGATATTAATTCGACGAGCATGCTATTCCGCATCGTTCTTATTTTTTTCCAAATATCTTTTGCCACTGAGAAAGATATAAAAATTAAATGTCAATCTATGGTCACTGATGATCTGTTCATTGTAAACTTCCTCGAATGTTATGGGGTTTTTCATAATGGGCTTGATTAAAAATAAATAATTTTAGGAAATAGTCCTTAAAGCCCATTTTGGTTAAAATTTATATGTACCTACCCAAAATTAGTCCATGCTTTTGGTTAAAAAAGTGGATGTATTAGAGCAAATATACTCTTACTTCCTGAAAGCCTAAAGTGGTTCAGGATAATGATAGCAGCAATTAAGGTGTACGTTTTTCTCCATAATGGTGAAAATAAAAACTATACGACAAATTTCCACGACTTTAAATGCGTACCGATTATGGATTCAAAACTATTATCACTGACAAGGATACTTACAACAGCTTTTTTTCCACAATAATGGAGAAAGTTAAAGTTCGTCAAAGTTACGCTTGAGGCGTTTCCAAATGACCTTTTTTGCTGTTTCTACCTAATTTGAATTATAAAATGCGTGCAGCTAAAACCCACCATTAGGAAAATGACTCTGAGAGGAACGCAGTCATTGAGAAATATTTAGAACGTCATCAAGGAAGTCTTCACTATTTACCTCAATAATGTCATGTTAATCTCATCATAGTGATTTTTTCTGGCAACTTAAATATCCTACCAATTCAGTGGATTAATGACTATAAAATTGTCGTCAAAAAAGTTACAATAACTATGGTTATTAGATTATCCAAAAATATTCAAGTAAAGTAATGCTCATTCGTAATCCAGATTAGTTGAAAATCCACTGATATTTTGGAATATTTATATTCAAGAGAATCGTGGTTTCCCCTTGTCCCATAACTCATTGAAGTAAGTTTATCGAGAATGCATGGTATCCTGTGATAACCATGGCGAGATATGAAATATTTCTGTCATTGAAAGTAAATCATTGTCTTTTTTATTATTTTCTTGCTAGTTATTTTAATGAAGAGTAAATAACAGATGAAGATATTCACTCTGCCTCAAATACGTTGATGACATGCGTACGTTTCCTAATTGTCCTGGTAACAATATCTACTTACTTCATCAACATTTCTGCGGCAGATTTAATATCTTGATTGAACTGAATAGCTAGAATGCATGGTATCCTGTGATAACCATGGCGAGATATGAAATATTTCTGTCATTGAAAGTAAATCATAGTCTTTTTTTATTATTTTCTTGCTAGTTATTTTAATGAAGAGTAAATAGCAGATGAAGATATTCACTCTGCCTCAAATACGTCGATGAAATGCGTACGTTTCTTAATTTTCCTGGTAACAATATCTACTTATTTCATCAACATTTCTACGGCTGATCGAATATCTTAATACGTAACTTACAATTAGTAAGGCATAAGTGCTGGTATAGGATGCAACCGCATGGGCAATGACTTCATTGAAGTCCTGGACTACCTGGCGTTTCCGTATTTGATGGACCGGCAGGGCTTAACATCTAGTTCTTGGTGTCCTTCAAAACAGCCGCTGCGATTTGGATGACAGGGTAGCGTGGTGGTCTGCGCATGAGCCCCAATAGCCAAGGCCTGAGGCTCTAGTCCCGGTCCAGACCGATTTTCTCTCGTGGCAATTTCGAAATATATTGCAGGTGTAGGTTTGATTACTTTAATTTCAAGCATGACTACACTCCAAAATGTAGCTTATAAAGCCAGTGTATTGACATTCTTTTGCAAGCCAAATTATCATATTTCTACCTTTTATGGGAAGATTACCATTTTTCCCACTCATCTTTGTTACTAGTTATAGAGTTCGCGTTATGATGTATGCCAGCGTTTATTTTATCAGTGGTGTTAGACGTTAAGAATTGTATTTGATGTTTGGTTGATTTTCTTATATTTTTATTGACAGAGTATTTCTCATTGGAAATTCCAACATGAAAGAATTGACTTTCAGCGGGTACTTTTATTTTTTTACGTCTCAGCCAATTGAAACCTATTGTCCGATAAACCGAATATACCCAAGTGACGTCTTATTTTTTACTTTTTACACGTGATGTCAATTTTTTGGATTTCGGCCTTGTTTCTCGTTGGACGATTCCTAATTTGGACTTAGTTGAGGCTGATGCGAGCGGGATGATTTTTCAGAGCTGTGGATGTGTACAGTGCACACTATATGTCCTTTCGGCGTGGTCACATACCGTATCCACTAGAGATCCGCGCGCAGCTCTACACGCAATGCTACGAGCTTTAGTAGTCTTACTCTTTTCATGGCTTCGGAATCTCGTTTTTTAGTTTCGTCTGTCTTTTTTATGCACGAACTGTAATTCGGTAGTTTTATGATCCAGACCATTTCTTATGTCTCTCTTTTTAACCCCTCCATATCCCTGCTTCCTGACTACGTGGCTATTTTTTTCTTCGTTACTCTGCGCCCAGCCACCCTGGGCCCATTCCTTTACCCAGCCGGACACGTAAATCGCAAGAATAATATTGGTTATGGTCAACAATGGCGCACGAAGTAGAGGCGGGCGGGAGGGTAGGAGCATGAGAGTGAAAGTGATGGAGAGGGGAAGGCGAGGGTAGATTTGGAAACTGGGGAGTCCTTCCACTTCGAGTGCCTGTGGTCTAGTCTCACGGTTCGGGAGTAGAATTATGTATTTTTTTCACACACACACATATGCCCGCTCTGGGGTTAGAGGGGAGTTTTGAAGGCGTCAGTTCCGCGGGGGCCAAGGCGCTGGGTGAGAGTTGAGGCAGCGAATATAACGGTTATTTATTTTAATTTTTTCTTTGGCAACGGGGATGGATGTGACGTGATGTCGGGCTGAGTGGGGTGGTCAGTGGGGGAAGCAGTGCGTCCAGAGATACGAGTGGAGTGGGTATGCGCGGTCCAGCGTGGGGTTAATGGTGTGGGTACCCTGGCGAGATGGCTACAGGAGGGTCGGGGCGAGTTGGACGTTTCTACGCTGCAACTCGTACCGCTGGCAACTTATCATCTTTGAGACCGGCAGTGTGTGCGTGTGTGAGGCAGGGTGGGGTGGAGAGACAACTCAACTGCTGAAATGCTTCTAAAACTCTCCCGTTCCGCTCCCTTGAGTCTCGGCATTCACCGCGATATATACCTTTCTCCCACGACTAAACTAACCATCTCTCTCTCTCCATCCCGCTTTTTTCTTCATAACCATTCTCCCAACCCCCTGCCGTACACCCAGAGTCTAAGTCCCCACTCCACGCATATGAGGGGGTCCCTTTTTTCCCATTTCTCTTTCTCAATGATCGGACAGTAGGTTTTTTTATTTTTGTCATTTCCTCGTCCGGTCCTCATATGTGCCTTGTCCGCCCGCTTGCAACCAGCTCAGTCCAGCCTCTCCTACCCGGTAGCTCATTCCCTCCGGTGAGCGAAGAAGTCTCATTGTGTTTTCATATTGCGGACCCAGAAGTGTTAACCTTGACATTAAAAGGCATTAATCATACCATCTGCTTTTTGGCTCATCATCTTCCTCTTTTTTTCGTATGTCCACCCTAGTCCACCGCTAAGTTGAATGTGTGGATATTCTCCCTCCAATTTTTTCCACCCTTGCCTCAATTACATTCGCGACACCGGGGATCCCTCTGCCTTCTCCACTCTTCTCGATGTCTGCGTTTAATTTTCTGTTTCCGATGCCACCCCTCTATTTCTGCCGTGACTTCCGGAGCAATTCCCAAACTCCAAGCAACCCGCGAGCCTTAATTTTTTTCTGAGATATTTTTTTCAACGATCCATGAACTAATTCTCCCAGAGCCGAAATTGCGCGTAATCCTTGCATTTGCTTTAGCTTCCGTTGTTTGTTCTCGCGTTTTAGCTCACTGCTACGGTGCGTTTCAGGTCTTTGCAAGGGGTCACACTTATATTCGTCTTGGATACGATCCATTGTCGGTAGGTCATCATCATAAATTTCCATGTCTCTCTTTTTCAGTTATTCACACCCGGCTTTCTAACTTTCCCACACATACTCAGACCATTCCACGCATTCCATTCTTCCCTAGCTACTCACCCACACTCCTAGCAATAGAGGTTTCTGCCTTGTAATGCAGCCCTCTACAGCCAACAACCTGGAATTTGATATCGGCAATATTATCTTTACCACATTTGTTTTTTGGATGCTACTCAGGGTAGCATTACTATTGTATATTCATACTTACTCAAGATTTTTACATGTTTTTGAGACAGATATAAAATTATTTCCCCTCAAGGGACGATCTATAATTTTGTTGAAATGATACATCTAGCTGAGGTAGTCTCCAAATGATTCTAGGTCAAACTTATCCTTGGGTATCTAGAATATATTTATCGTCATGAAGTCGCCTCAACAATTTTCAATAGAACATGGTATACAGTCCATTATTCCATTAGTTTATTTTATTCGCACTTAGTGGGGGGTTCTACATTGCCAAGATATTTTTGTAAATTTCTTTTGCTTGAGCTTGCGAGGAATCTTACTCCGATGAAAAATTTTCACAATTTAGTGGTGAAATACTTTGGTTGCCGTGTACACTAGCACAAATTAGCTTCTTCCGGCGACTTGCTGAATTGTTTAATAATGCAAACGGACTTGCCCAGACGTTTACTCCTGTAACTCAAGTCGAAAGGCACTTTCTGCAAATCACTTGCTCAATAAACTTGCCATTGTAAACTCACATTTAGGACACAGCTGATTATGATGAATTGTCCCTTGAACTTCCTTATGACCATTGGTTTCTGAATGAAAGTTCATGGAATCATGATATCAGCTCTGCCGAAGTCAATAACTCAGAGCATGTTATCTGTATTATAAATTTTATACATTAATGATACTCGTAAAAATATATTAGCTAGTATGAAAAGTGCCAAATTCTGTATCAATTTTAAGCTTGCTTTTTCTCGCGTCCCCTACGTGTACCTCTCCTAGTTAAAAAGGATTTCGTCATGTTTAAATATCTTTCTCGGGCTTCGCACCGGGTAATGTTTTCATAATCCGCCGACGTTTCGGAAGTGGTCACGGCGGAAATAACACGTGCCTTGAAAGTGGAAAACAAGTCGTTTTCCGAAACGTCGGCGGATTATGAAAACATTACCCGGTGCGAAGCCCGAGAAAGATATTTAAATATAATACACCGGAAAAATCTTAAATGATTTAGTCATGATTCAGCATCATCATAATATTAAATACAATGCAGATATTACTAATTTAAGGACAATTAGGTCTAGTGCTAAAAGATTCGCACTTTTAAAGTTAACCTATTTGAAATTTGGAAGATTTTCAAAGTGTAGAAATGCTGTACAAATAAATTTCGTTCCAGAATTTTAATGCACATATATTCTCACTCTAACCAGAGAGCACTCAATGTAACACATGAAACGGAAAAAAATCGGTTGAGTAGTAAAAATTTCTTTTTAATTTACAAAATCAATGTTTGATATTTTTTCACTTAACAATATTTTAGTCGGTGATGGAGGAAAGGATTTCTTTAAAATATTTGGTTCATTACATGACATAGCTCAGTATTAGTGTGACAATAGTGTAACAGAAGCAGCACTTGCTGAAATCATTTTTTAAGTGTATTTAAATTGTGAAAGAGAAAGTATAAATACTATCGTGGAATATTAAAATCTTGGCCAAGTTCGATATCCCTAGGAACTCGCTTCCTCGAGTTGGCGTTCTCAGAAATTTGTAAACCAGCCTCAGTTCGTGCATATTTAGTTTACCTTAAGTATTTGTTCGTATGACAGAGTTTCAGCCTCTCTGCCCTCATGCTACATCCAATATGCTCGTTGGAAGCATCGCACGCCGACCGATAATAAACGCTGAGAAGGAAGCGAAAATTCCTCGAACGAGATACCTGCTGCCAGCGGATTCAAAGCGGACTCACTTCTCAAATGTTACCGGAGATACGAGCAAGTACCTACACCGGTAGCTGAGGTCATATTTTTTTCCTATCCTCGAGTTGTCTGTTTACGGTACACAATTTTTTTTCCTTTGCCCTCTCCCTACCCTCTCTTGTGGTTTCACCATTTTCTCATCGGCCCGGCTCGACTTTCACCCGGGCCGGGGTTCCGCTGGGGATAAAGGTTAAGTCTAAATCTAAAAATGATTTCTTCAATTGTCCTCCCACCCGTCCACATCCTTTTTTTTAAACCTCTTTCCCCTCCCCAGAGCACCATGGTTCCTCTTCATGAAGCGCGTATGTCCCACACGGAAAAAAAACTGCCCTGTGCCCTGTCCTCCGCCGTCCAGTCTCTTCACATTGTAAACACTCCGGCTTTCTCCCCGTTCTCACCTCTCTGCTACGCTGCTTCCCTTTTTTACACCGCATTCCTCTCCTCTGCTTCCTTTCCTCTTTCCATCTCCCTATTCCTTCCTCCATAGCCGTCTCACCCTCCCAGGGCTCATGTGTCCGTCGACATTCCCTGTCGACTCACCCCTCTTGGCCCCGGCACCGCTGCTCTCAAGCGGAAAGGATGGGAGGGTGAAAGAGATAGAAGAGGGGTGAGGTCCGGTGAGAGAATTCGTAGTGACCATCACCTTCGGCCGGCCAGTATATAGTGCTTTCCTCACGCACCCCGCGGTCCGGCCTTGCCGACCCCTTTCGCGGGCTCTCCCTGGAACAGGATGGGGCGGTGGTCACTCTTGGCCAGGTACGGGGCCGAGGGAAAGAGATAGAAGTTGTTGGAGATACCGAGAGGTCTTTTGCCATGTTTCCAATACTAACATTAGGGATCGGTTGTTGCGGTGGTTGAATTTTAACTTCACGTCCCGAGAACTGAGATGCGAATCCTGGCTGTGGTGGTGATTTTTTAGTGGAATCGGAGTCCCTTATGTTGAACTGGCAGATTATTGAGCCGGTATGGTAAACAAGACGCTAATATGAACGTCTCAAGTTATTTCGAAGAATTTAGTTGATGTCTAATGGTTTGGCTTCCCATCCCCAGGGCCCGCGTAGGTGTCCCCGGATTGGGGGAGATTATTCTCAACGCAATTCTTATGCATGTTAGATTGCAGAGTGGAGATGAGTTGAAATTCTTTTAAATGACTTCCTACCATCAATGGCCGAAATAGTTTTAGGTTTAGGATGCTTACCCTTTGACTTCAACCGTATTAATATAATTACGTAGTAACCTTCTTACCTATAGTGCTCGCAGAGTTTCTGTGCACTGGAGAGTTCCTCCGAGTCTAGCTGCCCATGGTAGATGAGCAGCGATTGGCTGCCGGCGTCCAATCCCGTAAACCGGTTCCTAGCTCAGTGCGCGCCGCGTACGAATACTGTAAGTGGCGACCCAAAACAATCGGCGAAAACGAACGCTATGCCTCGCCGACGCGAGGGCCTTGAGAATAGAAATACTCCGGACGAGAAACTACTATAGACATCGAGTCAAAATTTGCAGTGATTGCAATAGTCATCGCAGTGAGGTAAGAAAGTAATCTCCATCGGCGCAAGTCACTGTGGTTACACGATAAATAAACAAAACTTAAATCCTCTTCACCAACATTTTGAAAAATACAAATACGATAATTGCAACTAATTATCATAACAACCAATATTTTTATCGCTGGGAAAGATATCAGAATTTATCGAACCATATTTAATTCAGTTAAGAAAGCCTGGCACCCGCTGCAGGATAATTTAAAGTGAGCTAAGACTAGACTCTTTTGGGTCGCCACTTAAGGTATTCGTACGCGGCGCGCACTGAGCTAAGAACCGGTTAACGGGATTGGACGCCGGCAGCCAATCGCTGCCCATCTACCATGGGCAAGCAAAGCTTGGAGGAATTCTCTAGAAACTCAAAAACTCACAGAAACTCTGCGAGCACTATAGTAACTTTCTCCAAATGAAATGTTGGTAATGGAAATGTAAGTAAAATAATACCATTGTTCATCATCTTACGTTCACCTTAGGAAAGAGTAATTTGCCCACGTTGGTAGTGCGAATTAGGTCAAACTTAATACGATGGACTTATGGGAAATTAATCAATGTTTCGAAGCAGTGATGCATCTCATGTCATACACATGAATCATATTTCATTTATAGGTGTTGGTTCGGCCACAAGAGATACAAAGCTATGTTTGTGATTGATAAATAAAAAATTAGATCCAAGAAAAGTAATTATTTAATATTTTGTGAAGTTAAGGAAAATAATTGTCGGTAACCTCGAAAACCTCATCAGTTATGTCTTCAGAAATAATACCTAAAATTCGAGGTCCTGGAAAGGTATCATCTTATCCGGTGTATGATTAGTAACATCCCTAGCTTTGTTGCTTAAATCTATCAACAGTAAATGAGATATTATTTGTATTTAACATTTTAATAATAATAAATGATAAATAAGAAAACAGTTTTGTGATTCTGTACACGAATAAATACAGCGATTATGGCTAGAGTAGCTAACTTTATTGCAGGTAACTTATGAGATCAAAAGCACTTGTGACTTGGTGACGAAATTAAAATTAAAAAATCTTTATCGCTGCCATCTAATGGCATTCCCGAGGTAAAACTATAGAGTAATAGGTTCTGAAATCATTTTGGGGCAATAAATGAGTGTAAAATTGTCATTCATTTTGTTCCAAATCCCAAACATTTTTTTTTTTGCTTTTTCGTCGGAGTGAGAGCGAGGCTAGGAACCTTCCTCAGATAGGACAGAGGGAGGGGTCAGAAGAGGGAATATTTCCTCTCTCCCCCCCGTTTCGTACTCCGAGAGGGGATATTTCCCCGGTTTCTGGGGGAGGGGCATTGTGGATTTTCGATGGGCGAGGAGTGTGGGGGCTCAGCCTCGCGTTGTGATGCAAAGCGGAGGGTCGAGAGGCATAATACCGCCCGGCTCGGCGGTCAGTTGAGTCGGAGCGGGCAGGGGAGTGGGAGAACTTTTTGGAGGGAGAAAGTGTGGAAGAAAGGGTGAGTAATGGAGGGAATAAAAGGGTGGGTAGGGGGAGGGAGTGAAAGGACGGTCGGGCGGCGTAAGAGGATAATGCTGAGGGGAATCGGAGGGAGGTTATCGAGGGTATATGGTTTGGGAGAGAGAGGGTAGAGGCAAAGAGCAGGGGAAGAATTCTTGAGTGGCTCGCGCTTTGATGAGCGTCCAACCCCTATGAGGATGTCCCAGCATTGACACCGTATCCGGGGCCCCGGGATTTCGTCACCTCGGATTTCGACCCTTTTTTTTCTTCCGAAATAATGAAATCTAGAGTCGTTTCGTAACTGGGGCCGAGGTTTTCATTGTCCCGTTGACTTTTTCTAAGAATCAACCTGTTTGGGGTTTCCAGTATTTACTATTCAAGTGTAATAGGGTCGCGAGCCCCTTTTAGCCTGACGAATACCCCGTCCGTCCCCACGTCTGGCTCGTGCTGTAGTTTTACTGAGTATTTTAGCAGGGAGATATGTGAATATAAAGGGGTTAATCGAACCCATTTCTCAATTTTAAAGGTCTTTAAGTTGAAACTTCCGATTGTTGCCGTTCCTTGCTGGTGGTGGAAGTCAGGCAAATAATGAGTGAAATATGCTAAAATGTTTCCAAATTGAAAATTATCTCTCGCTCTGCCTTTCTCTAGTTATCTGAAGATCATTTGATATTCTTTTAAAATAGTCATTATCTTTCATCATGTATGAATCATTTTAAGGAAGGAAAATCCACAGCATATTATGCTCATTATTCTACGCTTGACTTTATTAAAGAAACTGAGACATTCGACTTTCATTACGGGAAACCATAGGAAATGAGAATGCTATCATTATCTTCCACGTTAAAGATAACCCAACTTGAAAGAACTATATGGTAAAGCATTTGATTTTAATTAAGTATAATTAGAAATACATTTCTGCTGTTGCTAAAATAATCTTTAAAAATTCTACCACGTCATTTTTGCTTTGAAACATTACAAATAGTTTATGAGCGACCCCACCCACAATCCCACATCGTATAAATCATCTTAAATACAAATTAGCATCTAACTTACAAATCCTATAATCTCATTTCTGTATTTACCATCCTATTTCATTTGGGTTTGCACTTTAAAATGCAATGATTATGTTGAATTGCAGTTACTGTGCACAATGTTTCAAAAATTAATTATTGCTCTTTACTTTATTGCAGGAATATGAAAATGGTGCTTTTGAGGAGGACACAGTCTGACAGTTACCACGGATTTTATGTCGTCGGCTCAGGATCAAATCCAAGGATGTGCTAGTTTTTCTTTTTATTTTGAATTTAACGCCAGATATCCTGGTGGTGAATGAGTGAGGTGCCATCGTTTGCTCGTTTGTTATCCTCATTAGTTTAGAAACATGTGCAATCAACACTTGTATTGTTTCCACGCTAATTGGATGTTTTGACTCTGAAAAATGGATCCCTAAACAGGTAAGCTAGATTCATTATGCACGCTATTTTTACTGCTTTCATATTAAGTGCTATCACATTTTGAGGGTTCAATTGGGGTTTCCTCTTGTATGGTGTCGATTAGGGCTAACATATGCTGCGACAAAACTGAGATATTTTACGGGCGAATTTATGATGAATGTATATGGTGCACTCTAAATTAACAACAAGTAATTCCATGGGCATACTGCCTGAAAGCAATAGCTTGTAGGAGTTTTACATTCAGTGTTGTTCGGCTTGAAACTACGTATTTCCCTGCCTTTATAAACACACCTTAAAATCATTTGATGCCTCTGTAAGCGCATTTAGGTTGAATACCATACTTGAATTTACGAGTTATTTCTATTTTTTTCAAATTTTGTGTCATGAAATGTGTGACCCTTATCAGAATTCCTTTCAAAACAATTTTTCGACAGAGAAGTGCCAAAGAAGTTTTAGGTGACTATGTGTCATCTATAATTTTTAGTCATTGGTTATGAATTGCCTTTTTATTTTAGGTTGTTTTATTCAATTAAAAATACGTAGTTCCCTATTAGTTGCCGTAAAGATGTTTGCAAAACTTGTCATGAGAGTGTGAGATACCTAATTAAGCGCCCGGCATATTTTCAGCTCCCTTCCTTTTAAGTAAGAGGGCATGAAGTTCAACCTGCCCTAATTTTCTTTAAAATTTTTCTCAAGAATCCTGAAGGTTTTTCCGTTAGAGCACATCACCTCTACCTCATTATGAGTAAGCAGAAGTGAATTTTCATCGGGCATCGTTTAGACTTCAATTTTATATCCTATTCTTTCCTACATTGAATTACATGGTGAGCCAAATTTGCGTTTTATTGAAACGTTTTTCTACAACGCTGATTCTCATCAAAAACTAGAACTTGAGAAGCTTTCAAACTATGCCAATTGCTTAGTGTCACCTTTTCGCAAGAAATATGCTTCTTTTTGCTCGCATAAAGTTTCATGTTGGACTGCAAATAATTCACGTCGACTTTTATCAGTAATGGACTTTTAGCAAGTTTTATTGCCTCGAGGATTTCTATATTTTGCAAAATTAAACTTTTTATAATGGTAGTATAAACAGAAATAAATGGCAGAAAAACAGTGTAAATGGTAGTATAAACTAGAGAAAAGAGTTCTAAGATCGGAGGTTGTTTGAACTTTCTTTCTTCTATAACTAAATTTTGCTTTTGATTTGAAATTACTAGAAACTTTACGAAACATTCCAAACTTTTTATCAAATCAGCGCTTAACTAATAAGCGTCCTCATGGTAAATTTTGACCATTCTCGGAGAATATAAGGTGAAAAATACCCCAACGTAAATTGATGTTAGTAATTATCGCTGGCCAACTTCATTTCTTTTGCAAAAATAAATAATAATGATCCTACGACATCGTAGTGCCATAGAAACGAAAGTCTACACAGATCCCATCTTGTGAGAACAATTTTCCTTTTTTTTTAATTACTCCTTTATTTTTAATAAATTATTCAATTAAAGACATGCTTAGTATTCTTGTTGTATTTTTTCTACCTCATTATTGATGGAAGTTCAAGAAGAAGTGGCTTGAAGAAGATGGAAGTTCAAGAAGAAGTGGCACAGTAGTGTTGAACTATGCTAGGGTAGTCACAGGATTAGGCCGCCATAGATGATCTGGGTGAAAAACCTAATTGAACTTCACGAATATATTTTTTGAGCGATCTCATATAATTTCGAAACATCTGATCACGTTCTGATTTTGGTTTATGTTTGTCAACATAATCTATAGTACGTAAAATATTTCACCTCCCTTCTTATGGTCCGAAATTCATTTCCTTCTGGTTCTCTATCCTCAATTGCCACCTCAACTTCTCCCTTACAACAGTTGCCTCCAACATCCCTTGCCAATCTTTCATAAGAAATATTTCTATCTCTGTTTAATTCTAAACAATTATTTACCACTACATATCCAATTCCTAGTCAAGATAAACAAATCGCTACAGTAGTGTTGACACTTTTTTAGTCTGGGCTCAATTTGAGGATGCCGAGTGTCAGATTTTTATTTTTCACCTGAAATTACATTAAATTATGTTTCATTACTTTTAGCATAGATGAAGTTTACTGTTTACTGAGGATAAATATCTTTTCCTATTTGACACGCCAACCTATTCACACTTGTAAACTTATGGTAAACTTTCTTTCGAGGGAGTGGTGAGCCATCATATATCTGACATTACCTTAACTGGCCTCTATTCCTTGTTACAATTTCCTTGAGGAAAAATAACTCGGATCGTAAAAATAAGAAAGCATATAAATACATTGGATCCTGTCCTTTGCAGAATCCCGAGGAGAGTTTTCTCTAAATGATCTCACCTTTTGTGCCGTCGGATAGTGTACCTAGGTTAGGGACATGGTGACAATGTTTTCCTCACACTCGTGTGAATAATAAGTTCGGCCCTTAGTGCGCTATTAATTTTCCTGTTTTTTTTCATCATCCCATCGGATATTATTTGTGAGCTTGTTTTCCGCTTTGCCTTTAATTAAATCACGAGTTGGCGCCGTCGTTGGAGGTAAAAAAAAGCGAATTTCGCTACCGAACGACAGTCAACCGTCGATGAAAATCATGTCACAGCGGGTGAAACCTGACGTATTACGTGTCCTAATTGGAAAAAAAAGCTGCTTCAAAGCAAAACTGCGTGAAGTGTCGGATGATTTCGTCAGAGACAATGCGATGAGACTGTAGTGGGGCATCATGCTTTATGGAACCAAAAGTCTAAGGTTACTAAACCCTGGGATCAGTAACTTTCTCTTCGATACACGGATTACTAGAAAACATTTATCCATATCACATTTTATTGCCAAATGGCACTATGCTTTGCTTATAAATTGACTGCAGTCGGGTATTACAGAAATGGGATGATGAATCTCTCTTTCAGAGTCTTAACTCGGGTTAATTACGTGTTTGAGGAAGTTGCGAAAATTTGCTATCATCTCTTGCAAATATCTCTTTCAATCTAATGCTTCCCATCTTAATTCATAGTTGGTTGCATTCTTCCGAGACTGATCAAGTGATAGTGGTTCATTCTAATTTCAACTTCTGTTGTGTAATTGATAAAGCCTAAGTATATATTGTTGTCTCGTCTTACTTAATTTTAGTTATATTTTTGTTCATAGGTACTTCGTAACGTAAATGTAGAGTATCGTATTTCACTACTTTTAATAATGTTATACATGATGACAAATTAGAACCACATAAGAACCATTGCGCTTTTAGTCATAGTGGCTGAGATTTTGATATGACGCCAGATCTACTTAAATTGGACGATACATGCTTAAAAGGTATGCGATAATGCTTCCACAACTGATATAGCATACCATAATCGGGTATAAAATAGGCATGAAAGCGAGCATTCGTCCTAATTCTATCCACACCTATATTAAACACAGAATTTCGATCGGGCCTCCTTTCAGTCACTCTATCCCGAAACGTACCAATCCCACGCTTACGGAAATGACGCATTTTGTGGCCAAACTTAAAACGCTAGGCTACGTGATACTTTGCAGCCAAAAGTATGAGACAGCAGGTCCATGGGGGGAAGTGAAATGCGAGGGAGACGGCACATATGGAGGAAAAATTACTGAAGAAGGAAGAATATTGAGGGATTGAAGGAAGGAAGGGAGCGAGATGGAGAAGCGAATGTAACGGGTTAGAGCATTATGACGCCGGGGCCGTGGAAGAAAGAGACAGGAGCCGGAATGAGGTGAAAGATTGAGCGGATGGAAAATATAATCTAATGCAGCATTACAAGGGTGCGGCATATGGGGTGGCAGCCAGCGAAAGAGAGAGAGAGAGATAGCTTCCCCTGTATAGGGGAAGGGTATTTTAGGGGATGCGAGGCCGGAAAGGAATCGAGCATTCACACGCGGGAGAGTCGTCATTGTGACCCCCTGAATGCCGTGTGTGCGTATGTGGCACCGTCTTTAACACTTTGAAGCACTCGGGGAGGGGAGTGGTGGGCTGAGTAAGGGGAGATGGGACCCACAGCATTACGGGGAACGACGGAGGGTGGTTTCCCGAGATGGGGTACGATACAGGGTGACCTGCAGGCTAGGCGGGCGCGTAAGTAGGCCTACGGTGTGCTCCCGTGCACTTGGACTTCTCTGGGTATTTTTTTCGGAGAATAAGAGGGTCAAGGCGTGTGTAGTTAGACGAACGTGCAGGTATATCCGGGCTCCGTCGGACCCGGCTTCGTGGATCAATCTAGTTATGGCTGATGATGGCGATCCACTGATCATTAAGGGGAAGAAGTTCCGAGGGGAGCAGTTGTGTACGGGGAGGGTTTTCATGAGGATGGTACGAAGGGGTGTCAGTGGAGCACACCACGATTAATTCACGTGCCATTCACGTCACGGCGCGGCGTGCGTTGCTCCCCTTCTTTCACCCTTCGATATAAACCCACCCCCTTCTTCCCGGGGCCGTGCATTTGGCAGCAGAATGGCAGTGGCACAAGCGCCTTTCAGTTGCACCCTATCTTGTTTCTCCCCCTCCAAACCTTCCGCTCCCCTTTCCTACTTCTCCTCACTGAATACGCACCGGACACCCGAAATCTCTTATCCCCTCTCATCTCCCGTGCTCTCGCTAATTTCATCAACTTCCATGAAGGGTGTTCGGCGGGTGATACCCGTTCTAAAGGCAGAGGCTGATCCGACTAAGAACTTGCCCTCACCAACGGAGACTACGCCAGGAAGGAGATTTCAAACCTTTAACCTCGGATTCATTGTTATTTTGTTCTTTTTCGTGCGCCTTCACGAGTATTGAATATGTTCCAGAATAAATTCATGTTCATGCATCCATGGCAAACTATATAAGCTTATGGGTTAGACAATGGTATGTATTATGAATTAGGGAGTTCTTAAGTGATCGCATGGATGGGTCGTTTGGGTCAGTATTAGCTTGATGTGAGTGAGCAAACGAAGTAAGACACTTTGGATGTGCTTTGGAGGAGCGTGCATTAGACAAATCCATTCAGTTTCTTTCCTTTCATCATCATCTTCTAATGGCTAAGCCTTGTCTCTGCAGCCATGTGTCCCTGTGTACTGCAGCTCTCTTAAAATCAGCATATATTTTCAATCCCAACGTACTTCGTACATTATCTAGGAACTTCTTCCTTTGCCTTCCTCTGCTTCTCTTGCGGAGCACCTTTCCCTCCATTATATTTTCTAAAAAAATTTTATGTTAG
The DNA here is from genome assembly GCA_963169105.1 of Ceriagrion tenellum. Lineage (NCBI taxonomy): Eukaryota > Metazoa > Arthropoda > Insecta > Odonata > Coenagrionidae > Ceriagrion > Ceriagrion tenellum. The sequence goes on along the minus strand of OY720633.1, from coordinate 43,295,444 downwards.
GAACATGACAAATGAATTTAACCTTCCTTTGCTCTATCTCTTTTATTAGTCTTCTTTCTTCTTTTATTTCCCTCAGCATCTCTTCATTGCTCTTTCTGGCAGTCCATCTTGTTTTTGTCATCCTCCTCCATATCCACATTTCCATAGCTTCCAACCGCGACTTTTCCATCTTTCTCAATGTCCAGCTTTCACAGCCATATAACAGTGTGCTCCATGCAAACGTTTTCGCGAAAGATTACCTTTGTTTCTACTTTATTGTGGCTATTACCTAGATTATGTTTTTTATTGTCATATGCCTTCTTTGCCAAGACTATCCTTCTTTTTACTGCAGAGGTGCTTCTGTTATCTCTTGAAATTATGCTCCTAAGGTAGCTGAACTCTTCAACCTGTTTTATTATCGATCCCCCTACCATTATATTTATATTGGGTTCGTTTTCGTGTCTAGATACTGTCATAGCTTTGGTTTTATTCACATTTATTTTCAATTTCCCTTTAGCCAAAACTGTGGGCAAGATTCGGAGCATTCTATTCATATCTTTGGCTGATTCTGCCAGGGTCGCAATATCATCAGCAAACCTAATGCTGTGAATTCTTCCTCCGTTTATTTGGATACCTTTAGTTTTCTCCTTCATAGTTTTTATAGCCTCTTCAATGTATTTCTTTCCTTTATATAGCATTTTTAAGTGTATTTTTGGGGAATATAAAAAAAACCCATTTGAACGTGTACGCAGTACCCCAAGAGCTGCTACTAAGCGGATGGGTATATTAAAATCTTATGTATTTTCCCAGTGAAAACTATCAACTCGTTAATTGCTTATGCACATTGTGAGCAGCACTATTTATAAAATTTATTTCGATGCTATAGACTTTTTAATTTATCTAAGTGGACGAGTCTACTTATATGTATAATTATGTCAGAGGTTTATTCAGCATCCCTGTACTTTCCGATAATTCCTCGTCTTTCCTGTTTTCTTTGCGATTGCAGATTCGATCCGATACTTAACCTGGTAATCCGATTTACTTAATTCTCGTGAAAAAACTCGTGAATTAACCAAATTATATCATTGTAATCGGAGGGAGTTTATTTTTGATGAACTTAGTGGACTATAAAAGAAAAAAGAATTTCTAAGGAAAAGTTATTGTGTAATGGACCTCGAAAGGGAGGTGAAACATTTATTGTATATACCCCCAATTTATCGATGAATAAACACACGCTTCCGTCGAACCCCCTCGGAAACGGCGGGGGACGTGGTTTTTTACTTAGCTCGTTTATAACTGATTTTTTTACAAATATTTCTGTGCTAGACTTTATCTCATACTGACATCAAGCCGAATATTGAAATGCAGCAGCTCTCCACTCAATGCTCATTAGAGCTTAGCGCTATATTCTTTCACAATTATTAATTTTAAAATCGCTCAATATTTGCCAGACGTGTTCTATTCATAATCTTTCTCGATAATTCTGCCCATTTATTTCTCTTCGTCTCGTGATTTTAAGACACTGAGCAAAACAATAGACGTTATGACTCAGAGCGTGACCAATGAGTTGGTGTCGTCAATTTGAGTCATCATCCAGTATTTTTTTCTTCATAGCTTATCTTCGGATTTCTTCATCGGTGGATCTGTAGATGACGATCTTCATCATATTGCTATTATACCGCATTTGAATTACTTTCTATCTGCTTTCTTCTGCTATGCTTATCGTCCTTGCCTCGCTTACACATAATAATAAGTGTACTCAATGAATGTTTTAATAAAGGTTTACTTTATTTCCAAATTTATTTTTCCAGCTGTGCGTAGACTTTAATTCTTAAATGATACCTTCCGTACTGGGGATAGCCGCGCCTATCTTAATTTTGCTTACTTCTTGTATCCCTAGCGATTCTACTTCTCAGCTGGTAAAATTCTTAAACTTGCCCATTTTCATTACCTAAACTTCAAGAAGGGTGTCTTTTGAATTTCTTCCACAAACCATTGTTTTGGGTTTCTTTACTTTGATTGTCAATTTTTATTTATTCATAGTTTTCTGCATACGTTCAGTCCTCGGATACCTATGGGTTAAGACATTTTCCGACAATATGTAACTTTTTACGTGATTATTCAGTTTGATTTATACTTGTTAATAGTTTTTAGCTGTGTACCAATTTTACTTCGCAATTATCTTTTAACAAATAAATCTAACCTTAAGTTTTCATGAAAAATTTTGTAGAACTTTTTATCACATGTTTTGTGGTATCCGAGTGTTTCATATTTCTTTCTGTAGGAATACAATGATACAGGTGATACAATGTGTGAGAGACTAGATACCTGAAGGTCCACTCCTCAAGGCCTTGGGGGTAACCATGTACTCTTTAGATAGGTTTTCAAATGTATCCAGCCTTGCTGTAATGAGATCATAGCGTATACAAATATGCCATAAATCAGATTTAAAAACAAAATCATACTTTTATGAATAACTCTAGGTTCCTTACCATTGCTAATTCTTTTTCTGTCTAGATACGCACGTCTGTATATTTAATGTAGGAACAATCAGAAGTCAATAAATGTTTATATGCAAGTTAGAAGTATGATAAAGGGATTTTCGGTTCTTTGGGAATATTTCTCATCCGAAAAATGCTAATTCGTTTGCAAACCATAATTTTAATACCATTCTCCCTTAATTGTGCTTAGGTAAAGAAAGTATTTTCTCTTTTTAAATGTTTTCACAATAACCATAGAGATTTGAATATTAGCAAAAAAAAGAGAATTTATGTTATATAGTCAGTTACAATTAAAACAGTGAGCATCCAGGCGCGGGAGGTCGAGGGGAAAGCTTTTTATACACGACTGTGACCTTTGATAAATCGAATTATTGTCGCAGCCCTGATAACTTTCTATTCTTCTCAAAGTTTTTAACCTGCCAGAAATAAATGACGACCTACCCCACCCTATTGACTAACATTATCCGCAATTAATCATCACGTGTTCAGATTATCTATCAAGTCCACGACTAATCAGATTGCCTTAATGCTCAACAAGGGTGGGTCGAACTTCCGATCCAAGTGTGCTCTGGTACGAGCCTAACACTCAAATTAATGTATTTTAATTCTCAATAACGTATTTTTCATGGGTTGGTTCATCATAATATCAGCATCTAACGCTTGCTTGGTGAGTTAATTTTGTGAACACCTTATGAACGAAAAGTTCAGGGATTTTACCTCCTGTTACAGACCGTTTCTTATCGTACATGAAATGGTGTGACCATGATCAATATACATATCTTCAGGTCGGATGGGAATTTTCGGCGGTTTGATTGGAAATACCCCCCCTCCTATTTACACTCCTTTCTTCAAATACCCTCGCAAGTTTGATCAGGGTTCTATCGAATTCTCGCTCTCTCTTTCCCTCTCTAGAGATTTGAGCACCCGACAGAGCGTGCTGTGTACCCCCTTTCACGTGGCGCTCGTCCTCACCCTGCGTATGCTGGACAGTGCATGCGACCGACATCCCCATTTTGAAATAATATTTCAAAGAGCTTGTGGAGTATTATTTCGTCCCTCTCTGAATTTATTTTTCGAGCGAATTTATCTCAACCCTGCTCTGAATTTATTTCGGGCGTGTAGGTTTGCATCGTTGATGAATAGGGAGAGAAAATTTGGGGGAATAGGGGATAATTTCTGACGAACAAAAAATATTTCCTGCGTTAAATGGGGGAAAAATGATTTCACGGGGCGGTTCGATTATCATAGGTATCCGCAGTGTACGTGCTTTGGTCGGATAGCGAGTAATTCGGAATATATCGTTGTCACGATTACCCATTTTAGGCTCAACTCCTATCACAGTGAGGAATCGATTGATAAGAACGAATAAAATCAATGGTTGGCGAGTTCACTTTGTGAAAGTTGTTCATCTTTAAAATTAAACCACTTAGTTTTTTGTAATCTTGTATTTGTATTGGAATGTAACTTTGTAATCTTGATAATGGCCCGAAAAGGCCGAAAATGGTCGAATTGTGTTTTTTAATATAGTGGTGGAAAAAAACTAAGTGGTTTCATTTTAGAAATGATAAGAACGACCTAAGTCTGTGCACAAAATTTAGACTTTTAAGATAAAGTCCGTCTCATTTTCATACATGGTTTTTTTGGTGCTCAAGCATCTTCCTCTCAGGTCATGTCGGACAGTCTAACCCGTGATCTCAATTCTAAGGCGAGCACAATTTCTATACCTGAATCAGGATATCAACCTTTGGAATAAGAGGCCAGATAGCAACCTGCTTACTGCGGTAGACCACCCTTTCCCCCCTAGCCTTTTGTCTCAAAGAGGAACGGGCAAAAAATACGATCGCGGATGAGAGAATTTATTAGATGAAGGTAATAACACGCATGCTTATAAGTATACAAATATGAGAATTTAGTTATGTAGGCAATTCCAACTTTGTAAACATATTTTTAATTTGTAAAGACATATTAATAGTCGTTGTGCGTGTTATACCGCATTTATATGTGATAGTTTTAATGGTTTAATGTTGGTAATGGTTGAGCACGAAGTTGTATCAACCTTGCTGGTGACATCATTTGCTATAACCGTGGTCGGTATGAAATGAATTATGTGGAAGTATTAAAATTGTTTCTCTCGCCTCGCAATTTTAAACATTTCCTCCAAGTTACATCTTGAGTTCTTTCCCAGGAAAATTAGGATACTTCCCGTAAAGTCTCTCTGTCGCTAAGCGAGTGACTCCTTTTTTCTCTCTCTCTTTCCTTCCCGCGCATTCCCTTTGCATTTTGAATTCGAAAGTTCCGATGTGGCGAGGCGTGACAGAAGCTTCCCTCGATGACGGGGAGACCCAACTCTCAACCCATCAGCTTCTTGTCTCCCCAGCCGACGAATCCCGCCGTGAGAGGTGACGATGACGGCCGATTGTCCGACACTTTCCCGCCTCACTAGAGCGCAGAGAGAATCAGTTTTTAGGAGCCGAGCGGGCCATCCAAGCCAAGCTAATCAATGTTTCTCCACCGCTAAGAGATCGTAGGCTCCCGAGTAGTGGCCGGGAAGCTTGATGTCCGAGGAAGCTGGGTGGCATGAGCGGTTGGTGGGGGGAGGGCAGGGAGCGGATAAAGATGTATAATAGGGGGAATGTTGATCTGCTCCGTGGAGGTCTCTCCTAAGGGGCTCTCGAACGTTTCGATTCGCTCCGTTGGAGTGGAAAGCATGAAGAGTATTAATTTAAGTGCCCGATATTCCCATCTACTCATCATAGGGTGATGCTTCTTACTCATGGAGGGAATATATGAACACACTGCAAACCCGTACCATCTAATCGCCTTCGATGTTCCAGAACGAGGGCGTCAAAATATAATCTTTTCTCGGGTTCGATTTTCTTTGCGTAAAAAAATAAGACAACGAACAGTTAAATTTTGGATTATGTTGAGAGCTTTATAGTCTTATGAGATTCATATTTTCTGTTTTGCTTATTTTGGAACAAATCCTGTAAAAATGTGTGTAATAGTTTTGGTAATTATCGGCTTCTCAGGACTTGGCACTAGCAAAGAATACTTACTACTGCGTAATACTGCTCAGATAGCAATTTACTAACTGCGTAAGAACAGTGCTGTTCTATCATAATCCACTAAGGTTCTTTTCTATCTTGGCATGAGGGCATACATTTTTCGTCAGTGATATGTTTGCTATATCTTTAACCTACGCATATTATTCTCTATTTAATTTGAAATCATGAGAACATTAGCTTATTTTTCCTGCATATGTAGTCTTTCATTATGAGTGAAGTGAATTCGGCTGTATTGATCACAAATTAAAAATTAATTTTGCAGCTAATTCAAAAGTTTTCTAAGCAAATGTTCTGCTATAGTAGCTAATTTCGGGAATATATGATGATTACAGCACTTCTGAAGCCTGAAGTTATTTTTATTGTAAGACTTTTCTTCATTCCTGGTTTGTGTATCCTGAGAATAAATTAGATTTGACTGAGAGGTGAAGTAGTAGAATGAAGTGTTAAAAAATCTCATGCTTATTATAGGCCCTAACAGTAAAAGTAAAGGGTGAGAATGGTGTGACAGCATGTCCTATCAATGGCTTACTTAAACGAAGGATTATTTGTGCGTTAAAACAAGGCAGAGTCGAGAGAGAAGCTTACATGGCATGCATTTTAAATTGGCTGCAGCTCATGATCCATAGAGCGCATATGAGAGACGTTTTGGCATCCACTTACAGAATATTTAAATATATAAAAACTTCAAAACAATTTTATTATTAACACATATACAAAGGATACCGCTGATTTTCTTCTTGAATTGCCCATTTAATTATTGCGGCGGAGAATTTGTATCCGGTATTTAAATTATGACTGCACTAAAACTATACGAGTATATATTAGACTTATTTCTGCTTGTTTATTCTTTGCAATGAGGGTAATAAGTCTACGAAAAATTGGAATAATCAGATTACGCTCATAGTGCCTCTGAGTAGCTCATTAGAATAGTACTGAGATCAGGGATCTCTTGTGGCAGATCCGAAGACTTGTTGAGAGCAACTACCATCCTCATTTTTTGCTTTACCGTAAATAAAAAGTTCGTTTACTTTTCCATCAGAAGTGTATTAGAGTTAATATCCATACATTAGAAGTATACGCAATATTTCGCGAGTATGGTATGAATACTTTTAGTAACTCGACGCTGGAGCAAAGGTTGGTTGAGAATTTTCTAATATGAACTGCGCTAAGCGAGACGTAAAAAGTATCAATGAGCCTTCTTTTGTTGCTGGGAAATATTATGGCGCGATTCCTTTCAAGAATTAAGTAATCCCGAGGTTTTTACTTAACCCGAATGAAAGTTGTCACTAAGTACTCTCGAATACACTATGATGGCATTGATTCTAAATATGGCGATTTTTTCCCAATTCTCCATCACGATTTATTACTTACTATGTATTCACTGCAGTTTTAACTCTCTCTTTAATTTAATCCCAGCAATATTTTGTGCTACAAACAAAAATTAACTTAGTTAAATTGTCCTGGTAAGCATTAGTATATACTGTTTTCCATTCTCACAATTGTTAACTAAGTAGTTTTTCTTAGGGACGAGATAGCTTTCTATGAGCGTTACACTCCGGCATTACATTGATGTAAAAATACTTCTGAAAATGGTGCTGAAATTGATTATACTATATATTTTTCTTCTGGGCTGTTTTTGAAACTGCCACCATGAATGCCCCAAAAAGCCTTTGTAATGCTTTTTTTCTCAAGGTGACGTATCACAATACCTTTACGTGCTTATATATCTCCAGTTAGTAGGCCGTAGATGAATGCCTAACAAATTTGACTCTACTCACTCCTATTCGGAGATTTCCCATTTATACATGTATCAACTTGGAAATCATATTTTGACGTTCAGTACAATTCTGTGGATGGCTGTATCCCCCATTTCTCCCGTGCTTGCCTTTGGTGTAGTTAATCCTGGATAATTGTCCTAATATCTGTTCACCAGCTCTTTCATTATTGTTTTCAGCGGTCTTTTTCACCATCTATTTGTGAGTTTTGGTGTCAATATTTTTTCCGCTCTTTTCCGTTTTTTGTCACCGGGCTAAATAACTGCTTGTCTTTTCCTTTAAAACTGTTACTTATCTACTTGACCAAATCTTTTTCTTGATTTCTCTTTTTTATCTCTGCCGTTTTGCGAACCCGTTTTATATAATACCTCCTCCTCATCTTTAAAAGCTTTCTTGAAACATTTACTCTCTTCCAGTGGTTTATAATACATTTATCGCATTGAAAACAATCAGTTATGTAACTATTGTGGCAGTTATATTTAACACCGTAATATTTAACAATGTAAACTATTATATTGTGGCTGTTTCCAAATTGAGATCCATGTTAAAGCCATGACAATATTATGAATGCAGATGTTGTTGCATCAGCTCCCTGAAAGCTTTTTCAGGCCAATCTACTCACCACTGCTTCATGGATTTCCCCGCTCTACTTGTCCTTTCTTGTCCGATCATGGCCCATTTGACATTGCTTAACAGATGTATTTTGTAAGGACGAAATTTTATATCCCTCTTCATTATTTTGCCGAAATTTTGGCATGTGAAACTATAATTTATCCGTTTAATACCTCCTTCTTGGTTTAATTTTCATCATAGTCGTGCTGCACCTCTTCACAGCTTTTCTCGTGAAGGCCCCCGACTTTTTTATACCTATATTTTCCTCTTGTATAAATATATTGAGTAAATTATTATTTTCTTCCCCTACAAATGCCGCAGGTTTGTATTGTGCTATGATTGTAAGGGAATGCTGATATATGGCGTCACCATCATTATGGTTACTTTGCTCCTCTCTGATGCTTTGGTATGACGTCTTACGAGGAGGTAATAATAGCTGAAAGGAATCACAATTCTTCACGGCTTAGTTTCGTCAGTTGTATTGATTCTCTTTGGAGATGGAATAGGTTTTATCTCTGTTGTCGATGTGTAGAGCAATAATTAAGCATAAATATAACAAAGGGGTAATTATTCGGAGTTTCAGAAGGGCCCTCGAACTAACCACATTTGGTATGATAGTTGTTCTTCACATTTTCTGGAAATTGAACGTTTTGTCAGCATTTTTAGGATGTTTTCATAAGTAAACATAATTGTGTAGTTTTTTCTTTCTAAGTAAGTATTAAAGTAAAATGTATTGCAAAGATTAAGGCTAACGTATGAGTTCCTATGTTGCTTCTGAAGAAGTAAAGAGGTATTGGCTGTAGGAGTCAAGCGGGAAAATGAGAAATTGTAGAGCGTGGGATTTAAAAATTATAACCTAAGTATGAATTTTTATTAATAGTGTGCGTTCTTGTGTGTGATCATGTAATCATTCAAGTATGGATCTCGATATCGGGATCATATACTGTTTATTATTCAAATATGTTTTTCTCCAGCTTTCCATGAATTTTTCAGCAGCATCATCGTTTCTTTATGCCTTTCGACCTATATGGAGAAAACTTAACACTTGTGAGTGCGTGTGATATGGTCAAGAGAAAATAAAAAAAAGACTTGGTCCGTCTCTGTCCTCATTGTGAAAAACCGGAGCTTATAATTCCTAGAATACTTCTCAACAGTTTGATATGTGATGAAAAACACTCTGCTGCCTGAAAAGCAAGCGTATTTACAGCAGATCATCTATTTATTATTTTTTAAATATTTTTTATGCTGATATTTGTGGATTTTCGACTTCCTATACTCCGAAATTTCTTACCACAAGACATTTGGCGTAAGTAAACCTTTAATGAATATTTTGACGTAATTGGCCGGCGGGATAGGTTTAGGAATACGTAGATTCTTCTGTAGTTTTAAACCTTTGTTATATTAAACCAATAGCAAAGGTACCCGTTGAAATTCAACGGGGGATGAAAGAAAGGCAGGGCATACTAAAATAAATTTACGATGAAGAAATCAGTATTCGTATTTTCAAGAAATCAGCCATCAAGCGCGCATGGGTCACAAAATATATATTTATGTAAACCTTGCTCGAATTGTTGTTACCGAGCTGGCCTAGAGGTTAGAGTTGATTATTGCTGATATCAAGGTTGTAGGTTCGAGTCGATCATGAGGTGTTTTTTTCTAGGAAAATCAGCTATAATTTTAGTTTTATTTTTGAATTCAGCAGATAAAAACCGCATTATATTATGCTTACCGAGTTTCGACATTTTTTTGCAGTAACATGTAGAAATTGAACTACAGGCCATTGGCATTCCAGATGCTTTCCGCATTAATATAACATCGTGGCATTCTCCTATTTTACATAGGTCCGACTTAAATTAGTCTACTTGCAATGAATTTTGCCAATTTTAGGCAAAAAATACCCCTGAAAATATCGTTATCTGCAACATTTCAGTATACGGCCTAGATTTCCGCTGTAATACCTATCTCTAGATATAAAACCCAGCCGCCATTGTAAAGGTCCCATTTCCCTTCTATAGCTAATGCTAATTCCACGGTTACCAAGGAAATATCCTATTCTTGACAGAAGTTAACTTCATGATTTGACAATAAAAACGCGATTTATAGGGAAATTTTATTCGTATAAGAAAATTGAATGAAAAAATAAGAAACTGCAATCTTTTGTCCATCTTATGGCGAAAACTATAGCCTTCTATCTTTAGTAGAGCTAATTAAAATATGCAAAAAGAGGAGCCTCTGCACTTGAACCAAAATGTTTAGATTTGATTTTCTCAAACACATAAGAAACCAGACGGCCCAATACACTGCCCTTGGGGCCCAGGGGCCTTCCTTATAGTCCCAATTTCCTTAAAAACGCTTTACTGATCCCATGTGTGAAAATGTCAATAAAATCGGTTCACTCGTTCAATACTTATTAAGGCTTTTAAGAAAGCATTCTTTTGGAACCTTTGGAACACGCTGGGGCCCCAGAGGGGGTGACTTACGACCCTATGATTGTTGTTGATTCAGTATAGGTATATTCTACGCGTTTCTAATACAGGCAAGAATTATCTTCCAGGATCAATTTTTGGCGATGAAAGGGCCCACTTCAGAACCTTCTAGGGCCCCAAAGCCCTTGTTCCATAGCCTATGCGTAAACCAGATGTATCAAGTATCTTCCTGCCAAATTTTGTTTCAATCGATTCAGTAGTTTATGAGTGATTGAGTAACAGACAGACAGACTCGGCCTCGAGGTGTAAAAGAGCGTTCTATGCAAATTTTCATTTGACTCTTATCTTTCTGCGAAGGGTATTTTTTACTCGACCCTTTCCCTCTTATTCCATGAATACTCTAAGATGTAGTGATGAGTTTTCATTGAAAACAGAAAAAAACAGGTATCTGATTGATGGATCGAAAAATTTTGAGTGTATTTTTAGTTATATTTATTTAATAATGATTTAACACTCATTTCATTTCTAATGATGGATCTCTTCATTAACTCGGAGCTAGAAATGTGTGAGCTACTGTGAAATTCATAAGCCTATGAATGTTCTTGATAAGCATGAACAGGTTACTTACTTTGTAAACAGTTTTTTAATAGTATTGGAAAATACATGCATTAAGTTTTGTAATTTCTTATTGCATTGTCCATAGGAGCTGATGGAGACTTTAATTGAAAATAAATTAAGCATTATAATACGCATAAAATTTAATAAAATAAATAAAAATAAATAAAAAAAATAAAAAAATAAAAAAAAACATTATAATAAGCATAAAATACGGTTTCTTTCTGTGTCACTCTTCACTCTCAAGTAAAGTTACATTTTATCCTTAGAATTTTGACATTTTGCTTTGCTTTCCTGGACTGCCCGAATTTTACTCACTCTCCGTTTTGCATTAAAATGCACTGAATGGAATCATGCAACTTTTTACGAACAAAAATATATCATTCAGCATTCCATTTGCAAAGCCAAGTTTCTTGGCTTTCGGAATTACTATTGTTTCCTGATCGCACATCCCAAATTTTATTATTGTGTGGTGTTCAGTTATGGGTTCAGGCCACGTTTCTTACTTTAAAGCTCTAGATTCAATTTTACGGTGTACTTTCGGTCTAAAATAGACACTTGATGGACTAGGTGGTGTAAGTAATGGTGGACTAGGGATATGTAAGTAATTACGTGAAACGAAATATTGAATTTGGTGGTTTTGAATAGGTGGATCGTGGCCGTAGTGGATATAATCGCAGTTTTCGTTTGTTTCTTGTCTTGCGAATGTGAAAATTATGGCCATCGCCTATTTTTCTTATATTTGATGTAAAATCCGTGTATATCTCTATATCTATGTAATCTCCGAAAGTCATTTATGAATTTTTCATCGAAAGATTAGGTCCATTAGGCTGAAATCCAAAACTATTTCATACAAATTGAAAAATCTTTGATGCCAGAAGTTCTCGGAAATGTTAGGAAGTTATATTTTTTATGGTACGACTTAATCTCTCAGGATTTCTTTACTTGTTATGTTTCTTTTGATGACTTACCTTTTTAGATGCTTGGATTAGTTATATGTTACCCCACTATTTTCTCCGTTGTCTCTTTAGAAAATATTCGTGTTTAAAACTGATGAGTTTAAAACCTAATCCTGATTTCAAAGTATTCAACACACAATTGTATATTTGGATCAAAGTCATTTCGCTCAGCGTTGATTCCCTCGTAAATGTAATTTTGTTGCAAGTTTTTGTAAAAACTTCCTGCGAAGTTGCACCAGCTGGGGATATTTTTTGGCAAAAGAAAAAACTCTGCATGATTTATGCTCGAATATCATAAAGATAAACCTCATTAGAAGCCATGCCTCAAGCGAAATCTTCCCCACTTACGTTAGTTAATGGATAGTGCAATAAAAAACTGTAGAATCTACGATTGATTTCTTGGTGGTCAGTGCATCCCTGAAGAGGAGTTATCCCTTCTACACACTCTTAAAATGGCTGAAAGGGTGCCTAGAACATTAAAGCGAATTTTTTGTCAAATAGTAGTTATTCCTGAATCGACAATCTGAAGTACGGTGGTTTTGGTACTATCGCCGAAGCTTCGTGAGAAAAGGAAAGCGTAGTGATGGGAAGCACTCAATGAACGCAAATTTCTTAGCCCAGATTGGGCCCAGGTATTCCATATTTCACTGATTGCAATTGTATAATCTTTTGTCTCATAAATTTGGCAGATTGGCAATTTATCTAACTAAGGACACGGGATTTGCCTGTAGAAATTAGTTGGTTCGCTAAGTATTTTCGATGGGTGATTATTTGAGACTTTCATAAAATTACTACTCATTATTGAAAATATATTAAAGAATTGAGCTCGCCAAAACTGAAAGGCATTGAAAATTTTCCGAAGCTAAAGTTCATCTATCCAGAATCCAAGATGGAAGCAACCAAGAACTAACAATTCGGCTTTCTGTGATACAATTTTCTGGTGTAGTGAAATTACATCTCTGTTGCCAAAGGTCTGTTGTTCGTTACCAGGGGAAGAACTAGGACATGAACGGGGTCTTTGACGAGGTGAAGGAAAGAAAAAAATTGGAAAATTATAGAGAGGAGTGACATTAGGAATATGTATGTGGTGATTTGTGACAGGATTGGATAAGGATGATTCTATCATCTTGTATTGATTTAAATTGGCAGAAACGGTCCTAACTACTCTCAACATACGCTTAACACATGTCTTAATGACTTGGTACTTGCGTACTACTGTGATATTCAGGTGATAAAGGGATAGGCAATAAAATGTGTCAACATTTATGGTCCTGGGGCAAATCCTTTGATGAAATGTCGTCCTGTCGCGTAAGTTACTTATGTATGCTATCGGCAAATATCTTGGTTTATGTTGGTAAATATTCCTCACCTACGTCACAGCAGCATTTGAATTAAAAATACCTGAAGTACAACAAAGTGGTGAAAAATGGAAAACATTGGGCCCATGAGATAATTTCTCATAAATGATAACCTGAGTAGGCTCTAAAGTGGCATTCATGCTCAAATTGATCGGTTCCAGCTCACCCTGTGAGGAATAAATGGGCACCCAACAGACTATGACTCTAGTAGAAGTGCTATAAACTTAGCATTCCACATTATTGTATGTTTCTATTTATTGATGAGCAACTGTATTATTTAACTAATGCTCATAAATCAGCCTTTTTCGAATATTTTTTTCCCGTGATGTGAATTTTGACTTTATTAAAAAAATATACTAATAAATAGGTAATGACCAATAAAATGCGGAGGTTCATACTAAGGAAATACTTTTCAGAAGCGAACCACGGAAATGCCTTTCATGTCTCCCTTTTCCATTATTTTGAAATAAGAAGAATGCTAAAGGTTGCTTCGAATCAGGGCGACAGTTGATGTGATTTTTTATCTCTAATTTTAGATACTCTCTGTCTCATCTGAGACGAGCATCTCTGCGTTCACTGATTTGTGTTAAAATGGTACTCACAATAACCCTCTTTCGAGTCGAAAATGCTAGCTTAACAAATTTGCTCAATCGGTTTGTATATGTACCATTTAGTATGCTAATTTTTGCGAGCTAAATTTTTCAGGAAATGCTCCCATTAAATGCAGTGGTCAATCTGTAAAAGGCGCGTGGACAGCATTAGCAGTCACCACTACTATGAAATTTTTAGGCATTTCTTGCTATAGTAATTAAGTACGAACTTCACTTCACTCCTTAGGATACGCGCATTTCTAGTGATTCCGCTAATTAAGTATTTCCATCACCTTTGCTTCAGTTTTCAATATCTACCCTTCAGGCCGCCACTCTGTACTCTTCATTGGGAACATACATATTTCATTTCTCGGTGAAGATTGAAAAACTCTGCCTTTCCCGTAGTTGGCAATGCTATCTGTAATTAAATCAGGTAGCTCATAAAATGTCATCAATCCATCTCCAATTCATTTAGCTTTTATTAAACAAATATGCAAAATATATTATTATAATCTGTGTGGTAACAGTGAATGGCTGGATTAGAAGATTGCGATCTGTTTATAAGATTATGGCTAGATTATGACTATGATTGTGGTTAGATTATAAGATTATGGCTAGATATTAGAAGATTGTGGTCAGCAGTCACATGAGAAGTTTATTTTAATAATTACACCTTAATTTAATTTTTAATGCGGCGTTATATCTCATGATACGGCTAGGATTCAATGTTTATTATAAATAGTCATGTCTTTAATCAGCAAAGAATTTATTTCACAGGCAGTAATCATCTTGATCTACAATGACCTAGGTAATGAGTGAAAAAAATACTTTGCATCACTCCGAAGTCTTATTTCAGATAACAGCCCTTCATATCCTTTTTTTACCTTCATTAGTTTACTTTTCCAGTGGCAATTAATGTGAACAAAAATTAGGATAGTCGCGTAATACACCTAACTGACGACTCCACCCTTGAGAGAGGGTACAATAGATTTTTTTACTGATTTAAAATCAGTTTATGTAAAAGTAGCATCATGAAGTTAATAATACGAACTTCATTATATGAAATTCTAGTTTCTCGTCATGCGTAGCGTTCTAGAGTGCTCTCTTTTTATGCACACGCTCCATTAATGAATCGTTCACGTTTTGTTCCTCAGTTAAATAATATTGGCTTGTTATAGTTTTTTCAACTAAAAAATCCTCGAGTTAGTACATACATGGCAGAAGTGGATAATTTGTGTCGTTGCTAATATAGATTAGTTTACCTCCTGTGCCTTATAAATACTTCCAAATGAGTGATACATCTATATTCTTCATGCCTCATTTCTCTCTGAATTATTACCATTCACAATGACTGTTCTATTCTTCCCCATGCCCGTTTTCTAGATACCTAACAATTGATTTCAACCTTCTGCCTCTCATGCCGATCACAGATGTCGACTATTCTACTTCATACTAGCCTAATCCTTTTATTCTCGGACTAGATTAATACCGATTACATTGTAAATTTCCACTTATTTTCTTTCTTGTTTTGCTGAGACCCTTAGATATCGCTGTCGTGATCGTTGCTCTTTTGTTTCTTCCAGTATTCCTCCATTGGTATAGACGTTACATCTCTACTGTGGACCGAGAACTTTTTTCTTTCTCTTTATTCATACTTGGTGCCAAATGAGGATGAGAGCATATCATGGCTCATTCAGTCCTGTCTTAACTCATACGTTTATATTACCTATATCTGAGGATTATTTCTTCCATTTTTATTGATCGATTTCTCCAGTTTTACCCCTAAATATCAGTTTTATGACTCAAACCGGCAGAGAGGGTTTTTTTCATTCTCCATCGCCGTAATAATTATCTTTTACCGCAGTTGGTGCTTCTGCAAATTTTTCCGTCAAACCTGCATTCCTGGTGGGCCTCTTTCTCCAACTTTCCTCCATTTTTTACTTCTCATATATCTTTCTTTTGTTCTTTACGGCACACGTACCTAAATGATTTTCATGTTCCTTGCTTAACACAGTTGTCACGCTTAAATTATCTTCCTGTCATTATTTAATCGCTTTATCTCTTTTAATGGTATATAATACATCCTTTCTAAAAACTGTTATCTAAGGTTACTTCATCTGTGTTCCATGTACGGATACTAAGTTGTTGAATGCTGAGTGGAACCCTTGTGATCGTTTTATTCAGAACCCTATTTCACCAAACATTCATGAAAACATCAAATGGACTGAAACATCATTGTACTGGATTGAACGATTTCATTGAAAACTTATTTTGGCAATATTTTCCTCGATATTTCCGCGCCGAGATTTCCTTTTTTATCTTCGGAGCGTGATGAGAAAACGATTAATTCCCAGAATTCTCAAAGCTTTTCACCAAAGCCTGCTCTTAATTGCTTACAGAAATTGGCATATTTATGTGAAACGAAGAGTGCAAATTCATTAAAATTTATGATTTTTCAACCTAATTTTGCCCTACAAACCGTAATGTGCATGGTTTTGATTTTTAACATAAGAAAAGCCTATTGTATGGTTTTCAAATGCTTCCTTGATCGCGAATAAATTATAAAGTATGTAAATTGTCTGTGGCTGTCTGAGTAAGCATCACTTCCACGGTATATATCCAAATACTTCGTCCATAAATGGGTAATATGAGGGCACATACCCCCCGAATAATGTATATTGTTTGGATGTTTTGGACCTATAGTCGAAAATACCAAGTTGCTACCGTATGAAAAAAGAAAGAAAGTGTGAATAGTAAGTGCGAATTTCCACAGAAAAAAAATCATCCTCCTTGACCGGGACTTTTTCGAAAAATAAAACGTTTATTCATTGGAACATTAGCAACTGAATATTACTTATTACATAGTTGGAAAAATGCTTTTGTGACACAATGTTCATTGCAAATAGGTTTATTACAATAATCATAAGATTTTCTTGACTTTCTACGTAATCTGTTAGGCTGTTGTATGCATACCTCACAAATTCCAACCACAGTTTTTCCACCAGTTCTATCTCTTGGAGTGGAAGTACTTGACATCTCAACATTCTGCATACTTCTGCCAATGAACCTTTTTTTTAAAGTTGGATTATGTTAAATGCATATTTATAAACTTTTGGATGCATAAACCTGAGTGCTTTGGATGGGGGCAGTCGCTCTCATTACACGATAATCTCTTTCTCAAAAATCGTCTTCCCTGCCACGAGCAGTTAGTGTAAAAAATATCTCACATGAGGGAAATTGCCGCGTGCGCTTATGCTTGACATGCCCAGAAACCTATTTCTCCTCCCCGAGTAACGAGTATTCACGCAAGAAGCATCCTAGTGAGATTCCAATTCGGGTTGACCCTGAATTAAGTCTTATTAACCATGCTTTTGGTTTACGATATCCCGATCCTCACTCTCGTGCATTACAGTTCTTTGGCTGTTTTTTCGTGGGAGCTAGGACCCTTGAACATCAGGAAAGCGGTGGACAAGATGGGGTTGACGTCCTGAAATGGTGATGCGAATGCTAAATATTGATTCTAGACCTGAATATGCTCATAAAAAAGAAGAAAGAAACATATGTGCACAAGAAAAATATATATAATATGGCTAAAAGGAAAGGCAAAATACCTAAAATTTTGGCATCGATATGAATATCGTCGTCTTCGTTTCCTTCTGTTGACGAAATTGATGATGTTGAGTAACATCACCAACGAAAGAATCTATCCTTACTAACCCAACGATTTATTTCAACCATATGATGATTCCAATGTTCCATTCATTTTTGTTGATTCCTAATAAAGTCTTTCTCCATACTATAAAGAGTATTTCCTTAGCCCTCCAAAGGAGTATTTGTTGCTTAGTCGCAAAGTTAAATAAATAAATACGTTTGACTTCATTAGTACTTTCCGATGGGATCATAGATAAAACAAACATTTTGTGGAATGAGTTTATATTCCTATTTTGATCCTTAATAACGGAATTAGTAGTTTAAAAAAGTGTTGTACAAATTTAAGGGAAATTGCTGCCTAGCCGTCAACTAAATTTGACATGTAATGCTATTTATCTATATTTAGCTGCCTACCTGACTTTTATCAGAGAAGAATATATATTTAGAAACTAGGAAATTGTATCTTTTATTTGTATATTAATTGCGCACTGGGTTTTTGCTAACCCCTCAAAACCATCATTTCTTCTTCTTAACCGTTTGATTTGTCCTACCAGTTATACATCAGTTTCTTTCAAGTGTTGTTGAATACATGAAATCGTCCCTTTTTGGGCATGTGATGACTATGATAGAAAACAATGGTAAGATGGTTTCCGTGCCTGAGTTTATTTTGTTGAATAGTCTCTCACAAAGTCATAAGTTATTCAGTTTTTACATCAGAACCTGCTGTATACCTGTATAGTCGAGAAAAGTTGCAGTGAATGTTCATTAAAACAACGTATTACATACAGCACTAGGCAGGAAGCTGAGTTGACTAAATGCTTTCCTGCGTAGGTTGACTAAAGATGTTCACTCGAGAAATAATGCCTGTGCGAAAGACTTATTCTTGATGGCATTCATTTCCAGTTTCAATATCGGTAAATCTAATTAATTCCTTGGTTTTGTAGAATCTCAAAAAATAATCATGTTGTTAATTAGCAATATCTGTTGTAGCGCCATGTATATTCTTTTTGAATTAAAACCTTTAATTATATTTTTCCTCCTAAACTTTATTTAGTACCACCTGGTTTCGTTGTAGTCCATAATCATCGTTAGATGACTGTCTTGGTGGAAATAGTTGTGCTGTTATTCACTGCTCTGGCCTTGAAGTTAGTCTAATTGTACGTTACCTCTGCTTGACCGATACGTTTTAACGTAGGGCGTGCTCACAACACTGCAGTCGTCGGGCGGCAAGAAATTTATTTGATAGCGAGAAAATCGGTTTACCAAATGTATATATTTTTCGGCCTACCTTGCACCTGGCAGCGAATTCCAAGGGTCCACTCCGTACTTGAGCCTGTCAGTCCGGTGGTTGCTTCGGTTGCCATCTGAGCCGATAGCTTTGAGTTCGAGTCCCGTCTCGGGGACGGATGTTGTGACGGTGATCCCAGTTATCGAATCGGTGACTCTGAGTGATCTCGACCTCTGGCTGTGGCTAAACCTGCGTTGCCACTGATGCTGCCCAAGCCTCTACCAGACACCTTGCCTTTAATCCATTCCAAACATCTGTTCTGAGGTCCATATACCACCATTGTACTTCACCTGCGGAGAAGTAAACTTTAATAAGTGTTTGACTTAAAGAATCCAAGTGATACTTGCTGACTTATTACTTGATTTTTACGGTGCTATTAGGTATTAGTCAGTTTAGCCAGATGTTCCGCCACAGTCGCCCTTAGGGTTGTGAGAAACGAGCAATTGTGAAAAGCATTGGTGATTACTCTCAAAAGTCACGTGCGACCAGTATCATTTTTACCTTTCGTACAGTTCTGTTCTGCTTTAGAATATGAAGATCATGATGACTCAATCATGGAATTACTAATGTATGCCATTTGATTTCCTGTAAATCCAAGCACCAGTGTTTGAATATCTATGCGCCGAGCGTGGTCGAGTTACTGACTCTCCTAGTCGTAAAACACTCGAAATCTGGTTGAATATTATCTATTGCCATTGACTAGTCCTTGCTTATTTTATAACCAGTGAGGAAAAAAATCATCCTTTTGCAATTTTTTTCGAGTTTGTAGCCTTAAAACTTCGACTTTTTCATATTTGATGGTAAAGGTAACATGCATTTACTTTTGTACTCTTCAAACCACTCTACTAGCATAAAACAATGTTGCAATGGTTGCCTCTGGCGTGTACCTACGTTAATCTCTATTTCATTTTTCATGAAGTAATTGTAGTGTGTGCTTCAGTACCTTGGTATGCTTTTCGATTTTTTTGCCGTGTTTTCCGACATTTGCTTATCCTCGGCTCTTACTCCACAGATTAGCTCTTCTGATAATGGCTGATACTTGCCCGGAGCCACTCGATGCGGACGTTAAAAACTTCATATTGACTTCGAGTCCTACCGGCAAGCCACCTGAAACTTTCCAATTTCATCCGAAAAGCAAACAGTCTCCCTCGATCAAGCCGTTACTCTTAAAATCAGCTCCTTAATGGAATTCTATACCCTACCTCGCCGTCGCAGACTTCTGCGTAGGGGCACTCAACTCAGCGTTTCAAAAAAGTCCTCTCTTTTGTTTTATGGCGATCAGTGCCCCGACTGCGTTAGAGTGGCCGGGAGGAGGTGGAGAGGAGAGAAACAATAAGAGCATCCCTGACGTAGCTTGACCGCGGATTAACGTGCCAAGTAGCCGTAAATATTCGTAAGGGGAATTGATGTGAATGAGAATACTATCAGCGGGAATAATATGGGGAACGAGACAGTGAGAGAGGGTGCTTCGTTTGTCTTTAATCCTTTTGAGTGCGTAATTCCCTTCCTACTCAAAGTTCTCGGCGGGGCATGCAGAGGGCGGAAATTGACACTTTCCCAGTTCAGCGATGGGCGGATTCCTCTTCGGGGAGCAGCGGACGGAGGTGGAGCCGGTTGAGAGAGCTGTTGCATATTCCCTGGGGTTTCCCCTGGTGCTCCCCCTCCACGTCTCCTGGACTTGGCGGCCATCATGCTACGCCAGCGGGTCGGCCAATGGAACAGCCCGTTTCATCTAGCGGAGGGCGGGCCCGCTTAGCGTGGTGCCACGCGAATTAAACCAATGGGAGCGTAGGCCACGCCCATTGCGAGATCTCTGGTTATTAACTAGCCGGGAGAGGGGCGGGATCACTTGACATACAGCTGCTGCCACCTAGCGTCCTGAGGAAATATCACGCGAGGGGATTTGGAGGAAAAATACAAGTGAATGATGTTAACGTTTTCTCTTGGTCCTCTCTTGATAGTGCCATCGCCGCGCACCTGCCGCCGTGTCCGCGAATGTGACTTGATTACCCATTATTATTTATGACACTGCAGTCGAACGTGTAAGGGACTCGTTTTCCAGAAATTTCTTAGCTCGGTCCTCCAGCGGCGGTACTCTCGGAATTGGCGGGAAATTCTGGCCATCAGCCTGCGCTTGCATAAACGCGTCTATACGAGGCGCTTTTTGTTGGAAGACGGTATGTTTGAATAAAATATTGTTATTTCTCTGATTATTCGTTATTAAATTCGTTTATTTCTCAAGAGCTTACCCACAGACATACCGACTAATTCAATTTTATCCTCAGCCCCCTCATACATTTTTTTCGGCTGCGACTTGTCTAGATTTTACGCAAATTTGGGCTATTTTCTCATAAATCCAGTTATAAAAGTAAATAATTGCTTATGTGAATGTTGGTTAAATGAAATCTGTTTTACTGCATTTGCCGCAAATGGAATGATTTTAAATAGTGAATGAAGCGATTTTTACTTTAATGACGGATTTCAACCCTCTCTAGCCCATTTATTCTAAAAAATATGAGAATAAAACAAGACTTGCAATTTGACTATCCTGGAGCCTATCCAAAACTGTAATGTAATCCTGCTCTCTTTTTCGCTCATTAGCCTCAGAAAGGGGTGTGAATCTAAGACACCAAATATTGATCTAATACCAAAAACACATATCTTCAGTCCTGACAGCTTTATATCTTTAATGTTTGTGATTTTTGTTAGACTGGTACTAAGATAAGCCCACGGCAAGCACCTATGAAGGAGGAAAGACCTGTTTCTTTCACAATTTCATTCAAGAGATACAAAAATTTCGCGAAAAATCCTAGTTGTATGGTAGCTTGGGATAACTGCAGCTTTTTTTGATTGTGGAACTGGTTTCAAACGATCAGTACATAAAGGTACACTCCCTTTGGTTAGTAAAAATCAGCAACTTCGAGAGAACGATTACGACTTTCCAAATGTACAGACAGGCTAACGTATAGACTAGGCAAGTAGAGGTAAAGATATGGTAGTTGGCATGTATAATTCAATAGTCGAGGTGTATACATAGTCCCTTTTAGCATTGAGGAAATAGGCACATAATCGTGAAAACGGTTACACCGATATATTGAATATATGCGTGCTGGTCGAAGAAGGCAAGTTATTTAATAATCGGAACTTCCTTTAGCACGCATATTTGCATAAGCTTCTGGTTGAACTGAAGGAAATTCAAGAAAGTCAATTCTGTTTCAACCATGTAGCTGCATATTCCAAGAAAAAGTGAGACGATTCCTTGCATTGCCATTGATGGTGGATTATTATGCAGAGAAAATTTCATACAATATTTTTATCTGTTTTCTTTGGCCAAACAGGCGTCCTCACACCAATAATAGGAACCCTTTCTTGAGTGAGAAGTGTTCTGTTCTCAATTTCCTCTAGTGTGGCACCTAATTTCTTCTGTATGTAAAATTCGAACTACGATATCCATCTTATTCTATTTTCCTCTTTTACTCATCTCTTTTAAGATAAAAACGTTCGAACTAAAGGAAGTGGGTAGTGAGCTGTAAATGGAACGATAATGAAATGTTGGAATTTTTTATTTTAGTGTTTTATTAATTATTATAACCAAGCGCTTTCGTAGCAGCATTTTTGGTCATGGTCAATGTTGATGAGATATTTCAACTAACAAACAGCGGCTGCTGGAGTGGATTTATTTCTGAATGGGAGTGACATTATAAGCCATTTTTCCGATTACTACCCCATATATGCCAATTTTTTTTAGTTTTTCCCTTTTTATTCATGTATTGACGTCCATTTTCATCCTGTAATTATACTGCATCAGAATGTCTGGAGCGTATACCACCTGACTGTTGGGGATTCCGACGGTTCATAATGATAGAATCATTACCTACTTATGAGCTGCCATCAATCCGTTGACTGGTTAGCTCCAGATCTCCACTCAATTCTCCCTACAACTAACCCTTTCCTTCCATCATGCGCCTCACACATTTTATGATTCATTTCACTTAGTGATTATTTGATGGAATAGAGTAGGGAAATTAGTCCCAGCGAAAGTACTTCCAATTCATTTCTTCATCCACCTCTGATTTTGTAGGCTTTTGTGTCGTAGAATGTATACTGTAAATTAGCTTCATCTTATTTAATTCATTGAACAATTCATAAATTGTTTGTTTTACTCCTTTCGTCTTCAACTTGTCGCTAGACTTTTTCATCGGAGTCCATTAATTCTCAGAGTCTATTTGGTTACGATTATTCTTCGAATACACCTCATTTCCAGTGCTTCTAACTTATTTTCTCTGCAGCACTCTTTTCCCAGCCTTCGCTGTCAGAAATGTAGGTACAAAATATAAGCTATTATGAAGTGTTGCCTTCATTAATGATAGAATACTTAGGGTCTATTATAAGGAGTGTTATAAGGTAGACTTAGAGAATAACAAGGCTTTGGCTGGATGGAGATCGGAGTGTAGAACTGCAGCAAACCATTCTTCGTACTTACGCAGCACCATATTACATGCACCAAAAATTGTGGCTGAACCGGATCAATTGGTATTTTTTGTTGATATTGCATCAGATGGAAACTCGGGCTTTAGTTTATTAAGGTAATTTTTAATATATCAAGAAAATTCGTCCATGAATGCTTTATCCATATTTTAAACATATTACTTTACCATGATAAAAAGCAAAATTTTTCAACTCTAGCATTTGTTATTAGGTTAAAAAGTTCTGAATTAGGTTCAAAAGTTATTAGATTAAAAAGTTCTGGAGTGGCGTTAAATGTCGAGGTAAGTCAGACTCCTCTCTTATTCTTAAAAATGATATCATTCGTCGTTTTCCAGAGTTCTATGTCTCCGATTGTAATTTTCATTCGCATGTGTGATAAATGAATTCGATATTCTATATTTCGCTAAACATCTGAAATGTAGCGGTTGAAACAACGACCCTTTGGAATCTGTTTTATACTATAAGTTAAGCATGGCGATTCTGACGTTTGACTTCACGTTTATTTGCTTATTTTTTCGAACTTGACCTTTTTTACGTTGAGGATAAAGTAAATGGGTCGCCAGTTCAATGATATCTCGTCGTAGTGGAATTTAGGGGATAACCATCATCGTTTGCCCGTGGATGAACTAGATGGGAATTTGTAAATAAATTAAGTTATCTAAGATAGTCAGTCAGATTTATCCAGCATTACAAATGATTCTGAGGTTGACCTCCATAAACCCTAAAATGTTCCCTACATTGCTACGAGCGTAGACATCACAGATAGATTGATAAAACTCAATTCACATAGCGTGATTCTTTTGATGAATCAATTTTTTCCCCTTTGCTTAGGAATGCGGAATGGAGATTTTTATTTCAAAATTACCTCACAATATGTTTTTTTCATCAGAGTTATTTATCTGCGGCGTTCCTTGTTCTTTGAGGTGTACATAATTTTTGCTTGTTCACTGTTTTAGGTTATATTTTAATTTATATTTATCGATTGTATCATACATGAATTGTCATTAACTGAATTAAATTAGGTGGCATAAATGTCAAAGAAGGTCGTGTTAATTATACATTTGTGGTGTACTTCGCCAATTTACCTGTTTGAGAAACTACCACGCATGATGTTATACCTACTTATAAAAAAATCGACAAAAGTACAAATAGCAATTTTCCAGTGTCTTGACTATTACTTGACGACCGTCGGCGACGAACGTCGCCGTAAATATTATTTGAAATGGACAATAAACGCTTAAGACCCTTCAATGAGCGCAATATTGGTAGCACGAGTAGGAAAATTATTTACCCACTTGAAACGACTTTTAAACATTTAATGATCATCGTGGAGAAGTGTCCATAGACTCTCGCATCATGGTTCGTAGTTAATATAAAATTCTCGGATACGTCACTATTTAATTGGTTGCATGCCTCCAAACGAGTGTCTATCGAGCGGGTTGCCTCAAAACTAATTGTCTGTGTCTGTGCTACAACCTAAATGACTAGAGAGTCGATAATAGATCGATCATCACCAATTATTAACGGAAATGAAGCTGGAGTAGATATTCTCTTTAGAAAAAGAAACTTGGAAATTGGGGTTAGTTAGAGTTTTAACAGCACATTCGGAAAAATACAATGGAAAAAAATGAAAAAGGTAGACTATCAAATTAAAAAAATCAAACAGGTCGATTATCTTCTCTGAAAAATATTTGTGTGCACTTATTTTCGCAAGATAAACGAAACGCCCCTTGGTGTTCTTTGGCCCCACAATGGTCAAGAAAAGTCAACCGCATAGGAACTGCTCTTCTATAAACGACCCACAACCCATCTCAAAACCAAAATGGACGCCGTGTTATCCGCCGCAAAAAGGCCTTATAACTGCAGGAATGGAGGAGATCGCCGTCGACTGCGCATGACCCGTCGCATCTTTGGGAACTTCGCTCGGACCTGCTGTCCACCGCATTAAATTCATTCAGGGCGCATCGGGACGGAGTTCGAGAAGGACGCCCTGTTTCCTTCATATTTTTTCTTCATTTCGGTGGGTTTCTCGGAGGTATTTTCCACCCGGACGGGTCGCAAGTCAGCCAGCAGAGCGGAATGCCTTTCGCCTATTTGCTCTGCTCCCCCTATTTTTTCCCCATAATCTCGCATGCTTCCGTAATTTTCTCCTTATTCATTACTTCCTCCCGCTACTCTACCCCGGAGTCCTTCTTTGAAGGCGGCCACGGCGGGGGGTGCCTGGTCCTTCCTTTGTCCGAACGGCCCTCACACCTTCCCGACCGAAGCCAACGCCCCCTTTCGGCATGCCGACTCGTGATGCGCCCGGCGCAGCGGCTGAGAGAGGCCCGGGCGGCACCCAAACGTCCGCGCCGCGGGGTGCCCCGCCTGCCTCGCCCGCCCTCCTGTCAATTCAATCCTCCCTTCGCCGCCACTGAACGTACTCCGACCGCCGCCGCCTCCCCACCCGACTCGACCCACGCATACAGCTGCCCCCGGCGCGGGCGCCCCCCAGACGTCCAAGGAGATGAAGGTGACCTCAAAATGAGCATCGCCAGACACAGTGTCCCTGAGACGCTCGCGAGCGGGAAAGAGGGTGAAGGACGAATAATGGTTTCGGAATAGGGTGAGAGAAACGAAAGGTCTGGTGGTGCGCACGGGATCATCCTCTCGAGTTTTACTCGCCGATTCTCCTGCTTCGATGATGTTGTCGTTCGTTTTGTGCTTGTGAGTTGTCGTCGTTCCAGAAGTGGTACTTATCAGACCTGGTGATCGACAGCTGAGGTCGTTAACGTGTTCTGAAGGTCGGTTGATTTGTAAAACAGGTAATATTGAAAGTAGTAGCAAAAATCGAGGTAAGGACGGGTGTGTACAAAACGTTGTCCGGTACTCATGAGGTCCTCTTGGACTGATGGAGTACTGTACTCGAACAAATGTCTTCAGGCCTCCGAGATCGGAATACCTGGCCATAGCTGGCCTGAATATCTTTCCATATGTAGGGTCAGGCCATGAAACTGATGAGCAAAATAATTCAAACTTGATCATAGTCCACAAGCAGAGGCTTTTAGAAGATGTCATCACACTGTAAAATTTTCCGTTGCGTCAACATACTTTCGAATGTCTAATATAGTTGAGACTTATGAAGAACGGAGTATCGCGCTTTGGGAATGTTATTGTTGAACTCCCAACTCATATTTATTTAGGCGGTAGTGATGCAATTTATGCCATGCGAGCCTTCTACATTGAAAATATTAGGAACCATTGAATGAGTTGGGAGGATATATGTAAAAAAAATTACAAATTTATGTACATCCTTTAATTTGAAGGTGAAGAACTTCCAATATAGATCTTCTTAGAAGGTGAAACACGCAAATATTTAATTGTATGAAACCATATCATTTAACGCTAACGTGTTAAGCCTTTCAACTGCCAGCCTGCGAAAAATGGTGTGGCAAACAAAAAGTGTATGACGTTGTTAAAAAGAAAAGAACACCGAAGCATTGGCATCAAACTTGGCTCTCTTCTACTATTGACACATACATTTCTTTCTCTGTACGAGCATATGTGATTTTTTTGTGAGATAAGGGAGGACGAGGACCGTATTACTCCAGTTACCTTGAAGGATTACTGTCTGAGAAGAGTGCATCGCCTTTGTGAAGCGTAGGAAATAAATTATTGCATCACCATGCTCTTTATTCCGCTCGTGATGCAGGACGTTCGCCCTTGGAAGCTGAGGTGTTTACTTAACACAGTACGCTGGCCGTGCATCGCTCCGAGAAACAAGTGACGTTGTAAATAGTTGAGAGAAGGCAATTCGTAGTGAAGGAAAAGTGAGAGGTCTACTTCCGAGTTTCTCCCTCGGGAACTGCTGGAAAAAATCATCAAGAGACTTCAGATGCAAAACATTCAACCCTGGGAAATGTTCACGCGCACCATGATCAGTATTTAATGAGGCTCAAAGGTAGGTGACAGGTGCTTCCACAACATGAGATATTCATAGGAAGACCTTCGATTTAGCACGTTTTCTCGACTCAATTTGCTCAAATTTTCATGATCCTTGATGCGTACTGGACCATGGATGCGGATAAGCTAAAATGTGATGTAACTCATTCATGTGGGTACCACGGCTTATTTTTAATCAGTGTCCAAACTCGAGTCTACATAATTTTTGCACCGACAGATTCGAAACTGAATTTTCTCACCCATATGCCCTGTATTAGTGTTCTCAATCGGCGAACATTTAGGTTAAATGTTAAGTATGTAAGTTCAATATGCATGGTGGTTCCTTTGGAGAGTCTGAAAATTTTCTACAATGTCTGAAAATTTTTTACAAAGGCCATTTTTAATACTCATTTCTTATTCAGTATTTTTTTCTTTTGCAAAATGTTCATCAGGCAAGTTCAGAAAGATTTGTTTGAATTAGAAGAATACAAGTTTATTTGTTCCATGCTTCTGAACTATAGTTCGAAGTATAGAAATTTGATAGTTCAGAAGCATGGAACAAATAAACTTGTATTCTTCTAATTTTAACAAAATATATTCAATAACTCCCTTTGTATCGATATTTCTTCTTCTCTAGAAAAATTAACTTTTATTTCATGCGTGCAATAAACGTTGATTATCATGGTCCTCATAATGATATTTTTTGCGTCAAATTTATGGGTTTAATGTCATTTTCGGTCTTCATTGGGGATAGACTACAATCAATGATTTTTTTAACAAGTTCTTTGCAATTGATGAAAGGAGGTCCAAAGTGGGGTGTTTTGCTGGAAAACGTTTGAGATTTGATTGAAATTAATAACTTGCTTCTTTGAAACGTTTGAGATTTGATTGAAATTAATAACTTGCTTTTAAGAAATTAATTAACTGCTTGCGTGGCCAAACCATTGAAAAGTTTGGTCATATTCTTAGATAGACAGATTGTAAACGTATTATTTTTTGTACTGTAGTTTTATAAATAGAAATACGCATGAAAATATTTAATTTTTTCCCCATTTAGTTCTTCATGCTTGACTTTGCTGTATTGCCGAAACACTTTACTGATAGTCGAATCAGATTTTTTCATTGTCTCTGCATCTGCTGAGCTCAAAGTTAAGCATGTGGTCATGAGCTTAGCTTAATTTGAAAATAACTCAGCCATTGAGCAGTGGATATGCGATTCGAAGGGGCTCACTATTTGTCTAAGCATAAATATCTGCAAAATACCGTGGTAGCCATCGTCAGGGTGACGGCACGAGGTGAGTCCACATCAGGTCATGTCTTTTTTCTTTTATTTGAAACGAAACTCTAACGAAGGATGTTCTTGTCCTAGACCGAATTAAGCTATATGAAGTTAAGAGATGTCTGATCTGCCCCAATACCAAATGGGTACTCGTTATTTCAGCAACATCGTTTTGATGTCTTATTTAACCTTCCGGTCACGAGTGCTCGAGTCTTCCTGAAGTGCTATACGCACCAGATCACGGGGTTTAACGTCTCATCGTCGACCATACCAGTTTAATTAAGTTTTTGAACTACATACAAGGCATTTGTTAAGCTTTGGATTCAAGTTGGATTAGCGCTGAACTTGGTGTCTCTGAACCACAGACTATGTTCTGATCTTAGTGTTCATTTAGTACAAAAATGTTTTCGTAGGTCATTTATCTTTGAGGTAAATGATAAAAACTCTTCCTTGAAATAAGGTGCTGAGATGCGTTGATAAAATTATTACACTCGGTAGGCGGAGTCAACCTGTGCTATTCAATATTTTGAATTCTTCTCAGAAACATGTTGGTGGAGACGCATGCTTCCCATGGACTTCATGTTGTCACCTATTGTCCGTCAATTCAACGTATAGAGTTTTTTAAAAGTGCATTTTATGGTCAGTAGGTACTAAAAGCATTTTGAATTCTCCCTTCTCTAGGAGTGTCTTTTAATGAAGTTTAAGTAATTTAATCTAAGTTTAATTAAGCCGCGCCTTTTCAACTCCGCATTTCTGAAATATATGCTTGAAACCTAATTTGAAGCTTAGATAAATACTTTCAAGAAGTACTTAACAAAGCCTCACCGGCGCTGATCCAAATTTCATTTGGAGC
This sequence comes from Ceriagrion tenellum, assembly GCA_963169105.1. Lineage (NCBI taxonomy): Eukaryota > Metazoa > Arthropoda > Insecta > Odonata > Coenagrionidae > Ceriagrion > Ceriagrion tenellum. The sequence continues at coordinate 43,266,084 of OY720633.1, read as the reverse complement.
AGCATTACATCACCGGCCGGCCGGGAGCAATTATGGTTGATGATAGGAGGTTGACTTTGACAGGGTTAAAATATAATTGTAAAATCATGATTGTAAATCATTCTTCGTACTATCAGGAATAGCCCGAGGAACTGTCACAAATTACGTATCGCCTCTTGCGACCTTTTTGGCGCAAAATCCACGGATGTAAAACCTAGGAACTGAAACCTGCATGTGTCTTTACCTTAGATTCTTCGATATCTCAATTCGCATAAACGAATAATATTTCACTTAAGCGAGCATCGTTGTATTTTCTTCATGAAATAACTAAGAATAAATTAACTCTTAATACATTAGTCACATTTTTATGGCTTCTTTTGTTCATTCAACAATGAATGATGATCCAATGCTGTGGTCTTACCCAAAAGAGTTCACAAGCCTACAAGCTTAACTGATTCAGGATTGTAAATTGGGTCGAACATCAGAAAGAATCCATTTTAGTTCAAACACAAATTGCACTTTCCTTAAGGTTTTAATTCTTCTGCGCATTTTAACCCCCAAGGCACTCAAAATTTATTCTTCTACGCGTTTCAACTCACAGAGTCTTCTTTAGGAACAGGACTTACTTGCGTATGGAGATGACTTTGTGAATTAAAGCGTGTAGTAGTCCGAAAATCCTGTGGAAAAGTGCGTATAGTACTTGAGCCAGTGAGAGAGCCAAGCTCATAAGATGGGAATGTAAATTTCGTTCGAGCGGCTTTAAATTCGATTTTCTGGAAAAAAATCACAAAAATATACTAATATTCTTCTGAGGAACTGTATCGAAGAAAAAATGAATTAGTGAATGTCATTGATGATATCATGCATTTACCATAGAAATTAAGAATGAAGCTCATAAGGTGGGGATGGACATTTCGTTCGAGCGTCTTACAATTCGATTTGCCTGAAAAAATATTACACAAAAATGCCAATATTCTTCAGAGGCACTGTATCGAAGAAATGATGAATTATGATCGTAATAAACTTATAATTTCCAACATTAACCCTTTAACGTCAGGTGTACCGAATTTGGCACATACCTCCAGAACCGTTGTGCCTCAGTAACCATGTAAGTTATTCCACTGTAGCCCATTGGGACGTTTTCGGCTCGCTCGTACCTACATTCTAGGCTATTTTGAGAAAAATGTTTTTAAAATGCATGGGCGTGCTTTAAATTATCTCCCTTGATTGGGATTTGGAAGGAAATATTTTTTTCTTAAGTAGAAAATTTGTTGTCTATAAAGGGTTAAAATGCTCCATGCTATGGATGATATTTATTGCCCCATTTGTTGCAAGCATCACTGCGTGAACGTTTTCGTGATTAAACTAGCCGATAATCTGAGGAAGACTTGTTTGTTCGGGACATGATTGACTCTGAGTCGGGTAAATGGAAAGGAATACGACATGAAAAAGATGTCACTCGCACAGCATAGAACTCACCGATTGTCTCACAGAAAATAAATGACGTGGTATCAAGCCCCTGAACACAGCACGTCTTTTATGATCTCTAAACGTTTTTCTATAGGTGTATTCTCCACATTCGTTGATCCATGACGGTGTATAACTCGGGAGATACATCTCTAGACTACCTGAAGGATGACTACTAGTGTATCAAAAACTTCATTACACTGAATGCAATGATCAACAGATGTGAATTTTTACTACCCAGGTAACTTCGAAGTAACATAAAAACTCCCTCTTCCTTTAGCGTTTGATGAAGACATATTGACAGGTTGTTAAGAATTTGAAATCTCACATTTGATATTCAACAATTACATCATTTTGTCATTTATGATTTCTTCTGAAATTTCACCTTGATATCCTGATATGTACTTGATTTCCTTTTTGTTTCCGACATGGCCGACTTCTGTTTCTTTAACACTAGAACCGCCGCGGCGCGCCGTAGGTTTTACTACCCCTCCGACCGCCAAGGGGTCATTTTGACCCTTCTTCATTTTAATTAGAAAATAAATTACTATATCTTAAAAAGGAGATACATTTGTCAATGTTTTATCTAAAATTACTTTGAACAATTATTTTTTAAATATTTTTATTATCATTTTAGCAAGTTAAACTTAATTTTGATCACTTACACATACGGTTTTTTAAAACAATTTTGTACGTAAATCACTTATGGGTACATTAAGCAGCAAAATAATTAATAATTATATAATTTATTATTGGCAATAATATTTTTATCGTTTATAAACCGGCATAAAAATTCCGGGGAAAGAGCCGAGAAATGACATTTGATACTTTCTGAAAGACAAGGCAAGGAAAAAAATTTGGAAGGGAGACAAAATTCGACAAAATGCAATCGGCGGTCCAGACAAGCTGGTGCCAGTCTGGCTGCTAGCTATCATCTTTGGGAACCAAGGGAAGAAGAGGTAAAAGGGAAGAGGAATTGGTGCATACCATTGTATGCACAACGAGGCAGACACCATGAACAGCAAATAAGAAAACGATGTACTAAAACGGAGGGTCATTTTGACCCCTTGGCGGTCCGAGGGGTTGAGGTCCTGTACCTCAGAAAAATAACAATATTTATCTTTCACCTAAGTGGCATCCAATTAGGCATGAAAAAAGATTAAAAGTCATATACATATGATGACCCCATCTAAAAAATTCTAAGAGTGACAATCAAACATACACAACCTCCGGGGTCAAAATGACCCCTCGGCGGTTCTAGTGTTAATGCCTCATATTAATTTAAACACGAAACATTTCGTTTAAACCTTACCTTTTTACCATGATTGTTATCAATCTTCCGTCACCTGCAAAATAATACTACTTACTGTATATAAATTAACACGGAGCCTCGGAGGATTCCCAAAACGTAGAACACTCTCCTTCATTAGTTAGCTATTGGCTGTTTAGAAGTGGCGACCGACAAATGAGGTCTTTTGCACCTCAGTCGATAATTTGGTAAGGGAAGCTTCATTGGGAATGGGAGGAAGGGTGGTGAGAAACCTGGTGTCGGCTGTGTCTCATCCGACGGACGGAGTTCTACACTTGAAGTACTCTCCATAAGACACACCAAGTTGGGATCGTGTTTCCTCTGAAATTATCCTCCTCCGCAGAGATTTGTACCCTGGCCATTACTCTACCACCATGTCCATCGCATCAACCCGAACCCGCCTTCCTTCATACTCCGCATGAATTTGTTGATTTATTTCAATAAAAAATATTTTTTTTCTAGTTTTCTTGGATATATAATTAATTTCAGTAATGTTGAAAGTCAAAAATGATTACGTGAAGCCCATCGACATGCTCTTACCTAAGTTTATTTTTATTGTTATTTTATGTAAGGATATAAAAGTTTCTTCAACCGTCTTCGACAGCGGTTTGATCATGAATTTCCGTGTGAAGTCATGTCCAAAGTTTTATTTATTCATATGCAATCATTGAACCATTTCATATATCATTCCTATAAATGATGGAAAGCACGAACGCACGTCATTATGTGACATTTGAAATAACGATTGTCTCTCCTCTAACACAGTACCTACGGATTCAATTCATAAAATCAGTAAGACCTTGTTCTCTGGTATAACATCCCTTTTTCCCCCTAATGTTTAGTATGATTGGGGTAAAGATTTAAATTATTAATCTGTGCTTGTCCTTCATTTAATAATATATTTCTGTGAAGTTTGAGCATTTCCTTTGGTGCTCCAGCTCTTTTATCCTTTAGTGCTCCAAATGATTTACTCATGAGTGGCATTTAACTGATTTTTACTTGAAGAATTTCCTTGAATGACATCTTCGGGTTGTCTTTCCTGCCATTCGCAGCAATGTGGATCCGTATCATGTTTTAGAAAAGGAAAAGCACTCTAGAGCGTTATCTCATGCAAATTATGTTTATGGCAATATATCACTTTTGTAATGGGAATACACATATCTTAATAATTCATTAAAATGGAGGAGCAGGGCTCAATCTTTATCCTGAATTTTATATTTTAGTATCGACCAATCCCTTATTTCACTTTAAATATAAATTATGCTTTTTTAAAACAGTAATCTTGCATTTACTTTTCCTGAAAGATCTTCTTTCGTCAGTGTAGGTAAATAATCGATGGATGATATTTTAAGTGATTATTTTATAAGGTAGGTGGAAAATATCGATTGATAGTTCTTGCTTTTAAAGATAAGCGTTTTAAAAAGCATTGATTGGATAGGGAAAATACGCGGTGCAACTAAGGATTAGGGCTATATAACTAAGAAACACACTAATAATTACATATTCTGAAGTTAAACTTTTGGTGAAAAAATATGTTTCTGAAACATCCGATTCCCAAGCCTTCATTAGCTAATATGCGCAAACCATTTGATACATTCTTAGTCTGCTTTGCTTGCAAGCCAAGCTTATTCTTGATTACTATCTTCCTTTGGCTTTCTCGGAAAATAAATGCTACTGACTATGCAATAATTTTTTTCTGTGGAAAACTTCACCGCTTATTCGGTTAACTACGTCCTGTTATGTTTGTTAAATAAAATGAAGTGGTATAAAATCTGTTTTTTTCTCTTTGCAATTCTGTTCGAATTTAAAGATCCAGCATTACTTGACTCCGTTTTCAAATATGTTGATCGCATCTTAATTATCAATGCCAAAATATATCTACTATTCTCTATACTTGTAAATCTATCTTTTCTTACGCATGTAGGATGTAAATAAGATGAATAATGAGACATCTACGCCTTATATAACCAAGTATAAGTGCTTGACCCAATGGGGAGAAAATATCCCCCCCTTTGTTAATTGAACTGAATTCCAAATCGTATTAAACATTCTTTCAGTGGTCCCGAATCTAAAAACCAAGTGTGATAATATTTTTTCCGTGAATTACCTTACGATAATGAATGCCGTGTAACTCAAGGTGGCGTAGGCACACAGAAACATCTTATGTTCGCCTAATGTTGTATACCTATTTTTTCATATTTCCTCTTAAGAGAGGATTAACTAGGCTAGCCACTCTAAAAAACTCAAATCCTCTTGTGGCAAGACAGTAGTTGACCCAACTTTGACTGGAAAATTTATTTTTTGATGGACTATTATCAAACTTCCCTCCGCAGCGCCCTGTAGTCATATAGGAAATTATTTCCTGGCCGATGCTCACAATGAACAATGATAGCCTGCTACAGTATGCATCTTATGGAGCTTCAGCTGTATGAACAAAACGTGCCTACATATTTTCCTGAGTTTTGGGTTTCTTCTGTTTAATTACATACCATCTTGAGCTGATAGTAATGACTTTAGTCTATAAGATGTTGAGTGGTGAAGGTTATTAGTGTTGAATAGCCTTTGGCAAAAAGGCTAATGCAACTTTCATAAATGTTGAAGCCTTTGAACCTTGATTTTTTTACCTTGAAGATAAAATTGCAGAAATTAGTGTTTTAATCCACAGCCTGCGAAATTTGATCTTGTTTCATTCAATCACTTTAATAATATGCCAGTAGAATTCGAGGCCCCTATAAATCCTTCGACACATGGAGGTAAACTAGAGTTAAAGTGTTGCGTATCTTCGATAGAGAGTAATATCGGAGCCGGGGTGGATAAGAAGAAGGAGTACTGATGGAACTCGCTCCGTTCAAGTTGCGTCACGGACGCTCTCGCCATTGGCCGCGGCACTGATCGAACGTGCCCTCTTTCCCATCGCTTCTTGGCGCGTTCCTCCGTTTTTGAGCCCGGCGTCCCGTCGCCAAGGCATAAAGAAACTTGTGTATCCGGCTCGGTTGGTTGTCCTTCTGACCGGCGGATGCGTCTTCAGCCGGCCGTTGTTCGAATCCGTCCGCGGCTCACTCCACCCTTCTTCCCCTTCTCCGACCCCCCACCCATTCCTTACTCCCTCTCTACTGCCAGTTCCCTCTCTTCCTCCTCTCTCTCTTTGAATTCATCCCTCGACTCTCCTCTTTCCTCCCCCTCCAACTCCGTCGTCCGTGACACGGCGCCAACGCCTTCCCATATCGAGCCCCGTGGAATGCACTTCCACTCAATAGAAATGCGGCAGACGGGGTCGTTTTTGAAATGGATAAAGGCGCGCACTATAACACCCCGTGATGTCCTCGGCGGGCGGCTTCATCGACGAGTAAGTCGGTCATGCGCCATCCTATGCGTTCACTTTCTTCGTTTGTTTCGCTGGGCGAGTCGCTCGGCCGTGCCATTGCCCGCTCATCTGTTAGTAGGTGCTGCACAGATCGTTGACGACAAGCTGGCGGAAGTTTCCATCGTTAGTTTCTTCCAATAGCCTCGTCTTTCTTATGTAGAAATAGGAATTCCACGTCCCTATTCACTATCCTCCAAGTTTTCATACAACACATTGTCATTGCTTCTACTTTTTATTAACGAGATGAACTCCTGGAGTATATTTTCCCTTCAAACCTATCATAAATAACGAGTATGTTTGGAAGTTTTCTCTATTGATTTAAACTGTAAATGTATAATTAGAGTAGGTCGTTTCTCTGTTAATGCCAAGTATAGGTGCGTAAATTTAAAGAATTCAAAGGGGAAGAAGAATTATGACATAGTTGATCCGTGCTAAGTACCTACCTACGATACATAATTTCATTCATTTTGTCCTAAAAACCAAGATGCACCGAAGAAATAGAATTGATTAATTGAAAATGAAGTCCTTAATCCATGGTAAATTATAAAAACGCAGACAAATTACTACAGGGGATTGATTTATGACTATTATTGTTAAAATTGCTTTCAATAATGCTTTTGTGTTCAAGAAGAAGTGGGAAAGTCGATAAATAATTACTGAATGAAGAATCTGGCCTTTTCCCGGCGAGCAGAAAGGTTAAGTTTTCTCTGGTATCCCACCTGTACAGGAAAGTTTTCAGTGCCAACTTTTCGGCTACTGTCCCTTACATCGTTTTCAGGGATTGCTCTATTCACCCGTCATGAAGACGATGTCAGAGACAGCCGTCGAAATGAAGGAAGCAAATGCCCTCCTGTTCCGATGGAAAATCTGAGGAAACCTCATTAGTAATGACTGTGTTTTCACTCCTTCACCGCGCATTCAGTGGACTAAGTACTTTGTTTATTAACTCGTTTTTAAAGTTCAATCTCTAAGGCGGAAACTCCTTTGAAAGAAGTATGAGCATTTTTTTCTGCAATAAAAGGCCGAAATTATGCGGAATAGGATTTTTTATTACTCTGTAGGGGTATATTGTTTCTATAAACTGAACGCCGTTTTTATTAGTTTCGGTTTTACCATATCTGGTAAGTACTATCTCAGCATAAAAATAGGAGTAAGTTCTATCTCCCGTCAATAACGCTCACTTGAACTAATCGTCAGTCAAGTAGAGCGTACAAAAATCTGTCTGGCTACTTCAAGTTACCGAAACAGCTACATCATCCTTCGGTTAACGTTATCAAACCAGGTCTAGGAATATTACATTTTTCAACATGCGGCATGTTATATGTTGTTTTGATTTTTACCTGCCATATTTGAAGATAACGATAACAAGTGCTAGTATCTGGGTGATTTTTTGTACACGAATAAGTGTATATATAATTTAGTTGGGTTCGTGTTAAAAGTATTTGGGCTCTGATCATACATGAGCTCAGATAAAGTTGTCGTTTGGCTTAATTCATTGCTTGATTTAAATTATATATACATCTGTGTCCGAATACTTAAAACTAACGACGCGTCTGTCTGATGACGGTTTGAAGAGTGTCACCAATAGTACAAGTACCGTGAATGATTAACGAGCTAATTATGAGCGTACATATTACTTATGATTAAAACGTGTGATTTAGAAATGACGACCTTTGATCATCATTTTAAGGTAATGGTTAGTTTCAAACAACCAAGATCATTTATAATTCAAGGGGTATTGATTCTTGGTTTAAGTTCTGTCATGACTTACACGTGTTGTTGATACATATAGGTGAATAACCTTTCTGATGATTATCTCGCCATCTGGGAAAATTGTTAATGGAAACTCTCTCCATTCTTATGAAATTGTGTTTCGCGATCGGAACCTTTGCTCCGATTGCTCTGTTCTTTTAGTTCTTATCACCTAAAATTACTTAGGCGAAAGTTTACGATGGATTCACCTTGAGCACTTGAAATACATTCATTTCGTCATTCATGATATGCAATCAGATTTTGATATAAGACTTTCTTATCTATTCTATCTTGCGGAAGGCTCCGAAAAAGACGATATCAGCCTGCATTTACCACTTTGACAAACGGCCATGTTTGCTAAAGGTGCAACCATTTGAGAGTATTGTATTTAATTATATCACTCTCGCTTATTGCATCATCAAAACAGACATATTCGGTGTACCAGCACTGATAGTCAGTCTTTGACAAGGGATTGATGAGTTATATCAAGCCAATAAAATGAAGTATTAAGTATAAAATACCTAAATCATTTAAGAAATAATAGATAAATGCCTCGTAAATCCAGCTGAAAAGAAGGATATAATCGAAAGCTATAGCAATAGGAGAAGGGATGTGGCTCTTACGCCCAATGCCCTTCCTACTGATTGGGCTGACATAGTTAACAGTCCTTTTGTAATGTCTTTAGAGGAAAGGATAGCGCCATAGGATAGAGAAAGTATAGCATGGCAAGCAAACAACATTTTCGCTGTGAACTTCGTTCACCAGATAGTTCATTCTTGTCCCTAAGGTAGTGGTTCCCAATTCTTGATTTGTTCCATTCCTTCCTTTCACTATGGTTCAAAATATGCTTCTCCCCTCTCATGATAGTTTATGCCTAGTACAAACAAGTATATAGTTTCGGCAAAAAAGAAAAAGTGGCTAGGAATTTATTATTTTTCTTAAAAAAATGCTGTTCCAACTGTTGAAATTGCATCAGTGTGATTAGGGTCAAAGAAAGGTCGAGAAAACGGCTACGATGGCACTGCAGTCTCGTTGCAAGACGACAGTAGCACAATTATTTTATGTCATCATAGTACTTAATGTTCTGTTTAACGGCTGCTACAGCATATTCAGCCGAATTAAATACTCATTTCGGATTAGCAAATCGTATCTTCAATCGATTATGTATAGATTCATATTTTGTATTCATGGTATTTTATTTTAATGTTTATTAAAAGTAATGCGGATTGTACATAAAATTAAGAAAAAAATTATTTCATTATCTGATTAATGAGCTCTGAGAACCTTTTGATTGCTGATATTGCCTCGCACCAATCAAATGATGGTCAAACTGAGTCTAGTCGCAAAAGAAACTGATTAATATGCCTGCTATTCTTTCAGAGCAATATAAAACGAATATCGTGCGATCAGACACCCAAATAAAATAGTGGATCCAGACGATGCCATAGTAGTCGCAAGGTTGAGGATCGGGATATGTAATCGTAAAAAAGTTAATCAGCTAATTTATTGAGCTGGAGAAATAAAACACATGCACGGTGATGTAGATTATTCAAACTCCTAGGAATCGATCGTCAGCCAAATGTGTCGCGTCGGCCCAGGAAGCCCACTATATGAAAACTCCAAGTCATTCTGGTCTTACGCGAGAGGGCTCCGGGGCGAATCTTCGACGGTAGTCTTTATTGGATAAAAACGGCAAAGCAATCACCAACAGTCCCGACAAAGTCAACCTATTAAAACACTATTTCGGAAGTGTATTTACAAAGTATGACACAGTACATATTTCAGACATTCATAATATTAATGAACCGATGGCTTTCATAACTATTCAACGGGATGGAATAACTAAACAACTGCGTTACTAAAAGTAACAAGTCCTCAGGTCCAGAAGAAATACCTGCACGCGTGCCCAAAGAATTAGCGCTACAGGTTGCACCAATTCTAGAAATCATATTTGGCAAATCATAATCCGAAGACAAGGTACCCCAAGACTGAAAAATAGTCAATGTTACAGCGATATTTAAAAAAGGAAACAGGCAAATTACCTGCGTGTATCGTTAACATCGCCTTTATATCAGACTATCTAATACGTTGTTGTTAGCAATAATATACCTTCCTGGATAATCGACACTTCTAATATGGCAGTCTGCTTCCGGAGCGCTCTTCCTTCACGACATCCTAAAATGGGTGAATCGAGACAAACGAGTTGACGCGATATTCTTTGATTTCAAGAAAGTATTCGACAAGGTTCCTAAAATAAAACCAATGTAAAAATTGCAGTCATGCGAAGTAACTGAATAAATTATGAATTGGATGCGGTACTTTCTTAGTGATCGCAAACAACAAGTAGTTATTGATGGTATCAGCTCTGATATGGTTAGAGTCGCATCCGGTGTTCAACAAGGAAGCGTGACCTACCCTCTCTCAGTCATTATTATCTGAATGACCTAAGTTCTTGTATTAGCAGTAAACTAAGATTATTTGCAGACGATACGGACTTCTATCGGGAAATTAGCGAAGACGCGGACTCATAAATTCTATCATCGGACCTAAACAACGTACACTCGCGGTGCCTGGAGTGGGAGCTAGAACTAAATCTAAGTAAATGCACTACAGTACACTTCTAACCAAAGTCATCATTCCAACGCCATGTCTACACTGTGGGTGGAGTAAATATAAAGTCCTCAGGAAATGTCAAATACCTTGGAATTACCTTAAATTTAGACATTTCATTGGATACACACATGCTAAACATATGCGTCACAGCATTATGAAACTAGGATTTATCAAGCGTATAATACGAAGGTCCAAGGATGAGAAAGTAAAAGAGATGTGCTCCTTCGCTCAAATTAGGACACATCTATAATACGCCTCGAGCATTTTGATCCTGGATAGAGAGATTTATCAAAACATCAAATAAAATACAAAGGAAAGCTGCGCGCTTCGTTAAAAACTGCTACGAATGAACATATAGTGTTTCTCAGCTTTTAGAAGAGTATGTTAGGAGCCACTACGGAATCGGAGGTTAAACAGTGGACTTTTGCTTGAGGAATTCAGGACAGGTGTATTTTAGAGCGACATAGAGAATATCATTTTGACGCCACACTACATTTCTAGGTCCAAATGAAGCGAAAAAAGAAGCGAGATACATTACTGAATTGATTGGATTAAAAATTCGTTCTTTCCATGCCCAATAAGTGACTATAATAATATCGAAGCTGCACTAAAACACATCCATAATGCACTTCACCGTCTCACCTCCAAAAACCTCATTTGTTACACTATTACACGGCTGGTGTCCTAACACCCCCTGCTACACTCCCATGTGGCGGCTCGCAGGGTAGTATGTAGATGCAGAAGCAGTTTTGTGAGAGTGATATTTTTTAGTCTAAGTCAAATATATGTGATAACAAATTTTAGGATATTTGATATTTTACATTGATTTAAATGTCCACATTTAAAATATTTACCAGCATTATGCTTTTTGTTTAAGCGGATCATGTTAATTTAGGTGAAATAGTTTTGTCAACAGTGTCATTTAAGGAGCATCCACAGGATTTGTGAAAATTTTATAGATGAAGAATTGTAGTCGGTATGAAATCTTTGGAGAGACAAGGATGGAAGCCCCTCGAATTACAATGAGTTATATCGATACAGGGAATTTAAAGAAAGTGCTGAGGCACTGCGTGTCTGAAGCAATTTGAAGTACAAGAGAATGAATAAATCCTTTTGTAATATTTCCTCATAGATTTTCACTGGTATTGAAAGAATGAACAAAATAAAATTTGTGACATTCACGATTTATTTAAAACTTACGACCGGTTTCGGCTGTCAAGCCATCTTCAGGTAACGATTTCAAGTGGAGGTTTTTATAATTTAACTCTACCATAAGGAACCAATTTCAAAAATAAATTATTAAAACAATAACTTATAAGTGTAAAATAAACTATTTATTAAATATTCCTCCCCAATCAATTTATATTATGATCTTATGTTAAATAAACAAATAGCCTTCAAAGCTCTAAATAAGAGTAGATGGCTTGACATGCGCAACCGGTTTTAAGTTTTAAATAAATCGTGGGAGTCACAAATTTTATTGTGTTCATTATGACATCCTTCCACCAAGTGAAGGCTTTTTGTTTAGATATTATCATGGTATTGATAGATTTCAATTTTCGTTCTTCTGTCGCAGTATTCGGAATTTCTGTGGTTTCGTGATGAAACAATAGGACTGTTTGTACCCACATCCAGAGTCTAAGGTGGGCATGCTGTTTACCCAGCATTTATATTTGCCCACAGTGACGGAATTAAAACAATGTGCCTTAGCTTTTTTAATCGCATGCCGCTGGAGCGAGTCGCCAGCTGTCTGGTTGACGCAGATGTTAATTTTCTTTTCTGCGTCTAAGATTCCCTTAAGCGACCACTTATGATTATAGGTCAAATCAATGAGATATCTGTTTTATACAGTTTCTTACTGGAAATAAATCAGGTAAACTTTTTGCTTAGGAAATTCCACTTTCTACAATACCGAGGAAAGGATGCAAAGATAATATATACAACTCAAGAAATCCCTCACCAGATTTTCTGGGTTCTTTCCGCAGCCCATAGTTTTCTTTCCTTCAACCTTCATAATTTTAGAAACAGTTGGAAGTATTTCACCATTCGTTGAAAGTAACATATAAACTGTATTCCTGTAGTAGTATTCCTAATATATCTTGCTCTATTGAAAACTTCTGTCGCAGGTTCTCCTGTAGAATCATAACAAGCCGTATATCGAACGTGGGACGAAGATTAGTGCTACCGGATTTCTAGTGCTTTTTGAGTTACAGTTCATAAAAAATTATGTCGAGCTATTTGGCTCTTAAATATTCACGTATTCGATGGTATAAACCTTACTGAGTTAAAAAATGTTTCATGCGTCAATAAGCGAATAAAATACGTAGAAGTGGCAAGGAAATAAAATTCAGTTCTTATTTCCCTTCTCGTTTTTGCGCAGGATGTTTCTCCGAAGATTTTGCAGTGATAACGTCCCGAGAAAAAATTTACCGTTCTCACTACTCGCTGAAATATTCCCATGAATATTTATATCTTCCGGGAACTTTATTTTCATTATTCTTGGTGAGTGGAATGTTCGTGGATGTATCATGGAGTGAATTACTTCGCTTCACTGTAGAAAGTTACGTCACGGAAACTCTCGTCATCTCTGAAGCACTCAAGAGTTTATTTTCACATTGAAATACTTTTGTCATATCGACCAGCGGCACATTCAGTAATTTACTGAAATGTTTATTGAAGAGAGGTTTGACAAAAATCTGGTGAAATTTTTATGGTACACAATTACCTGATCGTAGCGTGGATTCCTCTAAATAGCCTCCTTACAATTTAGTGGCTCTAGGCAAGACAAATTTTAAAAATACCTTCCCAGTTTTGAAACATATATCTCTCTCAAGTCATTAATGAGTACAAACATATTACTCGCGATGTTTCATTCCTTTACAATATCTTTAATCCAATTATTAAATTATTTTCATTTTTATTCTTGCTATACTCCGAAGTTATCTTTAATAAGAAACTTTATTGCTCGTATTTGTGTTGCTTGTCCGTTAAAGGTGTTTCTTGTTAACTAGTTGCAGATTTCTCGGAATTCATTGTATCAATATTAGAAAATACATGACAAACGTAATTATAATCTTCAAAGCCATGTTTGAAAAATATTCCAGTTAGCTTGCAACTATCTGTCCAGCATTTAGCTTATTTTATTTAATTTTTAAATGAAAGACTGGCATTGGTATCCTGGGTCCATAGCTAAGCTGGTTCAAGAAAATTAAAGATTTAGTTTTCTTTTTCTACCACCCTAAGTACTCAAATATGTCTGGATTTTGTTGTACATTTGTGTGTTCACTCACCACAAAGAATTTTGTATTACACTAAATGAATAATCTCGAACAAATGAAAATTATGAATTTTGAAACTAGCCTACATTCAGCTGATCGTGCGTGAAAGGAAAAGTGCTTCAACTATGGGTTTATGAGATAGATTTGTCCAAAGACTCTTGCTGTCCATTATTCCCTGCTCGAGGAAGTTATTCGGTGAAACACGCTAATAATGGCATATCGGTTATTAGCGAGGTTAGTTAAAAACATATTTCGATTTTCCAATATTGAGGCCCGTTGAATATACTCCTATACTAAATATAGAAACGTAAACTTATGATTAATACAGTGTATAAAATAATAATTCTTCTGATAGTTTCTCAAAGCATTTATGTCCGCAGAAAACTTTGCGGGATGTCATTTTTTTATCATACGCTAGAGTCAACCATGATGGAAGATACAGAACTTGCTCTTTCACTCTCTGAATCGAAACTTTATAAAGGAAGTAGTAAAAAATAACTACGGGAATTTCTACTATTTTTTATAGAATAATTTGACATAGTTCTTTTTCGTCTCCTCTTTATGGTCAATAAGACAAACCGTTCGTTTTGTGAAATTTTACTAGCAAGCAAAATATGCCTAAAAACTCTCATTGGCCAGTTGTTTTCCATTCCAAGAACTCAAAAACTATTTTGCTCTTTGGGCATCCTTCGTTATTTGGTCTCTGTTTGTTCGTGTTTTGACTCTGAATTGTGGCGAAAAAGACCTCGATGGTGTTAATATATGCCATTCATATCCTCTGAGGATTACAATCATAACTTTCAAATGTATTCCGACCCTTAAATTCATACCTTCATATGCTTTCAAGTTTTTTAATAATCTCTTCGGAATATTCATCAGCTGAAGTCATTTTCAGAACAGAATTAATCGGAAGAGAGTCGGTCGGATTACATTCTAGAATTGAATCAGCCATCTTTTTTCACTAAAGGTCTACTGATAGGGTGTAATCAGTGGTTTTTCTAATCCATTCCAGTGGTTTATCAAAGTTTTCGTCTATTATCAACTTCTTGCTCCAATGCTCATGATGATATGCTCTTTGAGTTTTCACCTCTACTTTTTCCGATTCTTTGCACTGATATTTATTCTTATTTATGGGGTACAAATATTTCTCCATCCTGACGATAAAATTCATGTAAAATAATGTGAACTGTTTTAAGCTATCCGGGACTAGCCACGGAGTTTCATTTTTACGGAGTCACCCGCAATGCACAAATGTGCGAATTTCCACAGAGAAAAAATCATCCGCCTTGACCGGTCAAGGCGGATGATTTTTTCTCTGTGGAAATTCGCACATAATGTGAACTCTTCAAGGATGGATTTCCCCTTTCAATTCGCTCTGAATTCATTCTCTAAAATTATCATTTATGGGCATGTATGTTACCTTATCAAATATTATATAGCGTCTTTCTGTAGAGTGTACTTACTAATAACAGACGATATTGCTTCAATTCCTACTTACAAAAGTTTCGGAATCTTCGCTGATAAAAAGTGCCGCGTAATTGGCTTAGTCCTTTTACTTGTGATACAAAAATAGCCAGCGTCGGTGATTTAAGGCCACTGGTAAGAATAAAGATGCTTTTAAATGAATATATTCCAAATTCATGGCAAAAATATAAAAACTGGGTGAAATAATTTGAACTCCGGAAGGGAAAATGGCCGAGCACTCCATCATATCAGCTTCGCAGCTCGGAACACGTGGCTGCCGGATTTGAGTTTTGCGATTGGCATACTGTCACTAAATGGACAGCTCGCTCATTTAGCATTGCGTCTTCTGTAAGGCTTGCTTCAAACTTCTTAAATCTGCGCTTATGCTATGTATATATCTTAGCTAATCATTCAAGTGAACGATGCGACAACGAAGCATATTTTATGTCTGGTCCGGGGCTCTTAATGTAAGATTCTCGGCACACCTTTTCCTCACTCACTCCACATCCATTCGCAACTCGAAGTTATCAGCCGCGGTAAATATAGTGGGTCAAGGACTTGCGCTAAGTTCGCTGCTCTTTGGCGAAAGGAGACGACGTCGCTGAGTGTAAGCTCGGCTTGTCTCAAAGAGGGCCGATTTCACCGTCTGCATCTGGTGCTTATCGATTTGGAGATCAATCCAGCTCAGCTTTTTAGTGACACCGTAGTAATTATGCCCGCGATCAGTTACACAATACTTTTGGACTATTGTTTTCTATAGAAATAACTTGGCTGAGTACTATAAACTATCTTAGTTGAAATAATTGAAAAATAGTGAGTTTATTACTGAGAGAGAATGTGTGGAACCAACTGTATTCCAACTTGCCTTCCTCAATTTATTTTTTGTCTAAGAGAAAATCTTGAGAAAATGCTCTCCAATATTGTTTCCCGTTTGAATGAAATGTTTTCACGAAGCTCATAAAATTTTTGTTGAGATATTATCGGAATATTTTGTAAAATCTTTCTATAACTATGCTGTGACTTGTATTCCGAGATCCATACCATCATTTCTTCCGCGGAGAAATTCGCTTAACTCGAGGAGATTGAGTTCTCATGTCGATGAATTTATGAGCTTCAATTTTTTCCTTTCGAAGTGAAAATGAATTTGAAAGATGTTGCCTGTCCTTTTTCATTCTTATTATTATCCTATTTGTTTAGTATATATACTGTATTATATTATATGCCTACCGTAATGGTATTTTACTAATGATTTATGCTTACGTAATTGATTTGATTTATAAATTAATATAGTAATTATTACACGTAAATCGGATGCGTTAAGCTAGGTGAGCGGTGCAAAATGACCACCTGCAGTCGACATAACCGAAACATTTAATACTACTTCTATAGGAGAAATAAATTACGAGACCCCCTCTTTTTCATGTTCTTTCCTTGATTATTCTAATGTTAAGTATTTAATTCGCCTTTGTAAATAGATTATATTGATTTAGGCACGACTTTTCAGTCTATCAATGCCAATATGTTGTAC
This sequence comes from Ceriagrion tenellum, assembly GCA_963169105.1. Classification (NCBI taxonomy): domain Eukaryota; kingdom Metazoa; phylum Arthropoda; class Insecta; order Odonata; family Coenagrionidae; genus Ceriagrion; species Ceriagrion tenellum. The sequence continues at coordinate 43,249,330 of OY720633.1, read as the reverse complement.
CAATGGTTTGGTCAAACACATTAATTGTTCTGATAAAGCTTCTTGCCTTTGTTAGAATTCATCAAGCTCTTACGAAACTTGATTTGACGAAGGTCTACCATTAACCTTGCTGTTCTAAGACTAGGGAGAATCGGCCGATATCTTTGTAAGATGTATAAATTATTGCCATGTCTTCCTGTACATCGAATGATTTCACTTGCCAATCTCTCTCCACAGGTGGAGGTTACTCTTTTTCCCGCGCAGAGGGCAGCATCATACGCATTGCAGATTCAAAATTCGCAACACTCGTCCAGGTCGCTGTTAGTGGATTCACTGCTTCATGTTATGCTCACCGGCGGCGCTACGGGAGTGCGAAAGGAGTACGCCGTCCTGGTAAGTACGTTCAACCGTACGATTCATGCTCAACTTCTGCCTCGTCGGGTGCTATGGATAATTCCGGCTTATTGTATATTCTCACGAGGGGCAGAGTACCTATGCAAATACAATGCAACAAATAATCACGCGGAATATCGTCTTTTTCAACCATTTATTTGGTTTATTATTACTACCGTGTTTTAAATGGTTTATTATTACAAATATCTGTAAAGTATCAGCGGATAGGACGATCGTGGTGGAATATACGAGTAAGAAAATGTGTTGCGAACATTCCTATTTCAGTTTCTAATACAAATGCACTCTCAAGCGCGACTATGCTATGGATTTTTGTTATTTATGAATTACATGATATATCCTAGGTCATTTACTCAATTCACCTATTATTTATTTATGAATTCATAAAAGTGGAATACTAAAGAATATCTATCAATAAAATTCATCAAATTAATACTGAAATATTATCTACTAATATTTTAATGAGAAACGGGGAGCTGTTGGCGGCTTCCTAGATCCTCGGTAAACACTTTCGTGCTTATCTCGAGAACTGATGTCTAATGTGAAAAAAATTCCAGAACGTGCAGTTATTGATTATATGTAATCATGTACTATCCTCGAGTATTGTGATGCATTTCTTTAAGTTTTAGTCTCTGCATTATAAATACCAATATTTGCATTAAAAAAGCAAGAAATAAAAATCTTTGCTATAGTTTGTATCTTGAATGATGAAAATATCGAGCGCTATTATCGTGTGAACAAAGCCAACATTAATTTAGAAATACGCCTCAACGGCTCTTACATTTCGCTGTCTTGTAAAGCGTAATTCTCATTATTACCCAAAAAAGGAACTTTCGAGTTGTAGTAATTCCTTTCGCAGTCCCGCGAAAAATATTCTTATTTCAATCGCATTTTGTGTCAATTATATTCAGTTCACAGTGTTCAGATCGATACGTACATATCTGTCACCATCATCGGCTGCGGGGATTAAGGAGGGGAAAAAATAAAGAATGGAGTCTGATTTCAAAAGTTGTTTCCTCTGCGGAAATTCTTTTGGCGGAGCGGTGTTAGAGCAACCCCTTTCCGCAGGAGATGGGCCTCTCCCCCGCCCCGCCCCGCCCCGCCCCGTTCTAACCCTGTTTCCTCCATTAGCCTCTCCCCCCTCCCTCCCTCTCGCCCCATCCCCCTATCCCACTTCACTGCCCGCCGGAACCCCACCACCTTCCCTTCCACCCCTTTAGCGTCCCCACCTCCACGCACCCGGTATTAAAATAACCGAATTTTTCCGTTGGCTCGCTCAAAAAGGAGAGGGAGAAGACTGGTGATGAGTTTAGGTTCTCTCAGGGATTCGAAGCGGGAGAGATGGCGGGAGGAAAGGAAGAAGGAAGGGGGGAGATGGGGAAGAGAGGGTTCAATGCCCTTTTTTCCTCGTTACTCTCTTCAGTCTATCTTGGTTTCCATAGTAACACCACGCCCTATGCCTTATTTCCGCTCTCATCCTCCTCTCTTTCCTTCTGCTCCCCACCGCACCCCCTCACTCCCCTGCTCCATTCCGCTTTCTTAAACTTCTTCCGTCGAAAGTTTCAATCTCTTCCGGAGGATAGCATTTTTCTCAACCCTTTTTCGCAGAAATGTTTTTGTCTCTTTGTTACCGTTGCTAAGTTTTTCCGCCTGGTTTGTGGGGAAATATTTTTATTGCCAAGGGCATTTTTTTAAACTGCAGTTGCATATTCCTTTGGTATTACTGGCGTATATAAAACATTATTCTCCCGGCGATATGTATTGTGAAACCCATGATCGATAATTTTTCTTGCCGTTAGACCACGTACTTCGTCTCATCTCTTTGTTAAACTGCTATTTTTCGACTTAAAAAATGAGAGATATAATGTATGTATTAATGCATCAAAAGGGTTTCTTTTCTCCTGAGAAAGTAGCATTCATGCATTGGCAATTAAAGGCGAAAATTTAAGATATTGTTTGATTATATGGAGATATGAACGATCAAAACTTGATGAAAACGAAACTTTAGTCACCTCGTATTTCGAGGGTCATGCTCTTTGCGTTTATCCAAAACACGGTAACTTTAACCGGAGTCACACGCTCCAGACGCAAATAAAGGTATCAAACTCGCTATGGAAAAATCCATCGCCCGAACTGGCCATAAAGTTTCTTTGAAATACCAACACAGTTATTCGCTATTTTGAAGCGATATATTGGTCTTGAAAATGATGCAGGAGCGTCGAAACCAATTTTGACGAAAGCAAAGTTACTTGATTGTACAACTGACCACGCTAAACAAATTTTCATTTCTCTGCGTGTCAATGAAGCTGGAATAACATTTACAATATTTTTCTTCGCGGCTGAGCACGTCCATAAGCACTTTTTGACACGGTTCATGATTATTTTTATCCCGAGGAGGAGGAATATTTTTCCACTCTGCATACACTGCTTCCTTCAACATTTCATCACGTCGCACTACCAGCCACTTGCTTCATGCTTCTGGAAGCGGAACGAACGCGGTTATATGGGCCTGGCTGCCGTAATGAATTTTTACCCCTATTCTTAATCATTGATTGGCTGTTATATCACGCTTTTATTTTGATTCTTATTTGGCCTTTGCTCTTTCATCTATTATCAATTTATGGTTTAAGTGTGGTAGGCATATGAGCTTTCCACGCCGGAACCGCGATTCCAACTTTCGATCGACTCTGTTGAAGGTTTCCCATCGGAATCCTGATTTGAGACACTTAGGTGCCTTTTGTCCAAAAACTCCTCATTTATCTGCCTGTATCTTCTATTTGTGCTTAATCACGCACGTGATCTCTGCTGTCCGTCGGGTACCCAAATAAAGGAAAACGGTTAGTACGATGGATGAAAGTTCTTTACAGAAGAGGATCCAAAATTGAAACGTCGTGAAGTCTTTTTATCTCTTAACATCATGATAACTCCCAAATACTTAACAAGTACATGCGCGAAACATTTCCTTTATAACGGAGGGACAATACTATAATAATATACTTATGGTACATGATAGCCTTTTAAAATACTACTTAGGTATAGCAATATGGGTGAGCTTTAATTTTTCTACACCTCTCTATCATGTGGCACGACCACTGGCGCCAACTTGGAGGCGGATGTGAAAACTATTTTAAGGCATTGCCATGATCGAGCAAACCTTGCATGCGTGAATTTCATGAATGCAGGGTTAGAATTATTTAGTAGAATTTACGGGACCTTTCACTATACAGTTGCAATTTTCCTGTTAGTTCTGTGTTGTTTAAAGAAAATATTGCAGTTTTTTACTCAACGAAAATAATTTTACGTTTAGTTTTAATAATTGATATGAATTACTTTCTAGAGTTATAAATTGTTATCACAGGAAGATCCAGTTCCCATAGAAAGCATGTAGCCAGTATTGAATTACGGGTTTCTAGGGACATTAGAAATATTATGTACACATCATAGCCTTATGGTAAGCGTTCGTAGATCATCACCCGGGCCACCAACGTATCTTTGCTATTACTTGATAAATAAGCGAGGGATACAAGGAGGTCACATGAAAATATATTTGTTTGTTTCACTATTTTATTCTTGTGGAAAATCAACTCTGCATGAATGACTTTTGATGGAAGTGTGGCGAGAAACGCCATCAAATCCACTCATAGAATATCAAAATCATATCAGGTCTAAGTGAAAAAAAAATATTTTAAGGAAGCATTTTGAACAAATCTAATGAAATGGGAAGCTCTCGGAATGATTTTAATCTTCCGATTTTAGCTCCAATGGGAGTTTCCATCAAGCACATTAACCGAGAAGTGGAACACTAGGTAATTGATCGATCAAAATTTCACACTCTCCCCCTCAGTACCATTTCTCCCCCACCCTTCTCCTCCTGTGGCTGCAACCCTTTCCTCCTCCTCCGCCCACCCTCTACCCCCTCCTCATCGTCCTCTCCGAATGCCTCCCCGTCCCTCCCACACCGCCTCGTCTCTCAGACTCACAATCTCCCTCCCCACCGAAGGCCCTCCCTCTCCTCCCCTCTCTTTCCCCTTCTCATCCCCTCCCTCCCGGTCACGTATAACCGCATTCCTCTGGCGAGCGAGACGGACGGAGACCGCGCCAAGGGATTGAACTCGGGACACCTGGTTCTCTCCTCCACACTCACACGCCCGTCATTTGTTCCAGCCCCTGCCGTCACTTCACTATTCCCCGCTTCCTCCCTCCGCAGACATCCCTACTTCGCCCTCGTCACCCTTTCTCCACTACCCTTTTTATTTTCAGTGTCTTATTCATTTCTTTCCATTGGGATGTGAAAATTAAATTAAGATCGTGAGGAAAGAGCGTAAAGAAACACTCGAATCATAGAAAAACCATAACTGATAGAATCAGCTACCTGGAGAGATATATTTGGATACTTCTAATGAGCATTAATGCTGAAATGTATCAAATAATGTTTGTTTTTAACACAAGTCCCTATGCTTTTGGCTTATTTTGCTTTCTTATTGTAATAGACATCGCCTTTCTCTCTCTCTTTCTGTTATAAACTAGTATTACGTTATTAATAATGTTTACATGACCTCATGTGTGTCTACTTTAATTAAATTGGGTATTTAAATGAATAACTATCAAATCGACCCTCGTAACGTGGTTGGAGAAAAGGAGAATGTGGAATTCCTCTAGTTTACCGAATGTGAGAATTTTATGAGTGAATTGAGTCGCGGAAGTGGTGAAAATCTTTCTGAAAGGCTTTATTGATGTTGTTCTATTCGTAGATGACTTTTTCATACCCACATTCAGTCACCAACGCCCGCGAAAAGATTTCTATTCCTTATTTATATAAAATCGACATGTTGACAATGCAATTTCTGCTTCTCAAATTCAAAGTGCTGCGATATTCACCGCTGAAATAGTGTTTGTGTCCATCATCTATAAAGAACGTGAGACATTTAGGGACAAATCACCCTCCTCGATAGACCGTGAGAAATCCCAAGGTTCGGCAAGGAAGTTACTTGGTTCAAATCTCAGATAATATTTTTACCATAATTTGCTGACATTATGCTGCATAGCTAATTATTTTACCTCGTCAACTGCTTCAAACGCCTCATATTTGCCAAACTCCTCTAATGATGAAATATCATATTTGCGAAAAAATAGCTCAGTATGAATTTAAAAAATTGAGCTCATACAAAGGAGCATTTTTCTAGTCTTCTCACTGAGAAAACGTGGAAATTAAAGGGATAAAATCCACCCTGAAAAAGATTAAGTATTTGGTTTTATTAACTATTTTGTAGAGGATTTCCTCGCCGTATGCTTTTATTATCATCGAGTAATGAAATGAAGCTACTGCACTTGGTTATGAGGTTATGGTTTTCCTATAATAAACTAAAAATGAGTGTACATAAGACTAATTTCATGTGTTTTGAAGTTTTCAATCGCTATAATATTGATGGGAATCTGCTTTACCATAAGATTCATTGTAATACTTGTATAAACTGTGCAGCAGTGGACAAAGTTGATGTTAAAAGATTCTTGGGAGTCACTTAAGACCATAACCTAAAGTGGCAGTATCATCTAGGCTTCGTCAGTAAATATTGACGTCATTGCATGGAAAAATTTTACTTTATCCGAAATAAATGTACTTCAGTTACTCTTAAGTTATTCTACAATGCATTGGTCAACTCAAAGCTTAGCTATGGCGAAACTGTCTGGGGTGGTGCCTACTTTAACTCTATATAGTCAGCCTTGTCTGCTCAAAAGAGCCACATTAGAATTATTTCGAAAAAAAGCCGATACCATCCCAGTTTCCCCTTGTTTTGAGGTCTAAAGTTGCTCCCTCTAAGGCATTTGTATATTTACAAGGTCCTTCGGACATTCTTTATAAGAAGTGGCTTTATATCTGCCTTGTATGATAGGCCGTATATTGAGGGTGGCCGTAGAAGGATGCAACATCGATTGAAAAAGGTTCAAAGCACTGTATATAAAAGATGTTTTGTGCATCTTGGCCCTAAAGTGTATAATAATTTACTACCTAATGTAAAGGATCTCAAATATGTAAAAAGTGAAGGTATGGCTTTTCTCTTTTTCTTTTGAAGGAGAGGAACTACTTTTAATGTATTAATAAGTATTTTGTATAATTATTTTGTATTCGCCATTGACAATATACAATATTTACATGCTTAATATTGCAATCGGCACAAAAAATTAAAATATAATTGTTTTTTTTTCATAAATCTTATTACAATTACTAAATAATTATTATAAAAAACTACATGTATTGTAACATATTTTGCATCACCTTCGTGCACCAATGTTTTTTTATGGTAGCTCCTAACAGAGAAACCTTTAGAGCTACCTAAAGCTCATATGCAAAATTTATAAAATTTATATATTTTTGTAACTGTATTTTATCTGCATCAAAGGCATATGAGCAATAAAAATCTATCTATCATGGAGTACATGAGTATACATGGTCAAGCGATAGGTTATTAAATTAGATAAAAAACTGCATTTAATTTCATTATGTAACTTCTTAAGCTAATACTCCTCTAGATATACAATGAAATGATTAACATAAAAAATTACATGGAAGTCCATAACATTTGCAATTCACTTGGTATATGTTTACTCTTGAATGTAGCTACAGCCATCTAATGTAATATAATACCTAAAAGTGAATGATATTTTGTAACTCATGCGCGATATAGTATTTTTACTTGCAGCACAAATGTGGCTCATAGTGATTTAAAATGCTAGTCTTGGATACTGGGATTAAAGAGTTTTCGGAGGGTTTGAATTCAATGAGTGTGAATCCAGGTTGTATGTTAGAATACTGTACGTTCTTTTATTGAATTTGCTATAGAAGTTTTCGCATGTTAAATTAATTATATTTTTAAAAGATATCACTATCACTATCGTATACCGGGTGGAAGTGGGTTAGCGGGATGAAGATGATACAAACACCTAAGTTTCGAATCTGGAAGGAATTGGCGGACTAACGGAACAGGGTGGTTGACGATGACAGTTAGTTCAGGTACAGCACACTAGTTAGCTAAACCAGACAGTGTTTAAACCACGATTCCGGATGTCACCTCTCGTTGGTTACATTATCTTTTTGTTCAGTTTTATCACGTTAAACTACTTAATGAAAGTTGGCAATTTTTCACAATATATTATGGAAATTTATTATATATTTCCACAGTATATTGTGGAAAATAGCTAACTTTCATTTATTATGTCCTTCCACCAGATTACACCTGAAACGCCTCTTTTTATACGTTGAACTACATTACCAAATCTCAGTTGTTGTACCGTCCCGGTTGATAATATCGCGCAGAAAGTAATTATACTTTTTACAATTTTATTATTTTTCTTCTTCTTCCTTGGTCTTCAATCTGTCGATTGATTTGCAGCAACTCGCCATTCCTCACGTGCATTTGCCTTCCTCTTCATTTTGGCACAGGTTTTGCATCTCACTCCCTTCATTATCTGTCTCAAATATTGCAGACGTGGCCTTCCTCTAGGTCTCTTTTCTTTATTGTTTCCCTAAATTATCTACTTCAGGAGCCCTTCGTGTCTCAATACGTGTTCAATTAGCTCTACTTGTCTCTCTACTAAGGCTTTCTCCAGGCTGCGTTTTTCATCTACTCTTTGCGGAACTTCTTCATTTGTCACCTTGTCAGCCCATCCGATTCTTAGCATGCGCCTGTAGCACCAGAGTTCAAACGAGTTGATACATCTCTTTTTTTCTACGCCTAGAGTCCATGTCTGACACCCTTAGAGCATTACACTCCATACGTATGTTTTAAGGAGAGCCTCTTCCTTATTTTCAAGCTGTTACATTGGGACGTTAATAGCTTAATTTTTTTGTTGAAAGCACTTTTTGCTTGACTTATTGTACTCTTAATTTCGTCCCTACTTCGCCCATCTCTCGTTATTCTACTTCCTACGTACACAAAGGAATCAACTTGATCAAGACGCTTATTATCGACCACAATCTGCGCCTTCGCTTGTCCCTCTCTATCACATACCATAATCTTTGTTTTTGTAGCATTTATTTTCGTGTTATATTCTTTTCCCATTATTTCATTCATCTTCTCAATCATTATTTGTAGGTCTTCTTCCCTTTCGGCTAAGACAGCAATATTATCTGCAAATCTTAGCATGTCTATTCTTTCTCCATGTATTCTCACACAGTTTGTGTTCTTTTCCGGACTTCTTCCAGGGCCTCTTCAATATACATATACATAAATATCACTGGTGATAATGGGCATCCTTGTCTCACCTTCTTACGTATTTTAGCTTCTACTTGTTCTTTTTCTCCCTCCAGAATAGCTTTTTCGCTCTTATATAAATTCCATATGATCCCCTTTTCTCTGTAGTCAATTTCATCTTTCTTTGGCACCTCAAACATTTTGTCCCGTTTAACACTATCAAAATCTTTCTCCATATCCATGAATGCAATGTATGTTTTCCTATTCCACTCTATTTATTATTCTATAAATGTTAAAAAAGTGCAGTTAGAGGGGGAACATCGAAGTGTTATGTTTATAACATGTTTTTGATATTCTATTTACTATTTAGATTTTATTTTTCTGGATGCCTTGGACTTACATATAGAAAACTTCGTCCGAAGGAATAAGTATAGGTATTTCAAGGAGAGGGCGGGAGGAAGTTGCCCCCACCCACCAATATTTTGAAGGGGAAAGATTTTCCCGATGGAACATGGACGGAAATTAAATTTTAGAGATACATTTTTCGTTACTCTTCAAATTTGTCTCAATTAAGCTATAGACTAAAGTAATTAAGTCGAATGTTAAGGGGGAAATAGGCAACATTTCCAAATGCTCAATCAAAATGCTCATATGACACTCATGGCCGGAATATGAAGGGCTATTCTCCGGATTACTTTGTGGAGGCAATCACGGCGATCGTCCCCAGAATATTCGATTGTAGTGCATTTGAAAAGTGGAATACGGTTTGCTATGGAAAATCTATTAACCACAGAGGGATGGGAAGGCCTTTTTCAAGTGAAGAGAATTTGTAGGTATTGCCCGAATATGAAACTGATGAGGTTGAAGTTCAATAAAAGCCAGTAAGTACGAGTTTTCAACAACAACCGTTGGTGTACCATCATCTACCCACTTTGGGGGAGGGTAGAATAAAGATAACTCTTTTTTCTGAGCTTTATAGTGGTTTGATTGCTAATATTCATAAATAAATCGATCAGTTGATAGATATGGTGTCTTAAGGAAAAATTCTTTGAAAATAAAGAATGGTAAGTAGAGGAGACCTAAATAAACTCAAAAACTGCACCTGATTCTCCATGGTTTTTTGACAAAGGTTTTAATTTATTTTAAAACTGATTTGAATATATTTTAATGCATTTGACTATCACATTGAAAGGTTCGCTCCTACTTCAGAGACAAGAGAAGAGCCAATGTTGTGATAGGAATTTAAACGACAGAGCCACTGCTTGTACTGTTTAAATTTTAGTGTGAATAATTACTCAAATTATGTGCTATCATTGAGAGCAAAAATTCTGGGTGTATCTGATAAATAATAACTGATAATTAAAAATGTAATGAATGTAAAATTTTATGAATATTTGCTGAAAAAACTAATGAATAATGTAGATTTGATTACATGAAAGTAATGCTGAACAAATTATGGAATCAAAAACAGTGCAGGAGACCACATTTTACGTAAAACATTTTGCAAGATTGGTTATTTAGGGTTATTTTCCGACCCTGATAAGTCATATGCCTTGAACCAAAGTCATTATTTATCAAGAGGTTTTATTTTTCGGTTTCTTGCTAGCTGCATAGCTTTTGAGCTTATCTGGTTATATCAGCTTCTTTTGTTAAAATGTCAGATATTAAATCATGTATTGCCGTCTCATCGTGATTACTGTTTTCCACTTGATTGTTTGGCTATTTGGGAAGACCGACAGCTGAGGTAATTTTCACCTTGGAGGAAAGAGCGGACGGTTGGTGAGGGAAGGATCGTTTGGGGAATGGAGATAGCGCCAAGGGTATAATAATTTTAAGTCCCATCCGACGGGCGAAATAAGGGCGATAGGATTCGTCCTTAACGAACGTTGAACTTCATTTTTTCATTTGAAATCTCATTACTAAGATTTTCGGGGTTGGTCCCTGCATATTTTTCCCAACGATGGAAATTATAGTGGTGGCCTTAAAATTGTATCAGTATATTAAGCAATGCCTAATTCGAGTATTTATATAGTCAAGGATTTCAATGTTAAGTTTGGCAAGAACGATTTTATTAAAGATTATTTACAAATTATTTATAAGCAAACAATTTATTACCTCGATCGTGGGAAACTTTCAGTGGGAATGCGGCAGTGAGTTAATACTAATGAGTAATGCTTTTGTAGTACATAGTCGGCTTAGCTTTCCAGAAAATGGAGAGAAGTTAGCCGATATGAATTTCTTATAAAAATATTATATGCAGCCTAATTGATACATACATGATTACAAAAAATCATGAAACTCGTTGAATTTTAATTAATATACATTCTAAGAAAGCCACACATTACTTTTTTAAGTGATTCATCTCTTTTCACATTTTAATAGCTTTCCGTGAGGTTGATACATTCAAATTATTTCGTGTGTCACAACATTTTCATGATTTTATTATTTTCGTTAATTCATATGGTATCTATTTTTGAAGGGCCAGATAATATACTTCCAACGACGCTACCACAGAGTAAGCATAAACAGAGAATACACTAGGTGGCTTCACCATTGTATTTTCTGTAATGGAAAATGCGCACAGCGGCCATATTGAAAATAAGTGAAAATATGCGGCAAATTCAAAGCTAGTCTAGTGCCTATGACTTGCCATCCACTTAACCTAGGAGTTTTAACGTTCAAATAACCTTAATTATGCCAGAAATTATAACGATACAGTAATAGCTACATGGCTTTATGGTATGGCTTCATAATATGAAGAAAACATGTAGTGAAATTAATGCATAGTGCCTCTGCAGGTTGACTATTGGCATATTGTCTTTCCATGACTTCAGAGAGATGTTTCTCAAATTCAAAATTCTCAAACAGGCGACTTGATGTATTCCCTACTTATACAAGTATTTACCTCAGATACCTGGAGATATTCTCACAATCAAATGGAAACTACATAATTAGCATGTGTATCATGCAAGAAAAGATTTCCAAAAATTTGAGATATCAACTATTTAATATGAAACTACCAAGCTATGTAAAAGCAAAATGAAATAAATTGCTACACCTGCTGATGACCTGAACTAGATATGCAGTAAATAAGAATACTCAAGTTAAACCAAAGCATTTAAAAAAAAATCATGTTCATTAAATTAGCTACAGGATATCTGGAAGAGAAATTATTCTTTAAAAAAAACTTCCACTTCACACAGTTTATATCCCAGTCATAACCTACCATATGAGAGAATAGGACCGAATATTTACTCTGCCATTATGTATTCCAATTATTCTTCCTTTAGCATATATAATAAAATAAAACTGCCCCATATTATACTGTGGCCAGATTTCCAAAATTGCAAGGATGAGGGTAAAAGGAAACATGGACCAAATCCATTAATCAAAACTCGTGTATCTTAAATAAAGTTGATTTATTTTGATCATCAAATTGAGCATTATGTTTACATATTGGTGAGCTACATAATACTAACAGCATCAACCTTGTTTAGCTTTCTAATTTTTCTCCGATTACCCATGGTTCTGTTACCCATGGTCATAGTTCTGAAAGAATGATACAGCTTCATTCTTATAAAAAGCTTCTTACAATACAAAAAAGGAAATTTCGGACACGGTAACTCAAATGATATTACATCCATTGCACCCAATTTTCTGAGTCCTAACCTTGAGTCCCAAAACACTCGAGGGAATTCTTGCTCAAAAAGGATATTCATTTTTGAAATGAAATCTACAAACCACCTACTAGGCATCAATAAACCTCCAAAAGAATCAGCCACAAAGGATTTATTCAGGCAAAACATTCGGGATGGATCTATCAACATGTCATTTTTATTAGAATATTGAATGCATGATTTACAGGTGTGCTGCTGAAGGCATTTTCTCATTAGGTACCCAACATACACTTCTGCATTCTCTTATTGCAGCTTGTGTCGATAGTCGTGGGTCTCCACACGTAAAATTGGTAGTTCCCTGGTAGTACCCCAAGAGATGTAACTGGTGACCCTATCAATACTTGTGAGAAATGAACCCACATCATTCAAACAATTTTCATTCTCAAATTCATTCCTCATAGAGGTTAAAAGAAGCTTTTGGAAAGCTGAGAGGAAGGCTGTGGGAGATGGATGGTCACAATTTCCACCTTGCTTTCGGATATCCCCAAAAATGTTCTCCAGTAGGTCCCGATTCAGTCTGCGGGTCAAGAGAAATGAAATCCCATCTGAAGCAAGGAATCTTTGCCATGAACCAATAACTGCTGATATAGAAATTTGCCACCCAGATAAGCACTTCACTCTTTTTGTTACACATCGCCCTTCCTTGGATTTCACAACAATACCTTTAATGAATTCTAAAGACTCTTTCAGGAAAGGAATATGAGGAGATTCTGATGAAATCGCAGAGCGATAAAGTTTCTTTGAATACAAATTGGAACTATTTAATCAGCCAAAGAGCATATCAAAATGGTCCAATAACTTCGCAGTTCCCAAGGCAGAGGAAGTCATTGTACCCAAACGAACATGGGTCTCCATTGCAGCAGCAACTGTGTGGCTGAAAGCTTTAGCTGCATATTTGACTTTCATTTTCATGAAGTCATTTGGATTTCTGATGGACTCATTCATTTTTGACAGCTAACCGTAAATTTTGTTGCTTGTCTATGTCGTACATATTAATGACATCATTCCATGATGCCACTTGATCACAAAAGTGAAAATCATGGGCCATCAAATTATTCCTCACACTTTTCATGAGATGAGGGACATCATATATATAAAATAATTGTTCACTATCAACAAAAAAATATGGCTTTGAGGATGTTACATTTAGCATACCAGTTAATTGCTGGAAATTAGTGCCCATGTCTGACACTACAGCATGTACTTTCAATCCAATAGCAACCAGTCTCCTGATGGCACTATATAAAATTATCTTTATGTCAACAGCTGGACAAGCACCTTTAATGAGGAAATATCCAATTGCTTGCTTTCAGTTTACATGAATGCCCCTTACCATTAAAACCAATGCTGCCTTGGCGATGGTTGCACTCCTGTTGCCTTCTCCCATATCAACAACACCAATAACTTAATCTTTACTGATGTTATAATATAGATGAGGCTTTAATGGCATCTCATCAATGCACAAGCCACAATCTTTAGCCAAATCACCCATCACATTAACTTTCATTTGCACATTTTTTTAAACCCAGTCAGAAATTCCTGTGGCTACAGGTAGACTGCCAAGGATTCTGCGGATAGTTCTTGATGAGGGTAGTGGCACAAAGTGACGAACATAGGAATATGCCTTTGGACTCAAAAAATAAAGTCCGAAAGACATTGACTTTTCTTTGTCTTTCTTCTGCGATGAAGAATTTTTTCCCTTCTCAAATATCATCACAAAGTCCTTAATTTTCTTAGGCAAATACCTGTCAACAACATACTCCAAAGAATTTTCCCTTTCAAAAGCCTGAAGCTTGCTAATCAACTCTTTGTTTTTCTTCTTCAAACGATGGATTTCAACTCTCTGCCTATTGATGACCTTCTTCAACTTGCTTATGGTATCAGCATCACTTCCACTGGGACTGGATCCCGGCAGGTCATCCACATTAAGTGGAACATCAGCATTATTTATGTCTGGCAGTTGTTTGGCATCTAAATTAACCACACTAAGTTGGAAATCACAAAGTGCTCAAAAATCCTAAATGAATCCTCAACATTTTACAGTAAATCTATGGAATTTAGCTTTAACAGACCTAGACATATCATTCATTCGTGGTAAGCATGTAATATTTATCAACTGAGAGTCTATTATATTCTTCCCATAGTTTTTTGCCTCTTAAATTTCATGCAAAATTTCAGATATTGAATGAAAATAATAAGACTGAGGTCTGTTTTCACAGTTCCTAATACTTACAGCTTCGTTCCAATCACTGATTTTTATCTCTCACTATTCATTGTTTCCAATCCATAACCATTAAACTACCATTTATCAGAAATCGTAAGAAATAACACTTATTACAGGCACAGGTAACTCATCCTTATTGCTACTAAGTTACTCTTGAGTTTCTTAATTCCTTGTTCAATTTGTAATTTAAAAAAGAATATTGTCGACTTGAAAAAAAAAGATAGCTAGTCATGTGTTGCCACTTAAACTCTCCATACCATCCTCAAATAATCAAACATTAAATCTGTAACACACCATTTCTGAAATAGTCTAAGTAATTACAGATTTGTTAATCAATGGTTAATAAATTGGGTATCGTTTAGTCAATGAATACCTGAACCAAATAATCGATGATTAACAAATAATCGAACATCCACCAATCATTAACTATTTATGTCGTTTATGAATACCATCCTAAATGATAAAATAGGCATGCTAGGATAATATCAAACAAGTAAAATATTGGAATTGCCGATTTAAATGCCAGACCAGCAGAAACATATGAAATAACTTACCTCACAGAGTCTTTTGGGAAACTGAAGATAACTTAAATTTTCTTCCACCATTCCAGAGTTATTTTTGCAGTTCATGGCTGAAAACCAAGCAAAACCGCTTTTCCTACTCTTATTCTTCTCCTCGTTCATTTTCCACAAGTCCTTCCAATACTAGCCGCTATGTAAATTCCGTTAAATAACTGAGGAACTGCTTTATTTTTCTTATAACTCAACTCTCAGCCAACCTCGCACAACTACAATTCAGGTCACAGTGTTCACAATTCACTTATTTAGAACATGGCGAAAGCGCAACGAGATGATTAATACTTTAGGCGCCATCTGTCCTATCTGTATATATTTACTCTGTGACGCTACTAACTGGCAGAAAGCCTTCAGCTCTTGCTCTAGCTGGACCATTGCCCCTCAAGGCTCTCTACCACTTTCACTTTTGAGAGATGTTAGTTTCCTAAGAAACACATCTGATATTGTGAGTGTCGTATTTACGCGCAGCATTATGCCTTAAAGAAGAAAAATACGAAAATACAACTATTGAGGTTGATTTTAACATGTTATATTAACCGTAGTAGCAATAGGTATGCCTCAATTGACCCCTTGACGAATGTTTCTATTGATCTCATAAAGAAAATCTTCCATGCATAATACGAGTAAGCACGTTTTAAATTTCTGGTTATATGAACTTATCCCTGGGTATAATGAAAGAGAAATGGACATTTAAGCTGTTGGTGAAAAGACAATGCAATATTAATTATACTTTAATAGAAATGAAAAAATCGAATAAGAGAATATTTTGTTCTGCCCGCCAAAAATATCTTTTAGTTTATAAAAATGGCATTAAGAAGATGGAGTCCAGTAAATCACGTACTCTGACTCACTTTGGTAAAGCACATCACGGTACTACTTCATGACGAACAAAGTGGCAAAGATATTGTGTTTCAATCGCTTCCTGTTACAAGTGCCCCCACTGCCCTTGAAGTGCCCTCCACACAGAATCGCAGTAAATATCCTGAATTCACTGAAAAATATCCTCCTCTCCATGAATCGGGGCTATAGGGATAGCAGACCAGTAAGTTAGATACTTCACTGACCCGGTACTTTTTTCGTTGGAATCTCTTACCGAGCTAATCACTTAACTCCTCTTCAGCTTTCGTGGAAAAATTTAGCAACTAGGGGCTTGAAGTAATAAATTTTTTTGTGACAGGACTAACAAAAGATCTTTGTAGTGTTATGCAAATGCTCATCGAAATGAATGCTCTTTTTATCTCAGTTTCCTCCAAAATTATTTTTGATGTGGCCCTCTGTAATCCCGTACAATTTTATTTACAAGGCCTCGCCTGCTACCCTGAGGCTCGCGGGTTCGAGTCCCGCCTGGGTAGAATATTTTCTGCCTAGGACATGGGTGTTTGTGTCTCGTCCGTTGTTACTGTTATCCACCCGGCGTAAATTGGCACTTTGTGCTGTATTCGGGATATTGAAGATAAATAAATAAATAAATAAATCTCTATTAAGGTCTTTATCCTTTAGTCCCACTAAGACTGAGATATCCGTTAATTGAAGAAATCAATTTATACTTATGGCTGTGTCCTCTTGACGTCTCCTCATACAACATGATACTAACTACGAATTTAAGAATGACTATTCTCACTTATTTTGTCGAAATTATCTTGATTTTTTTAAATCCCATGCAAAAATAAGTCTTTTGCAGGATAAACGGGCTCACTTCAAATTATTCTGGTCAGGATATTTTATGCTCCTTTCACTTTAATTTCTTGGACTGACGATAGACTCCCATCTGTACCCACTGACCAGGCTTTTTCTTTTTTCCGATTTGACGGCTGTATCAGCAATTGCAGACCGATTTATTAAACTAGCCCATGAGCTGCGTTCGTTAAGAAAATATCAATTCTGCTTTCGCAAAACTATCGGCAGCATTCGTGAAACATCTACATATATGACTTCTTAATAGATGATCCAAGGGGTTGACAATTTTAAGTACCATTCGGCGAACGAAATAGGTTAGATAGGACTCGTCCTTAATGAATTTTGAATTTCATTTTATTCATTTGTATTGTCATTAGATGTATTAGTATTAAAATAGTATTACTAAGATTTTCGGGGTAGATCTCTGCAAGTTAGTCCCAGCGATGGAAATCATAGTGGTGGTCATAAAATTGTGTCATTATATTTAGCAATGTCTGATTCGAGCATTTGTATACAAATTCAATGATTTCAACATTTAAGATTTGGCAAAAACGATTTCATTAAAGATTATTTCCAAATTATTTATAAGGGAAAAACTTGATACCTCGAACGTCAGCAACGTTAGGTGGGAATGCGGCTGTGAGTTAATACTAATAAATAATGCTTTCATTTATCTTGTACTTTTTATGAGTTCTTGAACATGTTCTATAACCTCAAAGCACTAATTTTCAAAGTCAAATGGCATAGAAATGCATAAAAATCGGAATGGGTCTGAGTATGTTTCCTTTTGGAGTACCATCCGGGAAGTTAGATTTTGAACCTAAAATCTCAATAAAGAAATTACCTGTTCGAGGTTTTCACTGTCGTTCCACCTTATTTGCCAATGACTCGTAAAATAAAAACTGAATCTAATCTCAAATTGACCCCTTCATGTTCGATATGAATACGTCAAATTTTGTATTAGTAAAATTATAATATTCGAGTGCTGCATTTTGGGGTATTCACCGCGTTGTTGTTTCTGATGACAACAGTTTTGCGCGGTGACAACAGTTTGGTGACATCTGTTTCGCAATAAAACAACCCGGTGAAAGCTCCAAAATGCACCCTATATCATCGGAGCACCGCGGAAGCCTGCGTTCTAACTATTATATTTTACTTGAATTTTCGCGTATGGAATGCTCTGATCAAAGTACTAATGAAGATAGCAATTTCGAAAAGTAGTCTTTATAATAATAATTTCTAAAACATTTTCACTCCGCCCTCCGTCAGATTAAGAAAATATCATTGAAAAGCTGTGTTCGCAAAACATATCTTTTACTTTCTCATTCTAGCTTTGCTTTATAAAAAATAGGGCAAAGAATTATACTTTTGGGGATATTGGGAGAGAAAGGTAGACAGGTGTTCTCTTGTAAGTGTTCCCGCCCCATCCCAATGCTGTAGTAGATTGGACGAGGTATTTTTGCCCGTTCAGCTGAGCAACTCACTCCACACCCCTCGCCTTGCATTTCAGCTTGGTGGCTGTGGTATGCCATTGAGATCTACGCCTGCCTCTTGTCTCTTTAGGGCTGTGTGGTTCGAGAAATTTAGGTGGCCAAAGGATTGGCATCTTAGCCGCGCCTGCGTGAAACCATTGCTCACTTAGCGTTCGTTTTCATCCTTGAGCACTTTTTAGTAACCACCGTCGAATCACACGCAGTATTATGCGCTTAACCATTAATGGCTGCCTGAATTTCCTGCGGCTAAAAATTTCCCGCGGACCTGTTCAAAATATATCAAATCCATTAAAAAGCCCCCATTTGTAGCCTCACATCTTGGAATGAGTAATAACCAAATAAGTGGTGGAAATGCCTTGGAAAATTTTTTAAAACTAACAGCTAAACAAGTTTTTAATATCTGACATTAATAGCTTTTCTCTTGGGGGAATTTTGTAATCATTGAACGTTAATAATCATCGTACTCACTCAATTTCAAATTTGTGAATTCCTTTTTTAATGCCATTTGGGCAAGCATTAATGCTATAACACTAAAATATTTGAACTTCTGGTGAATTTTCTGGTCATATTTTTGGGGTCTATACATTATAATGAGTATATTTTACCATCAACGTGGTGAAGAAAATCAATTTCTCTTTAATTGGAAATGTCAAGATTTGATTTTAAATTTCATCATAATTCCATGTCCTGGTTTAATTAGATAGAACGATTGATGCAAATCAATTGACATTATCATGCGACTAGCTTTTACTTCAACAGTTAATACTGTCAGTTTCGAGCAGAACAAATAATTGAGTTATTTTTTGTTCCATACATTGATTTTCATATCTTATACGCGTATATTTAGTCTCCTCATTGAACTTATTCAAGCTCGCATACGGGTGAAAAGAATAAAATAATAAATGGACAGTGTCCTTTGACAGTACTTGAAGAATCATAGTCACTGTTAAATTATTTATATGAAATACATTCACATTTAGAATACAAGATTTTGGACGATGCAATTGCATTGTACTTTTGAATGGTGCATTTTATTCTCCTTCATGCATTTGATGATGTCCACTATCCTGGATTATTATTTAACTCGTTTTTCCCTACATGCCTCCATAGAAGAATACCGAGATTCAAGGGACGTCGATAAAAGTTTTTGAGCAAGTTGCTGAAGATATAATTTTATCCGGGAAAGGTCAATTAAAAAACAAAATGCAACGCAATTGGTCGAAACTATAAAATGCGTTGCTCTCTCAATTTCTTGTAATTTAATATTTTTACCAATTATACGCCTCATATTTGGTCTCTTAGGTCAAATTTAGGGTAATTATGCGGGAAACTTCTTTACAGGTAACAATAGCTTCATTATTAAAGAAGACTTATTATTTTCAATCCCTAAATTCCGCATACTTCATTGAATGAATTGACGAAAGAGTATTTTCAGCCAGTCAAAAACACCGAGAGGTATGGCAAATACGGGTAATGAAATTGAAACGTCTTTGAAATCAATTTTATTTTGAATGTATTCCTCTTCCCCAAGGAAGTAAGTTTTAGAGAAATTCCTTCCTGTCTCCCCAGGAGTGATGAGAGGAATTAATTTCTCCCGAACGGAATGGCGTGAGGAATGTTAGGGTAACACGTGTCATCCATGTCTTTGAGGCCACCAATCTTTGCGCCATTTCCTTTGATGGAATATTTGTGACATGCAGTGTGGGTGGCAGCAGCATTGCTGTTTAGCGAAAATATGGAGCTAAAGAGAGCTTTGCCAATTTCTCTGATACATCTCAATTTCTGGGTTATCTGCTCCAACCGAGATTCCCCTCCCTCCCTTCTATTTCTGTAACCGTGACGCCACGAAAGCTTCCGCTGGCCTCAATCTTGACGTAGTGACCTCAGTTAATCTTTGAATGAAGTCGGGAAGCACCATCGGTTGGGCTAATGATATGTCCCAGGATTCAGTCTTGCGTGATTTGATCCTAAGGAGGAACGAATTTTACCACCCCTTTATGTTTGGTCTGGTCTGTTCTAGCAAATGTTTTGGCTGAGTGACTTGTAGAGCAGGTGTGAGCAGCCTCCTGCTCGTTAAGCAGCACCGAATGGTTGAGGCAGACAATGTCAGGTGTGTGACTTTGAGGGAGTAAATATTTGCTAACAAAAAGTTTCTCTATTCTCCTTAATAAAAATTAACCCATGCCTGTGTATGTATCAACATTGCTAGGAGTTAAACCAAAGTATAGACTACGCAATCACGTGTGCGCATTGAAAGTGAGTAATGGTACAGAATAACATGAACTCGACTTAAATAATAATGCTTCATTTTATTGTGTAAAATCAATATTTTTACCCTTTGAACCTCATTAATATATGATTTCCAAATTCGGTTTTTAACTAGCTATATCTCGAAAAAGTGGTATTTTTGTTGCTAGGGTCCCGATGTATCAAAATTGTAAAAAACCTTTTTTAGTGGGGAAAGAATTTTACTTCGGTCAACGGCGTGCCGGCTCTCGATCAGTCACCAAAGTTGAGGACCATTAGGCTGGGCTCGTGTTTTGAGGTGTGATCGTCCGATTCTTCCGAGTCCTGCCTGCAGGTTGAAGTCAGTACGTGCCCAATGACCTTTGCCGTCGAAGCACGTTAAACTTAAATACTACTTCTACTGTTATGAAAAAAATTTGTGTTATTTTTTATTGAAGTCATTTTTAGCCTTCGGAGTGGAGGAAATGCTGGTAAAGATTAGGGGAGGCAGAGCTATTGGGTGAAGACATTTCTTTAAGGTAATGATTTACTGAAGACGTTTTCTGGAGATATAATTCTAGAAAGATGAAGAAGAGGGAGTGAAAGGATTGGTATATTTGACCGGATGAAGGGAGGCAGGTAGAATTCAGAGTACATGGGAGTGATTAGGAGAGAAAAGAGGCATTTTGACAGTATAGTTTATTTGAACTCGTCCAGAATAATCTACAATAACCTTTTAATAACTAATCAACTTACGGATTAAATTGTTATCACTAACGGCAATGACAAAATGGATGTTACTGTGGGCTCCATGCAGTGAGGAATGTCCAGTTTCCTCCTCTAGTCCGAACGCGATGAGTCCCTCGGAAGCCTCGTACTTCCCAGATGTCCATTTAAAAATATTTAGCTCCCTGCAAATGTGTACAGTGTGGTGCTTTTCTCTCGATTAATTTACTCACTCTCTTGCATTCAAATAACTCGACCCACTCTCTTTACCCTTCCGTACCTCACTCTGACTTTCCTCGTTCGCAGCCGTCCTCCTCCATTCATGCCGGCCGACATAGTTGGAGTGACAGCGGACGATCGTTACTCACACATGTACGCCAATGGAAGCTCTATCACTCTGTCCCAGCTCGCCATTAACGGAGAACAGAACCCAATCTCTCGTCTTCTTTGTACTTCTGGCGACGGTGACGCGTCTTTCGCATCTAATCTGCCGTCGGCGATTGATTGCTAACCCGTATGGAACGGCCCTTGCCACACGAATGATTCCCTTTTCTACGCTCGTCACCTTCAACTGAAGTTCTCTCCCTTCTGCCTCAGTGGCCTCACTTGCCATCCGTCCGCACCGTACCTCTCCTATTCACTCTCAGTCCCTTCCCGGTTTGAAGACCACTTCAGTCGTCGACGCCCATGCGTCCAGACACACTGGACTGACCACCCGTCTCTCAATAAGGAGAGTCTGCATTTCGTGGCGGTAGGCGCGAATGGGATTCCGCCGGTATGGCCATGCCTCTGGCGATCCGATTTAGCTTGCGAGATGGCTGTCTTGGTGTAAGGTGTAACACGACTATGGTTGAAGAATTCTACCAGAAATGAAAGTATCATTTACTCTTATTGATAAGGTCCAAATAAGGTGGCAAAATGTCAAAATGCGAACGCTTTCTAAGATCGGACTCCTCAAGAGTATTATAATGGAGCTAAAAGATGGTTCAAAGTTTTGCCATCGTGACTCTTTTTACAATAATTATGCCGGATGTTAACTTTCTTTTCTTGGTTTCCAAGTGTGATCATGATACTTTAGCGGTGGTGGATCACTAATGGAAATATTGGTACCTTTGTTTCTTTATTGACTTCGTCATATAAAGAATACCCATCATTTTGTTTCTTTTACGATAATTAAAAGTCTCAATGACCATTTTGTGTATAGTCACTGTCCACGCTGTCCGTTCTATCCCCTTCATGAGTCTTGGAGATTTACTCATCTACATCCACATAACACCCTGCGAGCCGCCGCGTAAGGGATAAGGTTTTGAAAGGAGAAATGGTTACGTGTATTATGGGAGTGTATTTATTGGAGCTCAGTTTTTATAGTGATTGCTTGTTTTGCACGGAACGAACGAGTTTTTGTACCCATCTGTTCAGTAATGTATCTCTCTTATTTCATCAATTTTGTCAGACCCAGAGATGTCATGAGGCGTCATGATAATATTCTCTGTGTGGCTCTAAAACTCACCAGCTCTGGATTCTTCAAGCAAGCTAAGCCTAGCGAGTAGCCTCCGAATCTCTAGGGGCTCCCCATCAATCCCTGTAAAAGTTGTGCAATAACATATGTTCTCTCGTAGCAGTGTTTAACGAAGCGTGCTGCTTTTCTTTGTACTTTATTATTTTTTGGTTGAATCTCTTTGACCACGGTCCCAAATGCTCACGGCGTATTCGAGGTGTGGCCTAACCAGAGTGAAGTAGCATTTCTCTTTGACTTTTTCATCCGAGGACCACCCTATTATACGAATAACAAAACTTAGTATCTTTAATGCTGTGTCGCATGTATGCTGTGCTGTGTCTGTGCGTATGTGTGTTTCCCACGATATTAAAATTAGTTAAGGTAATTCCAAAATATTTTACTGTTTCTGGAGATTTTATGTTAAATCCACCCACAGTGTATTTTTGGAAATACTTTTCTGTGAGAATACTTTTCTGTGGAAATATTTTTCTAGCATCTGGATAGGGAAGCTAGACAGGCCCCCAAGACCTCTTGAACCACTCAGGTTTAGCTAGAAGGAAATACGGGAATAGAAACGGTAGAAATGAGTGACCAACCGGAAAATAAAGGGTGTAAAAGAAAAAATAGAAAATGTGACAATAATCCCTGAATTACTTGCGCAGCACGTCCGCGGCAAACTCAATGGCTGCAGTTGCTCAACAGCATGAAAATAGTAATGAAAAAGTAATGGGAAATAAATCGTGCTGCCACCGGGACAGAATGATGAAAAGGTTGGATAAAACATCCTCTCGGGCTCCTAACATCATTTATCTGAAGCATTTTACGACGCACTGGAATGAAAATTATCTCATCATCTGCGTGAACTCGTAGAAAAGCGAAACATCCGCGTGTAAGGAAACGAATGAGTAGACCTCGTTGCATTTGATCCTCTGGATCTTGATCGGTGATTTCATTCGCGAGACCATAGGCATATTAAATGGCTAAAGGTGCTATAATGTTGGCTACTTTGTAAGTGGTTTGATAGTTCATCATTCCCAGCGCCCTCTGGAAATAATGCATTAGTTTATGGAGAAGCTCTGTGAATATCCTTATACTTTATTTGTCGCGTCATTTCCTTTATATGGTCCGTGGAAGATAAAGTTGGAAATATTTTGCCCCCTCCCCCTAGATAAATAGAACTAACTTCTTAAACACTTGAGATCGATCGGATTACGATAATGTTGCGGATTACGATACGAATTGAGGGTAACGGTGGATTACAAGGGATAAAGATAGTAGGCCTTAAATTTTGAATGAACTTTTTCCATCGGAGCAGAAGATAGTGTTTATGAGCCTTGTAGTTGACGTGAGGCAGAAATGGTATGACAAATGGTATGACGAAATGAGGAAATATTTAAACAAAAATGGAGAATGTGCGTTAAGTGTTTATAATTTTAAATTTTATGGGGAAACTATGAGTATAAAAGTGGCTCGGAGAAATGACTAAGTCTGTTAATCACGAGATTACCACGTTAATTTTTTTATTTAACTCTCTAAAGAGATTATTATATTTGAGAGTATTTAGATTTTTAGTGTAAAACTTCAAAGTCAAAGAATTTTATTGTTTCCTCATATAAAAGTCACCGAAACCTATACTTTTCATTACCGTGAAAATTAACGTAGGACGGCTAGGTTTAGTGAAGCACTTTTCTAGTTGGTCTAATGCATTGCAATGGTTAACTGTTAGGACAGACGTGTTTTTGAGCAAAAGATCTCGAGTGCAATTCACGCGACCATAACACGGAAAGAGAGACTTCTAGAAGGGAGTTATTTCATCCTCTGCCTTGAGACTAGAATGACTTTGAACCTAGCTCACGGCCTGTTGGGGAACCACGACTTTTTGTACCGGAAACTTTGAATGGGCGATGCTATTATTGGAAGATTTCCGAACCATTCCTCCTCCTACTCCCTCTTTTCTCTCCCACTCCTCCCCTCCCCCATACAACCCCACCTCTCATTCCATCTATCCAGGCTCCCATCGTGTACGCAGCTGTGCAGAAACCTAGTGCGAGTTTCCCAACGCATACGTTCACTTCTCTCTCTTCAACCCTCTCTCTCTCTCTCCACCTCCCTCGCTTCTCGCCGCCCTTTTCATCTCGATTTTATCCCCCTTCTCTGCACCCCTCCCTACCTTCCCAGAATTCTCTTCCTCACTCCCCCGTCCTCCGCTCCTCACCTACCTCTCTCTCTCATTTTGGCACGTAACTAACCTTGCACAACGACTCCCCCATTTCGTGACTCAAAAACGCTCTCGGCCGCGCTCACATACACAGCGCCCCCTCACATGCACACAGCGATCCCACACCCACCCGTTGGTGCACATGTGCCAGCCAACTATGACCACCCCACACTACAATCTTGTCCTTTTCTCCTCACACTCCTACACCTTCCAGGGTCTCTCCCTCTCCTCTTTCCTGGCTCGCGAACTCCCCACACCGCTCCCCGTTCGCCATGCCCCTGGCTCATGGCTTTCCTGTTTTTTTTTTAAACGAAGGTAGGTGGAGGACGTACGCAGGCGGGGCTCGATGCCCGACACTCATCGTACGAACCCCTTTACCCTATGTGCACACCTACTACTCTCTTTAATCCCCTATCCAGGTTTCAATGCTTCTCTCCGCAAAGCTTCCACTTCAGCCCCCAGTATTTCTCTTATCAGGCTGCGTTGCCAACTATGGAGGATAAACGCCGCCAATTTCGCTGCGAAATTTCGTGCTCATAAATGCAGTGCTTGTGAAATTCGCATGTAAACACACTCATTCACATGCTGATAATGCCTTCATTTGCCAGTGCTCATTTACTTCATGGATGCTTTGATCTAATGGACGAAAGATGTGCTTTAAGCAGCTCCCTTCTAGCTCTTTTTTTTGCTTAAATTTGTATTGATCTACTTCTAAGATACTGAAGTGTTTTAGAGAGGTATATTTTGTTATTTCAATGAATCAAGTCGAGTGATCTGCTAATTTCCCCAAAATATTATTCATGCTATTCGAATTTTTATCCAAGTCTTACATTATTTCCTGAAGATCATCCCCGAAATCGAGTTGTGTTAGTCGTTTTATGTGTGGAGATATATATTTATTATGGCCATTTTATAGGTAATCAAATATAAACTTTAATGGTGGTGTTAATTTCTAGAATCACCGCATCTCATTATCTACTCTGGTAAAGATCTTTTTACATCTGAGGCCATAATATTTTTTCATTTCTTGCCTGCTTTTTTCTTGTCTGTTTCGATTATTCAAAAATCTTTTTATGGCATTTTATGTAGAAATCAGATTTTTCTGGGACTTTAGGTTCAGTTTTCGTGTGCCTTCGTGTAAATTAGGATCGACAGTAACAGGTTTCATTCCGAATAAAAGTGTCTGAAGCCGTATCTACACCTATAAATATTTGCTGCAAATACGACACCTGGCATATATTTTTTTGCGTGGGCAGTAATTTATGTTAATGGAGACGGGACGATGTAGGAATTTATTCCACCTTCAACGCACAATCTCCGGACGGAGTCGATTTTTCGACGACGAGCGATGGCTTTGTATTGCATAGGTTCTCGATGTGGATGTTTCTGCTCCATGATTGCTTGTTTTTCTGCCCTGTCAATCCGACTTGAACGCAGACATATGCCGCACGGCATTAATATTTGTGTGAAAAGTATTTTCAGTTCGTCGTGACGCCATCAGAACAACATTTTTTAAGGTGTGGGCCCGGCATAAGGATAAGGATTAAATTTCATGAGAATCAACAAGGATGCAAATATCGGTTTAGCATGCTTACCTTTTTCATTTAGCATGTATGATGTTGAAAAAATGCAGTCACTTATAATGAGAAAATCAACTCTTGAAACTGGGTTTACTATTAATAAGGATGAAAGCCCTTCCATACTGGGTGATTTTAAGCTCTATCTTGAAAGTTGCATGTAAGCCGAATTTCAGTTTGGATACAATATGAATATTATGAGGCTATTATTATGCGTTATATTAGTAGCTTTGGCCATCGTTGTAAGTCGTTAGACGGTCGCTGTAAAAAACATTAATACAAATAGTCTTACATTGGTAGGATGCCTTTAGTGTTGTGCGTAATTGATTTCGACTCTTGGCAAGTTTATCAGGTTTTTGCTGGGGCATCAGTAGTCGTAATTATATTCCCTTTATCAGGGTATTATGTGACCCATGTTGATGATAACTCCTCCCATGCCACACACTGTTGGGCTGGACAGCAGATTACTTTATAGGTGTTGATCTTTCATGGAGATAGACATTATGACGGTTGTATTTCAGGATTCATATTTCCCTCCGACTGTTCAATGCTACAGGAGAAGAACAGTAAAACATATATGGATTTAATTGCCTCAATCACTTGTGCTTCAAGGCATTTTCCTTCAAAAGGACACAAAAATGGCTGATGTCCGAATAATCCCAGCCACACGCCTTATGGCGTCGCTTGGTGTGCAACGCTGCATTAGATATTGACGTGAAAAGTTCTTCAGGCACTTCGCTAGTGATTACGAGCATATCGCTGTTTTGCTACAGTTTCCGGTCAAAACTTACCGCAAAGTCAAGAAATCCGCGTAATCGCGCAAAGTTTGATTCGTTAAAATTCGTGCCGTGTGGTTGGCAGCGCTGCCCGCAACCGAAGAAGCACTCCACCGCCGCCAGCCAACATACCTCCCTCCCCCCCCCTCCCCACCCTCTCCTTGCCCTCCCCTCCTTATCCTCCCCCTCCTTGAACCTCTCCCTCCCCTCCTTTGTCTCGCCCAGCTCCAACGACTGTACGTACGCGTGTTGATGTGTGTGTACATGTTTGTGTGAAATCCCGCGAGTCTTCGGTTTCGACGGGTACCTATTTTCTCGTGCGTGGCGACGCGATGGGATTAGGTTCCTCGAAATACGTGTCGTCGAGTGAAACGCCTCACTTAAGCGAGTGCTGATTTTCGTGTGCCGGGAACATCTTGCACCGACACTTGTCAAAGGTATAGCGGTTGCTGTGGGGGTGGGGGTAAAATACCGAAGTGTCAAAATTTTTATGCTGCTTTTAGTCAGTTCACCCACACATTACGAGCCTCCGCTGGCTTCTGGGACGTGCCACTCGAGGATACTATTCTATTTTAACAACCCTTGGGACATATTTACTTTTTTCTGCTATTCATTTGAGCACTCCATTATAAAATAAAGAAAGTTACTGTTTTGGGAAGTCGAACGGAGCACTGTGTTGCAGGTATATCAAAAAGTTCATTTAATTACCTGATGAGGAAATGAAACTGTAAAGTGGGTTGGATTTCGAAACGAATGTTGCGTAACAATGTGAACCATCGTTGAGAAATTAGATTTGCAACCATTATATAGCAGACCGTGATTAAATTCGTTTTGCCATGCATCCAGAAATGTGTACAATCCAGGATATACTATTCATAAATGGATATACTTTCAATAATTTCGACAAATATTTGGAGGGACCTGTATGGTAGCCGCAAGAGACGCGAATATTAATCGCCAGTCTTATGTTTTTGCACCGAGAAGAGTTGAGAATGATGGGCTGAGCCTCATCTGAGTGCGACATCTAGAGCCCTTTCACCTGCGTGTTTTTTTTTAAATTTAATAACGGCAGAAACTGCAGAATCTTAGTCTCTCATCACATATAAATACAATCTCGTCCTAATGATTACTACCCGAAACTATTCATGGGAGAATCGACTTACAGAAGGCTGTATAAGCTGAGAATGTAGTTTATTTGGACTTCTAAAAACCTACATGGATCATACTCTTATATGGCTTGCAAGATTGATCATGGAGATGTACGCCATAGCTTTGACACTGGTTAGAAGTGTCGGTATGAGAGGGGGCTTTAACTTGAAAGCGGACTGCATATGGGTTCTGCCCTTAATTATTTGATCTGGTCATTTATGTAATGACTGGAGGCGTTCTAAGCTATACACCATGGAGCATGATATTTGCCAGTGACATTGATCTACGTGAAAACATCCCAGTCAGATTACTGCAGAAACTAGAGGAATGGAGACGGGATTTAGAAGAGAGAGATGCAAATCAGATTGACTAAACCGAGTGTATGATGGCCGACTACCAACAGAAGTACGCTTTAGTGGGACGGCATGGAGAAGTCCTACGGGAGAAGAGGAGATGCATATGCCTTGGAGTTATCTGGAAGGAGCATGGAGGCCTGAAAGCTGAAGTATGCCGTCGAAACCAATGGGGTTGGGAAAACTGTAGGAAAATGAGTGAAGTGTTGTGCGCTGAGAAGGTGAGCTTCAGAATCAAAGGAAAAATGTGTAAGATGGTCGTGAGGACCGCAATGATCTACAGTGTGGTGACATGGGCAAATACCAGGGCCCAAGAAACGAAACTTGAGGTGATAGAGATGAATATACTGAGATGGATAAGTGGAATCACGAGGTGAGATAGAGTAAGAAATGAAGATGTTTGATGGACACTTAGAGTAAGACCAGTGAGTAAAAAGATAGAATGAGGCAGACTGAGGTGGTTTGGGCATGTCAAAAGGAGGGTAATGACTCCGTGGGAAAGAAAGTGCAAAGACTGGAGGTGCCTGGGAAGAGAAGGGCAATAATATCCAAAGTTAGCTGGAAAGATATGGTAGCGGAAGACCTAAGAGAGAAAGGTGGAAGAAGTAGTACGCCCGAAATAGAGAGGAATAGAGGAAAAGATTAAAAAATATATATGGCGACCCCAAGTAAGGAATGGAACACGACTTACGAGAAAGAAGAAGAAGACTCTTCCATGGCTGTGAGGTTTGTACAATAACCGTCATAAAACGGAGAAAGGGAATATGTTGATAC
This sequence comes from Ceriagrion tenellum, assembly GCA_963169105.1. Taxonomy (NCBI): domain Eukaryota; kingdom Metazoa; phylum Arthropoda; class Insecta; order Odonata; family Coenagrionidae; genus Ceriagrion; species Ceriagrion tenellum. The sequence continues at coordinate 43,219,808 of OY720633.1, read as the reverse complement.
TAGAATATGATTAAGATGAAATGGATGGAGAGAATACTTGGAGAAATCTTGGAAAAGAAATTCGTAAAAAAATTCAGAAGTCATAGTGTCACCCTTCATGAAATAATTTTCACTTATTACAACCATGGCGTACGGTAATGAGGGAAACAAAGTATGGGAAGAATTATCGATTAAGACTAAGCATGAAATGCATCAGAATTGATTTTTAATTTATTTTCAAATAAATACTCGGATGAAAGAAAACGTTAAAATGAAATGATAATTGGGTGCGTAGCGGCAGAGATTTATCTTTATGGTTGATTATTGCTGACGATGCTTGCATAAATTCACTTTATGAAAGTTAGTTAACCTCTTTCTGGGTCAGCCGAAGGGAACTGGTGGTGTTATTGTTGGAAAAGCGACAGTGCTAACGGGAGAAGATGGAATACAGACACGAATTTGAGCACTGGAATAATGCCATGGGGCAAAATGGTCGAGTTGTTGCGGAGACTTTAATAGTCAGGCCTTCCTCATAACTACAATAAAGGAAAGAGTAACGATTGCCAGTCTCTATTTACGCTTCTCTCTGTGTCTTACATTACCGAAGATAACGCCTCTTTGTTCCCATCGTAAGCATGCCTGTTCGTGACTTTCGCCCTTGTGTCTGCTCAATGGCCCGGGAGATTCGAGGAAGCAGTTTCGCCTGGGAATGCCGTCGTCGAACTTCATGAGTTCCGGGGGGGGAGAACTTCCCAAGGGCGAAACTCTTTGCTATTCTCTTCTCCTGAAGACACGGTTTCTCTTCGAACCCAACTCTCCTATTTTTAACGTTGAAATTATAATTTCTGGATTGATTTTTATTCTCTCACTGTATTTGGTCTGTTTTCGATGATGTGCTTTATCTTCTGCAATTGTTCCATTGCGTGTCTTAATAGCTCGTTATCAACTGGCCGTGAAGCTTTTCATAGGCCTTACATATTTTCTTTTATGGTTTTTAATTGGCATTTATTTCATAATGATGGTATTTAAAAATATCCGTCTGTTGTTACCCATTATATTTTTACCTCCAGATGACGACCATATTTAAGTTCGATGAAGGTTGGGTCTGATAAATATCATTTTCTGTCATTTTGTTAGCCACCAGGGCTTCTGCAACTATTTTCATATCTGTGAGACCATACAGACGACTGATATTAATAGTTACTTTCCACATAAATAAACTTAATAGGAAATATCTAGCTGTTGCATCGATAAATTTGCATCGATAAAGCCTTTTCCTCAGGAGAACCAACAAATACAACTGATGGCGTAGTTTTTATTTTGTTATCTACTACATCGCTGTTCTGGAACTTGATCTTGGCTGGAATTACGAGCAGATTTTGATTAGTAAATTATTAATTATGGCATGTAGTTTACCTTTGCCGAGTTCATAGAAGCAAGATATCAGTACAATAATTAAGACAGGTCTTATTTTAAAAATTTCGAATGCACTTGGAACCTTTCCGGATGCTGCTTTGCCCTTCATCAGTACGAATCCGTTTCAATCAATTGGAGAAGAGTTAACTTATAGATTTTCATGAATTTCTGCAGTTTCATATGCATATCTACATCTTCATACTAACCTGCAAGCCACCTCCTGGGTGTTTGGCACGGGGTGACTTATCATCAACATACACTACACTGTAGAAATTAACTTTCACCAACAAGCACCGATCTATAGGCATGCTACCAATGCTACAGAGACTATTATGTTAATCTATAATGCAACTGCGTAAACGTGATACAAAAGTCATGCAGTGAACATGCGAAACATGGTATTAGTACTACGCGGTAGATTTATAAACATTCATTAAGGAGCCCATCAATTCATCAGCTACATTACGTGTCGACTAACTTACTTCAAAGTCAAATCCGCCTCAGAAAAAAATAAGGAGAGCATTAATCGGGGAATTTGGGCTAAATGAATTCTTTAAAGGTCGAGAGGAGGGACTTATGTGGTTTTTTCAGGAACGGGCCACCTAGTTGCCAAACGGCGATTGGTACTTAAAGTAGTAGTTACCTTGATCATCACAAGACTTGTACTTATACTGTGCGGAAAGAGGAGCAGGGGTTTGGGAGATGAAATCTTTGAATGCGTTATGCAGTGTTCGAGAATGACGGTGAATGAGCAATTGTGAATGATAACAGGTTGGAATTTTATCCTAAAATTAGGTTTGGATGCAGAGTCTATCTCTAAAGGAAGGAGTGTTAGCACCATAAAATTGGTGCTAATTATCACTTATTTCGATCGATATGACATATGATGCGTATAATAAATGAGGGAAAATCGCCGGTGCAGTCTGTGGAGCATCGGAGGGATGATCGTTAGGATGAGTGTAATAATGAGATTGCCTGACATTCCGCAAATGTTGGTTACTCTTTCCGACCCTGTACATTATTGGCCCCCGTCAAGTTATCTCCTGTTTTACTTAAAAACCCTAAGCACAAGTATGGGAATGAACAACATTGTTCGCCTCATCCCTTACTCGCCCTCTGTTCGCGACCATCGTATCTGCAACAACGCCCCTTCCTCAAACAATTTAACGATGATCACCGAGATTTTGAATAGTCTCGCAGTAGAATATATTACGCCGAACGAGTAAAAGATCTTTCTTCAATTATGTTACAATTTTCCAGCGTACAGCTTTACTCAAATAGCCTGTACTTTACTGCTCGCAATACTGATTTCCTGAAATAGAACGAAAGAAATGTATTAATCTAAAACATGAATATAACCGAACTTAATGATCTAAATATCTTACAACTATCAAAATGCTGCTCGACTCTTATCTTATCATCAGCCCTTCAATTGACGCTTTCTCTCCTCTCCAACTATCTTATCCTCTCCAACCTACTTACATATCCTTAATCGAACTAATGCCCTCAGTTTTCGGAGATCTCCAAAAGCATCCCTCTACAAAAGCCGTTTCTTATCTCCGCTAGACTAACCCAACGTACTCTCCCCTACCTCGGAATTGAAAATATATTCAGAACATTAACTAGTATCATCATTCCTGTAGACGCAAGGCCGCTGACCCTGACCTGACCCGCATTCCTCCGCAGCAGAATCGCGAGCGACGGGGAATAGCATCGACCTCTGCATCCAGCGTTTGCCTCCCCCCCTCTCTCTCTATCGCTCGCGCCTTCCTGCGAGAGAGCCACCGCGATGATCGAACCCACGACCTTCCCTAACGAGCGAGACGCACATCTCGGTTGCGTCACGCGGGCGCCCTTTGCCTCGCGACCGTCGCCTGCATAGCCACACACTCACTCATTGGCCGAACGGTTCGTGGTGTTGCTCTGCTGCAGTGGCGTGGAGAGAGGAGAGCACACGCGGGAGGGTCGTGAGGGTGGGAGGAGGAGGCGGAAATGGTCGCAAGGGCCTCCCTGCAGTACATTCAGTGTGAGTGAGGGTGGGGTGAGCGGTGTAGTGTAGGTTGGCGAGGTGGTGGCGGCAGCCATTGGGATAGGGCAGTGCCCTCCTCCCCGCTCAAGTGGAGAGGGAGTCGCGGGAAGGGAGTTCGAAGGCGGTATAGTGGCGGTGGCGGCGTGGGAGGTGTGCAGTCCTGCTGCGGGGGCCGGCAGGGTGGGGGGGTTCGGGAATGAATGTTAGGGGCCTCCCCCTCTTATCGCTCCCCCACGCACTGGAGGCCTCTCGTGGGTGCTCTCGAAGCAGTGCCATCTGTTGGAGGGACTTGGAAGTAAAAACCGACAGAGACAGTGAGGGAGGGCCAATGCTCCAGGGTATTTTTTCTTCTCTTCTCTTCAAGAGGATTTCCTCTATGGTAGGTGCTCTTCACAGGACGGAGATTTGTGTCATAGGCAGTGGCTACACTCCTTAGCGGTAAATATCGGATAAATATGAAGGCGAATGGAGGCTGAGAGGTGGTTTTCAATCTGCATTCCCAGAGGCCTTCGTTTGTTTACCTTTCTTAAGGATTTAATGCGCTACGCTCGTCTCGATAAAGTGGGTGCAAGAGGGGTAGCGATGTGTTTTGATTGGAACTGGAGCGCGGTTGAATGCACATCCTGCCGTTGTTATCGACTATTGGATATACATTTGTTCAAGGCCGGGCAATGAATACCATCGGCATACTTGATTTGGTGCCAAGAATAAGAAAGGAATCGAGTTATGTCGGCGAGCTATGAGCCTCAAGGCTGCGAGTGACAATGATGACACATTGGGAGTATAAAATGGCTAAGTTTACTGCAAAATACCTGATTAAATGAATCAATTCACCATTACTGATAATTTTAACAACATTTGCTTTGGAAAATAAACATGAGTAAGGACAGTTTTATAAGAGAAGTTTCCCGATGCAATACAAGGAGTGATTTTGATGGACTTGAACTGAACCACTACTATTACTTGAATATGTTAGTACGAGGCACATATTTAGCATAAGAAATTAAATTATAATTAATTATATTTAGATTTTAATGCGGCTATCCGAATAAACATAAAGATTTTTCCAGGCTAGATTGTCAATAAATACCGCTTGGTATGCTGTCTTATTTCAAATCATGCACCAACGATTGCTTTTTCCATTGGAAGCTCGGATTAATAGATTTTTATTCCTTTCGATTATGGAGGAGTATTGCTCAATGTTATGGGGTAGTATTGTCAAGAGGGTATCTCCATAGTTCATTACTTAGCTCTAATTCCTTAATGTATGTTTTATCGTTGTATATATCATATGACATATTTCATTGTTTCAGTGCCAGCTTTGTTGTGCATGCTTATTGAATGGCTCGCTCCAAGTGTCAAAAAATGAGGAGCATTGACATTTTACATTCATTGCAAACTGGCCACGATCATGTTCCACAGCTTCAGAGAGATTCAAAGAAGACTTACAGATAAAAACAATCATAGACATTTTATTGACCCTGTTGTTCCACTAGGCTTTGTATGGATTAAGAGGCAATTCTTTGGTACATTTTTCGTAAATTTTATTGGTGGGGTAAGTGTTAGATTGGCCATGGGAGGTTCGATCCCGGGAACCCATATGTAAAAGATATAAACTTCACACGCTTTTGCCCTGAGGAAAGAGAGTCTCTGTACAGTTTTCTATCCTCAACTCTTCGTACGAGCTGTGACTTCTGTGGTAACTAGAATGCCTACTCTTTCTTCCTTTAACTCATCCTCCCCTGCATTCTGCCATCAATCAGTTTGTTATTGATATTCATCGTTAATTCCTACTACGCCCATAAGACTCTCCGCAATTTGATCAGCTTCTATTCGTATTCGACTCTATGTTCAGATTTTCTCTTGCCATGTTGAAAATGACTTACAAATGAAGGTTGGTTTGATATTGAGTGTGGAGTTCACTTGTTACGAAACCTATACTATGTAATATAAACGTTCATATTCACGGCGGTAGAAAGTCGGTCTTGTCTACTTGGTCCATGCCGATTCTTCTAAAGCCACGGCAACCAGAAAATGGCGGGTTTGGCAGTCGTAGTAGCTTGGAAAAAGTAGTAGGTTTCATAAGTGTAGCCTAGATTTTACTACGGCTCCCGAGTTAGTAGCCTTAAAGAGAATTCTTATTGATTATGGTGGAGTTGTTTCAAAATAATAAATAAATATTAATCAGTTTTCAACTTTCACGATTTAAATTCACAACTGAACTCCGTGCTTGGGAATCGTTTTCAAGAAAAGTTAGATTATCAGTGCAATGCTTTAATGGAATGTATGGAGGAAAGGGGGGAAAATGCTGGGGTGCCAGGGAGGAGATGGGTACTAGAATTGGAAACTGTAAGTCCTGAAAAACTCTTTGGTTTGGATGAGTAAATATTGAGAGTGTTCGAAGGAGTAGCTGAGAGATAAATAGGAGATGACAACATAGAGAAAAGCCTAATGCTGGGATGCTTGATAATTCCGCTTCACACTTTAAAGTAAGAAAAAATAAATAATCAACGTATTACGTACATTCTGCGGCATAATATACAGTCAGATAACAAAATGAAAGGAGGAGGGAGTGGGAAGAATTGCAGGGAAGGATCAAGAATGGAATACTTCAGGCTAATCATGAAGGTTGTATAAGTGAAGAATTATATAAAAATGAAGCGGCCAGCTGAGTGGAGTAAAGTAGAGAGCTAAGCGAACCAATTTTAGGGTCAATAACTGGTCAACATTCTGTGATAATTCAAATACGAATTTTGTCTGCCAAAACGAGTTATTCGTGTGCCACCGTGGGATGTGAGAGTGTCCGCGAGATTCCACGTCCCTTCCACTCGCGGCCTCCCCGACCCCCGCATCTCATGGATACCAGCTCTCAACTGCGTCGCAAGACGTCGGCAATTGCTTCGAGACCTCGGTGCGACAGTCCGAGGCGGGAAGCGTCCTTGCCCTCAAGGCCTCCCGTGATAGGATTGACGCTAGTCGGTGACTTTAATTGCCTGACGCTTGCATCTCGAGGAAACATTTTTGCCACGTTTTCTCTCCATCTTAGCATTTAGACGGTTCTACAGTCGTCTTAAATGAACCAATTAATTGAAATCAGATTACATTAAGTCAGTTCCCATCTATTTTCCGGCGAAAAAATCTAATTCCTTGGATAAGGAGGAACAATTTCACATATATTTGCGGGGAAACATCAAACCAAACTTAATTTTGCAAATTAATTACACTGTTTTCATTGATGTGACAATTTAATGTTACGAGAGATTGCACTTTTCCGCATCTTTCCACCTTTATTTTGCCCTCCTCTTTCACGGTTGATGCCTTAACATGAAGAGGTGTGCGCATAACTAAGGAAATACCTATTGTGCATCCTGCTCTTCTCTTCATTCTGGAATAATTCTAAATTGCTAAAACTAATAAAATTACGGATTTTACTCTTTTGGTCTCTGGTGGTAGCTTATCTTTTATTTCACCAATGCAATTGGTGAAAGAAAAGATAAGCTAGTGCGACCTTTTTAGGCCAGTGCGACTACGTTTCGATGATTTTGCTGGTGCAATGCGAAATGAGGGTTATTCTTTAAAACCATATCAATAGTCATAAAATAAGCGATTTTAAACTATTTATATAAATTTTTCGGGAAAGGTTTTGGTGACAAAATATTGACTCAATTCGTGGTTCGACCAACGAAATAACTCCTTCTTTTAGCAGTTGGCTCTTTGGTTATGTTGCTACTACAATTTGTGTGTTAACGTGACGTGTTTTATGTGTGCAAAAAGAGGTTATGATACGAGGGCATTCGATGTTAAAATAATTTATTCTAGAGAAAGATGGCTGCTGAAATATTATCTCATAAAGATTCATGAAGTAAATTGCCATTTATTGCTACTAATTTTTTATACCATTATGCATTCTAACTATGCCATACTTTGAAGGGTTGTGGTTGGTTTGGAATTGGAATAAGAATAGTGAAAATCAATGGGAAATTATCGTTGCAAAATGTGGCATGAAATAAATGGTACCCATTTGAGAAAAATGACGTTTTCGAGAAATAGTTTTTCCTGTGACTAATGTATATATTTTCTTTTACAGGTACGTGAACCATTCCGCAATTTCTACTTTTCTCGGATGGGCGTAAAACTGTAAGTGTTAAACGTGCGAGGAGAATATGTTTGAAGAAGAAGAATATATAGAACGTTTTTTCCTTTTTTGAATTAAGAAAGAAAAATGTTCTTCGAGACTCGGAGAAATTAGGTTGAAGTAAGCACGTTTACTTATCTAAGTAGCACAAGAGACAGCGATAATTTATTTTCTTCACTTACTCATTACCCACCTCTCAAGATTGTCATCGTTATTGCATACGTCCTTCTGGCTGCCGTTATGCCTGAGTGTTGTTTGTCTCTTTCAGTAAGCCGGCTCGCTTCACCCGTCATTCCGATGCTAATGCTAGACAAGACCTCGACCACGAGACACTAACGCCGTTGACTGCTAACCGCGGTGTGATTCACTTCACAAGTGGCTGCGTAGATATCTCCCACTTTTGGCACGTTCTCGAGCACTGGGAAAAACAAACCGCCGTTAAAATTGCAATTGCTGCTTCGGCAATAGTCGTTTTGAGTACGTTGCCAGCAGAACTGTGAGGATTGCCAGGTTGCTTAGGTCGACAATTAGGTCTTCTATCGATGCGTCGTTTATGGCCAACGCTTCCGTTTTGCAGTGTTTGTGTATCTTATCATCGCATACAAAGCGAAAAAAAATACCGCCACACCAACTGAGAACTTTCACATAACAAACAAAAAGAAAGATGTTTATTATTTGCTCAAACACTTATTTGCTAGCTTTGTATCGGCTGTAAAAACAAAATTATTATACATTGTAGTGAATGATCATTGCCATAACAAAACTACATTTGTAGCTGGTGCAAATTTTACTGATAGGTTTGACTATGTAACGCCAACAAATGCTTTTGAAAAACGATCCAACACCTCACCGCTGAAACAAACGTAGGTGTAATTTAGTAATGAATAATGTGGAAGAGCCAATGGCGATCTTAAATAGCATATTCAAAGTAATTTCCGTTTTTTTAGACTTTCACTCTTCACCATGTGAAAAAAATATATATACAGGTATCTATTTTCAAGTAAATAAAACATTTCGTTTGATCTTGAACACTATATAAATGCCTCCTTGAGTGACGGCCAATGTGATCATTTTACGACGGTAGAAGATCGCTTTCCCCCTTGTGGGAAAACAGCCCTTGGCAACAGTATGTTATTAGCAGTGACTGAGACACGGAAGAAATTATATATGTAATCCGCTCTGTTAGGATATTATAATAAAAACGTTATTGCAAAAGACACGAGAAATTTTTATTTTTTAAAAATTGTTAATAATTTCAAAAATTTTTGTTGAAATTGTATGAAACTAACAAAAAGGTAAGTATATTGCCATACTTTAAAAGTGTGCTTATGATGGGCCCTGTAGGCACAATAGTTTTTGCACACTTTAATTTATTTATCCCGAAAATCTAAAAATTTATTAACTTTAATTTTCTCAAGCTGTGTCAATTTCTTACGTAGGATGAATCAGAAACCGGAATTTTCATCATAAAGACTTAAACATTCTTTTTAAAAAAATTGACCTGAAAAAGCCCACTACCGAAAATACGTTGGACGAAGCAACGTATATGCGAAGCAGTATTTGCCCTAGAGACTTACTTTTATCATAGTCGTTCAATCGTTGCCATGAAGCGAATATTCCGCGCACTCTTCAATATTGCTGCCCGAGCTCGTGTCTCAGGTCAGCAGTCAATTGTTACGTGGACAATGCTTTAATATGGCATTTTTAATGTAATATTTGCGACAATTAATTTTCAAAAGGTCAATTTTTTGAAATAGATTGCTTAATCAAGTCTTCAAGATGAAAATGCCGGTATCTGATTCATCCTACGTTGGAAATTTCCACCGCTAGAGAGGGCTAAAGTTAATAAATTTGTAGATTTTCGGGATAAATAAATGAAACTGTGCAAAAACTATTGCACCTTTAGGGCTCATCTTTAGCACACTTTTAAATTATGGCAATGTCATTACCTTCTTGTAGGTTTCGTACGATTTCAACAAAAAATGTTAAAAATATAAACAATTTTAAAAAATATCAATTTCTCGTGATTTTTGCCATAACTTTTTTGTTTAAAAACCGATTTAGAAAAAATCTCATTTTGTAGTTTATTTTATTTCCTACGATTCTTCTACGCATTACTTTCCTGTACGATGCATGATGTTCTGAGTACATTGGAAAAACTGATTTTACCCTCTAATTGTTTAAATAAAACGTGAATCAATAACTTTTTTGAATCATGAGATGATAGGACTCTTCCAGTACGACCCCCTTTGAGTTTTTCGCGATGAAATCGCGGGTAATGAATTTTTTCAAGTTTTGACTAAAAATTTGGGTTATTTTCCTGGCCTATTTAATCCTTTGTAACACGTTTTGAGAAGGCATGAAAAGACGTCTTCACCGCCGGTGTAGTCGCAGTATTTTTGCCGGCTGCAGAAAAAAGAGCTGCTTTCGATGCTAGCCGTGCGACCAGGAAGAGGAAAATGAAGGGAATTTTTCGGCGGGCCATGAGTCATGGCGCAGAGGGAGCGTCCTCCTCACCTTCGCCGACCTCCCCTGCCTAACTGCTCTCGCCGCCCGCGCAAGGCAATGCCTCTCTTTCCCCTAAACGTTGAACTCGCGCCTTCTTCGCTCGCCTATGCATCGCGTCATCTTCACCTCTCGTCTCGCGGCATTTTTTCATTTTCTTTTCACATTTCGGCGGCACTTAAGACCACCCTAAGGTCACGCGGAACAGGGGGAACGTAATGAACGACCGACCCAGCAGCCAGCCTCTCCTCCTCATCTCGCCGAACCCAAGGCTAATCCGCCGCTGTGCTCGTGCGCTCGCCTTTGGCGCGGAGGGGCATGGCCCCTTTTGTTTCACAACCGTCCCGCGTCTCGGAGATGAGCCTTGAAGAAAAATGCATGCCCTCCTCCCCTTTTCTTACCTCCTTCCCTCCCCACGCATTCGCAAGTCAAGGACCGGGGGAATAGGGTCGGTAGGGGAAGAGGCGGGAGGGGAAGCGGAGGGGTGGCTCAAAGAAAGAAGAGTTCAATGGTCCCACCTCTCTTTTTACAAACCTTCCGCCCCACCCCTTTACTCCTTCCGTCTGCTCCCCATCTATACAGCCTCTTCCTCCGTCTCCGAAACTACCCACTCTTCTCCAGTGTACTTATCTCGGTCCTCCCAGCATCGCTAGCGTCCTACGTAAGCACGCTTCGCATGATTGCTCGCATTAAGAATCAAAGCTATGTGCAAACAATTCGTGCATCCCGCCCATGTAAGTCCACGATCCTCTCGTAGATCTTCCTTCATGGATTATACATGGCCATAAACAGAGCCCTATAAAATACTGCATGCTTAAGTATCAAAAGCTCCACATATCATTCATTATCGCATTAAGTGCCTACCAAATGATAAAAAAGACCATCAGAACGGAGATTAAAACTCTCCATGACTACTTTTTCTTTCCCTCCTTACATTAACTGCATTATTGTTATTAATTTCGCCCAAGAAGCGCTTTTATCACGTATATTTACAAAATTCATGCTTAATTTCCATTCTTACCGAGTGTTAGTTGATCGTTTTCGTTGCTAAACACGACCAAACTTACTATCTTGTTAAGTCATTTGACATATTTATTATCTTAAGGCATTGGATATTAGGCATTGTAATTTTTTAAATGTCAGGCTACGACTTTTGGAAACAGGTGAAAGAAAATATAATCAGAGAGAATTATCGGTAAATTTCTACTCGAAGTTTTTTTAACCTGGGTAACTTATTTTCGCCAAACATTTGCCATACCTTGATAATAGCCACAAACGATAGTAACTAGGAGTGGAAATTTATGGTGCTTTCTGATAAAGTTAACAATTCGATGGTTTTGAGCTTTACTTTGTGAAAATCCATAATGAAAAAATTAAAATGAATTGTAAGTTTTTCACGCAGTTCTACATTGAACGACCGGTTTTGTGGCTTATGCGACATCTTCTGGTGGAAGATAACGCTTGTTCAATGAAACTGGTTGTCCAAATTAAACTGTGTGAAAAAATTAACAAGTCAATTTGATTTTTTAACAACTATTGTGTTTTTTACTGACTACATATCCATTCTTTTGAGTGTTTCTCAAAGTTTGTCTGTAATTTATTCATTTCATTTCTTTGTTTGATGTTTGTTTCTCATAGTATTTCAGGGGATTCAGCATCGAATACGGTGTTTTTTCATGATGTTAATTTTTTATATTGATCAACCAGCACAATTCATTTTGTGATAAGTATTTATGGCGACTCCATGCAAACTGTATTGGTCTAAAATTCTCTCTTTTCATTTCCCTTGGTCATTTAAAAATGAGAACAAAAATTTAAATTTATATATTACTCCAGTCCGTCAAAACTGTCCTCCTGCTTTCTCCACACTACGCGTGCGTCCACGATTCCAGACCTTGAGCTTGGAAACTACCCTCCGAGGAAGAAAGGAGGCAAATGGTATTTCGTTCCCTGCTCTCATCCTCCCTCCTCCATCTCTCTTATCCTCCCCTTTCTCTACGCCTGGATAATGCCGACTGCCTCCCATTTCTCATTCCCCTCCCTCCAATTGCTTCCACTTGTGACCCTCTTTAATAGCTGGGGCCTCAAGGTGGAGTTGTACACAGCGAGCGGCCTCCTGCCACCTCTTCCACTTCTCTCTACCCCCATCTCCCACCCTCGTCACCCACACTTCTCCCTCCACACTTCCCCCAGCCCACCACTTCCTTACATCACAATCTTCCTGGTCCCGATCTGGCGTATGCTGTCTATTGTTGACCCTGGTCCCGGGCCACATGACTTAGATGACGACTCCGTGCAGCTTGCTTGAGGGAGCGACGATCTCGATTGCCGGGGGTTTGGGAAGGTGGGAGAGTATGTTGAGGGGGTCTGCAGTGATGGGAAAAGAGAAAGAGATGGGAAGAGTGAGGAACAAGACTCTGGCGGTGAAGGATTGACGAAGGGTTAAAATTTATAAGATTTTATGATGTTGATATGGCGTCAAAGTTTTTTTTTGTAAATTGGTAAATTTATTGACAATTTTGGGAAAGATGGGGTAGCCTTTTTTGCATAATTTCTTACGATTTTTTTTAACAATAATGAAGGTGTTACCAGGGAAAATGACCAAACAATCATTTCGTTGTTGAATATTTAGCGTGTGCGATTAAATATTAGGGATTCCCTAGTCATCAGCATGATGTGTCCTCTTTTGAAAGAGGTCCACAAAGAGGTACATATTCGACACCTGAGCTTTGTCATTTGCAGGCACCCTGGTGGGATCAACTATTTGGACAGCCAGAGTATTGGTTACGCTTTTCACACTTCTAGACACTTTACGGCTGTGAAACAGAGCTAGCATCTCCTGATGTCTTTTATACACCAAAATAGATGAAGGGTAGGCCTATTTATGAATAAAACCATGACAGATGAAGAAATATGTACACTATGTTAACACTAAAAATGGAAGCTGGCAAAATTTTGAATTAATCGCAGTCACATGATAAAATGGATGGTTAACTAATGATCAAATATTGCATTGCAATTTCGGATGATTTAAAATGTAGTTAAGAAATAGTGCATGGAGAAAAGTCGCTAAGATATTTTATAAAAAAATTTTAATATGATTTCAACTTTCCCGCTCCCTGTCACGAAATAAGCACAATTCTAGGAAGAATTATACTCCATCACTACAGTTTGGAGAAACGGTATACTCTCCTAAACTCATCGTTTGAGTAATAATTCAGTGGATTCGTTGGGTCCCTGAGGTGTCATTTTGGCAGCCTTTCGCGATACGCTGACATCTTTGTCGCCAATTATATCTACTAATAAATCCGGAGGAAATTCCAGTGCTTGAAAGTCCGAATCAATTCAAGGTTAATGATGGACTAATTGAGTATTTTGTGTCACTTGCGACGCAAAACTTGTATCTTTTGAATGTAAACTCACGAATATATAGTAAACAGCTACAGAGCTACCGCAATACGACAATAGAAAATGAAATAATAACGGTCGACAGCCTAATTCACGAAGCGATGACATTTTAGCTAAATAACTATACGTTTTTTGACTGTTTGCACTAGAAAAATAAACAATGCTTACCTGACGACTGTAAATACCTATAAATTAGAGATTGAGGAATCACTTATTTAAAAATCAATGATTGCTGAATTATTGATTCTTTAACAACTATGAATAAGAAACAATAATTATCGAGAGATTTAATCATTTGTTTTAACGTCTATGTAACTATTGGGGACTAGGAATACCAGCCTGATTGGAATAAGCTAGCTACAACATGTAGATATAAAACATAACGATCTCACAGATTAGTGGAATAATTGACGTTATTTTTTGTACATATGTACTATTACGACATCAACTCCATCCCTTACGCTTCTGCACACCTGATTCATCAGCGAAAAGTATACTCTAATGTGGGACCTTCCACTACGAACGGAAATGGAACTTCTCAGACGCAGGTGTAGAGCGACAGATTTTGAATCGAAAGAGCCAAAAACTTGAGAGAAAGAGCTGAAAAACACTACCAGAATTCCCTATATTGCATGCCGTATTGGGAGCAATTTAAGAAATGTATATACGGCATCTTTTTATGTAGTTTTTGACGTCGAGGTAGGAACTCATCATCTATCATTCGAGTGATCCCTTTCCTACAATTGATATGTGCACCTATCTTCAACACTATCTCTTGTTCCTGCCATCACTTCTCATGGTGGTTATTCCAAGTCTTTGTAAATTTTGTGGATGAAGTGACATAAGGAGCTTCATGATTAGTGAGAGCTTTTTGTTTGTCGTTATTTTAGGCTTATTTCGCAATTTACACGTTTTAATTTTTATACTCATTTTGAGAAAAAAAGATGAATCTGAGAAAAATCCGCTTTGCTCGATGCTGCCAAAATTAGAAGGATTGCGTTCCTGAGACCAATTTACTGTCATTCCCACCTGCAAACACTTTCGTAAATTAATTGTTAAATTTTCCATTACCTATATTTGACGTTTTCCGTTAATTTTTGTCCTCAATTTTGGTCGCGCGGTATCTTTCAGATGTGTTGGTAGATAATAGCCATTAATCTTTAAATATGTCCCAGTATGAGTCCTAAATTTTGTGCAAATGAATTCTATTTTTTGAACTCTTTGATTCAACTGGGAAAATATGTTAATTCCGAATTTGCTTAGGATTGTATGAATTTAATATTTACATCTTGCAGCAGTGGAATAGAAATTGACTCCCTTGCAACATTTTTGGAGTATGGTACTCATTTAAAACACTCGGGGACATGTTCATGCGATCGGAGCATAGGAATGGCATGTTAATTGGTATTCATGAAATAGAGCTGTTTTATGTAGTTTATTTCTTTACTATGGGGAAGGACATTTGGGAAGTGATCCGCCTCAAATGTCGCTTGGGGGTAAAAAGTAATTATGAGCTTCGGAGATCTAAATTCGGTGTATATGTTATTTTAATTTGACGTACCAGGAATGAAGAAATATACCAAGCAAGTTTATCTCGGATTTTAGTTTCCTTATCTGTATTTTTGCAACCCCATGCAGGACATTGAACTAATTTTAAACCGCTGTCAACGACTCATTTACGCAATCGCTAAGGATTACGTCTCATCAAAGCCTTAAAAATAAGTGTCAACTTAAACATGCATAAACATCTCTTTGAATATAATTTTCCTTTGATTGTGTTTTTCATTTTGACTCGGCATTTTATTAGTTCTTTGGTATCTCCTTAACAAATTGAAATGATATTGGACGAGGCATTGGACGTTAGGGAGACATTTGAGCTCTCTTTTAATGCCGCAGCTTCGTCAAGCGTTAATTGCAATTTAACTGCTATTTCTATATTTACTGACATGGAAAATGACTGGTAATTGATTACACCAGACAAATAGGAAAGAGTCAGTCCTT
Source organism: Ceriagrion tenellum (assembly GCA_963169105.1). Taxonomy (NCBI): domain Eukaryota; kingdom Metazoa; phylum Arthropoda; class Insecta; order Odonata; family Coenagrionidae; genus Ceriagrion; species Ceriagrion tenellum. Next base: position 43,204,335 of record OY720633.1, on the reverse strand, counting down.
AAAGTATGTATTTAGTTACTGTTTACATTTCCACACGAATGTCATTTTCTTTAGGGTCGATTCTCCCCTATAATTGCTTACCCTTGAAAATTAAAATTCACGCTCCACACTGCCTTCATTACCGTATCACTAATTACCCTCGCAGGACTACCAACGTGACGCCCAGTCTTGAATCTGGTATCTTTCTTTGAGCCGGGAATGTTGTATTTTTTTCGAAGAAAAACACGAACTAATTCCTCCCGGTCACAACCCACTTGTCTTCTCCTTTTTCCGCGCGCACATCCCTTGTTATTTCGTCACGGAGGCTGTTAACCCCGGAAAGCCACGTCACCCGAGACACACTCTCCACTCCCCCTTCCTCCTACTCATCCCCTTAAACCGTCCTATCTTCTCACCCCCTCTTCACTCTCTCCCCACTATTTGCCCTCCCCTTCGAAAACTCCGTCTCCCCCTTCATATTTCTCCTGTCCAACTAATTGTGAGTCGATCTTTTACCACCGAGCGAGTGAAAAAGATTCTGGACAAGGGGGTGGATGTTTGGGAGAGAAGGATAAGGAAGAGGAGAAGTAATGTGGAAAGAAATGAAAGGAGACGATGAAAGGAAGAGATTTTTCTCGGACGGTAGACGAATCCGTCTAGCGAGTTTGTCCAGGGCTGTCTGACTGCTGAACGAGACAGAAAGATTTAAGTGCGTAAATCGTACTTCCCTGAAAACCTATAGCGCCTAGCTAGACCTAATTGTAATGCATTCTTTGATCGCCGTAATTATGGTCCATGTGTGCATACCAACTCTCTCCCGTCGGATAGTCCTTTAAGCTTAGAAATTAGATTTGAACCAAACATTTAGAAGCTCTCTAAGGGTTGAAGGCACATGATAATCATTGGAATCGATCTGTCACAATCAAAGTGCTCTTGGAGGGTTTCCTCTGGAGACCAGTTTCTTATGCCTTGGACTTGAGAAAAATTTCCCAAAATCTTACGGAAATATCGAGTTCACCTTTAATGTCGCAGCTTCCACAAGCGTTTATTGCAATTTAACTGCATTTTCTATATTTATTGAGATGGAAAATGACTCGTAATAGAATATACCTTGCTAATACTAAAGAGTTAGTCTTGCTCGTAATTTGTTCATATATATTGTGTTGAGTAGCATAAAAACTATAGCGCTTGATGACTTCAAGAACTAGTTAACATAGAGTTAAATTGAGCCTTTAACAATGACCTTAGCTCTGCAGGGAAATTGAGCGGTTCTGGAGTGCTTTAAGTATTAATTTTCAAACTCATCTAGCTTTTACGAAATATGCACGTGATTAGAGCCTATTATTAGATTAGAGACAATTTTTCCTAAATTTTTTCCAGGGATAGTGTATCTCGTCGATTAGATGAAAGATTAGTATTATGCATAGGCAGGTAACAATCTAGATGAAATCATCTTGATAAGTCACAACATTGTCTTGCGAATAAGCCGCTTTTCTCTTAAGGGGAAACTTCGCCTTGAAACTCTGCTTTCCAGTCTCCTTCTTGCCTCCTCTCCATCCCCACTCTTGCCCCCACCCTTTCTTCAACCATCACTCCACAGCCCCCCCTCCTTATTCCTCCGTCCTGCCCGAACATCTGAGACACCACCTTGCCATCTCTCCCTCTCTCGGCCCTTATCGCGCATTTTATTGAGCTGGAGACTAATGTTTTTCGTCGTCTTTCAGCGGGCACTGTGACTAATCCCCCACCCCGTGTGTCTTTGTGAGGCGAGTCCGTTGACCCCGTAGTCTGGAATAAAGCTTGGTACTTGAGGTAGTGAGAAGGGGGGAGTGAGCGGAGATGGAAGTGGAAGGGGTTTCGTTGGACGCGGACTTAAGGGGGAGGACGCGATGGGGAGAAGGTCCTTGTGGAGATGAGTGCCTCTCGCCTGGCCCGGGGTAAAAAACAAGAAGAATCTTTTCGCGCCACCTTTGACCTTGGCAATCAGTCAGTAGTGTCTCTCTGTCGCGAGGAAGTGTCATTGGACTAGCGGGGAATAAATTGAACGTCAGAACATTTGTTAGCAAAGGGTAGGTCAAATCGCTGGATCAAAGTTTTATCGAATCCTCTCTCTTGTAACTTAATGCCTGCAAAATTTTTACCGTGTAATTTAGTAGTCAAGGAATATTGGATAGTATAATTTTTATATCCAGGAATTACGGGACGTTTCGAGTTTTTTTGAGAAATATGCAGTCTTTTGGTCTTATTGTTCGAATTTCAATCATTAATGACTTACCAGTCTAATTTTGTAATATTTTAAACTCTAGCGAAAATGATTGTTTTGATATACCAATGGATTATATGATCAATTGGATATGATTAAAGAGTATCTGCAAAACGACTGCATTGATTAATGGGTTTTTCTCATTTCTTCCGCTACTTTGCTAGTTATCACTGTGTTTTCTACAAATTCTGAGAAGTTTCTCTTTACCACTCATTTCCAATGGGATAGAATTGAATAGAGAAAGTATTCCATTAAACTCTCGTGGCGTTGTGGAATGAAACCAAGCCTTCTTACTGTTTTTACTTTTCCAACTGAAGTTTTCATTTGCAGCAATTCAGCATATATATTAAGTCCAATCCTCTCATAGCTATTTCGATATGCTCCATGGAATCTACCATTCACGTCGGCGATACGCCCTTTGACCAACGGAAAGTTAGATTATATTTCTCAGTTTTGTCTATTTGTTGATATCTCTATAGCTTCTAAAAATATTTATCAGTACCAGTATTGCATTTTCATTTCCAAATTTTGACGATGAAATTGGTTGATTCTTACGGCAAAGGAAAACAGCATTCGTTAATATTGCTCTTTTCAGGTATTCTCGTCGCGTGTTTAGTTTTTCTGCTATAATGAAATTTAATGATGCTATATTTTCTGCTTTAATTTTTCTGTAAGAGAATTACAAAATGTCCAACGGACCTGAAGACGCCCCCAGGAAGAGGGGAGAAACTGTTATCAGAAAAACTAAACACGCGACGAGAATATCTGAAAAGAGCAATATTAACAAGTAAATGAGTCGCGGAAGCCTTCAAAGAGAAAACAGCATTCGTTTTAAGTGCTAGCTATTTATCTGTTATGAAAATCCTCACTCAATAAAGTTAAAATTGAATCACATTAGAGGATTCGTTCATGTGGAGAGTTCTATGTTTAGGATGGCTGGCAGCGTGGCGGCAAGTTGTCGAACTCGAAGACAACGGGTTTGACCCGCAAGAGGCTGTGTGGTCCTGCACGGGAGAGGAGGGGTGAGGCGCGGTTAGTAGGGAGGGGGGAAAGAGTGAGAGGGGCGGGGGAGAACTGCAGCATCCTGTTGCGAGACCGTTGACGCCATCCGGGTATCAGATCAGTAGCTCCGAGTCACTCGCCATGCAATAAAACCTCGCCCTTTAGAAGCCAGTGGATCACGATTTCGACCCTGTCCCGCGGTTTACCACGCGGGCCCGTGAGCCCTCGATACCTGTGCCTCCCTTGCTGATGCTTGACATCATTTCAGATGAGGAGAGTGAGGAGATGAAGGGACTACGGTCCTTCTCCCATGTGACGCTGCCCAATTATTGGCATTATGACTCCCCCGCGTCGTGTAACAATCAGATCCTAATAAATTGTTTCGAAATAATCTTGCCATGTCAGTTGTGTACCCTTGTTAAATTTTAGGGTAGGAATTTGTTGACCTTACTTTTTCGAAAAAACCTAAATGCATAGTTACCGTAATACCCCTCTGAATAGCAATAGATCATCTACTCCTTATAATACCAAATATCGTCAATTTTGAACAGTATTTTTTACTCAATTGTATTAAAGCTGAATTCAAAATGTGGTCCAGTGATGTTAGCCTTGAAACATGAGTTGTATTTATTTAAGAATTTATGTTTATTTTTGGGTATAAGACACCCAAGAATACCTATTTAGTGCTAACATTAACTCTATGATAATTTTAAACTCCTCTTGTATCCTAGAATATATGCTACACACTGGTATTAATTTTCTTGCTGCATAGCGGACTCTGCTCATGCTTTCGGCGCATCCGTTCGCGGTTTGACGACCTGGGTTCGCAGCCAGACGGAATGCTCACACGTGAATCGGAGTTGCATTTCACTTATTCTAGTGGTGATTTCCGGCTGATATCTATGCTCGGCCATCGCCTCGCGCCAATGAAAAGCTCCATATGTCATCGATGCTTTGTAAAAGTTATAGAGTGATTGTTTTAGAATTGGTGAAAAGAAATTGTAGCATCTTATTCCGTCCATAATTTATAATATTTGAGGAATGTGAAAAATAAAATCATGCGATTCCGCAGAATGATTATGATAGCGACCCTCCTCTTTTTTTACGCTCTTTTACGCTCGTACAATGGACACTCTCCTTTGGTGTTTGATGAGAGGCAAACAAATCATTTGAAACGTGACGATATGTTTCTTCGACATTCAGTCCCGATAAAACAACAAATCACATATTATTCGTTTTTCCAATAAGGGCGTATTTTTATCAAGGTTCAATATATTCTCGCTTTGCTCTTTCAATTTTTGGAGACCGATCTTCGATCGTGTTGCAATTGCTCTAATTCTACAGAAACCACACGTGCTGAGTTAACTATAACTAGCTATAACTAATTCCTCAAAATATGTCCACAAAAATCAGACCAGCCAATGAACTGTTCGTAAGCTAAACTATTGAAATTACTTTGATTCGTTTTCGAGATAAATTTAAAATGTATACAATTATTAGGCGATTCAGGAAAGGGATTTAGGGCCTGTCGCGGTCCCCGAGTTGTTTCTATCATGAATGATTTCAAAAGAATTTCATTTGTTAAAAAATCTGAATTTTTTAGTAAGAATATGACTCCCCTCACGTGAGCTTATATTAAAATCAAATACATCTTACTTGATCAATTCCATTTCGACGCCTGTCTTCCGAATCTTTTATTAACCTTCCCTTTTTTATCACCAGCTTTTAACTTTCTAATCGCTTTCGTCATGTTGTCATAAGATTATCTCCTGATATACTTTTAAAACTATCCGTATGTGGCATTGTTATTGAGTGTCATTTTTAAAACCTGACCTTGAAAGATAGTAAAAGTAAATGAGATTCACAGATCTGCGGGACTGGCCGCATAATAACAATAACGGAGCCATCCGCTGGTCTTTTGTATACACTCAAGTGTGTGAAGTTCGCTGTGAATAAAAGGCGTGTCGCTTCAGGATTCTGGTTCATCGCGGGTATAATTCAAGAAATGCAGTAACAATATTTATTATATAAACATTCTATCACACACCCTATGAGTTGCATGTGGTCATCGGTAATATTAGTCAAGAAACTAAAATTTATTTAAAAATGTATTACTTATCCCTAACCAGAGTAATGACATTCTAATTGAGGGGGACGGGAAAAATGCCAAGCAGCATTTGTTCAATTTAAAGGGAGAGTTGTGAGAAAGTTTGTTCAAATTGTGAAATCGAATCATTGATGGGAATAATGTAAGTATTTATAGAGCTCAAAGATCCTTTTATTGATTGCACTCAATTCTCTGGCATGACTTCTTCTGGGCACGATAACAATTAACTGATGGCACTGACAGCTCGGTGTCACCAAACATGTTGCTTGGCACTCTTTTTCCCCAACCCCTTCAATTAGTGTTTATTCATCATGTGACTATCCTTGGAGACGTGCGGTACACAAACTCAGCTTCCTTTCCTTTGAATTTGCGTGTTACCTAGAATTCCAGGTGTCCTTGAGATTCGCGCTGGTTAATTGCTGACTATGGTTGTGTATGATTTTCAACAGATTTAATGGTTGTCGCCCTCCTATCTACAGCCAAATTCACTGTACATTGAGCTACTATACATTTTGTTGTATATATGCCTTAAAATTATTGACATATCCCACGGGTTTTCACCTTCCATAATGAATATCAAAATATCTTGCTTTTCTGGTGAGCTCCCATTTATTGACGTATATTTGCAATACTAGTTATTTTTGACAGTGTAGGAATTCAATCTGAGTCCCCCTGCAGACACGACGGTGAGTTTTAGTTTACGATTAACATGGCCCAATTTTATTTGCGTGTCAGATGAGTGTAAAATATTTCGTAAGTACCTTCTTGACGCTGCCTATCATTACCAATATAATAGTTCAGCATTCTTACTAATAATTTTTTGTTGACCTTCCCGGACGCTAAACATTTCTGTCATAAACGTCTTTTAACTGATTTAATGCTACCAGTGTCATTTAAATGGATCCTAAATTACTGTTTGTGTGTGTACTGCAGGATTAATTGGTAAATGTCGGAATATTATTTACTGTCGTGAAAGAGATTTTATAAATCACTTTCTCTTTCTCTTAAGAACATGAAGTTAATATCATTTTTGATAACTCACAGGATTAGATTTTCAGAGCCTGTCAGTCGTGATTCTTATGCTTTCTCATATCTTGCGATATGACATCTATTAATAGAAAAATATTTGGAATACTATTTGAATGCATCCAGAGATTATATTTGATGTAGTCTATTATCACTTTGTAAATTATTTTCTAAAGATTGCAATGGAATACTATATGCCGTGTATCAATACATATGTTGCTACCGAGTCCATTTTTCAGAGGTTTACCTAAACCTTACGTGAATTAATTCTGAACTCTGTATTCCGATTCCTTTATGTCAGGGAAATAAAAATCTTTTGAGATCGACAAATCCTTAGTTGTACAGAAAGCCCTTACGAAAATCGGTATAATAAAAACGTTTGCGGTGCAAAATTTCTCCTTGGCATATTTTCATCGCAAAAAATACCTCAATATCAGACAGATAGATTTCCTGCGGAAGTGATCAGTTATCATATTATCTATTAAACACCCCGTTCTTCTATGACTTGTGAGTTTATCTCGCAACTTCCGGGATAAATCTCTCAGCTAATAATATTTTATACTCGGTAAAGTCAAACTGCCTCCTTTTAAACTCTGCTCGCACCGAAGAAAACATTTCCTCTCCATGTTCCGAACGTGACAAACCAGCGCACAAACCAGACTGATTTACAACCGGTAACGGAGGCGGATATGCATGTGTGTCGATGCAGCAACCTGCTTCTTTCAAATGTTTTAACCTTCTCTCTCCCATCACTTTCTCTCCTTTCTCTTTTACTGTGGCCGCTGATCTTAGATATGACTTCGCTGAACCTCCTCCGTGCTAACTGGTATATCGAAGAGGCAACACTTACACTCATAGACACATATAACAAATTTTTATCCACTTACCCTGTAATGTCTCGGTAAGTATTCACCTCAAGTGCAATATCCAGTTCATTTGACTATTGACCAGAACTTTGCGAAGTTAAAAAAATCCTGCTTATTTCCCTACGTCCTTGTGCACTTTTATCCTGGGTATGGGTATCTCCTCTTCGAGTATAGCCTTCGAAAGAATAAGAATACTTTATTTTGCTCTGGGTACATCACCCCTAAGAGCATTACAAAAAGTATCAAAAACAATATACAAAAGAAAAGAATTAACAAAATTTTAAGTAATGCTTTGTTAATGCTTGTTTTTAATTTAATTCAAATTTAAATTAAAACTGGATTAACAAAATTTTTAATGTGAAGTACTCTTTGAAGGCATTTTGTATATTATGAATTGCTGTATAACTCTATGGTTTCATCCAACTTCTCGGATCTATAATTGTTCCCTTAGTTATACAGCATGCTTTGACATATTTTCTCATAAGGTAGTCTGGCATTACGAACTCCGACGTAAAAGTAGTCATCCCGAATTTAACGTGATGATATAGGTTTTATTTGTCGGCAAAGCAAGTTGCGCAAGTTATTTTGCTAGTTAAGTAGGTACTATCTATCATATCTCAATGAGAAAAATATTGGTTCGTGCTTGATCTCATCATCAAAAATGCCCTTCTTTTATTTTTTTTTAATAATTGTTGTAGTGGGTACTTTCAATAAGTACTAAGAAAACAACAACAAAGAAAAAGCGAGACAGGAAGACACTCCATTCAGGTACATTTCACTTCCAATCTCTCTCTCATTTTTTTAACCTTCCTCCCTCTCCCTTTCATGGCTTTTTTCTTAAACCCCGAAGCCAAATGCTCTAAAGCGGCTCTGAGGATAGTATGTTGATTATATTTCCAAACATGTTTTATGATTCATCATTCCCTGATTCATGATTTATTATCCCCACATTCGATTTAATCCGTCTAGATATTAGTCACCTGATGGTGAATAATATATAGATAGATTAAATCAAATGTGGATTTATTTATTGGACTGAAAAACAGAGTAAAGATTGCAAAACTTTTTTTAACCTTACCTTTAATATGCCTTATATTATCTAAGCTATGCTTTTCTTTTTATGATGACCTTTCCGTGATAATCCGTTGATTATTGATCTTATTGAAGTGATAATCCGAGCTATAAAAAAAAGTTTTTTTCGTATGAGAACTAACTTATGAAGTACCTACGTGTTTTTTCAGGCCGTAATTGAAAGATAATTAGCATTAAAATACGTGTTTTTGAGGTAATTTCTAGAATACTTCTAAATGACCACTTTCATCACCATATTTTACAAGCCTGTGGTAGAATTAAAACGCGAACTGAGAGTTATCTGGTGGTCGCCAGGGATAACTGGATAGGTTAGGCTACATTATTGCTAACAAACGAAACTGTTTCAGGGGTTACTTTGTGGAAGTTTTTAATATTCATATTGGAAAGATATAACTTGGTTAATTCCACACAAATTAGTGTGGTTTAGTTTTATCTACCTAATCTAGTTTTATATTTTCCATGTGAATACATTATTGCTGTCTGGTGAGCCACAGAAGTTCATCTGTGGAGAATTGCCGCGATATGACTGCTATATGTGAGTAAATGTTCATTGTTATGCCGGGGGAGGTGGCTGACTTAATTGCTGCAATTAGGAGCAGGTGGATCATTTGGTCGTGGTAGAAATCATGATTTGCACGAAGTAAAGTAACTCTTTAAGCGCTACCCTGTAATGTAAGTAATGTAAGGCAATATGGGATCACAGATTAATCCTAGCTGACTTAGAGTGGGCTATACGCTACCCCTAGAACCCTCCCTCGCTCGCTACCCGAGTTCGATTCAAGATACCTCTGAGAAATCTGCTCTGGGAGTCAAACCAGTGTTGGTTTTGGATCATTAGTTGGATGTGCAAACTGATCTGCTATTGGTGAATATAATGACATTCCTAGCTGCCAGCGCAGTTTTTTCTCTGCTGTGATGATTCCATCGATTTACTCCAATTTTCTTTGACTTATTGTGATACAAATATTTTGCAAACACCTGGTCCAGAATATCAGTATCTGATTTAAAAAAATATATTATTATGTGCTTGGACGACTCTTAGAGCTTTATGGTTGAACTTCCGGCTTTTCTGTCAATGTTATAATTAAACACGTGCTATACTAATTCCGATATCATTTGTAATCTGAGAAGATGATAGGAAAAGATCAGTTATTTTCATTCGAATATTTCAAATTCAGGACTACTTGCTTGGCAGCTCATTAAATGAGGGCCAACAATTTATAATTAGTTCTAGAAGAGCGCACTCTAGAACTAATGAAAGGTAGTCTCGCAGATCTCGAGCACCTTGTTCCGTGTTATTCTCGTTTTTCTGCGTATTTCTAAATATATTTCATTACAATGCTCCTGTTTTTTCTCTCCTCCACTCGTGTATATAGACATTAATATGCATTTTGGATTCTTTATGAAATTTTCGGACGTGCACCGTTTAAAGTATCTAAATTGGTTTGTGATTTTTACGACATTACACGCAACCTTCCTCTTTTGGACAGTATCGATCCTCCTCAGACCCAGGGGTATGATTTTTTAATGATAATTTATTTGAAATCAGCCAAGTTCACTTTCACCGAAGCACATTAAACACTGAAACAGTGTCGTAGAATGATGCTCCAATATTTACCTTTTGAAATGTGATGTATTATGATACAAATGATGAGTGGAACATCCCAATATAAGACAAATGACAGGAGCTGTCCTATGTGTCTTTAAGAATACACTGGAACTGAGGAGACTATTCCGTTCTCTTTTAAACATCGAGTTCTTGCATTTGAAAACTTTCATCTCTTCGGTTAAAAAAAGATGTAATCAAATTATTCGATTATTGAGCGAACAGACTTGACTGTTAGGATGGCAGTTCAAATTTACATCTCGCTGCAATGTTAGCGCTTGAGTAACTTTTGAACCTCTAAGATGCTCACGCTGTCTTGGCTTGTTTATTTTCTCTGAAAATGCTAGTTGGTCAAGACTACGAGCATAATTATTTCAAATACTAAGTCCTCACGTGGTTAGATTTTGGGATTTTTAAGCATTTCTGACACTGTCAGTGCTTATTTAAAAAAGATATAGCCATTTAACATTTTCTATTTATTCCTAATTAGGGGCACAGGAATTGACATAGCATGCAAATGTTAAAGTCAATGTAGAATTAGGAAACTACTGTTTTGATACAATTCATTAGTTCATTTGTTCATTATTTCATTAGTTCGAAGAATCATTTTGATCTTTGTGTACTTAAAATTTGTTTAATTTAGTTTTTGTTTTTTTTTTAATTCAGCTATTTTGATGGCCAGCGTTTATTGACCCTTTTGATGAGTCTTAGTGATGTTCCGTGGATTAATTAAAGATAATATCGATTGAAATGGGTGGACATGAGCCACCAAGTGCTATAAAATTGGATTTTTTAAAGGGTTTTACGGATACTCTGAGTTAATTTATTTTCCCTTTCGAACAAAATTACCTTAAAATCTAGTCAAATATATGTTTTGTAATTATATAGCGCCTATCTAGTCTCTAGTCTCTGGTGATCTGCCTTGACCGACGTTTCTATGGGCTCACCATCTCTCCCTCGAATAAGATTGATATCTTGACAATGAGAATTTGCTAAAAACATGCAGCACTTATAGTACCGCCTTTGCACCAACACCATTTGATGAAATTCGGCATGTTCCTGGGAGATGCCTATCGCTAATTCAGCCAACTTCCCCCAAACTGGGTCGGGCGATACTCTGTCCAGGGTTTCAATTCAGGACGAATGCATTTTACTCACGGAAAACCTTTCCCACGGATAATGCGCCGCCCCGCGTCTGACGTTTCTGCATCCTATTCAGATGTCAGAGACTGCGGGGATGCGCACACGGAATTCTTTTGTTGTGGAAAGGGCTCTCATCAGAAATTTGCGCTCGCGGGGTCATTCCTTGTGTGTATGATGCCGTTTCCGTATAAAATTCTTTTGCTCATCCCGCTCCGTAGCTTTATCACGGGCATTGTGTATTGGTGCTGTTTATAAATATAGATAAGATATTTATCGACTTTATACATTCCGTGGAGGACATTTCTCGATTTTAGTTTTAATCTGACAAATATATCTAATATTAAGGATTCCAACCTGTGCGAATCGGTTAAATTAATGAGAATCCTATGCTATCCGATGCTCGGAATTGGTCCTTTTACTAATGCTACCATAATCCCTGAAAGCTAAAATTCCTAAAATGATTCCATGACAGTGTATTGCTACGTAAGAGATTTGGAATCGTCAATAGAAGCAAGATATTGTTAAAACAATGGATACTGAATTCTCGTCGCCTTTTTTATTCCAGGACTCAACTATACCTTTAGCATTGGCCGTGAATAAGTAAATGACGGAGTAGGAAAGGTATGCATTAAAATGTATTCAGAGCTTGGTTCAAAATATAAGTAGTTTACATATTGTCTAAGCGAGAATATTGATTACTTTATGAGCCAGATGACTAATAAATTGAGTCGCACGGTAGTCAGTATAATGATTTATTCCTTTTACTTCTTTTGTCAATCCAAATAAAACTCCAAACGTGAGGTAAAAGGTGTTTTGTAACTTCCTCATGTTCCTTAAAATTTTGACGACTCACTTACTGAATTTGTTTATAAGAAACCTCTCTGAAATCGTTTTCATAAAATGTTTCTGGATATCATTCGCGAAGTTGTAGAATTGTGTTGGTACAATAACTCAAAATTCAGTTTTTCGTTTTTCTGCGTTTTCATTTATGTGTACTATCTATATGTATCTAGTCACTGTTACTTATCAAGACGCATGTTAGCCGTTCTCTAGTTATAATCATCAATAATTAAATTCAGCTTCATAGTACTACCTGCATTTTCCAGCTGACATCCTTTCTTGAATCACCGTAAAGCGCCATCGTCAAAAACAATTTTAAATCCACAAAAATGTGTTACCAAATGGTGTCTTTTCTTTATTCAAAGTTCAAAAATTTGACTAGGGTCAGCGATAGAGAGAGAAAAACTATCGCCCATCTCCTATAATATTATGACTGACCTATCACCGGTAGTGTTAATAGTTATCATGGCGTAGATTTACTTTGTCACCTTCTTTCAGATAAACTCCACTTTCTCAGGCGAGATATCGTAGAACAGCATAATGAGTAATGAAGCTCAAACGATTTCGTACTGTCTACTAATTTTTATTTCACCTCTTGCTACACGTGTTTCGACTGACTAGCAGCCATCATCAGGCAAGACAAATATAAATAAATAATAATAATAATAATAAAAATTAGTAGACAGTACGAAATCGTTTGAGCTTCATTATTCTTTCAGATAATCCAACGTTTTAACGAACTAAAGCACATTATGTGCTTTCCTTTCATGCACAGAGTGTTTCTCTTCTTTTGGATAAGGCTAAATGGGCGTAAGACATTTGAGCTGATGACATAGTTGTTAGCGTGTCCCCTCGCTTAACCGTCTATTCATTGCTTTTCACCATTTTGTGGCTCTTTATGCATTGGAACCATGGCAAAAAAACCGATTGTGCGTGAGTTGCATCGGCGAACGTACACACGCAACCCTCCACGAAAAACATGAGATGCCGAAAAAAAAGACGGCGAACAAACAAGCCCGATGATTCCCTCGTTAACACTTTTTCGCGCGGCATATGCCGAGCCGCGCGCATTTTTTTATTTTAAAGAGAGAGAGAGAGAGAGTAAAAAATAAATGATTAAAATAAAACGACACGGCCACCATTCCCCGCGGTGTTTCACCCAAAATGCACTCACGCACACACGCAAACCGAGCGGCGACGAATCGCTGCGTTTTTGCCTTTTTGCCGCTCCTGCCGAGGGGAAGGGGAGGAACGGGTTGCGAGGAAGGGGTGTCGTCGTCGTGCTGGGAGGGGGAAGTTTTTCATGAGTTGGGGTGGATGCGAGGGGTGAGGTGGGGAATCTTAAGGGGGTAGCGGGAAGGGTGTATCGCTATAGAGGCGGGAGGGGAGGTGACGTGTTCGTCTACCTCCTCTTGTGCCCCCCCCTCTGTGGTTTCGTAGTTTCCACGTCTTTCACTCCCTCCAACCGCCACATCCTTCCAACCAAGCCTAGCCGAGTCACTCCTCATTGCTGCAACGATACCCGCGTTTTTAGCCCCACCAATGGCTCAGGTTTAATTGCATTAACTATTTAGGAGCGGATAAGAGACGAAATGGACATATTTTATTTGGGCGATGAGATAAAGATTGGAATACACCCATAATTCTGTGCCTCATAGATGGAACATTATGCACGAAATGGCATGCTATACCAAGATTCTTAAAAATGATGGACAGGGATTATCACCATTTCGTCAGGGACTTGTTGACAGGCAAGTTTCGGCTATGAATGATTTCGAGGCGTAACTTTGTGGAAAAATCTATAAAAAATCTATCTAATAAGGTGGTAAGAATAAAATAACAATAGTAATTTCCACACTGTATTCAATGAAAACAGACCGTGGTTTTGAAACCTTATGTCATTATCAAGGTCACCTTTGCTATTCTTACCTCCATGGATAAATTTTCGGCTAAACTGAGGATGTCAGGTGAATAGAAGGAGAAGTGGCAATGAAATTCTTCTAAATGGGATAGTCGAGCAATATTGGCAATTTGTTGTGAATATTTGAATTTCACGTTTGAAGATTTTGACTAACAGTGGTGAGTAGGAAGCAGTCCTATTCGGCCATATCAAGATCTTCCTCTTTTATGATGAGGATTCTCTCGCTGTCATCACGAACGCGATCGTGAAATTGGACATTTAGCCCCATGCGTGCAATTTATTTCCTTCTTGTTTTATGTCTCTGGCGTCTGCGTGAAGTAGGAGTTTCATGGGGTCAAAGACTCATTAACATACATAATGTGGTTGTCTGCTCTACAATCGGGAATAATATCCCTATAACGGCCAATTTCTTTTCGTTTTTTTGACTTCAGACCGTTCCTGTGCGGCGTAGTGGAAAGCCGGCAATATTTGATGATGGTCGAAATGTATGCTTGATGTGTTCTAAACTTGCAATTCCTCAGATGAAAATGTCTCCAATAAGCTTTTGTTCTTTTGATTCGACGAAGTTCGGCGAGATGTTGTGGAACATTATTAATAAAATGAATAAAACAGACTAAAACTTAGCAATGTCCACTAGATTTTTATTAGTACGACGTGTTTCGACGCTAATGCTCCATCATCAGGTACTAATCTTGTTGGGACGAATTTCTGTCATAATTGCTGTCATTTCGTAATTATGACAGAAATTCTTCCCAACAAGATTTGTACCTGATGATGGTGCATTAGCGTCGAAACTTGTTGTACTAATAAAAATCCAGTGGACATTGCTAAGTTTTATTCTTTTTTATTAATTTTTTTCTCTTCTACGTCGCGGAATTTTGTTAGGTAAATTTTATCCCTAAGTCTTCGTTGGCATTTTTTCTATACTCATTTAATGTACAATTTTTATGATAAGATTTTAAAATAATGCTTATCAATGATTATGTTATTGATCCATCTGCCGGTGCGATGAAGACCACCAAAATTTATGAGATGTAATCGTGTAATGACTCATTATCAGGTGAAAGAAGAATTAGGATAGTAATAACGGCCTTCCTTGAGTACTATGGTGCGGATTGTACGTAATATAATACTCGTGATCCTAAACGTCAGTGGTTCATAAAAAAAGGTGATTCATTTCGTCATGATGGCGATTTCTGCTTGTGACTATTCCTTACGCGATGATGACGATTTCTCGCAAATTTCTCCTCTTACGCTGTTAGTGGCTGGAATAAAAACAGTGAAATACAAAGACTCTGTTACTGTCATTTTTACCCACTTCCCATCCTTTTCCCCATTCCCTCTCTTTTTAAATTGATTTAGTCCCTACGGCGAATCGCGCTATGTAGATGTTACCAACCTCTACATTGCGGTCGGTTTCATTCGCTCATTTCATCTCTGCCTCTCTCCTGATTTCACTTCGCTCCGTCTCTCTCTTTCCTCCCACGCCATCATTCCCCTCACGCTTTTCTCACCTTCCCCTCCCACTCTCTTCCCCGTCGCTGCGACCGAGTGGAAAGGCTTTTGGAGGGGAGTGAGGGAAGAGGAGGATTGAGATAGAGCCGGCAGTACCGGGGTCTCCGACGAAGAGTGCGCAGGGTAGGGGGGAAGGGGAGTAATGGTGGGGGGAGGCGTTGTTAGGGAGTAAGGGGGGAAAAGAGATGGTGGTGGAGGAGGAAGAGGAGAGGGTTAAGGGCGAGCGAAATGCATGGGAGGGAGACGACGACGGAGGTTATGGTAAATGTGTGTGTGTGTTTAAGCGACCTACGACAAGACAGCCCGCGTTGCCTTTGTGAAGGAGGGAATACGCGAGGAGAACCCGGGAAGTTGTGCTGTGGGGTGTTGGTGGGAGGAATTTGTGAGGGGGAGAGGAGGAAATGGTTTTCCGGGAGGAATGGTCGGATGAGACGGCGGAGGGGGATGATGCTTGTGAAAGCGGGGTGGTTAATGTGTCGTCGTAATGGCGGTGAGGTTTTGGTGAACGAGTGTCTTTGTTCACTACCGCGGCTGCAAAAGCGATGAGTTGCGCGGATATGGTCGCGGTTTGTCCTCGCCGAGCATATAGCTCGCGGCTCTCTAGGCTTGGAGGAGTCGTGCTCGTTGAATTGTGGCATAATTCTTCGAAGGCAATCGGTCCTCAGGCATTTCCTCCCGCCTTGGTCTCCAATTATCATTTCTAAACGTCTCCGGGATACCGATGTTGTTCCTGAATTGTAGGTAGGTCAACTCTCATCTTTATCCTACCTTAATCATCCTTCCTTACATACATCCTTATCATTCTTTAATTTTTGTGATAGAACGAAAATGTGACACCGAAATTTTTTTCGCTACTTGACGTATCATATAATTAAATCTGGATACGCTTCTTCCTTAGCAATGGATTTGAGTGTTCGGTAAATCCACTGCTGAAGTAGAATCACAATTTAAACCTATAAGCTAGGAAAAAATGTGGCGATCGGATCGGAGCAATGAACAAGTATTGGCTTTCCTTCTCGTAGACCCGAATTCGATAAACGGCCTTGGCGGTGTTGCTTCAATCTAAATCGGATCCATGCTTGATCTCTAGTAGAAAGCATTTTAAATGTAGTTCCTCGCCAGCCATATTGAACTTTTAACGTAATACCGTAAAACGATTGGCGCTAACGTGCTCCAATCGACCATTTTTCCTCCTCCCATCGACACCTTTCTTTACTTACCTGCCTTCCTATCTTACTAACGCAGATGACCGCAGTAGTTGGTCGCCCCCTTACTAAGCAAACTACAACCAAAGATAGAAAGTGACAACCCTGCCATAATCGGAACATGCATCTGTAACCTTTTGGTCTGAAGGGCAGGGGCATTACCGACCTGGCCACAGCAGCCATCATGGAGAGCGTCGTCAATAGAAATAACCGGAAGGATAGTAAAGGGAAGCGCCTTAAATAATATCCCTCTACGCGTGACGCCCCGGTCTCACCTTCTCCCAGCTCGTGGTATTTTATGATTGCTGTTCGGATCGCACCCTCACGCAACGACCGCACTCAGGAAATTGCCTCCTCGGTGGCGCGCAAGGAAATTCTGAAATTATTGCCGCTCGATGTCAGCTGTGCGTCTGGGTCGGGCGCGCACAAAACGCCCGTGAAGGACGCCTTCCGGGCCTAAATATTTTAGCCACAAATCAGATACCCTGACGGTTGGCCCTTCCCCACCATGTGATTTTTTATATTTTTCATTTAAGAGTCTTTTAAAAACCTCACGCGAGGATTTCCCGAGCCATAGCCTTCGGGAAACCCGTGATATTTCTGCTACACGGAATATGAAGGATTGTGTGATGCTAGTGTTCCAAGATCCAATATGCATATATTGTGTCTAAATAAGTTGAATAACCCTATTAAATGTATGAGTGTATTCCATAAGGTTTTTGTCCAATAATCTTTTGCGCATTTTAATTTTTGGTCAAAGCAGTTGGACGAGCTTTAAATTTCCATTTTGATGTAAAGAGCCAAAGCTGTCCAAGCCAAGATAATGGTACGTGAAAGAAGAGGCGATCCTATTCGTTCGCATGTTGAACTGCACCGCACGAATGGGTGATTATTAAAATGTTAATTTCATATGGTCAAAGTACCCATGGAAAAAGAATTATGTAACAGTTCGTAAACTTATTAATCGATGCAAATTTTATAGGATGGAAAGGTAATCGAACGAGGTGTACAGACCATAAACCAAAATTTCAAGTCTAGCAACTTCTGAAATTATTATCACCCTCAAATACTTACTCAGTCTGAGACACACTCGGCTCACACTCTCGCTGTTTTTTCTTTTAAGCTTAGTCCCGGAACACTTTGGTCTTCTCCATATTTAATTTCGCCTTTTCATGTAATGATGTTAACAAATTGATCCAACTGTTGGATGAAATTATATCACCAGAGTCGCATTTACACAAAGACACTCTCGACATTTACAGATTTACATTAGGCATTTGACCCCACGCTTTCTATCGAAAAAGGCGTACCTTGGGTACGATAATGGCGAACATTTATTGCGTTTATTTCTGGGCAGAATTTTGATTATATAGCGTTGGAGACCATCTACATACAAATATTTTTTGTACAAATTTTTGTCCAGAGCACATTGCCTCCCAAGAGTCGTTGCAATGCCATGGAGGTTATTACGTCACTCTAGTTCCGATTGTCTATAGGGTATAAATCTGGGTCTACGCCACTGTCGAGCGAAGTCCCGAACCGTTATGTACTGTCTTCCTACTTTCGTTGTGTTCTTCCGAATTTTCAAAAGTCATCGCATTTGCAGCAAAATGTATTTTTCGTTGAGGGTTCCTCGGAGCGGAGATCGTTCAAGGAAGGGCAACAGAACATCCATCCTCGATGTAATACTCTCCGCTTCTATTGTGTTGGCCTTTTTTTCCTGTGGTCCAAGTGTAGTTTCCTCGGTGCGGAGATGTCTCATTAAGAGGAGATATTGACTTACTGGCACATGTTTTCATGTGTCAACCGTATGAGGAGGGATGGGGAACTTTCGTCTAAAATCGCCATTACCTCTACACCATCAGGTCTGAGAGGAAAATTCGGAATGCATTCTTAATGTTTACGGGATTTTCGGTTGTCATTCGATCCAATGCATTCGGAAGTTAAAAGCTACCATGGGACACACCTTGTATTTGGATGCAAAATATTGATGGGCATTTGATGGACGGAGTTAGTGTACAAATTGTGTGTGAAATTTTCGAACCGTGTAAATCGTCTAGGAAGTCGGGGGTGGGCCACTGAGGGTTTCTCTGTGAGGAGATGGTTCAAGAAGAGGAGGGATATATAGGATGTGTGGAGGAGGCATGCATGGTTTCATGTGTCGACCTCTCAAGAAGAAGGGGGGTCGGTAGGGGGGATGTTGGAGGGGAGTGGTGGGAGGAAGTGGGTGGTGTGGAGGTTGGTGAGGGGAGGTAGCGGCCTAAGAGACGAGACGTGGAAGGAGTGAGGGAGGGGAGGAGGGCGGGAGTAAGGAGTAGTGGGAGGGAGGAGGCGGGCGGTGGAACTTGTTTCAGCGGCTCTCCGCCGGAGGGCGTTGTTATTACTCGCCGTAAGGTTGGTATCCCCGTCTCCCTCTCCGTGTGTCCGTGGACGCTGTTGCTGCTCTCAAGCGGCCAAAGCGTTTGCTCCGAGCAAGCCGCTCTCTTTTTCCCTTCTCGTCGACGACGGGGCACATCGTCTTTACCCGAGGGAAAGAGCGTGACCTCCACAATCGGAATGGACGCGGGCAGCATCCGAGGGAAAAAAGGTGTAACCGGAGTTTCCCGCAGAGGAGGACTGCCGATTTTGTTCCGGAGGAGATTTTTTTCAACCACGTGACGCCCCATTCCACCCACCCTCGTCATCCCTTCCTCACGGATTCGGATGTATTTTTAGGTGAGTGCTCGTCGGCCGTTAAAAACCATCCGCCTTCGATTCCCACTCGAGGGAGGTGCAGTGACTTCTAGGCGGTCAAGGGCGGAAAATTGGGGAGTGTTGAAAAGTGTCTGTGTGGTCCTCAAGCGTGTGTCATTTTCGTTTCCCCCCATGTCCTCTTCCCGGGTGCCCAGGTGTGCACGTGATTTGAGGTAGCGGCGTCGGGTGTGACGCCACCACGCCCCGTGCATGAGGTGAAATGGACTCCCTGGTTGAAATCCTCGCAAGACCCTCACAGAATGCGATCCCTCGGCAGGAATACTCCTGGAAAGTCTATTACGGATGGTGGCTAAGACCAGTCTCCAAACCTACGTGAGCAGAGTTCTCTCGCATTGAAGTGGCGAGTCATACTTTTACTAAATATTCTGCATGAAACCATTTCCTTTCCCATAGCTTCCGATAATTACCACAGCCGTACCGTTCACTTGACCTACGATTTGTTATATAAGTTAATGAATAAGAATGTTTTTATCGCTTTGAGATTATTAGTTTGCGTGTCATAACGGCTCTATTGTGATTTTTAAGAATCCTTCAGAAACGAAAGCAATTTCTCTGTGTCATACGAGCACTCCGCGTTGCAGTTCAATGGAAAAGATTAACTTACTGTAACTCGATTTGGCGTAAAGTACATATTTCCTTCATAGTTATTTGTATGTTACGTTTCACCAGTTAAAGTGTAAATTGCATGATTTTAATGTTAATTTCAGGGGGACTCAATTATTGTAGCCACTTCTTTAAAAATTTCGCTGAAATGCATTTGGCCTTGAATCAGTCATGAGATACAGCATGCGCATGGAACTTTCTAACACCTAGTCCATCATGGCGCCGATCCGTGAGCTTTGGTCTAGCAACTCATTACGAAAAAGCTTCATCAGGATTGAGAGCGTTTGGGATGCTCAGTATTATTTCCTTAGAATTGTGAATTCTTAACTAGAATGGCAAAAACCTCAAAAGCATGAGTAAATTCACCTTATGGTGTGCTATTTGTTATTCCGATAAGCAAAACTCATTAGAACGCACTGTTCACTTCCTTGTGATTTCTCATATCCATTTGAATCGACTGGCTTATTATCTGAATTAAATATTCTCATACTTTCATTTACTCAAACTAATTAATGTGAAACTTAAATTCCTTTATCTTAACGAATTAAACCTTTATCGGTTAGCTTTTATGGGACGTTAGTTAGGTCGAAGTGTCGTCCTAATTTCTGAAGTTTCTAATTCCCAATTTAGACATGGTATTGTTTTTCTCATTATTTGATAGACATATGAATACCTTCCTATGAATATTTATTGGAGCAAAGTAACTGCTGGACATAGCGACTGAAATCGAGTTAGATTGAAATCGGTATCTCGCTCTGCCGTAACTACAAAATGAAGGAATTTCAGGCCCAATAGGGCAACTCGTTCGAAAATAAGTGTTACGATAACACTTTGCTGAGGAAAGAATTCCGTCTTGAATCCAAAACATCAAAACGAACTCCAATTATCCTTTAAATGTGACTGCTACTGTTGTGAATGTTTGACATGTTTCCTTCATTGCAGACGAACTCCGCTCAAAACTTTTTTTTTGAAAGTGGCATTGCTGGTGAACTCAATCGCAATTGTTTTCGTTGAAAGCGAGATACGCTGCGCGCGTCGGACATTCGAATGTAATCGTTCTACAGTCGGCCGCCATTGGCGCCTTTTTCGCGCCACACTCGTTGGCGGCAATTCCCTCCCTCTCGCATCCTTCGTGACTCAAGGGAAAGGTAGTCCGGCATAATAGGGAAGGAAACGGAGTTTGAAGATCGTGGGGGAATAAACTCCGTCTCTCTCTCTCTCATTCTCCCTCCGTCTTCATCCTCGTGAGAGCGTACGGTAGTAGTGCCTTCCGCAACTGGTTTTGGGCCTCGTCGCATCTCAGCCGGTTAGTATCAAGTGCAGTCGGCGTGGTGTGAATGCATGTGTATTTGCGTGTGTGTGATCTTTGTTACACTCTCCCTCGCTGTATTACTTTTCCTTCCTCTTTCCGTTTCTCTCTACTAGGGCGCCTCTTCCATTCCACCTCTCCCTCTTTTGCGGCTTTACAAAGGAGTTAGTGGACTTATGTGTTGCCAGCATTCGGCTTCAATCATCTGTTGGCAATTTCGATTGATTTGCCTACGTCGGCTTAC
This sequence comes from Ceriagrion tenellum, assembly GCA_963169105.1. NCBI lineage: Eukaryota > Metazoa > Arthropoda > Insecta > Odonata > Coenagrionidae > Ceriagrion > Ceriagrion tenellum. The sequence goes on along the minus strand of OY720633.1, from coordinate 43,182,860 downwards.
GTGGGCTGACGGGTGTCGCCGCTATGCCTCCGCCTCCTGTTCCGATCAATCCGGACTTTTTCTCACTATCTCGTGGTTAATGGCTCTCGATTCAGTCCATCATTACACACGTACCACCTACTTATCTGCACTTACATCAAATATTAGTCCCGCGAGCCTCTACGAGGTATTATACCTCGGAAAGTAATGACTACAGCCATCTTTTGCGAATGGAGGAAGTTTTACTTGCTCCTTAATGTAATCATTGATTAGATATTTCGTGCATGGCTATTATTCCGCGTTTATGCATCATATTGTGCGAAAACCCTCGTTTTGAACCCTGCTAATCCAGAGGGTTCAAACCAGAATGAAGTATCTTTGAACATCTCCGCCTATTATTCTCCTTGTGTGATTTTCTCTGAATCAGATCGTCATCGGAGACGACAGGTGTCATAGGCTTAATGATCCATTCCCATCAGTCTTAGCCTGTTTTATATTGTCCCTCCAAGGGTTTATTCGGCGTACACTGATATGATAACGATAACTTGTCGGCGATGCTTTCGTCTTGTAACCGACAGTCTAAGGTAGTAATACTAGTACTATATCATATTTGTTTTACTCACTTGAAAGTAAATTATACGTAACCTCATGGTTATTGTTTACTGGACGTTATAAACCCGAGCCTTTTTATATGAAATGTATTCTCCTATTAGCTTTGTACAAGGTAAACTCTTACTTGCCATCAAAAGAGGGGACATATGGACCTAACCTGGATGTCCCTCATCACGGAGTGATGATGATGATTGGGTTATCAGGTTACACTACCTCGTGAAATATTTTTAGGAAAATGGAGTTGAGAGAGGCTCAGAATATTCTTTTGGGGTATAATGTTGGTGCGTCTTGCTTTTTACGATTATTGGCATTCTCTGATCGAATTAGCGTTGGCAGTCAAAGTGAGTGCGACGCCTGATCAAAGGTACTAAACATGCTAATGGGATGATTAAATTTCAAATATCCTTTGAAAGTATTAAATTGTTCTTTAAATAGTTTTCTAACATCACTGTAAATTAGGCTTTAATGCTATTGCCTATGAATATGAATGACGCAAGAGGTGATTTTATAGTTGGCAATCTCCCGATAATTGCTGTCCATTTCGTTTTCTTCTAATCCACAGAATATAATCCGTAAATGGGTAACTTTGGGAACTGGCTCAAGTTTTACCTAAGACCTCCGCTAAGATGCACTGGACTCATTTGATCTAATTAAACGAGTCCAGTGCAATCAAACGACTCAATAGGACAAGCATTAAATATCACCAGGATTCATGAAAATTAAATTATTGATTTAAAAGATTATAAGCTTAATGCTTTTTTTATCGACAGCTTTCATAACATATTGCCTGAGTGTGAATTTATATTCCAATGCAGTGTTCAAAGTGCTATACCCATGTCCTCATTACAATTGTTTTCGGAAGAAATTACAAATTTGCATAAGAAAGTGACTCAGAGACAAATTCTGAGAATGAATTTGTCAATCTGGTATGTTTCTTTCTCTTTGCAGCGCTCAGACAGCGCTCTGTCTAGACAACGCTCTTCCCTAAAATGATGACTTTACAATGGACTAACTGGTAAATGAACTAAATAGTATTTCAGCTCAGAAAAAATGGCGCTTATGAGATTTGAATGCAGGAAGTGACTTCATGTGAACGGATTATGCTTAATGTTGAAGATTATATATTTCACCCGATTATTTTTTCCAATTTCCTTGACCATAAATAGTCTTATGGTATTCTACAACTTTTGTAAATGTTTATTTTACGGAAAATTATTCCTCAAAGAGTCCTCTTATCCGCTTCCATATTTGTGGAAGTTTTCAAGAGAAAAATGAGTAGTTCATGTGTCATCATCGCTTAGTTCACTTTAATCTCAATGAGTGACTCTTGACTTAGGAGAGACTCATCCTAGGATGACGCACAGTAAGCGAGGAGAAAATGCGTATTAGTAGTTCATTTAGTCATTTTTTTCCTCAATTCAGTGAGTCATACGACGTGGAAAAAATGTAAGGGGTTATGAATCAAATGAAAGCTTATTGCTGGATCAATTTAATTGAAAATAATTTTTCACATTTTGACCAATAATTTCATTTGTGAAAGGAGCTTCATACTTTTAAGCCCATCTTTGTACAAAATTTTAGTTTTCCATATTCTTTGTATTTGGAAAACGTTTTCATTCCCTGTGAGTCACTCATGTGATGGTTGTTAATTTCTGGGAAAAAACTTAAGTAGTGTAAAAACTTGAGAGTGAGTAGTTCACAGTTTATTAACAATGGATGTCACTAAACTAGGAATTCGCAGGAATTTTTCAATGCATTTGCGCCTAGTTGATCTTTGTTACCCTTTGTCTTCAACGCTGCTGAGAGAACGAATTTATAAAATATCCAATGAACTAATTTTTACAAAGAATTTGATACATTTTACCTCCAAAGACGTATCATAGAATGGACATTAAAGGGCAGAGTATTTAAGGTACTACCTTCCTCTGGATTTTCAAAATCTATTACTAATAACACGCACTGTTCCTTAATAGGTTATTTTCGAGTGGAGCTTTTTTTTCTTTTCCTCTCCAGCCTACACATGCATGAAATCTTAATGGACCAGAAGAAGTTGGGGTGTTAATTCTATACAGAATCCTGTGTTGTAAAAAAGCATATTTTCATCAATTTAAAAAAAATATTATTTCACAAACGTCCAATCATCGCATTGATATATGATGTAGTACGAAGTCACTTGTACTTCTTATTTTTTATTTCTTCTTCTTTCACGATATAGTGTTCAAGGTATTCTTGAAAAACTGCGAATCTAAACCCTAAAATTTTCCTTAAGGGAGTGAAAAAGGGTGAGTGGGAATTGTTAGTTTTTCAAAATGAAATATGAATAATATTTTTCGCTTATTTGATATCGGAGCATCCGGGCTTCGATCCCCAGTCCAGTCGATTTTTTTTCTCTTTGATATTGCCGACGTTCTATCTTCAAGCCTCTTTTGTGTTCGTCCATGTTTATAGCGACTATTTACCAGTTAAGAATTGAATTTGTATGAATTTTAATTTGAACCCGTTGATTCGCCCTTGTGTCTACCAAAAATAGTGGATTTAAGGGATCAACATCGTAATAAATTCTCCGTTTTGCATAAATTATTTACGTAAAATATTTCCAACAATTTTTTATAAATTTTTCACTGCAAACTCTTTGCTGGGTTATTTTTGTTCTTCGTACCATCATAAATGATCACTATGAAATAATCACTTGATTTTTGCTCTTTTTACCAGAAACGAGCACCTGATATACGTTAATTGAACTGCAAAACATCACTTCGTTCCCTTATCCCAAATATAATTTTTTAAGTTTCTGGCGTGTGCAGTTAAAACATTACGCTGGAAATCAATCCAAAATATTATGTGGCATTAGTTTTTGTAAATTCCTACATTTATGTGCTAAGTAAAAGATTTGTTTTTTTTTACTTTTCAATACTATTAGTACCAATTATTATTGGTAAACTTTTAGTTTTTCATCTTTTTGATTGAGCTTTACTGCCAATCATTGGTTTCTCGACCTTGTACAAACAGGTAGAAGCATTGCTCGAAAGTAATATTTCCACAAAATTTATTGAAAACTAAATTAACTGATAAATATAATATCTTTGATTCAGATCTCAATGATATTAATGTTGTGGGTGATTTCATCCCCCAGTTTCTTGAGTTGTACTTTATTTTTTTCCGTTTTCACCCAAAAATAGGAAAATTAGAGAATTAGTTTCCCCCCTCAGTGTACTACCCTGGTGAAATACCAGCCAACCTGAATTGATAAAGCCTTAAGTGGAAAGACATAACGATATTTTGGCCACTTTGTCGCTCAGTAAGAACAGAAATTTACTTAAATAACCTAAAATATTCTTCGTGTATTATCCGTGTCTGTACTAACAACGTATAGATGACTCTGGGAGCAAATGCGTTAAGGGATATCTCAGCGGCCTGCCTTGCAGACAATTTTACGTTGTTATCATCCAATTTAGGATGGTTCTTACTTTTTTATCCTCTGAGCTAGTATTTTACTATGTTGTGCTGTGTGGTGAAATTGCATAGCCTTGAGGAATCCCACAAAGTATTCGTTTCCATATCACAGTAATGTATTAATTATTAAATTTCCCCCGATCCAGAATGCTATAATTAGAAACACCAAGCCTGTCTACTTCGTGAAGGGGTATGAAATTCTACCGCGACGACGAAGGTGATGACAGTCACTCGATTGGGTCGTGACGTACTCTTGAGAGGATATCCTTCGCTTAGCTTCCGCACTTGGCCGAGGACCTCATTATTCTCCCGAGGGCCGTTAATATTCATTCGCGGTCATCTTCGTGCATGCAGCTAGACGGCGCGACAGTTGCGTGGTGCTCGCTTATACTTATTTTTTTCCTCCCGCGAGTCTATCCGTCGTCGCCTCGGCTTATCCAGCGAACAATCTCACGGGCCTGACCTTTCCCTCATTTTTCTCCCTCCTCACTCGCATTGCCCCCCTCTCAACGCTATCTCACTTCCTCCCTCTCATTTCATCAACCCCTTTGAGCGTGCATAGTTTTCTATTTATGTCACGGGGCACGGGGTGCGTTCACGGGCCTCGCCTTCTGCCGAGATCGTTCTCGGAAAAAATGCTCGCGACCTTACCGGTTGCTAACGTGCAACTGAATGAAATCATTCTATTGGCACGTTGTCTTGGATATGCAAACCGAAGATTGTAACTCCTGGTGCTTTTTTTTACTTCCTGGCTATCTATTTTCGATGCGACTTTCTGACGGTTTCTAAAGTAATCTAGGTAGGAACTTCGCATTAAATTTAGGTCTTCACATTAGCTTGTGATTTTCTGTGTCACTAGAGCAACAGCTCGAAAAAAATAATTGTTAAATTGGAACTGCCTATCGTATTTTGCGATGTTTGCTACAAAACTGATATTTGTTTCGCATTTAGCACTCTTTTATTCATCCTGGATCAACCTAAAATACTTCCGATACATTTAGAGGTAGCTGCTGTAATAGAGTTTTTTTTGTCTAACTTGTCCACCTTATTGAGTTGTATTTTTGACCTACCCCCCTATTTTTAATAACCGTATTGTCGTGCGTGTGCCTACGTTTCAACCTTACACTCCAAGCAAAATCATTTCGAAGTAGTCAATCCTTATGTTTGAGAGTTTTAAGATATGCCAATTGTTTCTATATCACCTTGGATGCGTCATTCTGCTTTACCTCGTTTCGGAAATTATTCTCCATTTTTGAGATTTCCTGAAGAAATTTCACATGATAGATGTATTTATTTCCGCAAATAATCCATTTAAAGCTATTCAATATTTGTGAATTCCATTGTTTTCGATAATGAGTGACAATCTAATCTTAGCTGGATTAACAGCTATGATGGTTTTATCCCTCTTGTAGAGGTTATAATTATACTCTTGTAGATACTGTAATAATACTGGTGCATCATAATTTCTCTTTCTGCTTCTTTTTTCAAACTACTCACTGTTTTGTACTTTGTGCATACTAATTTTTCGTAATAGGTTAGAAAGTATCAAGGATCTTCTTTGAGACCTAATTAATAGCTAAGTAGATCCTTTTTTGTATTATAGCCAGACTTTTGTTCAATCGACTGAATTTGTCATAGCCTAAGTAAAACCTCGTCTTCCTTTCTTATCATGGCTTAGTAAAGTATATTTGAATTTTGTTAGTTTTAGAACATGCTGTTGTAAACCATTATTGGGGTGTTCACATAAAATATATTTTTCTTGATAAAAACTCGCCATAGTGTTCAGAAATGAATGATGGCTATGAAAAAGCACGTTTGTGTGATGTAAAATGCGGTGTAAAAGTCGACGAATTAATGATGAAATGCAAAGAAACAATTGTACTAGCTGATAAAGATACCTTGTAACGTCAATAACTCATTTCTAAGGCGATAGGCCCTGAATATATCGCCGTAAACAGACAGGCAGTGATATTGGTGACAAGTGGAAGGTACCACGGTGGGATCTGCCCTCTATGCCAAGCTCTCAGCTTAAGGATATATATTTGGGTTGATGATGAGAGACTCAAGCTTAAGAATTATTGAAGTAATAGCATCTGTTTAAAAATGCCTGTAATACCATGCCACCTGCGTGGATATTGTTTATTTTTGACTCGAAATGAGTCGTTTACAGTGCTATTCTTCAAAATCGTCTAATTTCATTATCATGTCAGTCATCACTTTCAGAAACTTTTTTTCTTTTTTACTGCCCTATGGTAGAGAATTTTTTTTTCTTAAAGGGAAATTTTACAGCAGTGGCCATACATTAGGCAACATTAAACCTCGATGAAAACTTCATGTCACCTTAATGAGAAAGGCATTGGATATAATGGAAAATTCATAAAACAGCCTAATATTTAGAATATCATGTAAAACTCGGGAAGAGCTGGAACCATAATGTCGTGACCTCTGGATGCCAGATCAGTAGTAATATATGGAAACAATATTTTAGTTTCATTTACAGTGCAAGATAATTTATGCGACGCGAATCGCGTGAGGGAAAAATATTACTTCAGCACATACATGCATGTAATGATAGCCATCAGACATTACACATTGGCATTAATAGTTAGTGTTTTCATTTATTTCGTTGATTACACTTCAAGTACTGGCATCATTTGATTTACTTATTCTAATCGTTTGATTACAGTACTTGAAGGAGCCCCAATGAAAAAACTCTGTATTGTTTCCCAACATTTTTGGCATCTCCCAATTTGTAAGTCTATGACTGATAGGATTTAAATTCATTTGTCATGCTTGTAACGCAATCCCGAGTATCGGGTTACTTGGAGATTTGCGAAAGAGCGTTTCTTTCCCCTTTGAAACTGTTGACTCTTTGCTTGCCTGCTCCTTTTTTCCAGTTGCTGAATATTACGTGCGACAGATGCCAACAGTCTCGGGACGCCCGCTTGTTTTAAGAGCAATGAATGCGTTGATAACGATGAGTTACCTGCAAAAGTAGAGTTCAGATAGTGCAGGGTAAATGATTTTAAAATAATACTATTATTTCCTAATGTAAGTATTTGAGTGAATAAACTGATCTCCGAAGATTTTCAACCTGAGCAAATGCACGATAATAAGTTAACTTCCTTTCCAAGCTTATGCCCTCCCAAGACTTAGTCAACCAGGCCGATACCAAGAGTAAACACCGTTTGCTAATTCAGAACCTTTGCATTAAAAAAATTATTAACGTAGATCAGAATCGAATGAAGTGTTTATCATAACATTTTCTGTTCAAATTCAGTTCAGGTATTTATCATTTTACTTCCTTTTACTTTTAATTGGGTTTTCTTCCTTTATCTTATCAGTTTACTTCCTGTTACGTTTATTTTCTTGGGAGATACTCTTGTGTATGAAAAATCAAGAGTTCAGAGCACTGGGTGCAATCCCTGTACCTCATCCATTGGATTCTTGAAAATCGTGTAAATCCCTTGAAATAGCATTGTCTATGGGTACCCTTCATTTTGATGTATTATGAGTAATTCTCCTCGAATTTTCCTGTTGTTATTTGACATAATTTGGGATAATGCATGGATAATTTTGAGAAATAGCAAACCTAGTATACATTTGGTATTTGAGAGCATCATGTTTCTCGACAAATTATGAGGTATTTAATTTGGCCGACATTTCTTAACATCTGATTTGAACCTGTTCATTTCTTAATACACTGATTCGTCTGTAAACCATCTCGACCCTTATTCAGATAAATATCTTCGCAAGGTTTTAGTTACGTACACCTCAACAACATACCTTTTTTATCAGGCTATATGAAAAATTGTTTTCTTAATCTTGCTTTCTTTTATCCATACTTCTTTATGCTGGTATATCGTATTCATTTCACTTTAAATATAACATTCACCGCGAAATAAATTGATTTTTGCTTGGAACATAATTTTGATCCTACAATCATCTTTCGTCAAGCAAAAATGTAGTAGTTTCTCTAAAATAGGAGTAATTAGGATTTCTTTTTTATGCCACTGCCTGAACCGAAGCATAAGAATTTGGTTTTCCGAATGACAGATCTTAGGCATAGATTGTGTCTTGCGTAATTTTGCATAATTGCATAGTTGGATGTTATGCTATTCTAACGCAAACCTCAGTCATTGATGTAAGCCTTATTTTGATTAATCGAATGCTTAAGATTGTACAAATTTCCATTTGTATCACTATGAAGGCAGGTCTCAATTTAAAAAAAGCAAATCCACAGTGGTTTTGAAGAGCCTGAGAGCATTTATACCTTTTCGCGTATTAAGCGTGCATATTAGCATACTTTTAGGTGCCACTCCGTGATAGTGGATGATTTCCAATTTTCAAACTTCAAATTTTCCATCTCCAAATACCAAAATTTCGAGAACACTCTGGTCATCGTATAAATATAGTCTTTTTGCCCTCCCCTATAATTTCCGGCTTTCTTTCCACGCAGGAAACTATTTTCGTTTTACGTTTGCCTTTTCCTCTCGGTGTAGATCATTTCTGTCCCTGCCGTAATCAAGATATGCTTTTATTGTAAAGTGCGTTTTACTGAATTGCCAAGGTGCCATATTTTAAAAACCTTTTTCTCATATATGAAAAAGTTTTCAAAAATCAACCAGTTGACATTTTTGCAATATATCTGGGCATTTTAGGGCATAGTACCTTTAATGAATTGGTATAGAAGCAACTTCCTTAAGATTAGACTCAGTTTACGCGATTGTTGCACAAAACACTCGGATGGTGCCGCGAATTCAGCTTTTACAGCGAGAGATATACATGGATAGGAGGAAATGACGTCACAAACCGCTTTATGGCAGTAATATTGAAAGTTATGTTGAAGAAGCTACAAATAACGCAAATGAAAATTCTCATACATGTCATCGTGTTCTGGATATCATTTATTTATTAAAGTGATGCAGGGTAGCTTTGTGAGGTGGGAACTAATGCTTTCTGTTGGATAACTTAGGAATATTTTCTGTTTTCATAAGTGACATTGAGTACGAGGGAGTTTTCCATGGTTTATTTATTCCACTCATTAATCACAATCTCTTCTCTGACAAAGCAAAGAACCATTGGACGCTATTTTCCTTATATAATTACACATAAGTATGTTCTAACATCAAAACACACCTCCTTCATCATACTATGTCCTTTCTTCCCCTTCTATCCCTTTTTCATGGCAGTTGAATCTATACCCCACTTACACTTTCTGAGGGCCACCAACGAGATAGAATATGTTCTAAAGTTGCAAGGTGTGAAATTAAGACATGCCCAACCAACCTCACTACATTGCAAGCTGCTAGCATCAAAATCTTATTACAACCTTTTTGCCTACCGCTGAGAGGTTTGCTCGTGAGTCAAGAAGTGAATGATAAAATAATTGTTTTCATATCTGGAAAAATTTTAATGACTTACCTGGGTCCATTATCTGTCATCAGTTGAGAGAACAAAATTCTTTGCTCGTGGAAGATTTGAGACGGATTTAGCTTAGAGCCTACTATTACTCATCAATCAAATATCAGCCTTATTAGGGACTAAATCAATTGCACAAATCTAGTAATGGCTGTCATGATTTTTTCCATTAGTCTCAAATTTCTTAAAACTAGTCGTTGAATTGAACACCTATTTGGATATAAACTTAAGTAACTAAACTAATAAAAGAAAAACGTCATAAAATTATGATTCTATTTTAACAAAATTGTATCTATAATTTTGCCTCCCATAATTCGCCAGAAAAAGGAATGAATAAGGTTAAGGTAATGAACATGTACCTAATGAAAAATGTTTACTTTTATTTCTTCCCTCTTTAAATATTATGTCGATTTTTGAACAAAATAATTGAATGTTCCATCTTTTTTGGTAAAAATATTTATATTTGTTGGATGTATATACTGTTTGATGATTCAATGATTTCCCTGTTCGACGAAAAGCTTAACGGCATCCAGTGGAATTCATTGAAAAGTTCATTCATGCTACCTTCTTCTGATTGCATGATTCTGTTGCATTATATTGCCTTTCTATCACGTGTTGCGAAAACGTTACTTAAATAGTTACCTTATGTAGAAAATCGATCTGGAAACTTAAGGCAGTAACCCCACCTCATTGTCACGAGGGGGCCAATGTTTATCCGTACTTGAGTCGATGAAATATGCATCATGGATTTGTGTTTCGTCCACGTTTATGTCTTCATTTTCTTTCCACTCCTTGGTTTCAGTCATTCTATTGATTATGTCATTCATAATCCAGCATGCTTATCTTTAAATTCAGATTTACAAATGCATTTTTGAGTCAAGAAACAGCTAATACGTGGAATTGAAAAAAAAATCCCAATAATGATTATACACGTAATATTCAATAATATTGAATATTGTACATCGTAGCATATGATACCTTGTTAGATGAAGTAATTTCACTCGGATTTGGTCATTTGATTGAAAAATAGACTGGTATCCTGGATAGCATTGCATTGGATTAATATCTGTATTATTTTATCATAATTCCTGTTTTGGGTATCATGTGGCATTTGATCTTATTATGTCCCATAACTTTCAAATCGATAGCTTTTATCTTATAAACTATATTTGCTCAGTTGAATGTTGAACTGATAGCCCTCGAGTACGTTTAATACGCATGGTGACCCGCGCGGAGATGCTGAACGCTCAACATGCTCGAGCCTAAACTTGTTTTCCAAACCAGATTATGTCTCGGTGCACGCTTACCACTGGTGAAGGCATTGCAGCTCCTTATTATAGCAAGTCTTTGGCTTTGACTGTGGTCTGAATAGCATTGCTTTGCTCTCAAATATTAGCAGTTCCTTTATTTCTCTTTATCCTCCCAGTTCTCTGCCTTTATTGAGCAAATAATTTTACCCGTCTAATTCCCTCCGAAGATTAAAAGAGGTTGCTAGATTATTTTGGCGCCGTTATTACGAGCCGACTGGCAGCAATAGTTATACTGCCAAATCCTCCCCGCTCCGATTAACTTTGCAATTTTTGGCTAACCTCTCTGTAATTTGCTGTGGATGTTATCAATTAAATCAGCTTAGAAACATTCAACAGCTATTAGTACATAAACTGATTTAGAACATACATAATTCCCTTTCACCACACAATACTGTTAGTCGGTGCAATTATTTTACCGGAAAACCGTACGTATATAGTCAAAGTCAGCCTGGGTGTTGTGTATGTTCACATCACTAACTGAGGTAAATCACCGTAAGTGATTTTTTATCAGCAGTGTGAACTAACTTATAACGCTGGAATTGGTTTTTCCAACGTCCTAATCTTTATATTCTCAAGCAAGTCAACGCGTAAATTCTTTTGTGAACTTATCATTTCTTCGTCGATGATGTACCGTGCAAGCCACCACGAGGGTGTGTGGCATGGAAATGATTCCGTACCAGGCGTGCATCACTAGTCCCAATCCAAATCAGAAACTTGCTCGTTTCCTTGGCCGCGAGCGGCAGAGAGAACAACAACGCGCGATCGGGAACTACGAGAGTGCCACGTTCACGAATATGATAAAATGTAGTACACTCGTTAAGGTATAACGACTAGTTGGTATTATTAATGCTAATAATAAATATTACCACAAGATACTTAACGATGCAGAAAACACAATCATGCCGAACATTTTAAGCTAGTGGAGTCGTGAATTATAATGTTATATGATGAAACGCAAGCTAATAGTCCATTCTAATGGGCATTTCATAGTAGTGATGTATTGCAACAATTATTGTTCCTTATTTTTCTAGGAAGAAATGACATTTTTAGTCTACTGGTTCACTAGTCTATTTCCTTTCTTCCATGCCCGTGATCGCTTCTACCGTAATAGATTGACTCTATCAAAATATGTGGAGCGTCCGGCAAAAAACATCTGCTTCGAACTTGTGCAAAAGACAACCTGTATTTTTCCCTTCAATCAGTCAGTGATACCCTCCGTATTTCCTCAAACAATTTGGTAACACTACTAAGCATATAGTGACGACCCTTAACAAATCTTGCTGCTATCCGCCCTATTTCATCTCTACCTGAAAAGATTGCTTCTTAGTACATGTTGGTCTCATTAGCCAGTGGCACAGATACACGAAAGTAATATAGCTCAATGATACTTCCGTTTGAAAAAACTGGATAGCTATTCTTGCAATACTTCTTTGCCTCGGGAAAAGCCTTTGTAACATCTTACTCCTAAGAAAATTATCGCGAAACAATTTAATTTCATGCCTTAGTGCCGTATATCCAAAAAGCATTGTCTTGTCAAATTATGAACGAAAGGGGTTTATAAAAAAACAATATATTGTAAACATGTTTTTAACATGTAAAAACATGTTAAAAACGGAGAAAACAGCCGTTTTTAAATTATACAGCTTCGATCAAGGATCGAGAAGGGACGAGTAAATTAGGACTGTGAAATTTGCCATGCATGTATGTAAAACAACTTATACTCTTTGATTCGTGGATGACATAGCTGCATTAAGGTATATTTTATTAACTAAACCTTTATTTATTACTTGAAGGAAGATTTACTTAGGGAACTCTATGAGAATCATAAAAAAGAGCCATTTCAAAACGGTTGAGATTCAAAGAAAACTGTTGGTGTAGGTTTATCCCCTTCGTTATCACATCCGGGTAGAAGCCTCAACTTTAGCTCAAACGCTTTATCTCCTTCTTGTGTACACATCTATCGTTGAAACCTCTCCATTATTTCGTAATTTTCCTAGCCACTGCTGCCATTTTCTGTCGATTTTAATTTTCAAGCGAAAAAACATGTACAGTGGCAACAGATTTTAATTTTGCACATTCATAGGCCTTGTGTGTGAAATTTTGTGTATGGAGTGTAGTTATGATGGTATCCATGTCTTTTCATCTCACAATTTTAAGCACTATACGCAGTGTTACATAATATAGACATATAATAAGTACTTTACGTAGTCGTGAGCCGTACTTTTTGAATGTCGATAATATATTTTCAATTACTTAGTTATAATATTTTCTGATGAAAACAGATTGGGAGGATATTAATTGTCACGGCAGGTTGACATTGGTGACACTCATAACCTAGCAAATTATTTTACACCGGTAAAATTTTCATTGAACAATAGTTTATAGAAAAGACCTTATAATTGCTTTGCCCTTTGACCTTGCACTCGTTATCGTTCACTGCTCTTAAGTAGACTCCTCTTCGCCTCAATTTAAATATAGGTACAAAATACCTTGAAATTCACCTCATTGGTGTTTGGTAGGAGGTGAGTTTTCTCCAATACGCCCTGCACTACATTCTACTAATGTTGATGAAATGACAAAGTTAATGAAATCACAGTTATGTTGTAGCAAAATTATGGCATGTCGGGAATTGAAATTTCACCTACATACACTGCAATTTCATCAAGTATGCTTCCACTATTATATATGGTATAAATATGATAGCATTTTACGGCTACATGAAGGTCCAGAGGCACAAGAGTTATACAACAATCATGCGAGTCATGCTGTTAGTTCTACGCATCAGGTTCAGAAACAGGCCTTATGGAGCAAATCAACAAATTATCAATTCTATCTATCGAAAAATCAGTATAAGTTTAAAGTAAGAGCTATTTTTTAAAATTTCTACAAAATTGAAAATAAAAAAGCTGTTAAACATTTGTTACATTAGATCTCTTTAGTAAGCTTTTCTAGTGGTCGCTGTGGGAGCCTTGATTACCGTAAGGTATTATTTCTAAGATTTAAACGTTGGTGCTCTCACACTACTGGTGAGCTGTTTGTTTAAAAGGAATATTGTTGATTAAACTGAGTACAACTAAGCCTTATGGAATTATCTACCAATCATCGTAGAATTTGTAATAAATTAAGATTGCCAGATTTAATTTGTATACCTACCTGAACTTCTGCATCGGTAACTTTCTATAGCTAATAATCGAACGAACAAGCTTCTCCGTACACTTGCAAATATTTATGTAAGTATGAAATAAATCGTGATGCCATTTCTTCATTATTTTCTAAACAGATGTACGCTTAAAACTCCGCGTAGTCCTCCTGCGGCGGTGTCTGTCGTGGCGTGAATTAATTTCTTTTCAGTTATTTGTAGTTTAGGCCAGTACCTCAGTTTTTTATTATTTCGATTCAGTTCTCGTATATCCTCCTGTCATCCTTGTTCCACATTTTGTCATTGCCATAATTAGTTCTTAATTTTGCCGTTGCCAGGTAATGAATTTATCGATAATTTAGGTAGTTAGTAATGGTTCAACTTGAAGAGGAATTTAAAGTTCAAGAAAAGGTATAGTTAATTTCGACAGTAATGTTTCCTGTGCTCTTACTGTTAAATTTGTAGCTGTCGATTTAATCATGAGATCACAGCCTACCTTTTTTATTGTGTGCAACATTTTTTCAAAAATTAGAATGATTTCGATGGCAGCTCACTTCGGAAAGAAGCATTCCACATTCAGAAAGAAGCATTCTACATTCAGAAAGAAGCATTCTACACTGAGTACAGGTCTGTTACCGCTAATCCACTCAAATGCGTGTCAGTTTTTAAGGATTTGGTGAGTCATACGCTTTCATAGGCGAATTACTGGCGCGATAGTGGAGCACACTTGGTGGAGCGGCGGAAGCGAGGCCATCGTACTGGCCCACTGGCCTAGAGAGTGGAGAATGTGAGCGGCACCCAATGGGGAATGGGCGACTGCATAGACACTGCAATAGCCCCTCCCTCCCCGCCGCCCCCGCTCCGTTGGAAAGCGTTTATACACCCTCCCCCCGCCGTCCCACACACCCCTCCCCAGCTTGCAGCTCTCGTCCAACCCCGTGGCCCCTGACCGTCAAACCTTTCACGCTTCCGTCCGATAGACATGCACGATAGTGGAGCGTGGGGAGCGGAGAGGTGTGGCTAGACTGCGGCTAGACTCGGCCACGTGACGCGGACAGCGCTCCTCCGACTCCTTTCACTCTAGTACACGACTAGCTTCCCCCTTCCTCGTAGTGGAGACCGCCCAATCCTAGACTGGCTCCCCCCACTGCACCAGATGCATTCAACCCCCTCCGCCACACATGAGGTCTCTATCTCTCGCCTTCCCCCCCTTCCTAAGCACACCTCTTACCCTACGCCATTCAGCGCGGCTAGCTTAACTACGCTCTATTCGGGCGCACTCGATTGAGCGTGCCCTTGGTGGAATAGGCGAGAGCAGCATGGCCGCACTTCCGCGTTGGGGCGCAGACAGAGAGAGAGAGGAAGCTATGCGTGTCTCTGCGGGGGGAGGTTAGAGGGGTACGCGGTTTCTGGTTGATGCGGAAGCAACATGGCGGCGAGCGTATTGCTCATACGAGATGCAGCCCGAGTGTCTTTCTCCCGCCTGACTGAACGCGTGGGACATACGGAAAGTTCAAGGTCTCTGCGATCCCGTCACTCTCGGGAACATGAGGGTGATCACCTTTACTGGAAGGGGTATTAGCGGTGCTTTCAAGTGGATACACGGACAATAGATTTCATTCTGCCTATATGAGTGTATGGCTTTTGCCATGAATCATCACGTGACGTGTGTTTTAGTCTCCAGCATCCAATTTGCACCGTTGTTTAAGATCTCGCTCAGTATTATTAACTGTTGTTAGTTCCTCTCACATCTTGACAATAGCAATATTTATGTGTCAAAAATGGCAACAGCGTTCTCCCCTGTTCCAGAGATCACTTTGAATAGAACCGAATAATCCTGCGTACCTGCATTTAGAAATACTTCTCTTCATCAGTCTTTTTCATCTCTAGTTGTCAGTCCATCAGGTTTGGTTTGCGACAGTTCTCCACCTCTCTCTATCCTCTACCATTCTTTTCATTTCGGAAAACCGCCCACATCCCATTTTTCCATAATGTGCTTCCAATACTCCAGTCTAGATCATCCTCTTTACGTTTTGTCCTCTATCATTCTAAAATCACCTTCGCCACTCCCCCGTCCGTCCCATCTTCTTTTTACTCTTCTCCACAGGCTCCGTTCTTTCTTCACTTTTCTGAGTACCTCTTGGTTCATCTCTCGCTCTATCCTGCTTATCTTATACTTCCTTCTATGACACCCCAACTCAAAAGCCTCTAGATGTTTCTTTTCCGTTTGTCCCACAATCCGTGTCTCACTGCCAAACAACAATACACTCCACACAAAGGTGTGGATTAGCTTTTTCTCAGCAAAATATCGACGGAGTTGGACGTGAAGAATTTTTTCTTACTATTGAAGGTAATCTTTGCTTTAAGTATTCTACTGCTTACTCCTCTGATACTCCCTCCGTCAGAAGTTATTTAGCTCCCTAAGTATTCAAACTCTTACACGTGTGTCAGCAATTCTCCGTCTATAATAATTCTCTCATCCTGATCTCCTCCTCTGTTAGCAACTAGGACCTGAGTATAATACCGATGAATTCAAAGATTATATTGGCTAATAGGAGTATATTGCATTTCGACAAGGATGTGAGTCAGTTCTTTTTCACCCTCTGCCTGAACCACAATGTCATCCCCGAATCGAAGTAATGGGATCCTTGAAGCAATTGGGATGCTTGCACTACCAATCCCCCTTGCATTCATTCAAGGCGTTCGTCCATTGCTCTCTGTGTATTTGCATCGAAGAGTTTTGGTGATAGTAAGCACCTTTGCCTAACTTCCTCATCTATTCTTACTTTCTCCTCATATTTTCCGCTCTTAACCAGAGCCTTCCCAGCTTTTAATAAGTTCCATATAATTCTTTTTCCTAAGACTTCACACTAATTTCTTTTAGAACTGAAAAAAGTTTATTCCAAACTACATTGTCGAAGACTTTCCCGATATCAACGAAGGCCATGTAGTGATTCTTTCTCCACAATGAAACTTAAAACCACGATAGCTTCGCGCGTAGGTACCTCTTCACTTTCCGAAATCAAATTGGTCATCTGATAGAACTCCATCGTACTATCAATACTCCGTTGCAAAATGGAGGTTAAGGTTTTTGATACATGAGACAGGAGGCTTATTGTTCGATAGTGCTCACATTTGGAAGGACCTCCCTTCTTAGGGATATGGACCTTAACACGTTTAGTGAAATTGTCTGGTATCTTTCCCTCGAATATTTGATAGATGAGCTCATAGATGGACGGAAGGAGAACTTCGTCAGCTGTTTTGATCAGTTCTCCTGCGATGCCATTAATTCCAAGTACCTTATTTTCCTTGAGGTTGTGCACTGCCAAAGCAAACTTATCTTTTAGGGTGGAATCACCTCTCTCCTCAACACAAACTTCTTCTTCCGATTCTATCTTGTATTGTCGTAGTCCTCTGCCATTGTATAGGGTCTCGATGTAGTCCTTCCACTCCTTTACTATGGCCCCCTCATTATAAACAATCTCCCCTATGTTGTTAGTCAACCCACTCCCCATCACTTTCCTCTTTCCAAAGAAGGACTTTACACATGCGTATGTAACTACCATCCGCCCATCCGCTATGATATTTCCCACTTCCTCACAACGTTCTTCCAAAAATCTTTCTTTGGCCGCTTTGCACTTTCTGTTTATTTCATTCCTCAGCTTTTTGTACTCTTGCTTGTCTTCCGGTTCATTTGAGGACTTCAACTCTCTTTATCTATGTATCTCCTCTGTTATTTCCGGAGTTATACACTTCTTTCTACCCACTGCCTTTTTCCTTCCGATTACCTTCTCTGCTATTGTCAAAATTCTACTTTTCACAACATTGTACTTCTTGTTCACATCATCGTCTTCTTAATTCTAAGTGGTCGATTGCTCTTTCCCAGTGGGTATTCTGTTAAAATATCTTTGTTCTTAAGCCAACTTAGCTGTCATTTCGTGACTCCTTTCCTCTCTAATTTCTTGAGTTTGAGATTACACTTGGCCATCACTAGATTGTAATCACTATCAATTCCAGCATAGCTGTGACTATCTCTTATCTGGTTCTCAAATCTTTTTTGACTTGAATGAAAACTATTTGTAATTTTCATTTGTCATCAGGAGCACTTCAGGTCTATCATCTGTGAGGATGGTGGTTGAACCAGGTGTTAATCATCACAAGACCGTGAGCTGGGCAGAATTCTACCTGCCGATCTCCTTTCTCATTCCTCTTGCCAAGCCCATATAGTCCTACAACCTCTTTCTCCGCTTTCCCCCACCACTGTATTCAAATCCCCTATAATCAACAAATTTTCCTCCCTATTTACCCTAAGCACCAGCTCCTCTAAGCCCTCTCAGTTTGTCTCAATTTCTTCCTCTCCTTGGTTAGATGTGGGCATGTACACTTGTATAATAACAGTATTCTTTGGCATTGTTTCTAGCTTGACAAGTGACATATCATCAGCGTATTGCACATATCCCATTACTTTTCGCCCCATCTTTTTCATTTAGCATTATGCCTACTCCCATCCCTGGTCTCATATCAGCCGTTCCACTGTGAATGGATCCAAACTCTCCACTCGAGAAGTCCCCAGGCTGAGGGACTCCATATCACTTCTGAGACCCCTAGTACATCAAGTTTCTTATTTTTCATTTCCATTTTCTAATTCCCAGGCTTTCCGTATAGAAGCCGAGTTCTTACATTTCATGTTCCTAATCTCTTTTTGTCTCCTCTTTTTCTCTTTACAGATTAAGTGTCTTTATTGTTCCCCTCATCCCCCGAGATCCGAATGGGGGACTATTATACCTCCGGATGGGTTTCCTAAAGAGTGTCTCATACCTCACATTGTTAGTCCTCCAGCTGATAAGAAAACAACCACCGCTACTTTTCCCTCCTTTATAGAGTAATGAAATGATACTTCGGTTAACTTTAAAAAATCATGTACTTAGTGATTATGTTAAATAATCTCGGAAGTCAAAATTTACAATGATTGAGTTTTCGATGACCAGGCGGTTATCCTGTACGAAATATTTGTTGTGTCCCTGAATTAATTCATTTCCACAATAAATAGCTTCTCTCTTTGTGATATGCCCGCCTCGTATATGGTGGTGTTTACCATTTCATTTTTTTTTAATGTAGTTCCTGGGTCCCCTTTATTTCACCTTCATACCCACTAGGGCATGGTCGTATGAGTAGGTAATCACTTCAAGTTGCTTGATTCTTTGTCCGCTGCAATGTCTTAGAGGCTTTCGGCGGGGGTGATTGTAAAAGAATGAAAGTAAATGTAAATATACCTATGTAATGAATAATAAATTTCGAAGCTATCTAATTCCCGAATACCGTCACGACAGACTCGAGAGACATTCGCATTTGTAGAATTTTTAGCGTCATCATACTCGCCTCTGTTCACTAATTCAGAAAGCTATTGGAATCACTACCCAATGCCACTTTTTGAAAAGGCTAGTCCATGATGATTTTATAAAATGAGACCGGTGTCAGTGTTACGTTACAACTTTAGGTAATGATGTAACCTCCTGAATATGTATCACAGTTACGTAGTCGTGTTTAATTAAAATATTACGGAAACCCTATTTTTCACAGGTAAAGTTCAATAAATCAGGCGATAATTTGTAGCAATTGATTATAGATAACATGATCTCAAGAAAAGATCTTTGCTATATTTCCTCATAAATATAACAAAGTTATTTTTTTGCTATCATGTAATCTATTTCCCATGGTTACTTAATTAAACATTTCCATATATAAGAGCTAGAAACGGTGACTCTGTGACTATAATTCCCGTTCCACCACCTGGAGTGACCCAAACCGGTCTCCCGCCATCACTCTGCCCTTTTTCGCTGGTTCTCTCTCAACGCCTCCCGTCACCGCCCCTCATGCTCTTTTAAGATCCACCCGGCCGTTCCGACGCATCGCAGTTTCACTTGCCTCCCTCCTTCCTCGAGGAGAGAAGGGTGCCCCGCATCCAAGAGTCGAGGGCAAGGGTTAAGGGCGAAGGCGATCATCGTCCCACATCTCCCGTATTCTAGGGGTCACCAAGCTCATCCCGATCTCCCGTGGCAGATTTCTCCCTAGCCGTCAACGTAACCCGGCTCGGATGAAAAAATAAAACATATATATATATGTAATTCTGAATACCTCCCTCTCCGCACAAGGATGCCACAGGGTCGCTATGCTGTTCCTGCCTGAGAGATAGGGAGGGAGCCGAGCCCGAGAGGAATGGGATCGGGGGACGGGGGTTGATGAGAAAAGGGGGGAGGGTGAGTGAGAAGAGAGGGGGGTCAGGGAGTAAGGTGGGAGCAGGTTAGGGGAAGAGTTGGAGAGGCAAGGGAGGGGGGAAAGGGCGAGGAGGGGGAGAAGGACGGAGGGGGGGGGGAGTAGTTGGTGCGTGGAGCCCATTGGTCGAGGGTAGCGTGAGATCTGGTAGGCGTGGCCTCTGACGCCATTGGGCCATTTCGGTTGTGGTGCCATTAGAAAGAGATGGCGGAGCGGGTTCCGTCCTCGAAATCCATGCCTCGGCATCACCTCCCGCTGGAAAGTCAATTTTCATCCCGGGGGGAGGCCCCACGAATAGACCAGGGATGGCAAATTGGTAGCAAGTGAGCCGTGCCATAGGGTTTTGTTTTTGGCGCTCAAGGGTGAGAGAGACTGGGAAGCTCAAGTGACGAGCAATGCCGAGGAAACATCGCCCCTCCAAGTGCGGCGGACGGGATTACCCGAGTCCAAGTGGAGCTCGGAAACTTCACTCCTTGCCAAGCACTCTTAGACTTGAACTAGGTACCACTTCCGTAATTATAATTTCATTCGAAAATAGGGGCACGGTTTCGGTGGAGGATTATTTTGGAGGGTTTCGGGGGCAGCGGTGTAAGACCCTTTAGAAGTGCTTCGGATAGTTCAAGCCTCATGGAGAGCTCTTATGCTCGTGTAAATTCAAAGTGGATCCATATTTTGGAAATAGGACTAAAACAGACCTTACTTAGGTCAGAAACGTTGGGTCATTTGTGGGGACATGCTTATTCGTGGTTCCTCCGCATAATTATGTATCGTTGAAGTTGTATATTCACATTTTTATGTATTACGATCCGTCATTATGAGCATATCATATAATTGGTATTTTTCATATTTTAGGACATCAATATAAGGATTAATCGTGGTATTTTCATAATTATGCCCGCGAAAATTCGGCATGTGTAAGTTAGCTATTTTAAATGACTCCGGATATCAGTCATGATTTCCATTCAAAGAATTTCGTTACATCGTTAAAACTATTTATTCCACTAGATCACTAATTAAACCCAGGTAGGTCCGTTGGCTATTCACATAAGCTCTCAAATATTTGATCCCTAAATAGTAAAAAAAAACAGCATTCAACCGGCAATAACATTCATATGAAATTAAAATGCATCTAATACAATTTTTCGGGTAGAACTCAATGAAAAGATGGTTACCTTAATTTCAAATATATAATTTATTTTATCGGTGCACATCAAGATGAAATTATTATGCTTGAATTTTTGTTCGAGACTATCTATTTCCCTTTTCACAGTGCACATAGAGCTTAAATTTCACATAAAATTGTTTTAATTTTGGATGATTTTTCCTCAGGACACTTGCACACCTGCAATATTCCTTTATTGAGTCAGTTAATACGATTAATTAAATCGCCCATAGTTTTAAATCCTATCGACCGAATGGCTTACATAGTTTACAAGGAGCAGCAAAACATTGCAGGTGATGTTAGACGGAAATTGTCAATTCAAAATCATGCTGTTAAAAACAATGAGAGGATTGGTTGGCATTGATCAATTTTTTACATTTAAATTAATTAGTCTCTGGAGGATTATTTATATCCAACGTGAAGAATTATGATGCTATGCTAATGTTAATTTTACTGTGGAAGGAATAAAGAATACTTGAGAAGAAAATCCCCTTTTAAGAGCGCTGATAAACTGGAAATAATAATTCTTCCCTCTTAAGGGACCTTGACGTGCGGGAAGGTTTTATTGTTTCTATTATAGAGAAATTTCATCCGTCTCATTTATTGCATTAGGTAAATCGTGTTGCCAAAATGATCAAATACGACGTTGTATGTTTCGTTTTACTGGTAGAACTAATATTTTAAACAACATAGATAATCATTTTTACTTCTCATAAACAATAATATAATGTGGGTTACTTGTGTTACTTGTGGTCACAGCATCAATTTTTTCAGATAAACTTAAAATGAGTACTCTAAGTTGTCGTTAGGGTAATAACATGAAATTAATGTCTAAAATTCCTATTCAAGTTTTATTCTACCTAATTCGAAGTCGCTTCCATCGCTGACATGGAAGTTGGAATTCCGAAATTTTAATGTTGACTATCAATCAATTCAAATATTTGATAATATATAAAAACATTGTATCCATCGGAACTCCATTGTAATCTGTAGTTTTGGTGATGACACAAAATGTTAATAAGTAAAACCTAGTCAAAATTAGCACGGATTATGTCCATAAATCTCTCTGATCGTGTCGTTCTGACCAAAACTTTACGGTCAAAGAGTTGCTGAAGTAGGGTTCGAAACTATCGAAATGTAGGGGTACTTGATAAAAATGTATATTTTATGGTTGTGATCGCCAGGTTGATTTTTTTCCATTGCGTTCAAACAATGAGAATGATGGAAAAATCAGCATTTTTGTTAATTTACATTTGAATCGAGTCACAGTCCTTAACTATCAAGTGCAAAATATCAGCTATAGTAAATATTAAGAAATATTTAGTAAATCCCCTCACACTGATGTTCCCCTGAAAAATTAGAACGCATATTTAAGATCTCCTGATACAGATTTTGTGAAGAAGTTGAGCACCATCATTAAGGTGGTTTCCTCTTTTTCTCCTAATATGAATTAATTTATCTAGTTGATTCCTCCAAACTCCGTGGAGACTTGTAGATATTTTCTAGTGTTGTTGTGTATCGGTTAGGTTGCAAGCATAATTTATAGGCTGATTTATGCTCTTTTATTTACTTAACTGTTCTTACGGAAAAAAATTTTCATACGGTAATTAAAAAAAAAAGATTTAGGGTGCTTTCATCATAACATTTTATAATATTTGACCATCTAATATTGCTTTTGTAACCCAAAAAGGCTCTAATTTTTCGTAACTGAATGGAAAAAATTGATCTTTATTCGTCTAAACGTTTCACTGACTTTCGTGCTGTAGTTTTTAATAAGTTATCATTTCTATCAGCTCTATTTAATCATTGGGATATAGGCTTGTACAGACATTCACAATTTGTCATTGTTTTGGCGACGCACTCTTACCTTAATCTCCTTAAGATAGACGATATAAAAGTGGAGTTTTCCAGAATTTTATACTAGTCCATGTGTACAGTAACTTTTCTCTATTTTTGCTGTTGTATTTAAATATTATACCCATACATTCGTACTTATTTCTACAGTATAGAATATATGTATATTGCCATGTGAAGATGGGGAGACCAGTTTTTATCATTTGGCGAAAGAAAATGCATTAGTATAGAAAAAGATATAACATTGTCGTATCCCAGAAAGTGCACCCTTTTCAAAATAAATTTGTTTCCTAACCGTTATTTACTTCGTAATATTGCGTATTACATCCTCATGCACATGGAAATTTCTTATTGTGATCCAAAGCTTTCATATTTAGCTTAATATTTTTAGTGAGTCTCCAAATTAGTTTAGGCTCGACTAAATTATTCCAATTTGAAAATTCTCCTTAAGTAAGTATATAATTTTTCGAGTTTTTCATCCCGTTTGCGTGAATCTACTGAGTTAAAACATCCTATTTGCTATTAATGAAGTATTTTAGTATTATGTTTGCTTTCTTGGATTTCTATATCTCTTTTAATTTAAAATTTATCACTTACGTCCAAAATTTATCACTTTAAGTCTAAATAACTTCACTTCCACTTTCGAGTTTTCAAGGCCATTAATTCTTTGAGTAACACAACAAATCATTTGAAGTAAAGGAGGATGAGGTAGGTAAGTGATTGGTTATCAAATTTAATTTGAAGTAGTGATCGTGGTGTTGTTGATCGTTATTTTTGAGGCCATAACAATTATATTCGTGGCTATTCTCATTTTATTATCATCATATCTTAAACTCTTTTTCTCCATCGCTCGTAGTGCTTATGGTTAACGTTTGTAGATACTTGTTGGGATAAATTACCTTAAAATGGTACTCAATGATCATTCTCTTACTATTACTGAAAACTCACATGCAGAGCCAGTAACGCAATGCAATCTCTTCCATTATTATGGGATCAGGAAATTTTCATTTCATCTGGAAATTCCGAGAAAATGGACCTTACAGTAGTTTGTGCAACGATGAATATAAAATAGAAGCTAGTGCCGCATTATTGCTTTCTGTTCGTGTAGTATTCAATGGATGAGCGATGAAAAAACTGCAGGAATCCCTCGTGTGCGGGGAAACAAGCCAAGCAATCTCTTCACAGATAGTAAACGAGCGCCCATTACTCGGTGCCCATCCTGTAAATTAGGCAAGATGTTTCGCGCTCCTTGTGGGTGGACACAAAGGTACAGATATGTCACTGTCGACTCTGTTGTTTGTCTTCCACACGTAATTACTTTTTCAAATCGTTTTCTTTACGGATTGACACACCGAACAACACTTGGGGACAACTTGTAAAGTACAGTGCTTAGCTTGACGATGCCACGCGTGAAGGACCACACTCAACGGATATTTTCACCTGTTAAACAAGGGCCGAGCAAGAGTGAAGAAACATCTTTCTCAAAAAGAGTGGAGGGTCCACCTCTTCTTCGAGCTAGTTCAGTGTTGACTCGAGTGTCTAATGGCGAGACAAGGAGCCGGAATAGTGTCGCAGTAACACCATGAGAGGCCTCCACCTACGCTCGACAAGCATGTACGGGCGTCTCGGAATTATCCCCGCCAAGAAAGTCTGGCATCGCCGCTATTGCTTGCGAGCGTACACACTCTCTCTTATCCCTCTGTACCCCCTCCTCCCATTCTACTCCTTCACGTCGCACCCCCCACCCCCCCGAACTCTCCGTGCTTTCCCCTCCTTCGTCTGAGAGCAGCCCCTTTCCACACCGATACCTCCCCTCCTGTCTTTCCGATGGCTTCGGAGCTTGACTTCGATGCGCCCGTCGTACACTTCCTCCTTTTATTCATCGCTCTGCCACCGACCACTGTCACCGCTCCCTCTGCAATCCTCCTCTCTATCCGTGCTCCTGTCTTCCCTCACGTGGGAGAAGAGCGACGGAATCGGTGAGAAGGCGCTCAACTTTGCACGTCGCGCTTTTATTTATTCTGTCGATTACGATGTCTGTCTCTCCCGTGGGAGAGCACTCAGTTTCTTCGTCTTCACTTGTCGTTCGACTGATAACACCGAGTCAGACGCCCCTACAAGTTCATTTCGTCGTCATTCCATTGGCCGTCTTTGGCGGGCTTATGTATGGGCGTCCTGCTCGGCGCGGGGTTCACTAATGATGGAAGTTCCAAGTAATGGAAAAATTAATCGTGGTTTTGAGTGGCCAATGCTTATGCAGAGTTTTTCAATACATCCCAATTTTGTTTTAGTGCGGTGATTAATTCAACCTACCTATTAAGCCAATTAACCTATAAGTTCGATTTGTATAAGTATAATTAACCTATGGTTCGATTTGTATTTTCCCTAGAATGATTCGACTTCAACATTATCCTTGCAATATCCTCTGGACTTAAAGGAAGTCCATCCCATGAAAATAATCTATTCAAAGGCTAGGTTGCCCCTAACTTTATTCAAACGGCTTTTAGTTCGATACATCATTGTGCCTCAATTTCAGGAAAATGCTTCTCGATGCAAAATATCGGGATCAAGATAATTAATTTTCATTACGCGTGTGCGTAAAGAAGGAAGTAACTTTTTTTCTAGTTATCAGAATTCTACTGAAATTAATTCAAGTCACATAGATTTAACTGAGCGTTTTCGCATATACAGTAATTAATGTGCCATCAGGCTGCTTTCGAGAGGGGCTTTGGTTTTCTTTCTGAGCAACGCAACCCATCATGAAAAATTGGAAAACATCTTTAAAGTTAACATAAAATGTTTTCTATTATACCATACTGCCATTATGGTCTGAAGTTCTTTCGTAAAAAATAGTTTCCTACTGATACTATTACTTCTTTATTAAGTGTAGTGTCTTTCCAACTATTGAATTTTAAATTATCCCTGAGAAATTGAAAGCTTTCTTCTCATTCCATGCTGCCATTCTTTCTATCTTAGCTCTTCGGCTGCTCGTCTCCCGGAGATGGAGCAACTTCCCTCCCATTCCACGGCCTTTCTCAAACCCCTCCCTCCCCGTCCTTTCTCCATGCGCTCTCCCACGTCTGCTGCCAACGCTCTCGGTACTGGAGGTCAGCAAGTTAAACGCGATTGAGCTAACATGACTGCCCGTTACGATTACTTACGTGAATGTGATACTAATAAAATAACTCTGTTTCCAAGTGTGCTCTTCTCTATACTGTCTTATTTTTACAATATTTCTCCTTTAGGAATGAAATAAGCGATCGGTGAATGAGATGGCTGCCCTTTCTAGTCTTATCTTGAGGGACGAGAGGTGAAAATGTGATCTCAGCGTAATTCAAAACGAAGTGAATTGCGATCTTATGAATTCCAACGACTATTCTCAGTTGAGGAACTTTATTATCTATTTATCCATTTCACTAAATTGTGCTCATTTTATTGAGCCGTCTGAAATGTAAGCTAAGAATTCAAGCCGCATCAGTGGCTTAGAGTAAAAATAGACTGACATGAAATGATTGCCTACTGTTCACATATCCTATTCTAAATCCACGTAGTACCCTTCTAGGGCTGAGTAGAGTGTGAATTTCCTCCAAAATGGTTGACACTTTATGCAAACATTGCCATAGAAAGTATGGCTTTTAATGCACAATTCTAAAGTATAAATTCCCGGATATTATAGTCGTACAGGGAGATACGAGACATATTGTGAGTACAGCATAGCTTTCTGGTGGGAAGCAAATAAATTACCCGTCAAATAGCTACGCTACCCGTGATTACACTCATATTTCTTCCTTTAAACAAAAAATACATAACAATAACTACAGAAACAAAGGTGGAACCGCTGTACGCTTTCGCTTCTTTAGTAGATGTATAAAAAAGGCACTGTTAGGAGTTGATAGCAGTTACGCGAGCGTAATCAGCCCGGAATTTGCTCTATGGCGGTGGAAAAACATCAAAACCAACGTCAGATTACCAGCATTAAATCATCAATATCATTAAAACATCAATAAAAATAAGAACTGACCAAATGAATGAAACAAATAAATAGATAGAATCTCATTAAAAATGTGAGAGTTTGTAGAATTAGTTGAGTAGAATTTTAAATACTAACAGTTCATAGATTTGATTTGTATGTTCATCGTCTAATCTAACATAGTATGTCGAGGCTGGCAAAATATTCGTCGTCGTCAGAAAATTGATCGTCATGCAATTGCCTTAGAAGTTTAAGCCTAAATTTTAACCTTCGGACTGATTGTGAAATCCTAGTTGTTTCAGTAGGCTTGTTGCACATATATATTATCGTAGCGAACATTACGATGGCTTGCCGATATTCACTGCCTCCAAGAGTATTTCTTGGTATCCGTTTTTTGAAACCAAAACAGCCTCTCTCAACGATGAGGCCAAAATTAGGGCGTGCGAAATTTATGCTGCCGGGAAGAAAGCATAAACAAGATGAGTCTCACCTGTTTTTCTTGAAAGGTGTTTGGAGCAACTATTTCATGGTAATGAACGGCATGCGAATGTGAAAAAATATATGTGAGCGGCGGAACAAATGACAGGCAGAGTGAGACAGAATGCCGGCGTGTGGCCACGGGTAAACGGTCGTTCTTCGCTGCGCCTTAAGTACAGAGTCCTCTCATTGGCGTGCAGAGAATTGGCACTGGCAGCGTCGGCCATATTGTCGACGATGATGTCAGCAGCGCCGAGGCGTAGGTGCCATCTCCCTGCGCCTTCCCCCACGCTGCCTGGCCGTGCTATCCTCCAAGGCTTCCTCCACTCGCTCCGCACCGTCCGAAGGTGTCTCGCGAAAGCTAATTGTAAGTTCTTCACCCCATCGCCTCCTCGAACTGCTTATCTCAGCACTCAAGAGTCATCGCCTTGCCAACCCACCGTGCCACCGACGCCTCCCGCGCAAGCCCTCATTTTCCCCGCCTCCCACTCCGCTCCCCCCTTCCCATCGCCTTCTCTCCCCGCACCCGCTCCCAACCCGGGTGCTGGCATCTTCCGCATTCCTCCTCCAGACACATCGGCTTCAAAAAGTGACTGTTTCAACAGCACTCCGCCTACTCAATTCCCCTCCTCAGTCCACTGCCATCTCTTTTCCGCCCGTCCTTCCTCCTTCCTTGTAGCCTCTTATTCTCTCTGCCTCATATCCGAGGCGCAGCCTCTCCGAGTCTTTTTCTTCGTTTTATCACCTTCCACCCCGCCCTCTTCCTCCCTCTCCCACTTTCTTGGCTTTCCACACCAATTTACCCCGCCTCTAATTCGAGTCGTAAGTTCCGCCGAGCCTCTTCTTCCTCTCAGTTTGTGTTCATCCGTGGTGGTACTGCTGCTTCTTTTACTGTCCCCTCCCCCCAATATATTTCTCCCCTTCAAGAATGGTGACTATTTTTACAGTCTTGTCCTTCGCAGTTTCTTTAACTGCCCCTCGCATTGCTGCGCCGTCTTTATTGCAATGTATTTTCGGTGTCTTTCCAGTGTCGACTTCCGTGTTCCAGTGCGGCGGCTCATCAGTGGTTGCTGAGCGAATATTCTTCTCTTTTTAATTGTTTTTCCTTCCCTTCACCTCCCCTTACTGCAGCTCCCCTCTCCGGTTTTCGCTGATCTAGCTGGCAGATGCTATTCGGTACACCTGTGGCTATTACATATCGACGGGACAGACTCAGGTGTTGTTGCGATGTCAGTATGTCGGAGTTGATAATGTTTGTCGAACTGGCCATTAAGAGGATGTTGCTCTCATTTCCAAAAGAAAATGTTCCATTTACTCACTTGGTTTTGGGTTGCATGGAATACTTTACGTTCTTGGATAATTCAATCGGATTATTTTGCACTTTGAAAATGACGTCGTGATCTCGTGAAAGAAAGGAATGGATTCAATTTAGAAAATCTGCTAACGACAATCATTTTTATTTGTCCCTTTTACTTTTTAATGGAAATGTGTTAATCTCGTGTATTTGCCATGCCAGAAAAATTTTCGGAGACGTTGAGTTTTGACAAACGGAATGGAGATATTTAAGATATTGCGCTGGGCAATTAAGATAATATCTGCGCTTAAATGTGAGCTTGACGGCATTTTGATTTGATCCACAAGGCATCCACCTACCCTCAGCAAAATCTATTCATATTGTGATGCCTGGAGAGTTTTCCGTCAACCCTAATGACAAATGAGCCAAGAAAGGCGTAAGGTGGTTATAAGAGAGTACATTACCACTTCACTGACCAATTGATTATTGAGAATGGGGAAATTTTCTTGCAGCTGACGTCTTTTTTGGTGTTAACTCGACTAGTTTATGGTATCTTCCAAAGTTTTGAATTCTAGTTTTTCTGTACATAAATGCATTTTCGCGAAAATCACTTTCCTATAAATATCTGCTATTGACATCGAAAAATTATATCTCTAGACATGCGACTCAAGAATAGTTCCTAAGAACACAATAATTTATTGGGTGTTTAGTAATCTATACTAACATTCATATACTGTATACATTGTTTTTAACTGACACTAAGGTTTCAGCATACAGTGATACTGTATTGCCTATAGCTTGACCGTTCTGTAAAGAAAACTGTTAATTTCTCGAAATGAATTTCGAATCGCTACTCTCGGAAGATGGTATAAGTTGGGTCATTTCACTGTAGCTTCCTCCGATAATTACAAACTATAAAAGACTACTCGTCTTTGCCTCTTGTAGGACCTGAATGGAATTGAAGTATTTTCTACAAATCTGAGTAAATTATCAACATTTGTCAAGGCATGCGGAGCTCCATCATGCAATTACAATTGTATCATGATGCCTTAAACTCTTGTTGATGGTTTTTATTAATTGGATTTTTTTATGTTGACAAAATAACTAGCATAATAGCGACTTAATATTGCACCAAATATTTCCGCTGGTATGATGTAATGACTTTATATGGATTACCTGCAGGTTCTTACTTCAATTTTTTTTATCTCAGGAACTTACTCAGACCCCTACATGGTTCTTCCTTGGTTCAATCCTCAATCTTATGGGTCCTTAGCTTAGGGCATACATGCCTCGACTTGACTTTGCTTTGCCTTGAATCGGAATTCCTTTCATCCATCCATGCATTTCAACAAGCCTCCCCTCTGCCCTACGTTCAATCATTCGCCCTAGGACTGAGGCTTGAGAGTGTTGAAGCGTCTTGGAACGAAAGAGGTCCGAACATTCCTACGAGGAAGTCCTGCAAAATACTTCATGTCTTGCCATAAAACCACCGGAGCATATTCCTTTTCTCTTGCCAACTTGATCCATTGTTGGCGTTTTGCTATTCAGCCGAATGAATGCTTCTCCTTCTGGTGCAGTCAGAGTTGCTCTTTAACTTTTACGGTCCTGCTAATGTTCATAGATTCTTTGTGTGGCATTCATTTTTCATAGAATTTTCTCACTGGAAAAGTTTTAAATTTATTCTCTGGTTGGCGAGGAAAATTGATGGTCATAGTTTTCCTCTTTCGTTATTACTCTTTCGAAAAATTTCATGCAAAGTGCTTTGAGTAGGATTTCAATTGATGAATACGATTGGTGGTAAATAATTTTTGAGGGAGCTCATTCCCCGATGTTATATATGCTTGTAACTTGCTATACTTCTAAGTACTATATTAACAGTCACCAGCACCTACCTCATCAACGGGGTGATGCCTCTTAAATATCTGCCAGTGACTGAGAAGAACTTCCTCAGATCGACTTCTGGGCTTTTGTTTTAATATTTCAATGATGAATATATGTCGTGAAGTTACCATAATTCACGAAATTGAGAGCAAGATTTTGGGCTACGCTAAGAGCATTAGCACTGCCTCTAATATCAAGGTATTGTAAAACAAGGAGTTAATTTGACGGGAGCATTACCCGTTCATCATTTCCCAATGGAATTAGCTCTGCACTTCTTCATTCATATTTTATGATGTTTTTGGATACAATTTGTAAAAACGATTGGATTTCAATGCACAGGATAATATATTAGTGATTTAGCGCTAGTGGTAACATTTAGGCATTAATTTTCTCCTTAAGGCAAGTACTATTTACCGTGTTTACTTATAATTCTAAAATAGCTGTTAAGTGCTTCAGTTATTGGCACGGTTATTTTTCGGAGTGATTATCCAAATTTCGCGCTGATTAAGATTTTTACGGGTCTGAGTTCAGTCATCATTGGTTGTTCAATCATGAGATTGGTTGACTGCAGCCCTCCACCCTTTCCTATCCAATGCTAGGTCTCTTACTTCCTAGTAGCTTTTCCTGTGTACTTTCTTCTTTATTTGGTATATGAACTTATTCCTGGGTCTTCCTCTGGGGACTTATCCCTCCATTTTACCTTCATTTACGTTCCTCACAAACCCATTGTGACGGAGAGTGCGTCCAATCCATCTATTTCTTCATTTCTGTGACGTATACCATAGGTTCTTTTCCTCTTTTACTGGTCGGTAAACTCCATCATTTCTTCATATGTATGTCCATTTTATCTTCAGCATCCTCCTCCAGCACTAGGTTTCGAAGGCCTCTAGCCTGTTGTAGTCAAATTTACCATTAGTCCATGCTTCCAATCCATAGAGTGCTACGCTCCACACGAATTTTTTACATATTGTTTCCTGGTTTTTAGTCCTATCTCCTTTGGGCACAACAGTTGTCTTTTTACCATGAGCGCCTTCTTAGCTTGGACTATTCCCCGCTTGATGTCCGTTGTACTGATTTCGTCCCAAGTGATGGTACTTCCGAGATAGGTGAAGAAATCCACTTGCTCTGATTTCTCTCCTCTCAGTATGACTTCTGCATTCAGCCTCTCTCTTCCACATAATAAGATATTAGTCTTCGTGTTATTTATTTTCATGTTGTTTCTTGAAGAACTTGGTCCATTGTGTGTGATGACATTTGAAGATCATTGTGATTTCCTGCTATGACTGAAATATCATCAGCGAAGCGGATCACGTTTATATCTTCTCCGTTAATCTTAATTCTGTTCAGTCCAATTTCTCGTACTCCTCTTAGTGCCTCCTCCAAGTGCATGTTGATTAGTGTTGGTTTGAGTTGTAATCCTTTTCTTACTAATTTGTTAATATCAGTTTTTATTAGTCTTCCGTGTGATAATTTATTTCTTGTATAGTTAGTAGGTTATTCTTCTGTCGTTTAAATCCATTTCAAAAATTTCCAGCAGGCTGAACATCGTGTTCCTCGTAACGTTGTCGAATGCTTACTCCAGGTCCACGAATGAGACCTGTAATGGCTTTTTCTCATGTATTGTTTTCTGTGCCATTTCTCTCAGGCAAAGTATAGCATCCCTGCTACCTTTGTTTTTCCAATATTCGAATTGGTTTTTCGGAGAGACTGTCTTCATTTTCCGTTCCATCGGAGGCAAGTAATACAGCGAGATACTTTGACTAGACACACCAAATAAATTCAACAGGCGTTTTTCAGTATTTTATTGGAAAGAGCATTGCCCATTAAGTGCAATAGTCAATATATACAGAACAGCATGCACTGCATTGCACACACGTTAGTTATCCCCAAGCATGTAAATATTTATCACTTCAATGGGTACATCAAATGTATTTTGGGAAAATTTCGCATAATAGCGCTCTATAGACAGAGAAATACTTCCCATGACCATTAATGAAATGCATTTCTATTTCGGCGAATTTCTTTCCTATACCTGAGAATGGAGGCCAATTTAATTTTGCATCGCAACACGTCTGCAGTGTCTAATTTTCAAGGGCTCTTATTTTACGTCCTATCTATCTACTGATGGATAACTAACGAGTCTAACCATCACTACCCCGGCTATAGACATTCCCAACTGCTTGCTCAAGTCCTAAGTCTTGTCTTTTATCACTTTGGCCACTTTTTGGCTCAGAGTTTTTTCTGAGCGAAATCATATCTGAAAGCATCTGTATAAACTAAATTATCTTTGTGTATACGATGGTTGATGATGAGAAATTGTGAAATTCCACTGAAAAATTGAGGGCACTTCAAACAGCATCTTTGCTCATCCCTTATATATTATCGACGAACTTGTTGTGTGTATTTCTCTAAATTCTTAAATCATATTATTTGAAAAAATCTAGAAATGAGGCTAAATCAAGACTCGGTGACCATAAGAGTATATCCTATAAATTAGTTACTAAACGATGCATCATTAGTCAACCATACTATTATGTGATACATTATTACTATAGTTTTCTCTACCCATAAAATTAGCTTCCATTACTTGCGCGGCAGATATCTCTTGAGTCAACTAATGGTTACTTTGAGAAGAAATGAAAAGTTGCGAGTAACTACCCGCATCATATGATATTCTTGTTCTCGTAATTGTTTTGAAATCAAAAATGAATTTGTTGGCAAGCGTTTTTATTATGTATGCCATTATAAACAAGGGTCACAGAGTTGTGAACCGATAAAAATATTTATGATCCATCGCATAGGTTTTAGCATAATCTGCTATAACCAATTACGTTCATAAATTTTTCTGTTTATTTTCATTTAATTTTGAACTCCAAGAAAAATCTAATTGTGGCATAGCAGCGGTAAAGCGTAGTTGGATACAGGAATCAGGAAAAATTGCCTACCGAGGAAAGGGAGTGCATTAGTTTTTTGCCCATCAATTGCAAATCAAGAAGTATCTGTGGTCATAGAGGCTTCTTAAATATTAATTTTTGTAAAAAAAACATCCTAAAGTGTGCTTCACTTCTTGGGGAATATGAATATTATATTCTTTGCTTGTGTTGAGTGATTGATTGCCTTTCCTTCTCAGCGCTTTTGCATAAATTTCCACTTTACTCTGGGAATAATATATTCAAAATTTCATTTTACATACCCCTGGTTGTAGCATGAAATCTATTGGACTAACATTCATACTCCCTTCTCTTTTAATCCCGTCCTAATATCCACTGATGATTGAATTCGTAGGTACCTGTGTGGTGTAATTAGAAATCCTCCATATCTTTTATCTAACCAGTCATTGTGCTGGTACTTCAAATAAAGACGTCGATCCTTAAAAGAAGCTTTTTCCTTAATGATGACCTTGCCATTACCCGGTCACTTCACCCCACTACCTACTATCCACTTGTTTTACGAAGTAGACTTCTACGGTATTACTCGTGGACCTATTTCATTCTGCATTTTGAACCATGATAACTTTATTTGGTCCCATTCTTTTGTTCCTTCAAATAAAATACATGTATCGTCATCTTTATATTTTTATTAGTTTTTAATCTTTCAAAAGGATGCATCGCCCTCAATGTCGAGTGCGCGAAATAGAGATATCTCCGCCTCCGGTATCGATCCGTTGGCGTCCAGCACTCGCTACATCGATGATGCCCGTAAAACAACGCCACCAACCGGTCGGAAAAGACGGCGACGGTAACTTGTGAACGCAGGAAAACATTTTCAGTTTACAATATCAATCCAACATGAAGCTGTCAAACGAAAATTTAGCCTTATTTTTCCGTTTACAACAAGTCAACATTTTGTATCGCCAACGCCAACGGATCAGTCTTGTCTTGCACACACCATGTGCACATTAATATGAAAGTCCTCTTTTTTGCATTTTTAACACTCTTTTTATCAGTTAAGGCCCTAATTTTATTAATTAACAAAGCGTTTGATCTTATTTGAATAACTCTGGGAATACTTCAAACGCCATCATGATGATACCCGAGTCCTTTAATTGTTTTGAACATAAAAAGCAGTAGAAATGTGTCCCGGTACCTTACTCTCTTCACCAACAACGGTCTCTGTTTTGGTATTTAATTATTTCAATTCTTGAATTTTTATCGTATGACGTTATTTGGCAATGTTTTCGTAAATGTAAACTTTTTTATGCCCATCTTTTTTTTTCGATTTCATTGGAAAATGTCCTTGGTTGTGAAGTAATGACACAACTATAGATTCCAATACCTACACTATTTATTAGAAATTAAATTTTGATATTCTCTCCATTGTTTCACCAGGTTTTATCATAGAACATCGTCATAACTTTAATTCAGTTCTGAATAAAAGCTGTAAAATATTCGTCTTTACTTGGATTTGAAATGATTGTTCCGTAAAGGACACTCTACATGATACATTTTATTGCATCAGCGAATGAATAATATATGATGCAAGAAAATAATTGGAATTAGAGCAGGTTCTATTTCCCGTTCAGTCATTGAGACACCCATACAATTTGCTGTTTTACAAGGTACAATTATCTTCATGAACAAGTTCATACATTTGTTTGTACAATAAAATGAACCGTGTTATGCGGCCTTAACTCGTGCATTTATTCATTTTTATGTTGATTTTCACTGTCCTCCTGTTGATAATATTACGTCATGAGCGACTACTTATTCAATTGCCATTCTAAACAGCATTGGACTTTGTTTTCCTCCACTTTTTCCTCCTATAAATGGATTTTAGTATCCTTACGGAAGCGGTGTAGGACGCTAATATATATTTGTAATCTAGTTCGTTTTTATTCTATCCAGTTCATGTTTCTGATATATTGATCAATTTCTCATCTCGGTAAACGGTTGAAAATATAAATTTGATTTAATCGGATCTATTATGTCTTCTATTTTCTTGGATTCCCTCTTTTTCTGTAATCGGAGGATTTAAGCTCCTAAGCCGTCTTCGGTCCCATTGCTCCTGGATAACATCTATTCTGTTTACTTGGTCGTATTCCGTTTGTTATTTGAACTCCGAACTCCGTTTAATATATTTTTCACCGAAATCACTCCGAAAAAATAGAGAGGAGCACCGGGTATTGGAAAATCGATCAAAGCAACCATGTGTTTGCAACGCTTTCCAATGTCTCCGCAGTCACGGAGTTCAACGTGGGAGAAACTGGTGTTTTAGAAGTCAATAAATCAATGGTTTCGGTATTGTCATCCAGTGGGGAATTTGATCAGTTCAGGTCTTTGGCACGATGAAGAAAACCATTACTTTAGAGTGTCGTAGCGGAACTCGGTCGAACCTGCCGGAATTAGTTGTGCCCAGACCCTTGCCTGGCAGGCTCAGGACCCATGTTACTCTAACCAGTCCAGGACCAATCTCATTCCCGCTGGAACCGACTCCCTTCGGCACGTCCGGTAGTCGGCAGGGCCTTTCAAGCAGCGGCAGCGAGAAATGAAAAAATTAAGGTGTAAGGCAAGGGGGACCAATGCGTGCGACAAGGGGATAGATGCACCAGTACCTGTGGCACCCTCGAAAACATCAAGCCGCCAACCTCCATCGTCCATGCGCCCTCCATCTTTCCCCTCTCCTAGCGAAGGCATCCGGCCCTTCCCCATTCCTACACGAGCGGGCCACTGCCCATTTGCCCATAGAAGATGCACGGCTTAGACCGTCCAACCATCTCTAGGCACAGCCGCCCTATTCCCATGGTTGGGCTAGTCGTCCTTCGGTTCTCTTTCGAGTGGAGAGCCCTTAGACCGCCCCCTTCTCTAGCGCCTCCCTTATCTCAACCTCCCCTCCCGCTCATCCAACCTTTTCACAACTACGACTAGACACAGCCCTCCTTCAGATTGGAAGACCACGTGACATCCCCTCCAACATTTCGTCCTCCTCCTCCTTGGGTGAAGGGAAGCGAGCGGCTTGCCGCTCAATTCTCCGTCCATCCTCTTCGCCCCCTGCCTTTCTTCAACTCCTTCCTCGTCCTTCCCTCCCTTTAACCATCTCCTCCTCCTTCCTCCACGTGGAAGGCCTCTCTTCCTCCTTTATTTCGTCCGTTCCCCAAAGGATTCCGATTGGAGGGCCCGCGGGGTATCGCCCGTCCAATGGTACGGGCGAGCCGTGAGCGCGAGCTTAATAGTGCCAGAGGGGAAAAGGCAGGCACGCTTATTTTTGTGCCTTCACTTGCGGACGAAAGTGTTTAGCGTGGGGAGGAGAGTTGTGGAGGTGAGTGAGTGAGAGAGGGAGAGAGAAAAAGAGAGAGAGAGAGAGGCCACCGCTGCTATGTCGAGGTGCCAAAGGGGATCCAGTGTGTGAGCGGCGGTATGCCTTGCTCTCGATACGCATCAAGTTTTCGAGTCGGTACGGTGGATCCGCTTTTCGGGCGGTTCCCGGGGGAGGAGGGGGGAGGCGGAGAGGTGGCCGGGGGGTGGAAGGGTGGGTTGGTGAGGGAGAGTACGAAGACAGTTGAAAGTTGCCTTGGGACGTTCGAACCTTACCGGATTCGGGTTTCGCCGTTTCGCCGTTGATCGCCAGTGCTCTGAAGAGCGAAGAGCCCACTCGGGTGTGCTGTGAATTCTTAATCGTTAAATCTGAAACGAGTTCCCTTCCCCTCCCAAAAGAAAGGCTTGTTTGTGATGTGGAGTCGATTTTGGCATGATGTGTGCGTCCCCGCTTGGGAGTCATCGAATGCAGTGGAGATCGGGAGGCATGATCTCGGATGTTGTCGACGAGATCTGTTGGAATATACCCATTTGGTTAATTAAAACTAACTCCTTACTTTCGTTCGCTGGTGCTTTGTCATGGACAATTCATTCTGAAGCCCTGCGCTATCCGTAAATATACCGGTGGTTGTATTTTTTGTATAGCGTTCTATGGACCATCATATATGGTCGTGGCTAAGAAAAGGAAGCAATTTTGGTATAGAAACCTGGCAATGGCGCAGTGTCGTTAAACGTGAGTCTTCTTTTAAGATACGAATTTTTAACGCGAAATTATTTTTCGTTTTAAATTTGGAAATTTCTATTAAATTAAGAAGAATCATAAATTCACGTGTTAGGAAAATCACTATGATGTTTGTACTTGTCCGTTAAAATATATTTCCGGTGATAAGATTTGCACGATAGTGTGCCTATGTTGAATGCAGTTGCCGGTTCTTTGATCTTAAAATAATTTGCTTAGAATAATAAAATAGTTTGTTTGAACTCAATCCTTCACACGTTTCTCATTTTCTTTATTAGAGTGCTTCGTAATTAATTCGAGTATTATCTCTACATTGTTTCTATCATCTGCTTGTCGATATGCTCGCGATACTTGAAAAAACGTATCTATCTTCTTTCATTTAATCCGTTATAAACCCATGTCATATGAATGATGTTTGCTGTGTGCTGGAAGAAATGACATCCAAATTCAATCCTAAGCGAGACCGGTTTGTACTCCTTGGACACATTTCCCTCCTTAACCGTTGAGCCATCGTTGTGTTGATTGAAATAGTGCATTAATTTTAGACTCCAATAGATGAATCTATGTAATTCATTTTTTTTAACTTTACAGACTAATGATTTCTCTTTGTGGTATTTTTTGTTTACAGAAAAGCAATATAAATTAGAATATAACAAGTATTTTTATCCCATCGATTTTATTATTGACTTATATTGTATTAACATCTTAGTTTTCGTTACGCTGAATAAGACGAATTTCTGTGAAGCATTTTTGTTTTCTTTAAGAAATGCCCTTCGACTGAACATCTGGATTGATCCAATCTTTGAAAGGTCGCCTATGATTTGCCAACTTTTCAATTCTCTTTAAACGATGCATTTTTTACGAAATTCTGAATTTATCCATTGTCATGCAATAATAGTTTTCCTTGTGAATGAGTATCTAAGCACACACATTTTCCTCTTCTTAAAAAGGGGATGGAATTCATCTTCTAACATTTAGCGTAGGTGTTCATCTGACAACTGTAAATAAATTTGCTAATTTTTCTATGATTTCTTTAGTAGTACAAAACTCTTAACATCATTTTACTTGATTGTAGCTGAAGGAGCCAAGTTTGTCTGATATCCATGCTCTCTCTCCATGATATCTCTGGTGTAGCTTTAATTTTCCAAATGTTTGAACTAACACAGGAAGTTACTTTCATCTGTTATTGAAATTTGTAATTGTTTCTTGCTTCACTTTTTCGCTTGCAATAAGAGCTGTTTGCACATTTTATCAGATCATTTGGATAATTTTATACTACATATTTATAGTTTGTCACATAAATTTCGGCTATTTTCTTGCTGTTTTTATTAATTTTATCGTTAAATACTACTGCGGTGCTACGCTGAAGGCCTAACTGTGGGAACAAATTCTGCTTGTGGTGATTAAATCTGTCCTTGAAGTTCCACAGTGACCAAAATATCTAAACGATTCATTTATTTTCAAACAATACCACTCGTATAACTTAAGACTCTTAACAACCTCTATGAAATGTTCTACTCATCCTCCATGCATAAATCCTTATATTTTGACTGGAACTTTTTGGTGCTTATGCATGGAGCTGATTGACGAATATTCCTAACGCTAATAACGTTCTACTGTTACATCTCTCCTTTTTTTATTTTTTCTGTATCCTAATTGATTGCTTTTGGTGATTGTTGAAGTAAAAGTTTGAAAAAGACAATGCAGTCCTCCGAAATGCAAATTTTATTTCATCTTTTTTCACTCCATTATAGACAAAATGGTCTTCTAGGATTATGTAGGGTTGGGATAGCGTCTGGTTTTTATTTATGGCTCATCACTGGGGGAAAACATCACTTCATACCCACCAATAAAAAAATCAATATTCTCCTTATCTTTATGTAAAGCATTGCTTCTTTTCCTACCTTTTCTCCTCCGACGTAGCCCTCCTTTTATCGAAGCTCTTAACATCCCAACTCCTTTAACGGTCTTTTCTATACTTATTTGCCTCTTTTAAATTTCCACTTTCACTATACGTCTTCCTCTAATATCTCAGCATCTAATATTTCAGCGTCTAATCGACATCGACATCTAATACCTCAGCATCATCCCATTTCTTCTTAAGGATCTTTCTTATCCATCAAGAATTTTGTCTTCAAAGCTCAAATATCCACTTTCCGAAGGCCTACAATGCATGTTCATCCTCTTTCCTAGTGACCCACTATTCGATCCATACAATATTTGGCTTCATATCAACTTTTAGTTGAGCCGTGGTTTATTTTAATTTCAGTCTGTTATTAATTCTAGGCGATCAATAAATGTATTTCGTTGTCATTAGTTATTATTTTCATTTTTTATTTCTACTCCTCCCCATTTCCGCGAATCATCTGCACTAGTACGCGTATAATTTAAATGACTATAATCACACCCATTACTTTTATTTAAAATAATTTCATAGCATTTATGAATACCATTATTTGTGTATCGAAACCTGTCGTATAATTTTCTTCAGATGCACCTATTTTTCTCAACTTAAAGTTATTTGTTAGACATGGAAATTATCATGATGGGAGATTAAATTTCTTACGCTGTTTATAATAAAAAATATATTTAAAACAAGAGGTGTCTTATATTTACAGAAAATTGAGGAAAATGTAGTTTCGTATATTTTTTATATGCCGGTAGATATTAGCCTCTTGGTGTTAAGGCCAGTGGATCCGGCACTCTCAAGTATCACCATCCACTAAGTGTTTATTGATCAGTTGTTCCTTTCAACCCCAAACTCAGCACCCCATAAGAGCCTTTAACTGCTCTTTCTTTTCTGTGTCTTGTTTGTTTTTATCTATTAGTTTATTCTTTCTTCTATTCTTCTACATTCAATGAGTATCGATTCAACTTGAATATCATCTCCTCTCTTCGTCATTGAGTAGAAATAGCTTCGTATCTCGCACTTGTCTCTGTTGGCTCCTTAGTTGTGATGACGATGCTAATTTCTTGTCCTCTGTCCTTCGCAGTTCATCGAATGGTGCCGTCGTTGGATGCCCCTCGGGTTGCCGTTGGATGCTCTCCCAAGGCGCACGGTAAGTTGGGCAAGCCGCCCTCTCCACCCCTCCTTCCCCTTCGTTCCGCCCTTAGTCCTTTTCTTTCCTCTTTGGACGCATCTCAAAATGACGCCTGCCGTCCTTCCACGCCAGGATTGCGAAAACGTTTAGAAGATGAAGGCCACGCCGGGCGCAAAATAAATCCTGAAGAACCGGATGCAGGAGAAGGACGGAAAAGGGGTGGGGGACTTGAAATTGTGGTGGAACATTGATTGATTTAGTTCCCGTAGGAATGAAATTTATATAGCCACGCCGTGCGCCAGTTAAGTATGTCTCGAGGAACACCGGTCAATGCGGCGGACCCAATTCTTTCCCGTCGGTATTCACAGCGTTCCGCGGGCGTTTTCGGACGCGAAAACATGAATATCTGCCGTTCTTGTCTCGTCCGTGAGGCAGTGAATTAAATTCGCTGCGTGGCAGGGATCGTTGAATCATTGAACCATCCTGCGAGAATAAGTGATCGAAGTATAGGAAACAAACCTCATTGTTGGGATGCGAATCCACGTTCCTCTCGATATGCTCTCAGCTATCAAGGGAATGAGATCCCCATTGAAATTAAACCCGCCCAGCCGAGTCAGTCCAGTGGGGGTACGCCTCTGTCTGCTATTGCAAAGGTCATTGGTTCGAGTTCCGCCTCGGGCTTGGTCGATGAATATATTTCGGAGCTTCACTCCATGAGAAACCTGATGATATTGAACAAGTAATCTCATGGCCCTGATGAGTCATATGGCAGCTCAATGAGTGAGCATTGGATGGAAGGCAATCTTAAATATATTTTCGTTTGTAGTTGAATAATTACTTGAACATTAACTTGTTCTCGAAATCGCTGGATACACCTGACTGGTTACATGGACTGAAAAAATAGGCATTATTGCCAGGATAATAAAATAAGGTGAGGATTTAAATGTTGAGATTAGGGACCTCTCCTCATTCATTCTGAATTTAACATCCGCATGTTAAAGGACAACCCTAATTTTAATGCTCTTCCCGCTTCCAGATTTTTCAGAGTAGATTTTTTTTTTTACTCTCTTTTTAATTCAGCTTCTATTTTACAGTACTAAATTGTGAGGTCAATTTACAAGACCGTCATAACGACTTCCTAACCATACATGATGGCCGATGAACATGCATCTCTTCGAACCCAATTATATTCCTTGCATTACTTATTGGTGTTTGCGCATACCAAACGGTTAAATCATTCTGGAATTTTAACATATTTCAATGAGCTAAAAATACCATATGGCTATTTATATGAATGTAAAAAAAGGGAGCAGAAAAGTTTGGCGAAAGCATTAATTTTATTAACCGCTGACAATTATTTTTCTCTAATGGTTATGAAAACTAAGAGTTCCTAAATGACAGTGCGTAGTATGTAACCCAATTAATTGTCAATTTAACGAAGGATGATCTGCTTATAAAATCTTACTTTTGTGAATTATTTTTTGGACCTACATTTATTAATTCCATTGTGGCCCTTTTTTTCTTCTGTCAAAAAATTCAATACTTCCAACGAGTCTAGCTATTAGCATAATTTCTATGCATTTTAATGTAGTCTTCGAGTTCCTATTACAAGTATTCCTTTACATGGTTTATCTTGTCGCCATTTACATTTGCCACAGAGTGGTTTTGATTTTTTGTTTCATTTTCTAGATGCTGCTTAACCTATCTCCTTACCCAAATGACAACTTTCACGTTGCCTGTTGGTATCAATAAATAAGGATAAATCGGGGATCGATTGAGATATAGCTAGGTTAGTTGTAGCATTTTATATATTAATTAAACCTAATTTGTGTTCGAACAAATGAGCAGTAATAAGGTCGATCTTTCATGATACCCTTCCCTCGAACTTTTCCGCCGCAATACTTCTCAAATGTATCATTTGGTTCAAATATATCATTAATACACAAATCAAACACAATGGTTGCATTAAATGGGAAAAATATTGCTAAAGTTAATCTTTGATTTCCCCAGGAATTGCTACCTCCAATGAGAATCTCGTACGCACGAACATTGCAATGGAAATAATTTAGCAAAATTTCCTCGATGTTAATCTTTTCATTCATGTGATATGCTATGCTATTCGCTTCATTATTTCGTTAAACAAAATAAAATGAAGCAGCATGACACCGATGGCAGTCCCCTTTGACCATATGAGATAGTTCTATGAAGCTCTTTCACTTACTGCTCATAAATTTCCAACGTTCGACGACTCGCGGATGCGTCTTCGAATCTGCTCAGTGAATACAGAGCCATTGCTCATGCGAGGGTTGTTTCGTAACAAAGGTATAAAAAATGAACAAACAGAGTGAATCACTCTCTCGTATACCTACTTCCGCTGTGTGACTAGGATAAAGAGAATGGCAAGTCTCTGAGAAACACTTGGCAACGTTTTTCCTTTATGTTTGTCTGAGTCGACACAAGTCCACGTCAACCTCCTGACTCTACTTGAAACAATATGGGTTTGCCTAAGTCTACTGCCTTTTTTCCGTCGTAACGCCCCGTCGTTTTATGACAGTAATGGTGCCATTTTCGTTTGTTGGTGTAAGAGACGGAATTTTCCCATGACATCACCCCATTATATCATTTTTTCGAAGTATTGTGACACATCCCGTTAAGTCCTCAAACTCCGCGCTATCAATTTTTATGAAACAGTGTGATGATTCTTATCGTTCTCTCAGGCCACAGTTACAAGAATTTAATGTCTGATAGTTCAAATCCTGGAATGTACTCTTGAAGGTGAAATGAATTTAAAGAATCGTTCTCCCTCGTGAGTTACTAAATTTTGGCTACATAGTAATTTAATTTCTAATTTTCATGAAAAATGCGTTGTGTAATATCATGGTAAATATTCACTAAAAGATAGCGTCATGAGTTACACAATGGCCGGGCTAGTCAGAGGTCCTTAATTCTATTCCCAGTCGAGCCCGATTTTTTTCCGGGTAATTTCAAAGAAATTTGGTTTTATTTCCATTAGTTCGCAGTAAAATTAATTTGTGTCAGTTCTCATGAAATGAAAATTTTTCGCATTTTCAGTCAATGATTAGGTAGAGAAAGTATTGCAATATTTTGAAGTAGTATTTCAGAACAAGATTCAGAATCGATCACTGTAGATTTTCGAATTACTTTTTGTATGATATCGGTCTGTAGACCATCGTGTTCAGATACTTTTGGGACTTAGTCTTTCCAAACCTGCGATTCGAATTATTTTTCAAAGATATAATCTTTAGTTTTATAACTGCGTAGCTATTGTGGAAGCGTATTCTACACGTGACACTGACAAGAAAGTAGCTCATCATCCAGTGGGTTTGTTTATTCTTAAGTTTATTAATTAATATTTTAACTATTTAAACCATTTAAAATAATGAACTTGCGTCTAATTTAGTAGATATGTATCCAAAGTCGACGATGGATATTA
The DNA here is from genome assembly GCA_963169105.1 of Ceriagrion tenellum. NCBI lineage: Eukaryota > Metazoa > Arthropoda > Insecta > Odonata > Coenagrionidae > Ceriagrion > Ceriagrion tenellum. The sequence continues at coordinate 43,138,550 of OY720633.1, read as the reverse complement.
GTTCATGAGCAAATCATTATGATGCATGCCCTTTTCGTCCTTTTAATGCAGTGAACCAAAGTTAGGGATTATTTTTTTCTCTGAACAAAATGCACCCATACTATGTCCTACATTCAATAACTACCAGAAACCCGATGGTTTAGTGTTGATCTCAGTTACTTCAACCTCTTTTTCTCTGAAACCTGGGTTTTATCTTACATCGCTACTGTTAGCGACTTCACATTTGCATTGTAGTAACGTCGAATATATTTTCGTAAATAATTGCATTGCATTGTTAGACGTAACAGCGGTTGGGAAATGCATGATAAAGAAGGAAATTTGATATGCAGGCCGTAGATAAAGCTACTGGTGTTATATAATTATTTGTTTGCTAAGGTTACATCATAGTGAAACAAAACAAAAACAGTAAAAAATTACTTTTGCGGAAATTTTTAGATAGTTGCTTTAATTTTAATGTTATTTAGTGTACCAAATCGAACGGCAAGGTATAATACAAATTGAGAGACACAAAAGAGATAAGGAAAAGACCGTTGTTAATTCTATGGTAGCCTCTTTCGGTTTTAAAGGCTTTGACTTAGATTGAGCAATAACTTATCTGCCTAAAATATGAAGGAATGTCACCATCAGCACTTTTGTGGCAAAAAAATGTGCATCTGTTAAGATTTTTAGGAATAAGTCTCTATCATCAGACGTCCTTTTTTTAATTGAAAATATTTGAAAACTGGTCTGGATATGCGGATGACTAAAAAGGGTGAATTTTGTTCTTGCAATCTTATTCATATTATATCCCTATATAGATATCTCACATCTCCGAAGGTGATTCTTTGATTTGCTATCTTGCCTTTATGGATGGATAGTAGTTTTGTAACCTTGCTCTCATTAGTTTAAATTTTACGTGTAGTTTATTTTTGTGTAAAACATCTCAGTATCGCCGAATTTTGTCTGATATTTGCGCTCTCATTATTGCCCAAGTTAAATACACCTCAAAATCACTTTTTTACACTCTGTTCTTAGACGTACATTTTTTGTGTGATTTATCCTTTGCTTTGATGAAATTACCACAGTTGTGGTGTCACCTCGGAAATCACAGATTCCCAGACTAATACCCATTTCTTCTTCCATGGCACAGATCTAAATACACATTTTTGCAGTGCATTACACCCTTCACATTCTTTGTACCTCTATTACAGAAGCATTAGCCTGAAATTACTACTAGTCTTTTGTTAACAAAACAAAAGTTCCTGTGGTAAAGCAAGCACTACCTCTCTTCTGAAAGTGAAAACTTTCAATTCATTTTATTTTAGAACCCAAGGAAATGCTTTTATTTTGTCTTCAGCTCTTTGGGGGATTATGCTCAATGCTTTCTTTTTAGGATCGTGATACCCCAAAGCAGACTCATGAACGTTTTATTCTGGAATTTCGAACGTGGGCTGCTCGAGCCAGACTCTTAGAGGAGGTCCATATATTTCTTGCGTATGTGATTTATTTTGTTTTAAATCTGATGAGAAATTGCTGCGGCGACCACGAAAGGTGGAACTTATGTGATATATATTCTGCACATTATGATTTAACCTTTTCCGAGGCGTTAATGCTTTGTATATTTAAGCGAAAATCCTCAAAATGATTCAGGAATGTATTTTTATTAGCAAATAATTCAATCCTGATTGATAAAACAAATTGTAAATCGTTGTTGGTTTTCAGGAAAGCTCATGACAGTCATGGAAATGAGTTGAAGTTTGTATGCTTTAAGTTCTTATTTGGCTCTCCTAGCGGTTTTGCGTTGACCACATAATTATTTTTCATCTTTATCCATTCGCTACTTCTGAAATGTATTCCTTTTCCGTAACTCATTAAAATTTGAACAGTTCCTCCCAGTTTTAAAAATTCCCTTTTTTTTTAGAACTGGCATGATAAGTTATATTCCAACATTCACAATTTCTACGAAATTTAGTTAAAAATATGTTCTCTAAAATATGGTTTTTTATGAAAAGTAAATGATTACTGCATATTAATTGTTGTACAATACACTAAGTCATCGAGTAAAATTTATTTTATTCGCCTGGTTTATCCTTTTGTATTATTTTATGCTTTAATTAGCTTTTAACATTATCTTTCCCGTCTTGGCTGCCTTGGATAGCTATCTTCAATTTTAAAATCAATTGAAATCAGGGTGCTAGCGATAAATCGAAACCAGATGCGTAACTAAATATTCATTCCAGTTTCATCAATGTTCATGCCTACTATTACGTTACTTGGGCGCTCGCGACGTGTTGTGCACACTACATCGCTCTGTCTCCGTGGCGAAAACTCCTTTGAAGGAAGCCGCGTTCTGCGATGGAGGTACGGGTGATGGTCTAAAAATTTTCTTCCCTCGAATCGGTTGTTTTGTCGTGGGGTGGGTCTGACTGTCTGGACCGCCCCTCTCTCTCTCTCTGTGCGGGAGATCGTCTGCCGCTTCGTGTAGGCTTCCATCGGGATGGGGTTGCGATACAGGCGGGGGGTATTGAGGTGCCTGGCGTAATGAGAGGTTAAATTCGGACTGCGCGTGCAATTTTTTCACCAACTCAGAAATAATTGAGCATACTGAGCGAGGAATTGAAAAAATGAGCATGCCTCAAGTGCGAAACAATATCACTGTATTTTTTTCCGTTTGATCCTGAAGTCGTGTCGGAAGTTTAATTTTTTCGCTGACGCTTAATTCCTCAGAATGCGCAGCCACCGAGTGCACTTGGAGTGAGCCTAGGATTCATTTATATTTTTTCGTGGCTGTCTCCCACAAGCTTATTAGATGAGATGACGCTGCACTGGCTGGCATTTATATTTATCTTATTTCATAGATAGTAATGACATTAACCAGCTAATTTTTTTCTGATGGTTCATCAATAGAAAATGTAATTAATGCTCATCGTGTTGAAAACATTTCACAGGTGTGTTCTTCGGCATCATTTAATTTTTTTATTCCTGTTACACGAACTCTCTTGAGATAAACTTTTTAAGTTTATCTCACTATAAATGCTTAATTTATGTAAATATAATTCTTCCTCTACTTCATGTCCCCTGTTGACTGCTCCGCATGTAGATCACTGTTTGTTACACTTATCTGGAAAAGTGTAAAACAAAAAAATGTTTGACATTAATTTATAATCTCTTATTGGCTTTTTTTCTTATTTTTAAATGAAGTGGAGCAGATAGTCACTGGAGTATTGTATTAACTTCCTAAGTCACTGGAATGGGATCATTTTTCTTTGCTTTTAAATCCTCGAATTGCTTTGAATCTCTTCACTACATGAGATTGGCAGCAAATAATTGCCTGCAGTAAAGCCCTCTTCTCTCCATAATAGAAATATAAAGAAATTATATATAATTTATATTACAGTGCGTTCTTATCAAACCACTGAATCTTTTGAACTGATTCATTAAAAATTTTCATTAAAGAAATGGCGCAATTTTCAGTATATTGTTAACGAATCGGTACCCTATACCCTTACATATTCGAACTACAATAAAATCGTAGGTATGCATGAGAATTGTTTTGATGGAGACTTAGATTTAAGGCTTTTATAGAGCCGCTACTCAAGGTTTTAACTGGGATAATTACCAATGTTGGTCGAAGTATCTAATAAGTTTGTATTAGACGAAATAGGCTCATATTAATGCACATGCAAGGAATGCTATAGGAATCGGTATTAAAATGTAATTTCTTTAATGTGAGTGGTGTATACCTTCATAACTCTTGGTAAAGTAAAACATTTTCCTTAATTTTGATGAATCGATATTAAAATTTAATTTAACTGAAAGCGAAGGAAAGATACGTTAGCGTTAGTTAGATCCGGTTAGCGAATACGTGCAAATTAATGTTTATAATTTTCTTACGAAAAATGCATTTTTAAATAATTCTGAGTAGAATTATTTTCTGGTCGCTGTCGTGGTTATCTGATGTTTTGAGTGTTTTGTGTAAGATTTGCCAGGGCGCCTTGTGTACAAAATCAAGTGATACCTCTTGGTGCTACCATCCCTAGACTAGCCCATAATTTTCTTGTATGTATGAAATTAACAGACCACCGTGAGGTTCAGAACTAGTTGAGCTCTCTCCTCACCTATGATAACTGGCCTTCGAGTTTAAGACAGTGGTTCATAATCGTGCTAACGCTCCTTGGGACGTGCTAATAAATCAGACCTTAACCGGCCCGATAAAACGAAAATAAATGCTCTCCATGTTTAGTCGCCACCTTTACGTCAGTTTGACCAGCATTGGCTGCTTCTTGGTGGTCTCTCTAATTTCCCTTTCTTGGGTGAGAAAACATAATTGGGGGAAAGGAAGGGAGCGGCGTTGCCAGACCGAGCGAGGAACCGTCATTGCCGCTGAAAGCATCTTCAGGCGTCAGCTTCCGCGATAACTTGGCAACGTCGCCGTGTCGCGATTGGTCGGATCCGTCATTTTCTTCTCCCACCCTCACCACCTTTTTCATTCCGCCGTTTATCACCTGCCTCGCGAAGCGTAGCACCGGTCGCCTTCGCGGCCCCGTGCACTCTTGCCATCGACCGAGGGGCGAATGCATTGCACCTCGGGGGACCGCCGCCCGAAAGCCTTCCCGCCCACACCGACGCATCTCCCGCCCGCTTCTTTTTCGACGGAGCGCCCCCGCTCCAATGCAGCCAGCGTCAATGAACCCCTCCAGGCGGTTTTCTCTCTCCCTCCCGCGCGACTCTCCCTCTCTCTCCTCCCATCTCTCCATCCCCCGTGTCCTGCCCCGACACGCCGCCGCCGCGGCCTTTCCCCGGACACAAACACGCGAGAGCACGCGCCTACTTGACGCGCGTCCTGCGGCGAGTGAATTGAGGTCACTTCCACGGGTGGCGATCACGCTTCTCCCACTCTCCCCTTCTCTTCCGAAGACATTCATTACGGTTATAATGACAATCACCGCTCAACTTAAGCGTGACAGAGAAGTAAGTGAAATTTTTAGTCACCGGTTAATGTAGAAAGAGTTGTGTGAATTCTTATTGTCCTTTTGAAAAACTTACTTTGTTAAGAAATGGAAAGGATACGTTCCATTTATAATTATGGGTGGGTTCAGATTGTGAATTATTTCCATGCTCCCAGAAGAGACTTTCCTGCCACTAAGCGACTGTATCTATGATTATCGGGGCGAAAGAGTTTATCGGATCGCCTTTGCGACACGTTATTGCCACAAGAAACGTGCCTTCCATTTCTCAAAAACACCTAAATTACCTCATTCACGGTCCAGTAAATTGCATTCCAAGAGCATGCATCTACTCGCGAAGTGGTTAACCTCAATCAGTGAAAGTACCACCAAGCGATCTTCCAGTTGAAGTATTTTCTTAAAAAATCCATCTGCATCCCAACCGCCTGACTTCAACCACCAAATAAAATCCCTATACTCTTGTGGGTTGCGTGCGATAAACTTTTCCTTTCTTAGGTATCTCTCTGGGAAATGCTTGATGAAACCTGGGCTGCATGTAACGCCCTTTTTCCAAAAATTCCTTTTTATTGTATTCTCATTCAAAATCATGAATTTAAATATTTAATGAAATAGCAAAAAAAATAATAGGTTGTAGCTTTCCGTCGTAGGTGAAGGCTTTTAATCGTGGGCTTAAGCTATCCCGGTAATCTTTGGCGGTCGTCCGCATAGGTGGAAGACGGTAACACTCGGGAGCCATAACGTTAGACCATCTATACATGTATGTCGAGTGGGTTGCATACACTTTATTAGCTGCGATTGCCTTTTCCGCTACGTATCACATGAGTCCAACACTTACAGTTAACTCTCTTTTTGTGTAATGGTCTAGTCACTTTAGTCTTGTCGTCTTAGAGCGTTATTTGAGGGTTTCGTTGGTAGTGACGGCACATGGAATAGCTCTTTGCATTTGACTAGACGTCAATTGGTATGAATAAATTACCCCTCTATAGCTCTTTTATTAACAGTTACGCCAGAATTTTTTATGAATAACTGTAATTTTACGAAATATGTATTGGACGTTCGTCTAAGATTGTAAGTGGGAAATGAATATGCCTAAAGTTTACACAAAAATTCTGAAGTGATGTTTAAGATTCTAATAGTAAATGGATGGAGGTGAGTGCTTCACTCTGTGAAATGTTTACGATGAAGCATCAGTAGCATTGTAATTTCGTGGCTATTCAACTAAATACTGTTCATCTGTGATAATTCCAACGAGCATTTTTAACCAATATTTAAAAATTTCCGTGTGATTAGTACGTTAGTGTCTCTTGACTTTCACGGGTCCCTGTTGATTCCTAACTTAGGGGAAGGTTGCTGAAATTGGACCGTTTCCTAAATTGGACCGCGTTTGTATCTCCCTCCCTACGAGCATTTTATGCATTTGAGTTGGCTGTACTAGGTGGTGACACCATCGAGGATATGTGACTCGGCGGTCAGTGAGTTGGTTCCAATTTACCGGGGTGGACGGCCATTGGTGTGATTTCAATGTTTGTGTTATAATTTTTTGCCCTCAGTACGTAACCTGCTGTCTCAAGTAAAAGTAAGTAATCACTCTTAATATGGAACACTTTTAACCTGATTTTTGTTAGCTGCTAACGACATACTGCAAAACAAGTGTTAAACTTCGCGTGTTCGTCTAGCGCCATAATTTAAATGACGGGAAGCTGTTGCCGAAGTTGGACCACAACGTGTTCCCTAAGTTGGACCGATCCATTTTAGGAGACTATTGAATGATGTAAAAGAAAAATTCAAAGCTTTTTGATGTTGATATTTTGCTTCTACGATAAGTATTTAATATATTTGGCTTAACGTCTGTATAGGTTTCCACGATGGAAAAAGGGGCGAGTACGGGAGATGGGACGAAAAACATTTGCAGATGGCCGTGGCAGCATACCGGAACGGTGACTATGCACTCAACGTATGCGCCCATGTGTATGGAGTGCCAAAGTCTACAGTAAAGAGACACGCTGACGGTAAAAATACGTTTTCGGACGCAGTTAAATGCTTTGGACGGCAAGCAACCTATTCTGCAGAGATGGAAAATATTCTCGCCGAACATATTCTCCTGCTTGAGGAGAAGTTTTTCGGATATTCAATTTAAGACAGCCGTAAGCTAGCCTTCGACATAGCATAATAACATGGATTATCCCACAGCTTTAACAGGGAGAAAAAATGGCCGGAAAAAAGCGGCACTATGCGTTTATGAAACAGAATCCACAATTTACCCTCCGTTTGCCAGAAGGGACTTCAATGGTTGAGCTAAGCGGTTCAATTGGGAGAACGTCAACAAGTTTTTCGACCCACTTGAAAAAACTGTCGATGAGAATGCTATAACAGCAAACACTGTGTATATAAACAACCACCACTAATCTAATTTGTTTACATTTTTATTTCTTTAGCTACAATTTAATAATTTACGTAGTTTTCCTCCTCCGAACCAGCCAAGGCAGCCGTGAGTCCAAATTAGGCAACCGGTTTCAGAGTTTGGACCATTTGCATCCCTTCGGTTTTTCCCACTTAATTTATCTCAAGCATAATTTACTACAAATATAATAAGATATAATCCAAGAGAATACTATGAATAATTTTATGCAGCATAGATGTTCCTTGTAGAATGATTAGTTATGGAAATATTTATGAAAATAAAAAACTGGTCCAAATTAGGCAACCTTCCCCTATATAGGTTATAGCCTGCCATGCCTGCATTTGGGTGATTTCAAATAGATTAAAATACTAATAGCTCACAGGATTTAGTTTGTAAGAGTTTTTCGTGTTAGTTACTCTGAATGCAGCTGAAGTATTCGGAAACCAGGACGTAATGTCTCTCACCGAGGCGTTTCATTAGTTTGCAGCGGCAAATTCATTAGATCACTTCTGACATATTTCAAGGTGAATTCAATATAAAATAAGTTTAAATGGCTCCTTTGGTTGGCCCATCTATGAAGTAATTAGGAGTCTCAGTCAATCGAGTATCCAATTTCGACTTTCTATTTTAGTCTATAGGCCGGAATCTTGATATAAAATATTTAAATAGTATTTTCGTGTCCTTTGATGAGTAATATGAGTAATGGTGCAGAAAAATTATTTTTAGGAATCGTTTGTTAAATGCTCTTTTAATGAATTTACTTTTTTGCTTCGTTCATGAACGTGTTGGGCTTGTCTCTCAAACTATAGAAAAGAAACTTTCCGCTCTAATTAATTCTATAGTAATTGGTTCTTTTTTATTGTATTCTCATTCAAAACCACCGGTTATCGTAAACTACTGCGAGATTATACTTAATATATATTCATTACGAATACTTAGCATGTGATGATACTCATAATTCATACGTTATTTTTTTTAAACAGGGAATATAAACTTTAAAAAATAAATCCGCCAGGTTAAACTTCAACTCAAGCACACATATTACCACATTGCATGTCATTATCTTAGTTATTTGATCTCAATGGCCATATATGATACTACGAATTCAATTTATCCAAGTAATTATTTTGAGTACTGACGTATGTAGGGATTGAATAAATCCTACTTTACACTAGAAGAATTATTGAGTGAGAAATATTCTTTCACTATGCCACTAAATATTGCAGTAGCTTACCCTTCCTCATGATTCACGAACTGATAAAATATTGGACCATAAGCAGCGAAAAGTATGTTCCTTTCCGTAGCATCACATTTTTTTCACTTTTCGTAATGTCAAAAGGCATATTTTCTGCTATAGTGGTAAATCGTAACATTTTTGGTACATTTTAATTTAGCTATTGGAGAGTAGTCCCAGATTTTTTCCTATTTTACTATCAAATCTGAGTGTAAAAAATTCAAGTATTTGTATCATATTGTCCTCTCCAAAACATTAAGGGTTGCAATAAATGAGTCCAATAATTATTCTGAAAGTATTGGAAATATATGAAGCTCCACGTGATTTCAATTGTATGCATTTTCTCGAGTTAAGTTTTCATGAAATTCGGGGCATGTTCTTGTTCTAAACCCTTGGGGAAAACTTTTATGGTGCGTCAAAACTTTTTCTTACTTAATTATAATGTATAATATTTTCCTCTATGAATGATAGGTCATGGATTTTGTTTTAGAGTTGGATGGATAGAAGAAAGTTGAAAGGAACTCCTAAGAATCAACCAAATTTTTCACTGTCCTCATCACCGATTTGCTCTACCCATTCTTTATATGATTCTCAACATTGATTCATCACCGTTAATATATTTCACCTACTCCATACTAATGCCATGTGTTTGTAGAAGAAAGAGATTCGTTATCTTTATTTAAATAACATCACTTGGTTCCTGAAACACTCGTGGTTTCAAGACTCAATAAAACGGTCACTGGATAACTTTTTATCTGAAGGAGAGATTATATATTTGTTTTTGGAGTGACAATAAAAAAACGCATGACGATAATTGCATAATTTGAGCCATGGTATTAGTAAGGTAAATGGGCGTTCTCTCACTGATGTCCGTTCTCTCATTGACGCCCCGCGATTGAAATGGGAATGAAGACAGTGGCGCCTCTAGAGTTGATCGTAGAACCACGTGGTCTGTGAGGCTCACGCTGATAAACTGAGAGGGAAAGGATAAAATGTGTCTTAGCGCTATTTGATTTGACAAGACATTACCATGACATTTGTCCCACATTGAAATTTTACTGCTAAATTATCCTGTTATAATTTTTAGCTCGAGGTGATAGTTGTTTATCTTGGTTTCTCTTGTGTGAAAGATAAGAGTGTATTTCGATTCCATTGGTTTAATAAGCAAGAGTACCTAGTTTTTTGTTGCTTATTTTGCTTTCACAGGATAGTTTCCTTAACATACTAAAGTGGAACATATGTATGGAATTATATTAAATGCCTGATTTACATTCCTTAATTAGAGATTATTGTCATAATCGGCGGGCTAATAATTAATTGAAAATTTTCTCGAAGAGGGTATGAATGTATCAATGAACTGAATGTATATTTTACAAAATTTTGACACATATTTTCGAAAAATTTCGAAGTAAAAAAAGTTAAAATACATAATTTCGACATTTTATCTATGATTTGGCTGGAGTTAGGTTTTCGGATATTTTACTTATATTCTATATAATCATTACTCCTTTCGGGAATGCCGCGTCGTATTGTGATTTCATGGGTTTCCTTTCAGTACTGTCTTCTTAACTCTACCCATCATGCTAATTTCACCTCAGCAGCATTGATACCCTGCTTCATCTATTACAACATGCTGTTTGTCATTCCACATTCTTTCCTCGTTCGGATCATCTCGTAGACCATGTTCATCTTATGAACTCAATATAACTCTTCCACTGACTCAAGTATGAATTTTAGCTGATACTAATTTGTTTATTTCATTGTCATTTTTCCTCCGAAGAGAATGATTAATTCTTCAACATGCATTGAGTTCTACCAGCAGAATTTCTTTCAGTTTCCCAAAGCATTCGGCCTTGCATTTGATTACTTGTTCAATCATAAACTTCTTGACATTATGATGCTGATATGGTCTTGATCAACGTTGTCTATTTATAGAATGCTGAATGTTTAAAGTACAGTGTACTTAGTTTTGAATTCAGCATTAATCAATTTCATATTAATAATGAAATAAAATCTTGCTTATTTAATCTAACTCTGGTTTATTATTTCCCATCATGTTTTCGACATATGATATCTTTATCGTGGTTATTGGCTTGATAAGGGCATCATATGTTAAAACTATGGCTGGGATTAATAAACCAGCGTGGAAATACAAACCTTGATTTTATTTCATTTGTCACGTTTTCATGAAGTCAAGCCTGAAATTTCAAAGTATAGGTATATTAGTAATAACTCCAATTATAGATATTTCCGTGGAGGCTTTGAAATATTTGCTTTTAGTTAGCATTAAACTCTTGACAAAAGCCTGAAAAACCTATGGCCGCCCTTACATAAAATTACTTAATCATTGCACATTCTGACAAGAATTTAAAAACATGAATGAACTATCTATGAAAAAACAGTATGCCCAAATCATTCCCATTTTTAGTATTTGTATTTTACATCGCGTAATTAACTACCCTATATCAGCACCTTTCTAATGACGTCTGAAATATCAATGAGCTCCAGTCTGTGAAGCAGTTATTCTGGTACCGATTGGCACATTACATTATTTTATGACTTTTAGATACATTAGCTGTTTTCATATGATTCCATTTCCATTATCAAAATTATAATTCTCTCAGTCACATATGTTTTGGCTAGCATAGCAATGTAGAGGTATATCAAATTTTGAACATCCAAACTTCCCGCCTGTGGAAAGAGTTGCCTCTCCTTCCGCCTTAGGACCGTGTCGCCCCAGTGCATGTTTAGCCTCGCCCTGGCGGAGGAAGCTGGAATTAAAATTGCCCCAATGCGATGCTGGCATGCGGATGGAAGGAGAAATACCACGTTCCTTTTTGGCGCACCACACTTAATTTTCCTCCATAGTCGACTTGAAACATCCTCTCGTGTCCGCATGCAAAATCCGCCGCATAACCTCGGAGCTCTCGTTTTTTTTAAGAACTCCCCTTTGATCGCCTCGTCCGCTGCGGATTCCCTCGCTTCTAGCCATCTTTCACTTCGTCTTCCTCCTCCACATGCACGGACGGCCCCTCAGCGCCACATCCTCACACATTTATCATCACCATTTGGATGATGTTCCCTTGCACTCACGCACACATAGCCTTCTTGGCCCGCCCACAGGATAGGGGAGCCCGAAAGCCCCGCCCACCCTTGGCCACGCCCCCTCGGCCGGGGATGTCCTCGCCCCTCCCGCTGACCTTTTCCCCCCCACTCTTCACCCGGCCGCCGCTTCTCTCCCTCCATTTTGGGTGGAGTCAAGTAAGGAGGGCGGTGATTGAGTAGCTTTGGCGGGAGTTGTGCCCGCACTTCCGAGTGGAGGAGAACGCAAGGAGGGCGTTCGATGTGCGGAACGAGGAGGAGGGGGGAGAGAGAAAACATAAAAAACTAGAAACGGCCTATGTGGCGGGGCGGATGGAAGGGGAGAGGGGGTTGGCTCGGGGAGGGGGGAATCCCCGCGGAGTGGGGAGAAAAGAAGAGTTAGGGAGAGGGGTGGGGCAAGTCGTTTGATCGACCTCCGCTAGGGCGGCGTCAGTGGCCGCGTCGGCGTCATAGAGTTTAGAATTCTCCGCTCTCATCCGTTAGTGTTGGCGGGACCCGCATCGCACTAGTTGAGCGTAGATCCTCGAGGCTGCTGGTGGCGCGGTGTGCCCCGAGGGTGTTGTTTGGCTCCCCTTTGGTGACTCTCTCTCTGCTTCCCCCACCCTGTGGACTGCGCAATAGCGGAAGGGCTCATAGGAGAGGTCGTCTCAGTCCTCAGGGAAACGGCGTCGTGTGGTGCGTGTGCGGCGAGGGAAGCGTACCGCTTCGCTGGCGGCGTCCCTCTTTCCTTCAATCGCCGTGCTTGCTGCTCCGGGCCGATGTGAGTTGGGAAAAATGGCCAAGCGGGTGGTGACGGTGGGGCTTCCGTAGGAGTGGGGAAGAAGCGGGCGGCGTCTCTCTGCCGGAAGAGTAGTGGATGATCCTCGCCCTTCTTTTCCGGCCGCTGAGGTGGTGTGATGATCGACGGGCAAGAGTCTGTTGGTGCCGAACCCCCTCGTCGAACCACGGAGTGAAAGCGCGCGCCAGACAAGTGTACCAACCTCATCGATTTTTTCCCTCCCACCTCGCGAAAGTGTGTGCCCACCGCGTACCACGTCCGGACACATTTCCGCGTTCGGGCGCGACGTCGAAGTTGTCGCAGTTGGTCGTACATGCTTGAAATCACCTTGTACTCTACGTGTGTGTGTGTGTGGATCCTTTTTCTTTCTTGAATGACGCGGAAGAAAATTCGCGACGGGGTCGAGAGGGAAGGATAGACGAGAAGGAGAGAAGACGGAGGGGGGTGGCGAAGTGGTAAGCGGAGAACGGCGGCCTGAGTTGAGTGGGAGAGAGGCAGTGGTGTGGTGGAGGTGGCGGTGGAGGCGAGCGGAGGAGGAGGAGGAGGTTGGCGATTTCGAGCATTTGAACTTGAGAGGGAGAAAAGCCGTTGAGAAATGGGCGGAGGAGAGACCATTGGCCAGTTAGCGCCCCGGCGACAGTGGGAGAAGTGGTCCAGTGGATTTTATTCCCCTTCCCTTTCCCTGCCTTGCACCCCTCTCTTATTCTCACCACTCCCACCTATCTCCCCCCCTTTCCCCAAGTTCCACGAGTCCTTTCCTTTTGACTTTTCCTCGAACGTGGTGTTCTCGGTGTGACGGCATCCATGCGTGAGCCGCGGAGGCAAGAGTGTGATGACGACGAATCGTCGACAAATGGTTCAGCTTCGCGACTTTTTTCCTGCTCTTCGGACGTGTGTTGTTGCTGTTGGTGCCTCCCCCCATACTAAACCCAGCCCCCCTCAATGTGCTCACGGAGTTTAAAATATTGCCGCACCGTCTGCGATGTGTTTTTAATGACCAACATCTCATCGTGTGTCGTACTGGATTATTATTGCTATAGGCCACGGGAGACTTACTTGCCTGTTCGTTTCCAGCGGAATTGGGAGAAGGAAGAAAGTGTTCACGTGTGTTTAAATGAGTGAGGAAACGAAGGACGAACGTTTTTCGCTCCTCGTTCCAGTTGGTGCCTCGAGTGGTTCCGCCCGCGGAACTTCGAAAGGTATTTCGTCTTGTCGTGTGGCTCCCCACGCATGGCCGTCGAACCGTAGCAATAATAAGTCTTGTTCGAATTTTCTTGGCATGGGCGCGACAGGTTCGTGTCGCCATCGCTGGGAAACGTTAAGGAACAGATAGTATTTTCCCTATTGGTTCCCCAAGCAACCTGTCGTGGCCTGGAGTGAATATGCATTCCCCCCTTAGTCTCCTCTCCCCCACATACCTCCCCGTGTTTCCCCACCCACCAACTCTCCGCTCCGGATGACCGTTGGGTTGTTGATAAAGATGGCGGACGTTTTTGAGTCGAGAGGGTAATGAGCCTGAGGCGGGAATGCTGGGCGGGAGGAGTAAAGGACGTTGGAAGGGCATTTTGTGCGGAATTTCCACGTGCGAAAATGCTCCAGGTATTGGCTCCCCCCTCTTCAGTCTAACAGCATCCCCCCTTGTACTAATTCCTTCTACAACTTCTGTGGAAAAATCGAAATCACACCCGTGGTGCCGTATTCGTTCCGGGAGGAGGACCCGGAACGTCCCGGCACGGACTTGTTCGAACTTTGTGGAAGCAAGAAGTAGGATAAGAGAGAGGATTCCCTGGGGTAGCATAAGTTTTTGCGTCTGCATACATAGCTATCCGCATGCGCGCTGGGTAGTATGGTAAAGGATGTCCTCTGCAGGCATTCGCTACGTTTTGTCTTGCTGACAATAGGATGGGAAAAATTGATAGATTTCATCATTTTAGACGAAACCATCGCGTCAGATTTTAAGGAAGTGCCCCTGAGAGTAAGGCGCGTAAATTCAGGAGGAAATCATGGCATGGTGTTCGGCTGGTGTAATTTTTGGTAAGTTGGGCCTTAGGAGTTTTTGCAAGAATAATATGTTAGGTATCCACAGATCACCCTCAATAATCGGTTGCTTCGTTTGAGAAATATCTCAGCGCGCGAAGCTGATTGGAAATCTGTTACTGTACATATACTTTTGTTAAGTTTTTCCTTTTGGTAAAGCACCGATGAGGTTTATAATTCCCAGAATCTTCCGAGGGCTATTCGGGAGTGGGGGTTTATTCTCGTCGGATATTTTTCGTGTGTTGTATGTGACTTAGATTTTGATAAAACAATGAAGGGAATCCTCGTGTGAACTAGGAGTGCGCCCGTGAAAGGCGTCGTGCGCGCGTTGGCCGTCGGCGCGAGAGAGCGGGGACGTCGCGTGAATTCGTCGTCGTCGGGTGGGCCGTCCGTCTCCCGCGACGCGCCCCGTGCCGCGTCCGCCAATTTCGATCCCCCGCTCCCGTAGTGAGGCGACAACATCCCGTGCGTGAATGCAGCGCAGGGGGGCGACGCCGCCGTATCCCCGACAAACATCACCCGACGCCCCCGTCTCTCCCCGCGTGACCCCTCCCCCGCGACCCCCTTGTGCCTCCTCCCTCCCCGGGGGCTCTTTCCTCTCCCGCGCCCCCATTCCATCCCCCCCTCATTCTACCCCTCCCCCCTATGTGTTCTCCTCGCTCCCGCCGTTCCGAATGTTGTACGGGGGTTTGGTATTGATCTCCACTCTCCTTCACCAGTCTCTCTCGGCCCCTCCCCGCCCCCAGCCTCCGCTCTCTTCCTCTCGCCCCCCCGCCCCCACACTACACCCCCGTTTCGCCCCCTCCCTCCCCCCTCGTCGTCCCTTCCTCTTCCCCCACGATTTCCGCGGGGATTTCCTCCTCTTCCTCCCCTTCAGTTAATCCTACCACCGTTCCTCCCACACCTTCTCTCTTCTCTCCCTCATACCGCTCTGCCTTCCAATATACTGCACATTAATATGTATTTAAAAACGGGCTAGCCTTCAGTGCCCCTTTATTCGTCCGACGGCTTTATGTCCTGTCTCTGCCCTTCCCCCTTATGATCTCCGGAAAAAAATGACCTAGGCATGAAGTAGTGACTACTTGCTCACCGGTGCGGAGTAGTGCGGAAACCATACAGGTTTTCGTTCGTTTTTTTCTGGTTTGAATGCTAAAATTGGCCAAGGGTCGTGTAGGGTTAAAAAAAAATTCGTTGTTGCTGTGAGATTTTTCGAGTGATTTTTGTATGTGTGAGGGAACTGGAGCCCAAATTACGCTCCTCAAAACAGTTGTGCCCGTCGGGAAAAGTTCATTAACCGTGAGTGCTAAGGTCGGCGACTTTTATTTATATAACCCATTGATCCTGCCTCGAAGTGGATCTTGAAATTATTCTGTTAATAAGCGTAACGCCAAGTTTAATCATACTAAGCCCTCTACTTTAGGGATGGAATAATTTCGAGTCATCAATTACGACCAACATTATATTACCTATATAATTTTTCATGTACCGTAGCGTGAGGAAAATATTACTCGGCCAAGCGATCCATTCGCGAAGCGCCCTTGCGAATCGCCTCTCTTAGTGGTTCGACACCTCTGCCGGTTATGACGTGACGCTGGAGGAGGGAATAATTTCCTGCGGTGCGTTTCGGGGAACCAGGAAAACCGATGCGTGAACTCGGCGTCTCATTTCGTGTCGTTCGCACGTGCGATTCCGCACCTCCCCCCTCTCTCTCGGACGCCCTCTCTCCTCCTTGGCCGCCCCTTCCTTGCATCCTAACGTAAGCCTCGTTTTTCTTCGCGCCCAACTCTCCTCAATTCCTTCATTCTGGTGTCCCTGCTGCGACACGCGAAAATCCATTCCGTCATTAAGGCCGAGTTATCCCGCCGCGCTACGCGACATGGCACATTCCCCTCTTCCCCCTTAATTTCTTCCGAGAGTAAAGCCCTCGGAAGGGTAAAAAGAGCCATCCTCCCTTCACTACCTCCCTGAGTTTTTACGCTTTTTTTTTCAAGTTCCACTCATCGATACCACCGTATGCACACACCTCCCCTGTTAGGTGTTCTTCTTGCACGTACACCGCTCACTTACGCAATGTACTGAGACCTTGTGCGGAGGCTGGATATTCACGGTGGCTATTGAGCACAGGCTTCCCAGCTGACAGCCTGAGATCGAGTCCCGGGGGTGAGGAAAGTGTTTCCTTGGTATTATGACCCCTCCCAGTTGGGTGACCTGAGGAAAGAACTTCTAGTGCAGTGCTCCGACCGATGGGACGTTAAACTGTTCTCCTTACCACCATTAAATTTTCTTTTCTGTCTTTGGTGCCTATTCCCGCAGAGCGGATTTTAATCATGCAGAAATTTGTCTCGTGTTTTACTTCGATTCGTTCTCGCCACCCGTCATCCCCTTTCTCTGTCTTTAACTCCGGCTCATAATTTTAACGTCGAACACGTGTAAGATGACGCCCTCTTTTCCGTGTGGCCACTTTCTTGTTTTATGCCCATGGATATTTTTACGTGCATCCCGAATAGACACGCACGTGTGCCTATTATGCCTGCGATCTGCCCTCTTTCTCAAAAGATGTAATAGAAAATTTTTCCGCCTCCCATTTTCTCTTAGGAGAACCGGGGAAACTCGGGAGAGGGACAGTTATGCACCTCTGTCGAATTAAAACGCGCGTGCCTCTGACGAGAGAGCGTGCCTTGTCGTCCGGTGTGAGTGGATGGGAGGGAAAAATAAATTTGAACGACTTGGAAAAATAATTTTTTAAATCTCCTCCCGGCATCCATTTGGCCGTAGAGGGCTTCATCCGGTGGGCTACGTGGCAAAATAGCGACGAACGATGGCTTCTCCTATCATTTTTCCGACTAGAAATCTCCTACCCACCGTTGGATGGTGCTGAACCAGTCGGTCATGTTACAATTGTTGATGCCCGCGGCGTTATCAACTCGCAGTCTTTCGCGCTAATTTTTTCGTCGTGCGGTGTGCGAAATTATCCGGGCGTTCCCCCCTGCCCTCCCCGGCAGGCGAGTGGAGTGACGCCCGCTCTTGCTACCGTCCAGCGCCGCCGCGAATTCTGCGCTAAAATTAGTACGTTATCAGGGCGTTTCGGGGAAAATACAGTTTCCCTCCGTTTTGGGGGTCTGCGAGCAACAGTGTAGCGAGCCATTCATTTGCCTCCCTTCCCCCCCTCCCTCTCTCTCTCTCATACCCGCATACCAATACGGTGGGGCGTGAACGACGTTCCTCCCTCGTATGGATCGTACTCTGGCGCTCTCCCTTTGACCGTGTCTTGTCCACTCGAAAACCCCACCCCTGCTAGCGACAAATCGCTCGTGATTGGAAGTTTTCTAGAAATCCAGAAGGGTAGGGTAACCTAGTGTTCTTTCTTCCGGACGCGAGCCCTCTCGAAACGGCAGGAAAGTAAGATGTCGCGTTGGGCGGGGGAAGTGTCAGTTATGAAGAGTCCGTAAGAAAATGACTACATTTGGGGCATAGAGAGGAAAGGAGAAAGGAAGTGATGAAGTTACCCTGTGGTATAATTTATCAATATTACTACTATATCGCATGAGTAAGACGATGATTTTCTTGAATACCGGACTCGTGGGGTGGAATAATTATTGCTCATTCTATAGCTTATGTATCTCATGAGACTTCATTCATAACTATGGTTCACTGGCGTTAGCTCACTGTTTAGTAATTACAAAAGGTCACGTATTCGACTGACGGTGTTTCGTTTTGATGAGTTGGCTGACAGGTTGTTTTATAGGTGCTTATAATTACATCGAGGATCCAAAGGCATATTGGTAAAATTAACAACTCCTTTCAGTTGTTGTTGTTCAGTTATCAAATGAGATCTTTTTTTTGGGCGAACGAGTGCACTTGTCGGGGTCCCATCGTTGGGGAAGTAAGGGACAAAGAGAGGGACGTCTACGAGACTCGTTTGAGGACGATTGTCATGCCGGGTCTTCCTCTTGTCTCCGACCCCCCCAATCCCTCGTTCAGTTTTAGCTCATAATATTTCATCCCTCAGAATCCTCCCCCGCTTATGTGCTATGCTTCTTGCCTCCTCCTTTCTCCTCTTTTCTCTTCCAATTTCCATCCCTACGTTATTCCCTCCCCTCATTCCGCGACGACACTCTTTCCCCTTCCGGTCGTCGCGAGCTGCGCATGCGCCGACGGCGGTCTCTCTCTTTCTCTTTCTCCTTTTTGTCTCCCTCTCTTTCTCTCTCTCTCTCTCTTTACACCACTTCTCTCTCCGCTCGGTCTCTTCCACTCCGCGCGCGCTCGTTCTCTCTACTCCCTTGCCCGCGCTCTTCGCCCCTTCGGCATCTTCTCTCTCCCCCTCTCCTGCGAAATTCTGGATACATCCATCTCTCGGACGCCGCCTAATTCTCCCCATTGCTCCTTACCGGTGCATGCATTAGCGGTGTTTATTTCCGCCAAACCCTCCACTATTTTAATTCCCATGGCTCCGCGTGTATCAGCTAGGATCCCCCTGACCGCGTCAATGTGTGCCCGTGTGGTCCTCTTCGGCCTGCATGCATTGTTCATCTCATCGGAGAGATAAAATTCGCGATCCCACGATCCTCGCGGCCGGGAGCCACGCTCGTCTCGTCCAACCCGGGATAGGATTTTTCGTTCGCGTGTCGGCGGAATGGTGATTGTGGGTGCTTTACCTGGCCCGATGAGACGACAGAAATAAGTAGTTCTGTTCATCTGTATGTGTGCTGTGTGTGATATGAGATTCTCCGGTGTGGTTTAAGGGAAAAATGTGCCAATTGTGGGCTTCAGTGCTACTTTAAATCTCGTGGGTCAGTGGTTGGTGTCCACCTCTGGAGCACGCGCTTTTCGGTGAGTATTTGATTATCGTTACAGTAATTATGGCATGAATAGAACAAGAGTTCATTCATATACCTTTTAATGTGCTTATCCCTTTGCATGGCTCTTTTCCATGCGATCATGCGAAAGTGATAATCTCTTGATTTCTCATATTATTTCTCTTGGTCGCTTTTCTGTGGGAGCGGACAGTGTCCTTTCAAAGTAGTTAACTCTCTCGTTACGAGCGTTAGGTCATCTATCACTTAGGATTCCTTCAGCCAAGTATCCATTTAATGCAATGTATTGTCCGTCGTATTATGAATGAATACCTTACTGTTCTTACCATACTTTTGAATTTTATCTCAGAAGCAAAAAAATCTTCATAAGCTTCATGCGAAAAAGTAATGTTTCCAGGAAAATTTCTCCCAAGCTTTGATTAATCTAATTAAAGTGATCGATGCTGCTAATCTCATTGTTCTAAACATATCCATCCTTACGATGCCTCTTTTTTGTCTAGCAGTTCGAACTTGTGTTTTGACTTTTATCTTTCATGGAACTCAGTTGCTATCAGGTGAAAAATAACTTGCGGGTATCAGAGAAATTCGATTAACGCTTTTTGGCCTAGGTGATATTCTTTGTGGCACTTATAAGAAGAGTATATTTTTAAACATCAAAAGCATCGTGGAATTTATGGACGTCTTGTTCATAATATTTAACAATGGATTTCAAACTTGTAGTATCGGGTTCACATTGGATGCACATTTGCATTCACTTAAATTATATCGTCGGACGAGTTACCATGATGGCAATCATCTGCCTTTCCGCAAAGTGAACTGTCTGCCTCATTACAAGTGCTTCTTTTGGTTTGGATATATCTGGTTAAGCTTAAGGTATATAAAAAATAGCTCTTCTACATCTCAGGGAAGCTGCTTGTATTTCCAAATTATTTAACGAAATTATATATCGGATGGCATTGGCAGTCTCACTGACTCATAATAAAAAAAATCAGGGGATGGACTATCATTTTTGTATTTATAGATATTTTTCCAGATTCATTCTATTCCGATATATCATAGAGGTGCAGTCGTTGTTCTTAGTTATTTCAAAAATCTTTCAAAAGAGTTATATTTACTTAGGCCGAGCGAGCGGCGCCCCCTTCGATGCAGTTGAATGCAGCGCTGCAACTGGAGAACCCTAGTGCCATTGTTCCGGCACTTGTTGCATTTTCGGTCCGACTGGAAGTAGCTGGGCAGCATTTCAGAATCGGAGTTCTTCTCTTTCTCATGAGATGCAAGTGGCATTGCGTTTCTTCCCGAAATTATCCACTTATGGAATTATTATCCTAATACGAGCCGGCGTGAGACACTGCTTTCATTCGTTAATTCTCGGGCAATTGTTTACTTTTTACGTCTGTTTTTAGTGTTTGAGTCTATTATAACGTGCCCCTATAGCTTCGTGTTTTCAATCGCTCAAATAGTATAACATTTCACTTTGATATAAGTAGTTCCAATTATTATATTGTTAGAGTCCTGTGTTTCATCCGTTTCCTCCGTAGATGGAATATTACTTACTGCCGGTTATCTGGCATGTTCGAAATGATTTGGAAGGTAGAAACTCGCATAAATAAATTACTGGCTGGAGCTTCTTAATGTAGGTGCATATTTAGGAAGAGTATTGCTTGCAATTATGAAACATGATGCAAGTTCTAGCGGGTTACATTGGCGGCTTTCGAAAACGATGAACACAGGAGTTGCTAGTTGGCTTTCATGAATACCACGCACCGCTGGAAATAACATACTGCTATTAATTTTGCGGATCGTTTACTGCGTGCTCTCTGCTAAACGCCGGGTCCACGGTCTCTTGAGTTCCTGAAATTATGGCAAGCCTTAATTTTTAAGTAGCATTTCGGGGATACAGTGATTAATGTGGATGGTAATTAATTGTCGCATAATTTTCATTCTGCGATAGGTCTATTATTATTGAAATCCTTCACACCTCATTTATCTAAACCCTAATTATACGGTCTTAATGAATGTATCCAATTCAGAGTCTTGGAATTCCGTTGATATTCTCGAGCATTTTTTTAGTGGCGTCATCTGCCGCTATGTCGCAAAGATTCCCGTTTTACAACTTCGCAATCTCCATTCCTACCTAGTGTGAAAAATATATCCTTCTTGGACACTATTTGACCCGGCGAAGTAGTGGCATGCGCGTGGAGCAAGCGAGGATGATCTTTGGCGTGGGAATTGCATGGAGCGGGCAGTGGTGTGGGAAGATCTGAAATGTGTGAACCTCAGTTAATTTATTATCAACCAATTCCGCATCAAAACGCCGTTTTTGGATCCCATTTTAGAGTCTCAACGTGAGTGGATTTTTTTTCTCACTATTCTACGGGTTATAGGCTATAATCAGTGAGGCCTTCCTCAATTTCCCAGGGAACTCTAAATGCGGCTCTCTTCCACGTGAAGAATTATTTCCATCTCTGTCTTGTAACACTACTTGAAGTGATCTGCACAGTTGTAAATCTCTTCATAAATTATTAGTTTACCTGACTCTTTAAAAATATTATGCAATATGAATGACATATCTTGGTTTCCTTTTTCTGAACGTGAAGTTTATATACTTAAATATTTCTCTCAGTGTTGGTCGTATTCGGCAATCATAACAGGCTGCTCCTGACGCTTATAATGGAATTTTATTCACATAAAAATGAAGGTTTTTGCGAGTTTCAGATTTTTCCGATTTTTTAATAATATTTCTACTTTTAAAATATTTGCTTAAATTCAGCTATTTTGCAAATTCCTGTTGCAGATTTATTTTAACTATTTTCCTACAAAAATTTTGTAGGTATCTACCGCATTTAAAACTCCCTCGCGCATAAAAGTAACACATTTGGTTGCGCATAAATTAATGTAGGTTTAGTAATTTTAATTGAATGTTTTCTCCACATAGTTCGTACATAACCTGCGGAATGGCGTGCATTTTCTTTGATTTCATTGGATAGTCCACCATTGGACTTAATTCTGTTTTACCGCTGACTAATGCAGCATTGTGTTGTTCTAGGCAGTCATTAATTACCTTTACTTGGATTCCAACCCCGCATCACGACGCAAATTTTTGTGTTCTCGTGCCATGTATCTATCATTAAGGTAATTGTAATTAACATCAAGGTTCATAAATAATTTGAACTTTGGATGCCGAATTAGTCAATATGTTGGAAATTCCAGTAAAATATTGAGCAAGAGCAGCTAGGTAAAAGAGCATTTCTGGTGTCGACTAGTTGACGTTTTAGAGCATATGCCCCAGTACTTCGCGTAAAAATTCATTTCGGCGTATTCTTATACTCGGAGAATTGATTGTTACTTGTCACGTAATGTTTCACATATCAATTCGACGCATGCGCGCATTATTCCTCGTAACCTCCTTTGGAGTCATTTTCAATGATGACGCGAGCGCCGTTCGCCCTCATTTTATTGTTAGGCAAAAAGGCCTAAATTATTGACAATTGTTTTAGAAAGGGTTAGTTTCGAGCCACAAAATATATTCATTCCACTGAGAACGCCTCAACATTGCTTTTTTTACGCCACGATAGTTGCAACATTTTGCCTAACCGCCTTTGGTGGTTCATTGTGCCGTGGTTTTGTTCCGCAAATTTGAGGCCATATATTCTAAGCAGAATCCTGCATCGTGACTGCCGAGCGAATGGAATCCTGGTCCTCTCCAAGTATTTAAATGGATGTTTGTAGGTTCAAATAATGGATGAAATTAAAATAATGGGGTAAAATTAAAACGAATTAATAGATAGAAATAGATATACCCATAAGTTTATGGTATAGTCTGGCTGTTGTCTAATCACTTTATGGTCATAACAGTCATAACCCGACAGCTAAAATCGTATTAATTGGGGTCACAGTTTAAAGTAGCGCCGCATCAAATGCTAAAATATTTTCAATTGGTCTTGTATGTACGTTTATAACTATAAGAGACAATATTTAGCCAATTTTTTTTCATATCATAATGTTCCTTTGCCAAAAATCATGGGAAACGCGGGAGGTCGAGCGAGAGTTGTAAGGTAGTTTGTTAAGAGTTAGTTTGGAATCGCCCAACAAGTGAAACTATGCATGCATTTCGGAGAAAATACTGATAGAAAACTCGTAATTCGCGTCATTTTCGGCCATAAGATACCACGCAGTGGGGTCTATTGTGCCAGTATCGTGTTGTAGTGTTACACGTAAAACAGCATAAGTCACCAGGTCACCACAAAAAAGTACTTTGACGGATTTTTATTTGATGTAGGTACAATACACTTTTGCAATGATCTAGCGACGATGGAATAAAGGCCTCTTTACTGCCGGCAACTTGGTTGATAAAAGAAGACATATTAGATCCTGATGGAGTGAGAATGTTCCATTTCCTAAACAAATATTAATAAGTTACTTGTATTCAAACAGCGCCTTCCTTTAAAAATTGATCGACTTTTATAAAACTGTAGTTGCTGCTCACTTTTATTTCCAACTTTAAGCTTATTCCTTATATTTTTGCCAGAGGTAAAATCTAGATCCACCTCTGGGTTCATAAATTTACATGAAAATATTAAATGAATTCGGACTGCTTTAATGCATGTATGAGTAATGATAAAGAAATTGGATTGCTATTTTTAGGGAAAGAGGATAAGATTTCGAGAGTTTGAATTTGATATTCAGTAAAAATGAAACTTGGGTTCGATATATTTTGGTAATAAAATATTTACTGAAGAAATGTTTTATCAACCTAGTTGATTTTTGCCAACTCTCACTTAGAAATAACTCAATAGCGTAATGTGAGGGACTCGGAAGAGGCTAATTTTGTCTAAGTATACCGTACTGTCGTCAGTAAACCTGTAAATGAAAAGGCATAGGCAACACCACGTCTCTTATCAATGCGCCAATTGCAAAATAATCACCATCAATTTTGAGTGTATCACTTAGCCTGTAAATTAATGCCGCTTGGGGAAAATTATCCGTTCATGGGAATGTTTGTGGGAAGGACAATTCATACCGTAATACTATTTTAATGAAGAATATATTTTTCGTGGAAAACGACATCGATTCATCATGTGTCATTTCTTCATGGAAGGAAGCGGAGGCTGAATGGTTCAGTAATTTTCTGATTTATTCATTTGTTAGTTCTTTTAGAACGGCATTATTCTTTTCTGAATTGTCTTATTCGTATCAGCATTAATTGATATCATGGAAAGACAGTCCAAACTTGAAATGAATGCTTGACATTTCGTGGGCGATTTTTCTGCTGGTGTCAATGTTTAACAATTTTCGTATCAGTGATGGCTGTTCTTCTCCTTTTTACATATCGCAGACCCGCTCAGTGGTGCAATAATCCTAACACGTCTTATTACAATCGTGTGTGGCACGGGTGGTTGCGTAGCAATCGTATTATATATACTAAATATTAGAAATTGAGAGAAATGCAAAACGGAATTAAAATACTCTGTGGAAAAGTGAGACGCATGCTAGTGGATTATTGTAACACCGTTTCTACTGTTTTCGATAAATTGTGGGGATGAAATAATTCTCTATCCTACCCTTTTCCCTTTATTTCTGTCTGTTTTGACGCGATTGTCTATTCTATTTTGATTATATTGTGTCGAAGTAAATTACTGTCCTCTGTATCAACCAATCTGTTGTAAAATCCGAAGTTTTATCTTAATCTTAGCGTCGTAGTCAGTGGAATCTTTAGCAGCTCCAGTTCTAGTTCCTAAATTATCGGTTTTACACTCTGGGCAAATTGCAATTTTCGACAAATTTCTTAGCTTCCCCTAGTATTTTTACTAGTTTCGTGCGGTAAAACTTTCTGTGCCAAGTCACTAACACTCGGGGCGTACACCTGGAGACACGTGCTATAATATCCATAAGTTGGCCAAAGTTTGCGGACTGTAAAACTCGTGATGAAAACTTTTGTGTTCTGGCCAACGTATTTCGTTCTTGCAACACTCGAATTTCGCCCTTACCGCGAATAATTCCTCCGACACGGAGAGAGTGGGTAAGTACGTAGAGGTGGGGTTAATGCCGGGGGGGAGGTTTGAATTGGAAACGAAAGGGCTTGCGAGAGGGAGTGCGGGAGTACCGAGGGGACGGGAGGGGGAGGTAAGGGGGTTGCGAGGCAGGTGGCGGCAGCTGCGGGCAGCCATTGCAGCCTTTCGGATGGCGCTCTCGCGATTGTCGATTCCACGCGGGAAACAAGGGGGCCCCGGCGGCCAGCGGTTTTAGGGTCCACGTGGCCCTCGGCCGAGCCTCGCCCAATTAGCCCGCGCGCCGGTCCGAAGGGACCGCGGCCCGCCGCTGCCGTTTGCGAAACGTATTCGCCGAGTGGCACTCGGAAGTGGGGCAGTGCCAATGGGACATTCGGAATAGCACGAGGTTCCTAATGGACGTCCACTTAACCCGTTGGTGTGTCCGCGCGAGGCATTGTAGATTGTGTTGTCGTATGATCATCGCCCGCCCTGGATGGAACCGTTCGTGCTATTGCGGTTTGCAGGGTGAATTTAAATTATACTGATATTGGATATCACTTTTGCGTTAGTGAAAATAGTTTTTGGATATGGAGTACTACTGGTCCGACTTCCTTTTCCTAATGCTCTGCTATAATGTTTTAGCGATTAATTGTACTTTGTTGTGTACAGTGCTCGTTTAGGGATTATCCTTTCTTCATGTAACATCCGAAACATATATGTTCATTTTGATGGATTTGGAAGATCGTTTTTATTACTGTTTCATGCTATTTGTGTGCTATCTTTGAAACGTTAAAGGAGTTGGTTGTGCATATATTTGTAGCATCCGTCGGCCGCGATTATTGTACTGTCTAACGAAATATCTCACTTGTTTAGGTACAATAGTTGTCGCAGATATAATTTCTATTATGCCAATTTTTAGGCTTTCCATGGTTTAATGTAAGATTTGATGGCACCTGTGTCAACAGCTCTAGCTTATAGTGTTTAGTATACAGTTTTCAGCCTCGTATTTTGTAATATTGCTTTCATGCTCTAACAGTGAGTGTAATTCGAACCATTCTCCTTGTGGCCCGCCACTGAACCCTAATTCACTTATCCAATAATACTGTTTTCATGATCTAAATGTAAATCGAACCAGTACTGCTTTTGGCCAGTCCCTGTGCCCTTAGAGAACCGGTCCGGCTTGTTCTTTCGCAATAACGAGTGTAAGGTGTGGCAATAGGAGCTTTGATTAGTTTCAGAATGCTCTTCTGGGAAGAGTAATACAAATCTCTAATTTTTTTTGGTCCTTGCTCGTTCATGATTTCGCTTTACACCTTTGGATTTGTCCTTTTTTTCTCTTTACGAGGGTATTTGTCTCGTAATGATCATGATCGTGATCTAACATTGAGAAGAAACCTCTCGGCATAAGTCGAGATTCATTTGATAATCATGTGCGTTGGGGCTTTCAGTGGCTATCAAGATAAAATTTCTCCTCGCGCTACTAACAATTACTACCAAATACATTTCTCCTGGAAAAAATGAATACATTTTAGGACTACTCAGGAATCCATAGCAAGAAATATCTCACGCGTGCATGCTAACTAAATGTATGCGAAATACTTATGAACTCGAAAATGATATATTAAGTAGCCTTAATTTCTAAGAGGATATCATTCAATGGCTTTCGTTTGTATAATTGAGAGCTCTTAGCCGCAACTTACGATTTGGCCTGTCTCTATGCAGGGTATAGCATGTACTGTACATAGCAGAGCAGACTGTATAGCATGAGTTCGGTGACTCAAATTGCGCTACCGCAATGGCTTGTAACGTCATTCGTCTCTGGTATTAGCCAATTGCTCATCTTGGTTACCATAGTCATGCTGATGAATTTATTCTTTCCGAGTTACTACTGTAATACAGATTCGAATCCTTGATATTGTGTGCGACTCACGCTATGCCTAAAAAATAAACAATATTTGTAAAACACTGTCGGTATTGTCTGGGTGTAAGCATAGTTCGTTATCTTTTATCCATTTCCAGACATTCCACCTGGCTTAAGGAATTCCTTATTTGCATAACCTTCAAAGTCACGCAGAATTTTCTCCCGAAGTCGATTGTCCAAAAATCTAACAAGGTAACATCAGTAGTAATAATTAACCAAGAGTATGATGCTTCATTTAACCAAAATCGTAATTGTTGATGCAGAATTTTGGATTTTTAAGACTGTGGAGGCTTTTTAAGTTAATTAATCTTTATAAGTTACTATCTTTTAGCCGTGGATTCATGCATTTATGTAAGAGGTTCTTTTCTATAAAATTTCTTTATAAAATTCATTATCCTGTGTGAAAAATTGGCGATTCAAATTTCTTCTGTAGAAATTAACCTAAGAACTAATTAAAAACTACTTAACCCTGGTGTACTCATTTAAATTCAAAGAGATATTATTTATTTTCTTTTGTATTCAGAGTTAAGTGCCAAACTCTGACCACACAAATCTTTTCTCATCATAGTCTTAAAGTAATTTCAGATGTTCGGTGCATAATGATGCTACGAATCGAAATTCCTGATAGGAATCTTCTGTTTTCGTCCTTTTTTCGAAGTTCAGTTTATGTAAAATTTTATTTCAACTCAACTTTTGAAAATTTTAAAAAACTTTTGCATATAAAATCATAGATGCCTGACAATCTCTGTGATATTCTCTATAATATGTTGATGTTCTCTGAATAACCTGAAAAAACCCAAGATCGTATTTGCGCTCTCTGCTCAGTCATTCATCTATTATAGTTTTGCCGTATGAGTTAAGAAAATAAACAAAAATTCAAGTACGTGTTTAGGACGATGTTTCTCATGGAAAAATAACTCATGTAATTACTGGTTTTGGTTATGTTACTAGTAAGGAAGCTATCGCTAGCTTTGGCAGTGAAGTTCGAATTCCAACTCCTCGATACGAACTCTGAATAACCAACTGATAATGTAAGGTTTTTTTTGTTACCCGTGAGAATTAATGAGCTCTACTCGATAGAAATTTCTTGTTATTTTGGATTTTGTAATACGAGTCTTATTTGTGTGGCTTAAGCACCTTTAGAATGCACGTTGAGGTTTTGTCAGGTTGTTCGTATTCATCATTTAACTCGGACAATGAAACCCATTGCATTTTACAATCGCGATTATTCTGACATTCAGAACATATACTGTATATTGTATACGTTGTATTGTATTGTATATGTATGTATAACTATTGTATACTTATAGTACTTGCTACATTCGTTTTTTTGCGTATAGCTCTCAATACAATTTTTCCTAATCACAATTAATGCATCATTGTCGCCTCTGTTTGCAATGAATAATCGCACGATAACTACCAATTTTTAACGGCTACCTAACGCTTGTTATCTGCTGCAAGTAAGTAATTACTAGAAATTTTGGCTTGATCATAGATCTTCTTACGTAGATCATAGACCTTCTATCGTCAGTAGTTAAATGCACGATTTTATTTTAAGCATATGTCCATTTCGTTAAGTTTTTGGGCTCAAGTAGTGTGAGTACATCCATGCTCCGGCGTATCTCACAACATTCGCCAATAATTTCTATGCCAATTTTGGTGTCGTCCTCTCCTATATTATTTTCTCATACTGATGGTTCAAAATCAGTGCCTTAATTAAACCTAACTAATTCAACTTCATTTGAGGCTTTGCAGTGGAGTCCCCGTCCAAAATTCCGCCTTGGTCTACTTAAGACGTATTGTTTAGGATATAGTCACGCACCATGCCCTTTTCTGAGGTGAATGTGGCTTGTGCTGGCCTATCTAATTACGAACTTTAAGTCGTAGCTGGCCATTAGCTTGGCCCGCGGTGAGATGAAAACTAATGTGCTCAGTACAGTGCGCTGTGGGTTTTTGTTTGCGGCCATTCGTAGCTCAACCTGCATGATATCTCGAGAGCCTACTCTGCATACTAATGTAGCAGGATGTTTCGGAAGCTATTACATTTGCTACTGTAATATGGTAAGATATAATTTTTGGAAAAGTTTGCCCGAGTCCTCTTATCTTCTTGCGCTTTGTTTGGTCGTCGCCGTTAATGTTTTTGATAACTGAATGTTCCTTAAAGAAAGTTGGAGGAATAATATATCTTTAGATAGAAAAAAATAAAACATGGCAATATAAAAGGAAAAAAACATGAGTTCCAACTAAGAGAACTCACATGGTGACTGACGTTGGTGTCAAAGTATAGGGTTGTCAATCGTAAAAAAAATATTTTTACCCCCATTCCCAATGTAATTCGCTAATATGAAGAGAAAATGGGCATGTTATTGAGGTAATGGTTCCCGTTTACCACAATAAAAACTGAGCTCCTCTAAATACACTCTCATTGTGCACGTCAACCTTTCATCTCCCAAAACCTTATCCCTTAAATATTTGCATGGCTGATGTCCTAACACCTCCTACCCATCGCCCATGCGGTGGCTCGCAAAGTAGTATGTTGATGTAGTATGGCGTGGAAACCATTAGACTGATAAAATGGAAAAGGCACCTGCCTTAATTTCTTCCTTCTATCTGCCTAGGTCTCATGAACCGTAAAGTTAAGGACTCTAGTTTTTGTGTTAAGGTACACTCATCAGTTTCTCCGGTGTTGTATTGGCGTTGTGAACTCAAAATGTTTCCTTTCGTGTTTAGATCTGTTCTTCATGCATTCGCAAGCCTGCCGTGAAAAGTTAGGTGTATTTGGGACTCAGATAACGTACAAGTTGGTTTAGTTCTGTTCCCCCAGGAATTATCGGGAATAAAAAATGTGGACTCGTTGTTTGCCAATTGTGTTCATTTTCTTTGGGAAACGTTTTAACCTAAATATGTGACTTTTAAAGTATGAGACAGTTTACGTCTGCTGTGACTTGAGGGAGTGATGGGTGTTTCTTTTTTTAGGCCTTAGTAACATGAGTTTGTCGAATTTTCCCGAGGTTCTTTCTGTCTCGCTCTCATTTTGTATCAGTGCGTTAAAAATTTGGCTTCTGTCCTATTGAATCTGTTGGTAAATGTTAAATAGTTTGGAATTCACCGTGCATTTGCATTATTACTGGATCCCATCCATGTTAATACTTAATCAGATACGGAGGTAAGCGGATAAATTATTGGCTTTTAAATATTTCACTTTTTATAGTAGGGTGAGAAAACCTAACTTTCTTGTTTCCATTTCATCGTATTAGTGTGTCCATGCGTGGCATTGGAAGCCAAGTAATGTCAGGTAACCCTGTCCCATGTAAGTTGTCACAACATAAGAGTGCAAAGAATGGGTAAAATGTTTGTATCACGGAGGAACATACCTTGACTCACTCATGGCTAAGCCGGTTGACCATTTATTTCAAAAGCGGTTTTGTTCATTTCGTAATAATCATTTGCACTTAACCAGTAAATGTTGTTCCCCCCCGCCCTAAGATGTGTGGTTGCTAGAAATAAACGGTTCAGTAAATTACACTAGAGAAGTTTCCCACAATTCAGTTGTGAAAATAACTCGATCTTACATAGCATACTCGTTGACTTTATCGATGGAAATGATATTTAGATTTTAACTTTTACTCATTAATTGAAGTAAAATGATGTGCCTGTCTATGTTTTAAAGGTTTTGTCTTTCCCTGTTGATTAATATTTATCTTGGTTTATCTGATACATGTGAAATACTATGATTCCTTTGTGGGGACATCGGAAGGCTCTTATTACTGGTTCTTCAAATTCCCAGAAATCTTCAATAATGCTTTCCTTTTTACTCGCACACCTACGCGTGAAACTATTTTTAGGATTTTGCAAATATTACTCAAATCCCTCTATTTTATAATCTTCAAGAGATGTGATGGGTGAGAATATTGAATGTTATTTGCTGGAAATGTTGAATTAGAAAGCATTAATGCTTACAATTCCGTGCAATGTGCCTACCCCAGAAGGGAACTGAGTGATTGGTATGTATGTATATGCAAAGGTTTTCCTTATTTTTGAAAGAAAGAGACGGATCCATGTGAAAGAAAACAAAAACGTAAATTTTCTTATCTTCGGATCGTTAGCACGTATTCGGCAATCGCGTGAAGATCGTATGGTAGTTATGTTGAGAGTAACATGGGAAGGTACCGTTCCGCTCTGAGTTTGCTTGTAAAATGCATATTACTCTTGTTTCGCCGAAGGAGTGCTTGTTCTGCGGTTTCACCGCGAGCGCCCCTTGTTTATGCGTTCCAGAGCCTGCCGACGTGTGATCCGAAACGGAAAATGACGCCTCCGTGTGGCGATCGTCTCTCCCAGTTGGTCTTCTGCGGCGCGGCACTTCCGTGCGACGGACAATGAGGAGCATCCCATCGGGAAAAGGATGACGGCTCTCCCTACCTCCGTCTATTTTCATTCCCTCATTGGCGTCTCGTTTGCGCGTCTTTGGCGTACCATGCCCTCCGCCCTCCGCCGTCATTCAATTAATCCCGCAACACTTCCCTTTTGGAACACCCATCTCCTTCCGCCTGTGTTCCTTCCCTCTCATCGTCATCATCCCTTATTCCATTTCCTCCCGCCAGCTCCTCGTCTCCTGTCCTCCCTTCCCGACGCCCCCGCGCCCCTCGCGGTGGTTTGTGACTCCACGGCCCATTTGCCATATTACGCCATTCCGCCTCCCTCTTTCTCTCTCTCTCTTTTCCATATTCGTCCCCCGACCTCCCTTTTATTCCCCTCCCTCACCCGTTTACTCTTCTTCTCTTTCCATTTCCCCACTTCCTTCTCCTCGCCCTCTGTTGCGTAAGCCCTCCACACACGTATTGACTTTTTACCCTCGCCCCCTGCAGCACCTCCGCTCCCGCCGAGTCCCCACGCCCGCTCCCCGTGTGTATGTCACTCGCCCCATCCCCTCTCCCTCCCACCCACCTTCAGTTCTCTCGCAAAAGCTAGTGGCAGGCAGATGAGCGGAACGTTCCACCACTTAGCGAGTTAGCCTATAAATGTCACTCTTTCAACTGCATAATCTGTGTCACATACTGGAGATGATTATCCTACTGAGTGGTGTATGCGTAGTGCCATATAAATAAATATATAGAAGATTAAAACGTTTTGAGTGTATCACGGGTCAGCCTAGTTGGAGTTTGGAGTGAAAGTGAGAAAGTTTGTACCTCTTGAGGCCTGATAATCTGTAGAGTTAGAATTGCTGGCTTTTTGTATGCAGGGTGGTCTGAAATATTAAGTAGCGAACGCATTTACCACCCATTCGCCTATGGTGGTCAGCTTTAAGGATATAGAATTTTCTGATCAATTTTTGACGTATATTTTTTGACCTGGCCTCGGAAAAATATCCTGCACTACCTTTAAATGATCACTATTACCGTCATGTTATCCTTGAATGGCGTATTCCCGGCACGAGTAGTACGGAGAATGCTAAAACTGTGGCATACTGTGTGTGTGGTGATTAATATTTGAAAGTTGTCGAATCATTGCGAAGCAGAACTCCTCTTCTCCCTCCTTTAGACTGATTATAATAAATACAGAACTTTTTAAAACTTCTTCAATCTGGATTTAAAATGTACTGCATACATGCTGTAAAAGTAACAGTATCAACCTCTGCGCATCTGCCGAGCAAGCTTTTGCTTGACATATACCATCCATAGCTACCGCACAGTATTGGCAAGTAAAACAATTTCCCACGCATGCACCACCTATTCTCTTCCTTAATCATTCAAACTAATCTGCCATGAGGTTTGGCGAAAGCTGCAATTCCCATTTCTTCTCCCTCCGTCCCTTTGACCTCCACGTTCACGCCCACCCAGTCTTTACCCCTACCCCATTTCCTTACGCGAGAGCTTCCGGCTTCGGCGTGGGTGAGCCCTGGGTTTGTATGTACGAGCGCCCCCCCCCCTTTCCTTACCACCCTGTGTGGTGAGCTCGAGGGTTTGCTCTGGGGCAGGGGGGAAGCGGCGGGGGAGGCGCGGAGTGATTGGCGGAGGGTCGCGTGTGTTTTTCCCCGTGTGTGGTGCTCATGTGCACAAGGGGGACGGCTTCAGACGGTGTTGGAAGCAGCGGCGGAAAAGGCGGCGTTTGCGTGGTCGCCCCTTGCCCTCCCCCTTCCCGCGGTGGCCCCCAGACCCGCCCCCTCTCTTGCGATACTTCGTGATACGCCTCCCCCGTTAACCGCCATCTCTGCGCCTTCCCCTTTGGTAATTCGTGCAAATGTGACTCCATTGCCGAAAATTTCCTCCTCCTTTCATGCCGCTCTAGGGAGACCAAAAAGGTTGTCTTATATCTCGTATGCTCATTAAGGGGACGGAGCCGCTTTTAATTCGTAAATTTGTCAGAGGGTAAATTTTTCATGACTAATACTTGTTTTTTTTAATTGACAATGTGTGGAGAAGGTTAGGAACGTCATGCATGGTGGCTTTGCCCGCTGAATGCTCCAGAGGAAATTTTGTATTTTGAGCCCCATAGCTATCAAGTGTATCGTAGTATTTCCATTGTCTATTTTTTGTTTTCTCGCATCTTTGAAAGTATATATTCTTGCACATACACCTTGCCGCTCTCTTTCGAGAGCACGTAATACATTCTTAATCAGTAATAGGTGGGCTTGGTAACATAGCTTCCCCCTTACATAGCGAAAATCTCTCATCTATCACATTCGTTGATCGAATTAGTTCGATTTTAAATTTGAATTGTTTGTATCGGTCTGGATTTGTAAATTTTTGTATATATTTTTTAATGTTAGTATCGATCTGAATTGCAGTTCATAAACTTTCAGATTATGTTGTCATCCTCCGTGATGCAGTTGCTTGTAGTCTGTGGATATCAGTTTTTATTTTAGCGTTCTTGAGGCTCAGAAAGACAAAAATATATTTTTTGCCAACCTGTAGGTTATTCATACTAGTTTTTGTTTCTTGTATTCATAAGTCTTTGTTTTTATGTTTTGCTTATTTCATCCGATGCACTATGTCTCCTTAACTGTATCGGTATTAGCATGTTTGTATTATAAGACAAAGTATTAGGATATTGAATGTAATGAAGTTTTTAAGATCAGGACAGTAGCTACTATTTTGTCTTGTTGTTCTGATTTCATTATTTGTCCTGGTGATAGTGTCTCCTCATGATGCTCTGACCAAATGCCATGGCGTTGAGGTTGTCTTGAAACTGAAATATAATGCGCAAAGGCGTTGTGCGAACATTGTGAGGGATTGTGTTAATCTCACCTCATATGCGATGATTATTCTACCTCATGAGTATATAATGCAGTTAATGTAGTGGCTAATGTACTGTTTATGAGAGCACTGGTTTTTGTGTGGAATAATGCCATTGAAATATTATTCCTCCCTAAAAAATCTATATTCTCTGATAATTTAAGTCATTCAATTGCAGAAACTACTCCGAATTTAGTTATTATTATTATATTCCAGATTTTTGGTCTGTATATGTTTCTGCGGGTGAAGTCATTTTTGGCAACTGAGCAGTATGAGAATAAATAATACGCAAGCCGGTGGCTGTGAGGGTTTCAGCCGCCTTTATTGCCCCAGAAAAAGAGCCAACGGTGGTGTCGCTTTCTTCAAATGCCCCGTCACACTGTCAAGCTTTGAGGAAACAGTTAATGAGGGACGATATCGTCATGCTCATAGAAACCACGGAGAAGACCTCTAAATCTGGAACCTATTCGCAGAATGTAGGAAGGATAGGTTAGGGCTTTGTATATTCTTTCGAATTGAAATTGGGGAATTTATAAGGGAGGTAGAGCATCCCGCGAAGAAATATTTGAAATCCTTGATAGTGAGTGCGTTGGAGTCGTGGTAAGAGAGAAATGGTTAATGGAAAAAGAATGGAAATGAAAAAGATACAATGGACCTTGTGCTGAGGCGTTGCGGATAAAACTTTCGTGTTAGATTGCATTTCCGCACAGAACCCCACTGCGTCCACTATTTTGCAACATTCTGCTGTTGGTCTATGAGGAGAGTGGCATCCCATTTCCCGTGAGAGGTGTTTGAAGTTAAATAATCATTTCGAGAATGATTAGACTCTTTCTTAAACACTAGTTTGCTGCTAGGGATATGACGAGAATGATATTTTTGGGGTATGGGGAATCGCTTATAGTAATTCGCTTATTAGAACTAATTTTTACTCAGTAGCTTCCCTCTTTTCATGTATTTTTGATAATTTTGCAGCGTTACTACCCTCTTCAAAATCTCTGCCATTATCTCAACACAAAATATTCCGGGAAAATAAACTTTCCTAGCTCTTAATTCAGTCTAGTTGTGCGCTGTGTTTGTTAAAAAATTGGTAGCTAAGTTTGTGGATTTTTATTTTCACTATAATTTACAATAGGAGAAATATTTTTCAAATAAGGACGAATAAGAGAAGGGAAATGAGTAAAGTTGCATATTTTTCTCAAACCGTCTTGCCGATAATTTGCAGCTATTATGTAAGAATATGATTCTTGTGCTCGAGCAATTAAATAACCACCATTTCTAAGTATAGCATATTTTTATGTCAGACGGCGTACGATTATAGAGTTTCATGATGCTCTACGTGTATTTTTAACGAATTGTATGGATATGACTCTATGTTATTGCAGAAATAATACATAAAATTCCGAAGTAACATCCTTTCTTTGATTCAGGATGTTGTCCTACAATCTCTCGTGTCCTGCTTGAAGAAAGTATTTGTAAATATTTTCCTAATATTTCTCACGTTTTTTATCTCATAGCGCTTCTCAAATGCCAAAATATGCTACTTTTTTCGCCCGAGCTAGATTGCACGATTTTATCTGCGATTCATTTGCCTGTGGATCATGTTTCCGCCTAGTTTGAATTGTCCCAGTTAATTTGAACCAAGAGACACAATCTTGCCTCCCGTTGTTTGTCATTAGTCTGTATATGTTTTGAAAAGACGAAAGTACACTATAACTTTGTGGGTTTCACTTATGACAGTAATTTGGCGAAATATCTGCTTTTTGACACTTTTCAAGGGTATTACTCAATGTAGCTTGATATCCTATTGACCTCCTAGATTGCTAAGGTCTATTTTGGCCTACCGATACCGTTGTCCGAAAACCCCTCCGCTTGCACTTCATCACCTGGGGAAAAAGATGCTAGAGATCGTTACTTACTTTCGCGAAATTCGCCTCCCCCAGTATCTTCCCCATCTTCATCATCCCCTCTTATTCTGCCTCCCAGCCTTTCTCTAAGAAACTCTCTCTACACCCTCTTTTTCCTCTCACCCCCGCCTACTCTCTCTGATTTCTCATCCCCTACTCCCTCCCGTTTCTCACACCTAGCTCGTCCACCTCATTGTCTTCCCACATTGCTTTGTATCGCCTACTCCAGATCCTTATGGATTCACCATTTTATTGTTGCCGCCATAAATGAGAACGACCAAGGAATTCCAACCGTAAGCTAGCATCTACGTTTTCGTCACATCTAATGACGTTTACAGAATACTTCTTCCTGTCCCCATTATTTGTATCGCTGATAGCGCTTGAAATTTCTTGAACCTCTGGGTCAAAATAATTGTGTAACATGGGAAAAATAACATTCATTTGTCCATCAATAATATTCTTTAGTCAAAAGTTATGGAAGAAGCTAATATAACGAGGAAATTAATTGCTACTTGGAAGATTGCATTTTCATTTTTTCATGTTTTGAGCAAGTGACTTATGTGCTCGCTTCAGAATGCTTTAATACAATATAAATGTCATTTTGGTTCACTCCTCGGTCTGGGATAGATATTCATTGAAAATTTATTCTTCGATTCACCTGCATAAGTTTTATCTTACTTTATTATTTTAGTAGCTATAGTGTATGGCCAGCACAAGTTAGGTCATTATTTTGCCTTTTATTATTTTAAGATCCATTATATTTCCTACAGGTGCAGCTGTCTTGTAATGTGTTTAGAAAGTGCTTCAATTATCTTTACTCAACAGCCCTGGTTACTAAATAATCGCCGTAGAAACATCTTGGGCTAGTTGCTTTGCCGTCCTATCGGAAGTCTCAACCACTGCCGCATGCGCTTTGCATGAGTAACTATATATTCGACTCGTTCTGAAATCTACTTGTCTTTGACAGCTTTCTGATCGACAGTTCATCAATATTCAAGTGCTTGTAAAAGTTTAAAAAAATAGTGTTTAACTTAATCTTAAAAATTGTTTATTTCTATCTTATAATGTTTTGTTTGTCCTCATTTTAATGCCATCCTGTGCAAAATTTGTAAAAAATCATATCCGAGTTCAGCTCATTTTCCCAAGTTTAGTTTTATGACCATACATGGACTTCAATTTATGAGCAACTATTTCAACTTATGAGCAGTTCTCTTCCCTCATAACACCTCCCTTTGAGGTAGCTCTTAGACTACTGCACAAATCATAATAAACTGCAGTTACCAGAAGCTATGTAATCAGTCTAATCCATTAATTATGAATATATTCATTCATTTTCAGAATTTAATACATTCTGCATTTTAATGCACAATATAGATGTATTCAAACTTATAAAAATGTTTTAGCGAGAAATTTATGCAGTTTAGCCGTATTTTTAATTTGGCTACATATTTATACGTCTACGTATATTTATATATTCACTAGTTCAAAATAAATATACAGTCCATCGACCGGAAATAGCGAGGTTTGCAATGAATATATCTATTATGATATAACTCTTTTTTTATAGGAAATTCAATTGTTTTCCATACAACTCAGTATAAAAACGGTCAATTTTAATGAGCAATGTCTCGCCATTTATGTGGCAAATTGATCCCAAATTTAACTCAGAGACTTTGAGTTAGAACTACAAAATATTTTTACTCACAGTTTCATTAATGTAGTGAAAAACTTGATATGACTAAGAAGTATTCCAATGGTGTATTCCTTCGCGTATGCGATACTCAGCAGTGCCCTCCTCCTGGTGGTTTTGTCTCAATTATATGATTTTCATTTTAGTCGATCGCTAGGGTATTGTCTCTGGCTCCTCAATTTGTAGTATCAATGACTCCACTCACATCTCATGATTGCTGGTTGTTTTCTCTAGTACCTCTTGCGCTTTTTTTCATAGGCTGCAGAGCAGAAATACGTTTAGGAGCGGTCTTCCTTTGCTTCCATTGGACCTTAGCCGTCCATATATTAAATTGTGCTTAAAATAACTTAAATATATAATTGGAATAATACATGACCTCTAATCTTCGAATTAGTAGGAATCGCCTAATTTCTATTGGCTCAACCGTAAATGAGCCGTATTTAATTAAACATACGACAATATACTTGGGGCAAGTGCATTTCTCTTTGTGGAAATGGAGAATTTTAACCCTGATGTTTCTTTCCACGTATCTAACCATTTGTGAAATATTTGTCTTCCAGAACTATCCACCTACCAACTAGGCTAAAAGATATGCGTTACTGTATTAAGATCTCCTACTGCCAATTCGTAAAATTGTTTGATGCAAATCTTAACTCCCTGGTATTTTCTGCTTATTATCTGTGAGATAGTTTATTATTATTTTTCGAGTTCTACGTCATGTGTTAAATGCCCTTTCTTTCTCTGTTTGGAATTTAGTTTGCGGAATTGTCAAATTTTATTGAAATTTGGTATTATTTTTAATTTAGTATTATCACACCAATATCCCCGGAATTGTATACCGTATGAAATTGATTGTAGGTTTATTCTTCGTTAAATATACATAACTTTCTTTAACTTTCACTTCTGTAATCAAGTATAGCTTTACATTATCTTAATTTATGTCGAGGTTTAAATCGTATAATTAGTACTAAAGGAACTGCTTTAATCCTCTAGTACTAATCAAAGAGTAGACAGTGGTTTCGTATGGGCTTGGGCAGTTTTTATTGGACTTAATTGTTAGTGTGATGGCATATTAATGACCTCGCCTTCTAATTTTTTGTCGTC
The DNA here is from genome assembly GCA_963169105.1 of Ceriagrion tenellum. NCBI lineage: Eukaryota > Metazoa > Arthropoda > Insecta > Odonata > Coenagrionidae > Ceriagrion > Ceriagrion tenellum. The sequence goes on along the minus strand of OY720633.1, from coordinate 43,099,397 downwards.
GCTTGAATAATTTTCGTCAAGGGTATTTTATTCCTACTCATGCAGTAGCTTCAATATGTTAGGCTGCCTACACTTCCTTCTTCCCTTTCTTTTATCCCAACTGTGGACCCGTATACCTATACTTTCCGCTGCGGACCTATTCCTCTCTGTAACAGATTCATGTTGGACGTTGTCTGACGTTATTATCTTTTAAGATAAAGAACATAAACTCTGGCTGTTTTATTATGATCACTTTGATTTCTTTGCGTCCGTTGTCCAGTTAATGTACTCTCATCTTTGTATTAGGAGTACCTTCACACTAAGTTGAAATATGGCTAATATCTCAGTGCTTGGGTTCATCTAATATGCAGATATCATATTTTTGAAAACCTTAAGTTCCAGAAATTCCCATCTGAAGAGATCTTTCATCACACAATCACACTTTGAAACGATCATAGCTGAATATCCATTTTTTCTTATTTATTTCTTGCCAAAATTACGATAACATGAAACACTGTCATCATATCGCAGTGTGACGTACTTTCATACAAATAACTCCCGAAAAGCGTCTAGTTACACTGCGATGTCCATGAAATCAATTCGGTATATTTATTTACATATCCAATATAGTTTATTTATCCAATATAGTTTAATAGTGTGTGTCTCTAATGACACTCCGTGTAGTTTTCGTCAAAATCTGTTGCCTCTGAGACATAGAAATACGGCATGTTCCTATATTCTACATAACTTTAATTTTGATTTATTCATTTCCTACTCTTGTAGCTAATGGGAGCATAGCTTTCATGTTTAAATGACCCTCTTGAAGTTAATCATCAGCAAAATCTTTGTATTCACATCTAATTAATTTCAGCGTCAATCTATTTAATAGTTTTCCACATCGCGCTTCTACTATATCCCTACGGAGCTACCTGGAAGAAAGGAACTATCATTAGATATGGGAGGACGAAGGTCTACAGTTTACCTTACTTACGACTTAAAGACTAATGAATGATATCCTTTTAATCTTCACGGACAGTCGCCACAGAATGGTCAATTTATGATTTCGTTCCCGTATTTAAGTAAGAAACCTATGCGTCCCCTTTATAAAGTCCGCGATATGTGTAATGCATCAGATGGAAATTCAACTCCACTTATAATGTGTGTTCTCCCTAGAAGTCAAGAGATCTGTCAACCAAGTGCTAACCAAGAGATTGTATTTCCATTATTTAATATGCACGTGGATGAGTAATACGAGAGAATTTGATTTTACATGTTGTTTAATTTTCAGTTATTAAGGCACATCATTGTGTGGTACTGTAGCTTTTATCGGAAGTCTTGTTTTGCGTAGTTTTTGAAGCTTTAACGGAAAAAGACTGTATTACGTCAGAGTATCGTCAATTTTACGCTAAATTTGGCTACTGCCATTTTAACTGATATAACTCTTTCTTACACTCATTATTTTTTGGCTTGATATTTTTACAAATAATCTTCCTTAATGGAATACATATAATTTTCGAATAACTAGGGTTATTTCTGCTTGTCTTAATCAGTAGTTATGTTTTCAAAGACAGGTAATCTAAGCCTTCCCCTCTCTATAGTCAAACTAACTACCATATCGCCCAATTGATTACTTACAGAGCCACGCTCTCTTACGTTTATCGTATATCTCTCCGTAAAATACCCCTACCCCTACCCGTACCCATCAGTCTTCATCTTGTTAAAAATAATTAGATGACAATAACATTTTTCGTCCGTTATGCTGCTTAACTAATTCATCTTCTGTTTCCACTTTCCCATGCTGTGCTCACCTAAAAGAGGTCCAAGAGTTGTGTGATGGTTAATTCATGTGGGGAAGCGAACGTGCTAGAAAATTCTCCAATGCTGACAAAAATGGATTAGTTTTTAAAGCATAAGTTGAGGATTCAGATGATCTGATTATCGGTATTTGTTTGTCATTGCTCTAAAATGTTGAATTAATAGTTAAAAATGTATTACTCCTCCACTCAAGATATTCTACCTTGCCAGAGTGTTAGCCTTCTCTCTTCTTCTAGAATTTAATGTGAAAGTCATTTCAAAATTTTGTACCTACCGTTACTTGACCTTTTGACTTGTCATTGTGGAAGCCTACCCTGTAGCTTCACGGTTTTTATATTAAACCATCAGGTCGTAGTATCCTATCACCCCTGTCCCTGTTTTTTCATCCAAAATTTGGAACCTTTGTTGCGGTATTGTCGTCTCTTCTAACTCTGGTATCATCACCCCGATTTTAAAATTTGAGCATCGTTCCTCCTATTTTCTGACTCTAAACGTCTCAATGAACATAACGTAATACAACCGTACCAGAAGGAAACTGAGTTGTTAAAAAATTACGGACTAGTGGTGATGTCAAGTTTAAACGAGATCATGAAGGTACGCATGGAACTTTTCTAGCATTCGCTTTCGTAGTGAGGATGGTTTTCCAAAATCGCCAGTGTCATTCTGCTTAAGGGTGACGTTACTCCAGCATCGTAGCTATGGCCCCCAGGACTGCAACGTTAAGAACACTTTTTCTATGCTGAAGAAACTTGTTCGCCGAATTATCAGTACGGTGTGGTTGCTAATCCCGGAAATAATGATATTAGTCAAATGAATGGGTGGTGTGAAAGATGAAGTTCCATTCGGATAAGGTGAGCATGGGGGATTAATGAAAGACCTTAAGAAAGAAACGATAAGACGAATTGTTTAATACATCCAACTTGTTTCGAGAGACATTGGCATGTTGGAGGAAACAATATAAGGCAGTGAACGGATTTCACCACAGAGTGAGGTCCTGAATGATCGCATAAAAAGATATACTGTCAGGGGCTCTAGATGTTTTCCATACGTCTTATATATTTTACATATATCTTCGATGATATCCCTGTTTGTCTTTCCAATCTCAGTTATTTGAGCGTAAGTTCCAGTATCATTTAACATTAAACACCACCTCCTTTTTTGAGCGCAAATCCAAATACGAGTTTTGGAATAAAATTTCAAAATGCTCTCCTTTCACCGACAGTCTGTAATCCGATGATCTAATAGTAGGTGCCAAATAACATAGCAAACGGTGTTCAAGCTCAGTGTTGCTAAGCGTAATTACTTTAAATAAATACTTATCATTTGTCAGTAGGGTAAATAATAATCCACGCTGTACTTGCATGCTATTAATTAGACAGCGAATTGTCAAATTAGGTAAATTAATTGGACATAACGAATGCCAAATTAGGTCAACTTTTCTTTGGTTTATTACGCTAATGTTGGAACATTCTTATATTACACCCACTATCAGTCTATCAATTATAGTTTGTACCATTCCTATTTTACAAGCCGCCGTGAGAGTATATTTTCTCTCAATCATAGAACTAGGGAATGTCCTTTGGAATTAGATTGGAATGTTGGATGGGTATAGCTAGTTGTCAGCGTGGTCCTAAAATTCAAAGCAATGTTAGTCTAGCTTGTTGAAGGAAGATGTCGACTCATACGCCTTATGTCGTATGCCGTCCATGAAAGACCCGCATGGCTGTCCATTCATTCGTTGTGGCAGTGGCCGATGTTTTAGAGCATCTGCGAATAAAATGCTCTCATTTGTTACCTAATGCCTCGCCGGAGGGTAGCCTACATCTTTAGCTAATTCGAAATATTAATAAATACAATCCTCATCCCACTGCCTCCTTGACATTCTCCAACTGTTCGCTTCGCTTCCTTCCCGTGATGTCAGTTGGTGGAATGGGAAAGATATTGCCGGGGAGAAGGCGGATTGAAAAAAATTCGCAATCCGGCCAGGTGCGGACGGCGGCCGGTAGTTAACGTCACGTTGAACGGAAGGAAGGGACGGGCGAAAAAGGGGATTTATTTTCTTCTTCCTAATTTTTTTACTCTCTCTCGCAATTGGGGGAAGTCGACGATTGCCAGGTATATGCCGTGGGGGGTAGGTGATGGGTACCTACGGATCTATTGGGGCCTCTCCAAGGGGCCTCGCTCGGGTGGCACCGGAGATAGGCCCTTTTTTGTGTGTTCGTAGCCAGAGGGGAAGGAAGGAGAGTTTTGAGCGTGGAGAGGTACTGTCGGACGTGCTACAGGGAGACCAGGATGCTGCTTTTTGCTCCCCCTTTTCTTCCTGTTTCCCCCCATGAGGAGCCCGTTCGCGATACTAATTTTTTTTGCTGTATTTAAAATGCAATTTCTAACTTTACCTTAGCATAAATCTCGCGCTTCCGTAATTGTTGCTATCCTAAGTGGTCAGTAGGCGTCAAAGAAAACTATGCTGACATATCTACCATTCGCCCGGTTTTTGTGAAAAGTCAACTCTATTCAATGTATAATCGGGTATCCTAATTATCCTCCAAACGCCGCCTTCAGGTCATGATTTTTTCTCAGTTTTGGTAGATGTTGAGCCAAGCAACCAAAGCGTTCATATTCCATTCCTTTCAATTTGTTTTTCATATTTAATTCATCGAAAAGAAATTTGGATACACAGTTCTTAATTGTTAAGGTCTCTTTTCTTATGCCTTTTTTTAATTATTTCTATTACGTATTTCTGGCTTTTTATTTTTAAATTTAATCTCAATTGCCGCTGTCTGTGACTCTGTCAGTTCTTTGTCCATACCCTTCATTTGCACAATTATCTTGTCTGATTGTATCACAATATCACAATCATTGTCGGATTGCCTTTGATACCTTTGCGCTGATGGCATTCATTCTTGTCTTTTGCATATCTGAGGATAGAGGCGCTATTACATACTTTGAGATATATTACTTTGAGAAATAGTACCATAAGAATAGTTAATACCTTCACCAAGTCCTCTGCGACTTGCTTTTAGAATTATTTAATTTGCTTCGTAAATAGCATTTCTGGCGTTCCGTCAGTTCTGTCATTCCACTGTGCAATGTTAGTTGCGGGTGTTAGTCATCATTCACTGTTCATGTCCTCCGCGTTGGCAAGCCGGATATTATTTATTCCTGTCGTCAGATGACATTCACATTCTCAGTAATGAGGAACATGCCTCCTATTGCGTCACCATTCTTTAGAAGTGAGAAGGAAAATTTATGGGGGTAAGGCGACTTTTTTCCGGAAGACTTTCAGGAAAATGAAGTCCCTTAACATTTCCTGGAAGAGTATCCATCGGAGATATGGAAGTAAGGATTTGTTTCTCCGGTGTGAGTTGTACTCTCTAGTTTTGATCACTTTGCACCATTGGTATGAATTGTCGAGCTTTAGTAATTGTAGAAGGCCGTAAACGAATTAACTTATAGGAAAATTACCAACCTGGGTTTCAAAAACTTCTGCTCTCATGATTATAATATTTCTTGGTAATGTGCAGGTTTCTTGGATCTTTAAGCAAACATATTGGCCATTCACGTTTCTTACCTCTGTTTACAATGTTTTCCCTTTCTTGGGAAACTTAGCTTTTGAGTGCATTCCTTTTCCTGGTACTAATTTGGCGTAAACCTTGGAGTGAGAAATTTTTCCCATTAACAATTCCCCAATTTTTTCCCCTTTGGATTTATGCGGAAGTAAAATGTGGATATTCATGCCCATCGTAGTTGAAACAGTTGTATACATTAAAATCAGAGAACTGAAGTATTAGACAGTCTATTGCAAAACATCGAATTTAGATGCTGGCCCGAATCGTCTTAGAAACGACTTTATTTTGGAGAAAAACTCATTTCTAGAAAATGAATGAATAAGTATCAATTTCTTTGCAGTTCGACGGACTCCGTCTTCTGCTACAACTTGGAGAGCGTCAAATTCGGGTTTATCATTCTGCCCATCCAAAATTCGCAGCGTAAAAAGGGAAGGTGGCATAAATGGAACACAGGTGGCGTCAGAAAAGGTGTGTGCTGCCCGGCCTTGTGTTCCCATCCATATATTTATGCAATCATTCGCCCTACCTTGCGTATTTTTCTCCATCTTTGAGGGAGCAGCTGAAAGGGCACAACTCTTTCTACTGAATCGGCTTAGCTCACTTCCGAGACTAATGTGTACCACGCGAAGGCAGCAGATGTGTGGACAATGGCTAGAGGAGGTATGGGTGCCCTGGAAAGTATCAGGAGCGGAATGGGTTGGCCAAGGCTGCGTCTTGTAATGAGCCTCTATCTCATTTTCATCTCCTCTGATTCTCCACGGCGTGTGCTACTGCTCAACCGTGACTCGTGTGCATTATGTTTATTATATCGATAGTATGGACAATATTCTCCTTTAAATTCCATGGCGGTTACTATTTAATATCTTGCGTGCACATTGAGATGAACCCGCCTTACTTAATCAAATCATCTTGCACGTCCCTACCGGTCGGTTCACTGCTTTGGACTGATCTTGCTGCCTTTTTTCTCAAGATTGCCGGTTTGCCTTCATTAGTTGAGATGAAACATGCAATGGTTTTCTTGGAACTTGAACCAAGTTTAGTGATATACGACCCCATTCGAGTATGACACAAGTTGTTCCTAGTTTATACTAATGGTATAAACCAGTCAGGGTTCTTCTTAAATGACGATTTTTACATTTCAGCTATACATCTCAATTTTCTACTATTCGGTATTTGCTTGGGTATGTTTCTGTATTTGTACGGTTGTTTACTGATGGTAATTAATCGCTTGTCATTATTCGTAACAAATAACTTGCCACGGTGTATAAATTGGAGGTAGCGCTAATTTTCGTCCCACCTATGAACAGCATTTTAGGCTTGACGTGTTCTTTGATAGTTTCATTGGTTCCTGATAGTGGATTACGTCTTTTACTCGTTCAATAATTGGCCAGGTTTTCTTTGACATTTGTTTCCTCAGTTTCCGTGTGAGTGGTCTTCTTTTTCTCAGATCTTAAGACAGACTTGTAGAATCATAATACTTGCTGGTAGGAGGGTCATGACATCACTCCTGTACCTCCTCTGCCTCACCTTTGGAAAGCGAAGTCCGCGAGCGAACTCTCTGAAGAAATATAGGAGTGTCAGACGTTACAGTGGTTGATAGAAGTATTAGGTTACCCCTTTATTGCTCAAATTTGAGTGATCATCTAACATTTATTGACCATGGCCTTCTTAAATCTACTTATTATCTTTGGTGCCGGTGGCTCTTCATATCATTTTCTGTCATCTTAACACTCAGAAAATTCATTCCCTATCGATATAACAAATAGAACTAACTTCTCTGCGGTAGATTTAGCGGCACTCGACCATTGTTTCTTCTTCTACGAAGGTGTAGAAATTATTCTCATCTGCCTTCTGTACTCTTTACCGTTGACTTGCTTTTCCACCCATCATATTTCCCATCGTTCTATGTATCGAAAAGTAGTACGTGTTAAAAGGTAAATACTGCAATATCGTTCCTTGGCACTTAGGGTTTAGTTTGTTTTTAGAACTGTCAACTTTGGTGACTCCAAACAAAAGTAACGTTCAAAACTTTTTCCCGGCGTCCTCTTAGATTTACTGAATCTTTTTTGCTTGCACATTATCAATGACCTTCCGGTAGTGTTGGTAGTATTTCTGTTTGGTTATTAAAGCCTTCCTGAATTAAGGAATTCTGCTATTGATATCTGTCAACCGACTGATCTGGTGGACCATTGCCTTTTTGTGATGTTATCACGTACTCCTTTGAGCTGTATGATTTTTCTGTGTTGCCTAGTTTTAAATCAATTCTGTGGTTATTCCAACTCATTGTTAGGTTTTTGGACTTATATTGCAAGTTTAGAATGCTTATCTATTCCCTAATTTGTCTAGTTTTGATTTGGTTTCCGTTTCTTGTGTGAAGGGCCCATCTTATTAATTTTGACCTCCAAGTTTCTCATATAGGCAATTTGATATGTTCACACAGGCGCCAATAGCCATTTGGGTCGGCCGTATACTTTCATTGCCCTTTATTTGCGTATCGCACCAGATGAGGAAACTTTACTTCGCATAATTCTCAGGAGTTGGCCTAATTCTCCCCCCCCCCTCCTCTTTTTTCGCGTGCCCCAGTGAGATGAGCGTGCGGTTGAAAAACTTGCGCGAAGAAGGCAGCTGCCCCCGTCCCCAACTCCTAGGAACCATAACGCGTGGCCTAATGAGCGATGAGCCGCACGCGCTCATCTCCGCACATTTCGCACCAAGCAACTCGTGGTCGCCGCCGTCTCTCACTCCGTCTGTAGAGTTTTTTTCTTCGCCCGCGACCCACAGCTCGCAAAACGTTTTTCCCGCCACGGCTCCTCGTCTCCCGAAAACCCGGCCCTCTCCTAAGTGAGAGAAAAACTTCCCCAATCGGGTCCCCTCTCCTGCATCGCCCCTTCCCCTACGCCCCCTCATCTCTCGAATTCCCCCCCCCCATCATCCACCCCACCACTCTCTCCCTCTCTCCACCTCCATCTTTCCCTCCCCCATCTCCCTCCCATCCGCTCCCGCTCTTCCTCCCACCCCTCCCCCTTCATCCCCACGTAACAGTCGTGCAAGTCCGCAGAACCCCGCCACGACCAACATCCCCCGTGCGGTGTTGCCGCGTCTCAGGGTTGAGTGTAGGGCAATTCCTTCTTGGCGGCAGATCATTCCGTCCATCCCCATGGCTCTGCCCTCCTCCGACAACCACCTCTCCCCAATGAAGAAAACTTTTTTTCAGCCCTTGGAACTCCCCCTTTCCCCTGTCAATATCTCCCCCACCCACTCCTTTGTATACCGACCCCAGCTTCCTCGTCCTCCTCTTACTATTTCCCCATCCCCCAAACTCATCCGCCGATATCTTGGATTCTCGCTTCTCGAATCTGCGATCCATCCAAGTTGGCTTGTTCCCGTTAGTGCTGAGCGGAAATTCAATTCCCTCCTTGTTGTGAAGTTTTTTTTTGGCGATGCTTTCGCAAATTTACTAATGCCATGCGCCAATGCTAATGTTGTGCGACTTAAATTGGCGGATCTTACCTATTTCCTAACCAATGATATTTGTTATTTTTTTCGTCGACCTATTGAGAAATACAATGTCAATGCTGGATTAAAAATGAGATACTCTTTGTAGCTTCTAACACTAGCAACATTTTACACTAAAATAACTATTTTTTTGTCGGTAACATCGTCTTTCTTATCAACAAGCTATGTAATACATTTACCCTGTCGTACAATTCTCTGAATTCGAGCTGTTTCTGTATTATCTTTTCAGCCAATCCATTTCCATGACATGCTAAATTGTTTCATTTGTTACTTATTGTCGTGAGTCAGGGACCAGGAAACTAATTGCTAATGTTCCAATAATTCCATCAAAATGTCTTATTAGGTGTTAGGACACCCCAAAATATTTACCATATTAACCGTCTTGACTCTTGATTGAGGTATTTGCACCCACGTCTATCTTGTGATATCTAAATATGAGAAAAAGTTTCCAGTCGACGAAGATATTTACCGATCTTTTATGGCAGTCGCGTTTTTTCTACGGAGTTCCGAGCGGTCTAATCGTCGGTGGCCGACAACCTGGTGATTAGCGCGCCCGTACCAAACCGGGTGTAGTGTTGGCACTCCCAATTTGGAATCCCAACACGTGCTTTGCCCTTAGTTTTTGAAGTGGCGCTATTTTTATCTCCCTCGAACTTTCGCGGAGTCCAATGCGCGATGGTGAACGGGCGACTTTGTGCGGCCGATCGAATTAATTCGATGCCTTGAGCAGCAGCAGCGCCGACCGCCTCTCAGAGAGAGAGAGAGGGACCGTTTTCCTTCTCCCCTCCTCCTACTCAATTCCTCCACCCTTCCAGACTCCTATTCCCCTCCCCCTCTCAGAACTTCTCCTTGGATATACTACGCTCGCGGGTAGGTATTCGTAATTTTTTCCCGTTTTATTTTCGCCGTTCACGTTCCGCTAAAAAATTCGCGGCGTTCAGTCAGTCACCCCGCGAGGCTCTCCAGCTATACTTTCCCTCGCTCTCCGTGGCCCCATTTCCCGTCTATTTCTGTATAAGGGGAGTGGTAATTCTCGGGGGACGGGGTCGGGAGGAGGGAAGAATTTTGTGATAGAGGTTGTAGGTACGCGGAGGAGCAATATAAAAACAACCCGATGGGGCAGAAAGAGGATATTTATTCTTTGGGACCATTAGGTTTGGAGTCAGTTGACTGTGGAGCTTTTTCTTCTATTGATTTTTATGACGCCCTCTATGGTCGTTCTTATTGGCTGTTTCCGAATTGTGAACTCATCGTGTTGCTAAATATATGTTGAGAGGGGCAGGTAAGGCTCTCCAAACGAGACATCCTCGCCTCAACTCATCATTTACGTTGGATTGGTCCGTGGCCTTCACCCGGGTGGGGTAAAATTCGACGAGAATGATTATGTCATTACAACAGTCGCTGCGAGCGATTTTGTATATTCCTCCTGTGAGTAATCCTTGGCGTCAGGCCTGCGCCGTAGTCAACTGATTGTCGGCTAGATAGTAGTGAGCTCTCAAAGTTTCGCATTCTTCTAAACATCTAGCTTCATTTCCTCTATGTCGTTGCGATATCTGGAGTGTTTTTGTCTATTCGTTAACTCTCCTTCCCTCTGCATAATTTCTTTTAAGAACTTTCCCTCTCATAACGTCTTATGACGCACCAGTTAATGCCAGGCATGTGCCCTGACAAGTGCTGGTATCATACGCAGGAGGCATCATTTCTAATTATATGTATTATCTGTACAAAGGGAATGTTACGAGACTTTTACCGGAACACACCTGTCGAGCAGCTTTATTAAGGATGCTGAAGTATGCCTGCGAAATGGAGTGGCAGATGAACGCCAGTCATCATTGTTTTATAACAGTTTTGTACAATCTGCTTTTATTTCCTGAAACGTTTTCCTTGATTCGCAGTACACACTCCCCATCCAAGCGCCAATTATTAATTTAATAATGTATTTATATTTAAACGAGCATACCTGCTCTTGATTACGTATTTCTTACATTTAGCTCGTTTTTACATACACAAACACCCATGTCCTGGGCAGATGTTCTACCCAGGCGGGACTCGAACCAGCGACCCTCGGGTTAGCTGGCGAGAATGTTACCCCGCCGCCACCAGGGAACTGGTAGTTTAAAACTGATGTGATATATTTTTATTTCCTGACTACTTCCAATGTTGCTCATCATTTTCAAGTGAAGGCTAGATACTAACATATTGCCTTCCGATTCCGTTTAAAACGTTCGGTATTTAAACTAGTTCTGAATTAAAATAGTACTATTTCAGTGGAATGCGTATTGCGTAGACTCAGGATTGCTCGTGCCATCAAATATCTCCTCTGATGGTCGGTACCATGCATTTCCTGTGCACCTCGGAGTCGTACTGCATCCGAACATGCGTCACCGCATCGTTTTGTTATGTGTGCCCGGCGTAGCAAAAGCGACTCATCACGGCACACGGTGTCCCCTTCGTGTAGCTCTCCAACGTCGCCACCCACGTCCCCGCAGAATGTATTTGCGAACTCGGAATGACCCAGATTTTCTCGACAGCCGCTCACCATCCGCGCCCCGCACTCCCTACAAACCCATCTCCTTCCTCCCTCCCCTTCTATCCCTCCGGCCTCTCCCTTCCCTCCCCCCTCCCCATCAGCTGTTCCTTGGCGCAGCTTGTGTAATTTTTCGCTCGTGGCCTTCTTTCTCATTCCCCGGTTCCAGCTCTGGAAGATATTGTCTTCCTTCCAGTGTTTCTTTCTTCTTGGCTCAGCACCTGCTTGTCGAGTTCCCTCTGAGGCGTGTAGCGATCTCACCTTTCACTGATGATTGTTGCATATGGCCCTTTTTTATCGTTTCTTTTCATCCTCTCGGTTGTTTATAGCGGTTCTGGGAGTAAATCGAGCTTTTTTTATGGTCCCATTGTCCCTCACAACGTGCGCGTGTTTAAAAATGAGGTAAGTTATCATGAATAACTCCAACTATCAAAAAATTACAAAATTGGCTGGACCAAGTCTTTTTCTGTTATTATGCCCCTGACGACTTACATGTATACATACATGTGTATGTATCCATGCATCGTAAGGTTATACAGTGAATTTAGTGATATCGTTTATACTTTGGCTAAGAGAGCGTATTTTATTGTACGGGATGAAATAGTGTTTATTTAGTTCACATTACGCCTGCATATTATAATAAGCACGTGTGGTTTTCTAATCTAACAGTAGTAAGAATTGTAGTTCTTGCTATCTAATGTCATTTTATATCTTCAAAAATACAGAATAATCTCACATTCGAATGTTCCAGCTGGAGTTTTGTGTTTTGATAGAAATCTGCTTTTATCTTTTAATTATAGTAACACAATTATCCTCTGCTCTATGGTTTCCCACTATAATTGAAAGAAGGAAACAGAAGTGGAAGACTGATGCGTATTCATGTTTGAGCCGTTACGAACTATGTACACGGGCAGGTTGTGTGCTAACTTTTTATAGCTTCCTTCAAAGCAGAGACTTATTTTTGTCCAACTCTCTAATTGGAAACTGGAGGAGACAATTAGGTTATTTAGTACTTTTTTTTCAAACATTTCATCTGATAATTCTCAGTACGTCTTCGTTTGATAATGCCATTTGTGAGTTTTTGTGAAAAGCTCAATTTCTAAAAATAAGTGTATTTTTACTTTGTCAGTAATGAATCCGTCGGTAGTTTTAAGAAAATTGCCCTTCATTCTAGGATAAAGTGTACACTGCCTGTAGACTGCTACAAAGTCTTTCTAATATTTCAACCGTATGAATATGTTAACGTAATTTCGATGTTAGTGGGCTTCAGGTTTTGTTTTATCATTTCCTCTTCGAAATAGTTCTGGTTCGGTAGATGTCACGGGGTGGATGATTTTTACACTCAAGTTAGAAATTCAATGACAGAAATAAGAAACTGTAATAATCATCTGAATGTAGGATCTATTGTAAGCAAATATTCTATACTTTTCCGCAAAGATGTCTTCAAAACCAATGCATTGTAATTGGACATGGAAACCGCTCTATGGACCTCGGTATATTATAAGTAAGCAGTAGGCTATTGCCATACTCGAGTTTTTTTTCCTTTGGAAATATCGTACATTCTCACTTATTTAGCCTTCGCTCATACCTCCCCTGCTCCCTTCCACCTTAAATCTGACAGGGTTAGACAGGGTCTCGAATGGAACCCCCTTATTGTTCACTCTATGAAAACTCCCTATAGCGGGGAGGAAAAAGTGGGAATTTAATAGAAACTTGGACAAATTTCTCCCCTCACGACTTTCTGCTAGCCGTGAATTCTGGAATGGTCAAGTTACGTATTATATTGTCTGCCCTATGGACATTATGACTCCAGAGTCAGCATTCCGGCCGCAGAAGTCAGTTCATGACGAAAAAATGCGTGGAAATCGGCTTTGTTGTGAGACCGGCCGCCTGCATGACCCGATTTCGCCGGCCTTTTCTCTCTTTTTACTAGGGGCGTCATGCGTATAGACCTATGTGTGTTATATATGGTGCGTCGCGTCGTGAATGCAGCGGACATATATATGTGCCTACCGTAATAAGGAATGGTGTTTGGTGCGAAGGTCGGTCGACCACTTCTCAAAAGAACCGCAGCAGCTGATGACGATGGGTCTAGACGTCCAGACACCAGTTCACCTTGCCTGTGACAGACACTTGTGCGGACCCCTCCTCTTCCTCTCTCTCTGCCTCTCCTCAACCTCCCATCCCAATCCATGAGTTACACTGGCGTCGCATTCTTTTGACCATCTCATACCCTTCGCTCTCTTCTCTGCACACATTCTATCCTTTAGGTTTTTTTTGCTCTTTAGCCGGTGCAGGCCCCCTTCAACTTCGCGATCCCCGACCTGGGTCGACCTCAGCCATCCGTAGTTTCGCTTTTTCTTTCCCCTACTGCATTTGTGTCGCCCCTAGCTTCTAGCGCACTGCATGGCCTCATTGCTAGAGAGTCACTAGAACTGTTGATTCTTGATCCAGATTCTGGAATTAAGGTTAACACTTCGAAATTTGTGATGGTCCTTTTTAATCTTTGCTAACAGGTGTCCTTGTTCCTTTGTTAAATTATGGGTTGTTATATTGCATTATATGGATGGAGATAAATGCAAAAAAACTATTAGCATTTAGTAAGTTGAATTTAACGTGCTCTGTGAAATGCTTGAACATTGGTTGATCCAGGTATCAGGGCATCTTTTTTTATTTTTATCGAGTGAAGTGATGCACCAACGTAATTTCTCAAATGTCATTATCATATCAGGAAAATGACATTAGAGGTGACATGGCAGGTATCATCAGTAGCCATGAGGCATTTTAAAGGAGCTATGTGAAAGTTTATGGTATTCAGTTTCGCCTTTCCCTCTGCAATTTATCAATTGTAAATTTCCTGATCCAGTAACCACGTTGTTGGTGTTGATTGTTTCCCGACAATCAGTAAATGTTCTTCCTCGTATTTTGTAGCTTATTTTATGATAGCAACTGTTTATGCTTATTATTTCTGCCCGAATATTAGAGAAAGAAATTTTAGCTTGAATGGGAATATTTAAATAGTTTGTTGATATAAATAAGGAAAGGATCAGCTGTAAATTTACTTTGGCGTCCTGTCTAGTCTAGTCCCTTGAAAATCAGAAACCAATTTAGAAGTTCTTGGTAAGTGGAAAGTTATTTTTGAACAGCTATGTAATTATGTTAAAGCCAAGTAATCGACAATGTCTCTTACTAAAACATTATAATGGTACAGTTAAATGTACTCAGGAATTTTCTGCGGATTTCGGAGACTTAGGTTAGGCTTAAGATTGACATGTGCATAGTAAATACTACAGTCTATTAGTTTGCTTATCATTATGCATAAGCATCTCTTACTTGGTATTTGTGGAAGTGAAAAATGAGGCTCAGGAATCCTACGGCTTTCTCAGTTTGGTGTCAAAATCATCTATCTGCTAACCAGTTGTAATACACTGTTTTGTAGCATACACTGTTTTGTTGCAGTAATACACTGATAGAACTAATACACTGTAGCAGTAATACGGTAATTAGCATTAATACATTAGTACAATTTTTGGTCAGCATGTGGCTGATTAGCAAAAAATGAATCAATTGAATGCACAACAACACAATTTTCATGAAAAATATGGAACGAAACAGTAAAGCACTGGCTTCAGACTAACACGCCTGACTTTATTCAGGTCGTCACGATCGCGACCTCATAGCATAAGCCTCGCCTCCCTCAGTTCATTGATTCCTCAATGCCCAAACTTAATCGTACTAGAATTCATTTCCTATTGTTATCCCTTGATATTTTTGTCTCGGAACTCGGTTTCTGTATCCTCTCATTGTCCGTCTTCTGTTCAGGCTTTTATCAACCTAGTGACGTGGAGCAACTCGTGATCGTTGGAGTATTGACCCATAAATATGACTGGTTCCCCTCATAATTTATAGATAGTAATTGTATTTCATTATATGGCCTTTTCCTGTCGACCGGGTGACTCTAAATTATAATTTGTTCGGGTAGTGCTGGAAGCGTGGCTGGAAGTATCCGGATGTGAAGATCTGTGCGTTTCTCATCAAGTTACAATTACAAATAGTGATTCTGCTTCTGAGAAATGTGTCAGCTAGTTCATCATGGCTGCATGAATGAATGTGCACTTGAACGTAATGTGAGTCAGGTGAAACATCTTCGCTGATTACACGAACTTGAACTCTCACTCGCCTAAACATTTCGCCACATCTGCTTTGAATATACCGTTCGTAGGCGACAACTGATCTTATATTACTACTTAAATATGCTAGTAAAATACCTAATGTTTTATGTTTTGTCATATTTGAAGTAAAATTGCGTCAGATTTTGTGATCTTTTGTCAAAATGTACCGTAATTAGTGGAACGGGATATCAAGAGGTGCATTTTGTTTGCAGAATTTTTGCAAGTTATTATTTCCTTCGTTAAATATACTATAATTAATCTTTCAATGCCTCGTTTACTGATGTGGTTTGGAGTTTTAGTTTGGATTACTGAGTACGATTACTGAGTATGGGTCACATGAAATGGGTTCAGCTTACTGCCAGAATAAAACTCAATTGGTAGTAGCATACTCAAAATACGGCCATTAATCAATGTCATAGGATCCGCGCCGTGCTTACTGAGAACTCACTGCCGTTATGGATAGGGCCGTTGCTAGGTCTCCAGTTTAACTCCTTTTTCCTGGGTATCGAGGCCTTACCCGTTCCTAACACCATCTGGGAAATATGGATCTAATTAGATCCACTACAAGAGAATGACAGCGCTGGAGCTGAAAGCAGGGAATAGCGACTTGTGCCTGTTTAGTGAGAATGCACTAGTAATTAGTATCCTCGGAAGTAGCAGAATCCACCAGATTGTGCCACGGATTTCTCGAATTGGACATTACAGGACCCGTCCCGACCCATAGGGACGAAGACACCGACCACGATCATGCATACATATTAGCTTATAAGCTTAGCAACCTGACCGTGGTCGTTACCCGCCTCTTGTTTGCCGAATGCCTTCCTACGAGGTCTTACGTGATGGAGTATTTAAGAGCAGAATATATACGGTGCGAAAATGAGGTTTTTACCCCTCTGCATTATCATTAATAAATTCTAAACCTCTCGGAGGTTTTCGTAACATTTTCGGAGGGGACCCTCCTCCTCCCCCCCCCCTTCCCCAGCCGCCTCGGAAAAATGCGACATCATATCTCGTCTCCTCCCCATCTTAATCATAACGTCACAATTAAGCTCACGCTTGCCCGCGCCGGGAATGCTTTGACGGGAGACGGGGACAGTGTTTGAGGAGTCGTGGGGCGAAGGAAGGACTTGCCTTGCCTCCCCTGTGCCACCACCACATCCTTTGCATCAGTTTTGTCCTCCCCTTCGTACTCTCTCCCCCTCCGCAAGCTCGCCTTACGCCGCACAATCGTTTTTTTCGTTTTTTCCTGCCACCCCTCACTCTTTGCTTCAACACGTACGCGGAGACTCCAGCTCCGTGCGTCCCCTTAAAGGCGGCTTCCGTTGCTTCTCACTCGCTCACAACCAGTAAAGCACGAGTCTCCAACGCTCCCCTACCTTCCTTACCCCTTTTGTCGTCTCCCATCCCCCCTCGTCCCTGTTTTTCATTCACTCGCCCCTCCTCCCCGCGGTGGAAGCCCTGCCTTAATGACGGCTTATGGTAATGCGGGCGCAATTTTCAATATCCTGTAGCTTGCGCGCGGAGTGTGAGAGGGGAGAGTGGACTCGGGCCTTGCCTCTTCCTCTCCCCTTTCGGGCTGCTGGCTCGAGGGTATCCCGTTCTCGCCCGGGGAGACGCGACCATTCAAGAGCGTGTGAAAAGTTTTTTTGACCACCCTCTATTTTTCTTTCTAGCATGTTACTGACTCCGAAGTGAGGGAGGTGTTGAAATGTTTCTGTAATCATTGGTGAGGTTCTTTTGTTTTGCCCACAATGACACCAACCTCCGGCGGAGAAAAAAAAAACAGTCAGAAAAACGCCATTCAGTACCTCGATCACCC
Organism: Ceriagrion tenellum; assembly: GCA_963169105.1. Classification (NCBI taxonomy): domain Eukaryota; kingdom Metazoa; phylum Arthropoda; class Insecta; order Odonata; family Coenagrionidae; genus Ceriagrion; species Ceriagrion tenellum. The sequence goes on along the minus strand of OY720633.1, from coordinate 43,082,000 downwards.
TCCTAACATGAGTGCTTCCATTCTTACTTTCCCTGTCCTTAAAAATAAGAATTTTTCCACTGTATTCATACTTAATGGTTATTACTAGACAAACGCGAAAATATGCAAGAGCGTGTAACATGCAGGCAAACATTCGGTATTACATAGTTGAAGGTTTAAAAAAATTAATTCTTAAGATTGATTATTTCATTTAATGCGCTTGAATGTGCTTTCATCCATAAGTACTCTGTCCGTCATATTCCAGCTATGCCCTAAGTGACCATTTCATTGCTAAATATCTATGAAAATTTATTCTCCTTTGATTCCTTTTTTTTCTCGAGCGTCACTCATCTCTTCGCAATGATGTAGCATTATTACTTTCCTCGCTTTAATTAGTTACTTAGGTAGCTAAAATGATTTTTTTTAACAATGGCATAATGAGAGAATTATTCTTATGCGGGATTCTTAATGAAGTCGATTGATACATGACCTGCATGCACTACTCTGCAAGCCGCAGCACAGACGTGACACAGGCCCTATCAGAACCTTAAAGGTGAGGGAATTCAAGTCGTGGAAGACCTCTAGCGGGACAGTTTACTCATCCAGAAGGAAGTAATTAAGATTTTTTAAAATGTCATGAAATAACATGTGTATGTTTTCTCTTCTCCCATTTTTGAACGTCAGAGTACTAATGAGTTACGGGATTTGTGGAGTATTCTGGATATTTCCTGAAGCTTTTTCATCAATTTCTGGTATTGGATACTACCTCCTTAATGGAGTGTGTACGTTTGTAGAATTCGAATTTTTGGTAGTGAATTATTGGGGATTTTTCAAGTAGAAATATCAGGAAGATGTTTAATACGTTTTGTTTTTGAGTTTTATACCCATACGCTATCGGTTTGCATATTTTTTGATGGAATTTTTCGTTGCAATCTTATACTTTACAATTATATACAGTTAGCTTATTGATTCTTAGTTTTTATTCGTATCCGTGCTCAGTGTGAAATAGTGTGCTTTTTTCCTCCTTTGGTTGGAATTCCGTCATATCGTCCAAAGTCAGCTTACGTTTATCCAGGAACTTAGTAGATATTATGGCGAAGTAGGTTTGCTTGAGTGGAAACTTAGTTTTGCAATCCTTTTTTGATCATATTCAAATCCTGGAAGTGCTCAGCTCCGAAAGACTTGTGCACGTTGGAACTTTTATCCGTATAGGTTTCATCCTTATAGCTCTTGACGATATCTTTCCTGACCTCATATCCGAATTGTATTCAGGCATTTAAAGAATCAGATCTTTGAAAACTTCCATATCGGGAATATTGTGATTAGGTAATTGTTCGAGTTCAGAAATCGTGTGCCTCTGTATTAAACAATCCTTTCATGTTAATAGCCCTCAAACATTAATAGTTCCACAATTTTATAGTCCCTTCCATTTAATGCAGATGTTATTTCATTTATTACGTCTAGTCATTGACCTAGCAACTTTTCCTTGCCAAAAAGCCTTCTCTTTGAATTACTGTAATAATCGTCTTGACGAGTGAAGATAGCATCGCTGTTATTTTACTTGGCAGGCGTAATTGAGCTTTCTCACGAAATCCTGCTTGTGTATATTATTTTGTGGCCCAATTCTTGTGGCATTCTTGCGGAGTCTGTTGTGGACATGGCGTGTGTTGCTCAGAATTCCTGACTGCAGAAATAAGGTTTCTTATGTGTTGACGCGTTGGGTGGGGCGCCAGTGCTCGTGGAGTAGTGGACTGGAGAGACCGGGAAGGGGAGGGGAGTGGTGTGAGAGAGCGGGTGGAGCAGCGCAGCAGCTCCTCGCGAAAAACGTCGTCGGTTTGCCCTGTGCTCATGTGGTTACGAATGTCACGCAAAGATGGCGGCCCCGGGCAAGCGAGGCGGGAGGGGATAGTCAGTTGTCAGCCCTCTCTCTCTCTCCCCTCAGCCGAGCGTGGCGTTGAAGAGGCGGCTGGCTGGCCGGCCGACCCATCCTGATCGATCACGTTGAGGCAGTCCTCTGCGAGCGAGCTCGTATGGGCGTCGTGTGTGATTGCGGGTGTTGAAGTGCTCATGTCTCGACCCATCCGGGACTACTTGGGCACATATCACAGCATTAATTTCCTCCATAGGGAAGGGTTGAATTGAGATAGTCGGCGACACCAAGAGTATAGCTTTCTCTCCTAGCGCAGTCGTCGATTTCCTTCGAACATCCCCTCGTAACGCTTGTGTATTCACCGTTTGTTTTTACCTTGCTCTTTCCTGGGGCATGCTCTTGTGCAGCGAGTTGAAGAAAGAATTGTCTTCCTTCTTTTCGAAGTTCCTCTTCTCTCTTACGATTTTGGAAAAAGGCATGTATTTATAGGTCGTAGAAATGGAGCAGGAAGCATTCTCGAAGTGGCGCTTCCGTGACCCATTTTGCGTAATGGGAAGGGAAAGACTGAGCGACCCGTTTTACGAGCGTGGGGTGGGAGGAAAAAAGTTCAGAGCTGTGGGAGTGTGAGGCTCTTGTGAATTTTACTAGGCTAAGGGCTAATTCTGAGGACCTTTTTATGTGACAGTCGTCTCATTATTGCGTACTCGTTGTTTCCTAGTGTGTCATTTATTTTGTAAATGCTTTTGAATTTTCCTCCAGTGATTTTTCGACCCGCTTGCTTGCGATACACCGACATGAAATCTCGAGATCATTAAAGAACTTGGCGTACGTTGACCCCACTGAGCCTTCTAAATAAAATTCGGTGGGCCTCTGTTTTTTGTGGGAATGATCTCGTATTTTGACTCAGACAGGACGAGAACTTCTGACATTTTCTGATATGGACTGTAATAACATCGGTGTCGCTCGTATTTTAGAAAATGGAAAATCTCTAATGTCGTGATCTCATAGCCTTGCAAACTGTTATATGAATGGTATTATCAGCTGGCTGGGAGACATGACATATTACTCTTCATATTTTCTTAAAATAGTTCACTCACCACTCACTCGAAACTATTTTGTCATATAAAAGTGCTTTTTCTTTATGGCTTGGGCATAGGCTCTTAATGTGCTACTTATTGCCAAAATTGGTAACAATTTGTTAAATACTCGGTAAAATGTCGATGTACAACGAGCGGAAGAAGAGAATATCGATTATAGCCGAGATTCGTACGATACCTTCACTCCAGTCCAATTTGCCTCTAATGGAAGTTGCTCGTTTAATAAACGCTTAACAAGGAATAGATCAGTGTCCATTCCAATTTGAGTTTCAGTTTTTTCCAATGGCAATCCGTTGTTGATTTACTTAAAATTAGACTTCCCCCTCCCCCCCCCCGTGTGGAATTAACTGCTGCTCTTCGACCGGATCATTAGGCTGCTATTTTGGGACGGCACTTTTTTTTTTGCCATGTAAGTCACCCAACCTGTTTTGCTCGATGTTTGGTTCGCCTGCACCCCTGGATATCCCGGAGCAGGTTTCCGTCAATTGCGTGTGTTCGTGCGAAGCGCGGACGGGAAGCGGGAGTATTTGAGTGTGCTTTGGGGGATTGGGGGAGGGGGGGGGGGCTGGGAAGGAGGAAGGCGTCGCTCCGTCGGGGTCGTTTGAGGTCAGCCGTTGGCGAGGATAGGGCAACGCTTCGTGGCTTCGGGTGACCATCAATTGATCATGTGTGTACTTTTTTTCTGTTAACCCTCCCACTCTCTAGAGTATCACACACATCCTATTTCACGGTTTTCGGTTTCGATGTGTTGTCCGATGGCATTTTTAAAACGAGTTAATTCATGAGAGAGGGATTCTGCAAGACACAGGGCCAGTTATCATCCTCTTTAAACATTCCGTTCATTGCCATTAGGTCACCTTCGACTACCCCCTCAACTGTTTATCTTTTATAAACTTTTTCTCACCATATTCACATGTACATATTACCCTTCAAGCCACTGCAATGGTGTATGGCAGGGGGTGATTTATCACCAACATGTGTCAAATTTAACTTTCACCAACGTTCACTGCTCTCTAGGTATGCTACCAAGAACGTGCATGCATGAAATAAATGCAGATCGTGGCACCCTATATACCCTCTTGATTCTTCAAGCGTTTACTGCAAAACATTAGCATATGCGAATGGGACCCTGCCGCGTTTTTAGCTAGTTTATTTTATACCGATCATTCAAGATTTTACTAAAGGTAGAGTCACAGTATTTGCGCTATTATGGGAACAATATGTTGTCCGTGTGGTCAAAACAACTGGAACAGAGCACTTAATTAATAGAGTAAACATGGTTATTACGTCACTGAAAAATTGTTTGCTGAAATAGCTTCTTAGAATTTGCTTTTAGGCAATAATTTATTTGGACGTGTTGCTTTTGTTTTACTTACACATTCATGCACTTTGTTCGATTATTTAGATTTAGTAACTCCTGTATTGGTTTTGAAAGACGTTCATTCCTGAAAATGTAAAATCATTTTCAGGAATCAACTACAAATATCGATCAAAAGACCAATTCGGTTTGCTTAATGAAGAGGACTGTAACTCTTCTTTTAACGCCACGATTTCTCTGACGTTTCTTACTACCCTTTCACTCGAGCATTATGGAGCCAATCGTTTCTCAGCTCTTCTTTTATTTTCGACATTAAGTAAAGTAGGGCTCATGCTAATAAATATCTTAAGGAGATGACGGAACAGGTGAAAGATAACCTACCTACATCTGGGCCTTTTGAGTGAAATCATTGCGGATCAGGAACTGGAAAAGCGGACATCTATTGTTGCTACATTCTTTCCTTGTGATTACTTTCCACATTTTTTTGTCACTACTTGCTGTATCGACGTTATTTATATTCCGAAATACCCAAACGTGTTTGTATTTGGGTCCTGAGAGATGGCCGTGTATTTCAAATATTCTGATTTCTGGTGACCAAGTCCTCATTTCACCGCTCTGTGTGTATCGTTCTTTTGGCGAAAAGTAATACCACCGTAATGCTGCTGCCAAATTCCTATCCTATTGATCTCTCGCATTCCGTGATAGACATTTCCGTCCGTCGGCTGTCTTTGCCGAAACATATTTATATGCGTCTCCCGAACCCCTCCCCCTCCGCCCGTTCGCATCCCTAAAAAAATACTTGCCGTGTGCCACCTGGAACATGACATTTTTTTCTCCATCCCGACCCGCGGACTTCGCCAAACGACTTTCCTCTCTCGCCTCCATTAAAGTCCTTTTTTCCCTTGACTTCCGCTGTCATCCCCATCCGATGTTTCCGCTCACAACCTAATGGAAGTTTGGGCGAATCGGCAACGCCGCGTCTGGGTTTTTACCTCCTTGAGATTGAAGGGCGAAGGGTATTAAAAAAAAAAGAACGAGGAGGTGGCGAAGGATGGGTTGGAAGGAGCGAGGAGTCGGAGGAGGGGATGGGGTGCGAGAAGATGAACGGGAGGAGAGGGAATGGCGAAGGGAGGGGAGATCGGAGTGGTGTAGGGGGAGAAATAGAGAGGGGCAGGGGTGTGAGGAGTCGACGGTCGGCGAAACGAAGTTAGGGTGGGGGGGATGACTCCGAGATAAGTTCGGAAAAAAGTGTGCAGTTGCGGGTTTGGGGAGCTCTAGGGGACCTTGTGGGAATGGGTGAAAAGTTGGTTGGTATGTGTGTGTTTCCCGGGACGTGGGGGGGTTGCCCTGGGATGCACGAGGGTGGGTTGGGGATCTTTTTCTTTCCCCACGTTGTGTTTAGTTCGAGGAGGAATTAGGTCGTATCAGATTAGAACTCTCGGATTATTCGGTCGGGAGATCATTCCCGCTCAGGCGTTAAGTGGAAGGGTAAGTGGAGTCTTGAGTTTATAGAAGCTCTAATGAACCGTAAAAATACTTTTTCGCTAACCACGTAGGCTTCATTGGTAAAACCGACTGTCGATGGTTCGTATCCCGCCCTCGGCACTAATACACTGTGCTGGATTTGAAGGTGAGACCAATGTAACATTCTCGGTTGCAGCATTCGCCTGACTCCACTGTACTGACCGTACGTTGACGAATGCAATTGAGGGTTTCATGCCGTTTTGGGGTTTATGGAGGAGCGGTGACGTTATTGCTCTTAGCGGTACAATATTTTCCCCCCTTAACTAGAATATTCTGCCCTTCTTAACTTGTATGTTAATTACTAGTGTTATTTTGCTTATTTCACTCTTTATAGGATGAACTGGAGATGTTTAAATTACTTATCCATTATAGTCCTCGGTCGTAAAGAGCGTCGAATTTTTCACCTTCAGGCCGGATTTCCCCAGTATGTTTTATCTTCCACTTGTAATTTCCTGTTAAGCACGTGTAGAGTAGTATTGGCGCTGTGAACCACACTTCCTCGGGACGGACGCCACTTGGCTGTAACACCAATAATAATCTTGCTGATAATGCGTATTACATGACTTTTTCAACATATGTAATATGAATGTATTACCGCCGTAAGAATGCAGCGAAAGTGCTTAATAGAATATGTTAAACATGTACTTCGATGTACAATTGGCTAAATTCACTTCAGTTAACATTTCATTGGTCTCATATATGTTATTTTTCAATCGTTAGTCCTCATCTGGAATATGCTGTTAGTGTATGGGATCCATATGAAGCGGGATTAATATCGGAATTAGATCGCGTGCAGCGAAGAGGAGCTAGGTTTGTGAGACGATGCTACGATAAGTTTGCTAGTGTGTCTGGATTGTTTGAAGAGTTGGGATGGGAATCACTATCACAGCGTAGATTAAATTATAGGCTTAACCTCCTAACTAAATTTCAGGAAAAGCATTTCTCTGACGACGTGAAAAACATACTATTAACCCCCTCGTACTACGGCAGATTAGATCGCGCCAATAAAATTAGAGAGCTAGATTGTAGAACCGATAGGTATAAAATGTCATTTTTTCCGCGTAGCATTCGGGACCATAACAGCTGTAATCGTCGTCATGAATAGTGTAAATAGTGAGATTAGCTAGATTGTAGATCTCTTTCTTTATATATTTTACGTTCTTATTTATGCATGATGTAAATATTGATGCTCTTATTTATGCATGAGATTTTGAATCTTTAGTAGTGGTCCTTGTACCCCTTGCATGTTGGAACGATTGACGATGGAATGTTTCTTGGTTAGTAGATTTTAATGGGCGCGTTGCATGTGTGGTACGCTGGTTCCAATGTAGTTTCGGTGTTCTGCCGTATTATTAATGCATGCCTGGTGTGGAAGCACCCCCTGCCACACATCCTTTGAGTGGCTTGCAGGGTATGACGTAGATGTAGGTGTAGATATGCTAAATTGGGAGCACACACTCTTCGCAGTCCAAATGTCACCTTTTCTCATACCCTTTCGTGCGTGGATGTTTTGTGATCATATCATGATTACAGTCTCAGGTTTGTGCGATAAAACCTCTGCCATATGAGGGTGTGCGGTCCGGGGTGATTCCAAGCCAGGCCTGCAATATTCATCTTCTTTCAAGGTCGAGCCTCGCATGCCACTCAGGCCGCTTAGTGAGTACCAGAAAGCCGTCAGGAGGTCTCGACTGGAGCATCAAATTAAGGCAGCGTTACGTTATCTAATATGCTTGCTTACATGCCATACACGGGTTAGTACATCAATGATGATTATTAAGGGCACTAATTCGTCCGAGATAGGTATGAGTATCTACTTATATAATAAATGATGATACAAAAGCAATACGTCTTCCAAAAGAAACCTCTAGTTTCATTGGCTATCACTTTTTCTGGGGTCTCTTAATATCGGCGGAAAAATGACCTTCTCAGCCTCTTAATGCTGTAATATATTTCCGATTTTCTATTTTTCTTGTGATCGCCTCCACTGTAATACATTCGTTTTAGTAATATAAGTATGCTGAGCATCTTTCGAGTTATAGTCTGCTTCGACGTTACGTAAATCATCGGGTTGAAGCCATTTAATTTTTTTTTTAATTCAAGCTTAAACATTGTAAAATATTTTTTGATGAATGTATTTCTCTAACGAAGGCTTTGCCCCTAGTAACTTAGCATTTTCCACGCTAATTTCTTTCTATAAAGGATCCAACCTAGTATTCTTTTTTTTACTCATTTTCAGGGCAACATCCTAGAATGATAGTTCTTTGATGAAACCTTGGTAGAGTCGTTTCGGAATGAATGAATGCGGAATGAACTGTTAATACTCAATTTCAGCATTTTGAATGCGATGGTTGAGGTGTGCTGGCATAGGGCGGACTGGAAGGTGGAACGGGTCAATCGGGGTCCCTTCAGCCCGGGAGGAGGATGAACTCGCGCGTTCCTTCCCCTCGGGCTGTGTTTCCCGTGGCAATTGATTCCATCCATCCCGAGCCGTCTCCCCCACCCTTATTCCTACCCATCCCGACTCCATCTCGGCTCTATCGGCGACCACCTGTATCCCCCCACCCCACTCCGCATTCCTTTTTTTCTACTCCCCCTCCCCGCCCGCCTCTTCATCCCTCCCTCCCCCCTCCTCCTTTAATCATCCACGCCCAGACGGTCACCCACCCACACCGTGGCCGCCGCCGCGAGGGCCTTCCTCCTCCGTCTACTGACATGCCAACAGTCCCAACGCCCACTCGGCAGCGTTGCCAAGTCGCACCCTCCACCCCCACCTAAATGACTACAGGTCGCCCGAGGTCCTCGTCTGTGTTGTGGACGCGCTGAGCGCGATAGCTTTTGACGTGATGTTTGCGGAAATGGAAGTCCTGTTTCTAGCCATCGTATGGGGTCCAACAAAATAAGGCTGCCTGAGCCTATGTTTTCATTCAAGCGTCTACTCGTGAGTAGTTGTGTCACTGTGCTCGTTGGTGATTCCCCGTGTAATGATGTAATAGACTGGAAACGGAACCACTTATCTCAGGCTATAATATGATTTCACGGTTTCAGGTTCGGATATGAGGTGAAACAACAGCCCTTTAAGCTGTACGTGGTCGTTAGGGCTTCAGATTGAAAGTTTTCCTCCTCCAGCACGCGATATGGATCGATCGCATTGTTCTGGCCCTATATCCTACCGTTAACAACGTACTCATATTTTTTGGTGAACAATTTCATATTTCGTGAGGTGAATTAGAAGGAAAGCTGTCCCTTGAATTTAACTAATAATTCTCTTTTGGTAATTTTTACCGCCCATAATGCACCGAATGAAAACCTACGATAAGAAAATTGACATTTGTTTTATCATTTTATCAGTCATTAACTCCATCATTGCCAGCCCCTTATTGTATCTTTACATAATTACTTTAAGAATTTAGGAATGAACTTCTTTAAGATGTGGCCGTAATTTGTATACTATCTTTATTTATTTAAAATGTATATTTTTATTTATTTAAATTATATATTATCTTTATCTCTATTAGCATGGAATTTGGGGAATCCTTACGCAATGATGTAACTTTGGTTAAATCTTAGCATTCAAAAATTTCCTCACACTCTACGTGTCGTAATACCTCGGTGGAATGCTAACTTTTTGTTCTGATGGGCTCACCCTCAGTACTCGCTCGTAGATTGGCAGTTTTATGGAAGCATATTTTTGAGCCACATGTGCTCCTTAAAATGGATGTTTCGTATCTTTGTCTGGATGGGAGATCATTAGTCTCACATCTGCCTTGTTAATCATTCATTCGCCGAAACATTTGTGACGCTATTAACCTTATATTTTGTGCATTATCATCAGACATTGATCCAATCTCTGGTTTTCTGCTGATCCCTCCGTACTCTCCCATCAGCTAATTATTTCGTTCTTAAATAGCTAATTGATTTAACGCACATCATAAACCCCTTGTCTCACGGTATTTTTTTCGTATTTTGATTCGTGAAATCGACATTCATTCAACCTGGTTCATGAACGTGCATTCCCAATTTCCCACAAGCAAGAAGAATTCAAGAATTTAGCGTTGAATGGATGACAGCCTCAATGAGAATTTTTTTAAAGAATCTCCGGTGCGTAATCTGTTTGAAAGCAACAAATAGCGAAGAGTTGTCTTCACTGTGAACGAGCAGAAGTATATTTGGCAGAAGGAAGTTATTAAGCCCAAATTATCAACTGAATGAATTGCATAATCTAACCTACTGACTCGCTATAATTCAGATAGAAACACCAACGTAGCTGTACCCTATTATTATGAGTCTTTTATTGATCGAGTACCATTATGTCCGCACCCATTAATTCTGCTTTTATCATACGATGAAATAGTATCAACATTTCGCTCAAATATACTATGTTTATAATAAAACCTTCTTACCCTATTTCAATTGGCGGTCGTATGGCGTACTTCATTATTTTCTTAAATCGTCCGTGTAGTCTCGAACTAGGGTATGATCGGAACGCATGCGCAAAGTTAAAACAATCACAGTATCGTGAAGATTTCATCGAGGTACCAAATTTACGGAAATTCACAGAATATTGGCGCCCTCATTCGAACTCCATTCCTCAATTATTCTTAAATTAATATACGACAAAAATACCATGTGGTACTGGCTCAATTGCGATTTGTATTCCATCCTTTGTTCTTTTCCATAATTTTTTCACCTCTCTTCCCCGATTCATCATTGGCTCCGACTTCATTCAGAGTAAAACATGTCTACTTCGTCGGCGATTCTCTCCGTACATTTTCATTATAATTGTTTTTATGGAACCTCGTTTCCATTGCCTCCTATCTTCGTTGTTCTGCTGAAAATATGGGGCACTAACATAACTTAGTCGCGGAGACATTCACTTTCGTGTTGTGGAAGACTGCTCTTGAGGAATCAACGGCCATCGCGCGTCGAAGGCGAAGGAGCTGTCCGTATCGGTGAGCGCCAATGCCGCTGGAGCGTTTTCCTCGTTTACATTCCCCTCTCGGCGGGTAATAGCTTTTCGAGTTCCATGACATTGAAGATTTTGGCGGCCGAATCATTTTTGTCTGGCGAGCGTCTCTCCCTCGCCCGAACAAGACGGGCTTGAGGAGGGGGCGCCTCGTCTGTGAGAAGGTGAGAGAGGGAGAGGTGGGAGAAGGTGGTCGGGGAGGATACGGATCGCGTCACTCATTTCCCTTTGTAGTCTCATGTGTGCACCTCTCTCCATTGAACTGGGGGATTGCCTTAAAGGTGTGATGTGTGTGAACAGAATGAAAGAGAACCCTGTGGCGGGCCCATCCCCTACGTCCCCCGTTCACTCCCGACGCCATAATGCCCGCGCGTCATTGGTTCTATCCGCCTGCAGACGATGCCCCCCCATTGTCATCCTTATCTGTTGCGGTCCTTCAACCATCGGCGCGCGGCAAAGCCTCCGTCATGTTATGTGCTACGATTCACAATGCGAAATTTGAATGCATGTCATCATGCTATCTTTTATGTTGGAGGTAGAAGGCCGAGAATATTCTCATGTGTGGTGGTCCTTGAGATAATATTTTCCAGTTAATGGTTTCTGCGAAACAGCGATCCTCATGTATGATCAACGATTAATTTTATCGGTATTCAAGAGCTTTAGATCTATTTGTTTTTTCTTCCGTTTTTCGACCCTATCGTGCTAGTGGCTTTTAAATAACTGAAACATTCTTGGGAATAATTCAAGTATTTAATATAAAGTCTGCGTGATAGTTGATATGTCTGAGAGTGACGCAGATGCTTTTTGTGAATACTCCTAACTAGTCGTATCATTTTCAAATTTTGTGGAGGTAATTTAAACGGGGTACGCCTATGCATAGTTGACTAAAAGTTAATTTATATATTTTCTTCAGCAAATTATTGGCGTTTTAACTGCCCAACTGCTTTCGCCTGAAGGTAACTCTGGACTGATTTGTCTCCTTTTGGTGCTCATCAAAGTTCGAGTGGCAGTTGCGCGAAGACGTTGAGCTTCGCGTAAGGAAAATTGGAGTACTGAATTGAAACTCGAGTCAGATGTCGAACATCGAACGGGATAATTATAACACCTATTCAAATAGTGACAGCGTTGCGTCAGCGTTTTCGGCTCGATGCGTATAATCGGCGTCAAATGAACTCTGAGCCCCGCCCCCGTCAGTGTCGGATAACTGAGTCCTGCCTCGGCCTTTGTGTTGTGTTCAGCTGTCTGGGGTGCACTCCCTCCTCATTCCAACCGCCGATTCCGCAACAGGATGTATTTTGCCCGATTTTTTTATTGTTCGGAAAGGAAGGTCTAGTTGCCTTTTTTATAATGCCGCGAGTGGGCGCGCCGTCGTCTGTGGTCCTCGAGGACGTCGCGCCGCCGTCGGAGGATGGACTGACTGAAACGGCGTGGCTGGTTCGTGGGAAGGGCATGCGGCGGGGAGGTAGAGGGAGGTCGAATTGCTGCGAGTCTGTCGACGGCGGCGCGACTCAGCAGGCGAGACGGCCGCCGACCTTCATGCTCTTCTCGCGGGGAGCGGGGGCGGCGGGGAAGGCCTAGAGTGAGAGGCCGGGCGTGAGTAAGCCTCCGAGGTATGCTGTCGCGTTGCGCCCGCCTGACTACTGTGTGTGTTGGTGTATGTCGGATTGTGTGCGGGAGTTGGGAGGGTTGGCCGTTTCTAGGGGAAGGGAGGGATCGCAGCGACCGTCTGGCACAGGCGGATATCGCTCCGGCCCGCGGAAATGGAAAGTGGTGTTGGTGATGTCTCGCCCAAAAAGGTTATCGCTCCCCTTGCTCTATCGCTTCCCGGCCTTTATCAGCGACGATGGCAGCTCCCGGCGGAGAAGGCCAGGGCTGTGCGAGGGTGATCAGATAACGCGAGTGGGCTGGTAGGATGGCCGAGTCTGTGCCACACAAGCACGAAGCAGCTGGATTCCGCGAGGGGCCGTCTGGGTAAGATATGGGAAACAGCCGACGGCGAAAAAGGGAGCGATTTCCGAAGGTTGTGTGCTACAAGGGATAAGCCGTGGCTTCAAAACTGTTGTTTTGCTGATAACCACCTACGTCGCTGTTGTATTTCCCTCAGTCAAATTCCTACGGTACCTATCTTTGTCTGTTAAGCTATAATTTGTGTCGTTATCTTTGATTTACAGGAAACCTATTTTAGGGAACGAGCTGTTAGAAAATGAGCGAAGCTGCTCCTATTTGCTGAATGCTAACCCATGGTAGCGAACTTCATGTCCTTTCGAAGGGCTGAAAAAGTATTAGAACCATAGCATCGAGGGTATTGAAAATTGACCGTGGAAAAGACTCGAAAAATTAATACACATTTTTTTACTTTTCCAAGAAAATTTTTCTTCGGGTGTTGGGTATACTCTATACTTACCACTTGGAATATTGCCCCCGGTAAATGCCCCGCGAATTTTCATTGACAAATATTTACGAATATACCGCTGTGTGTTTTGGTGCACACTTCTACTTTCTATCTGAATATTTTACTGCTGAATGCCTTGTTCGAAGGTTTTTCTGCCTCACAACCATCGGCATCATCTTACTTAGAGGTTTTGGCCTATCCCTTTGAATAAAGAGTGTATCTTCTGTCGCCAACCAACCAGAACATAGCTCAAACTACTGAGATTCAGTCCAATCCTCTCCTCGCCCAGTGCCGTCCCTGTCTGGGGCAGAATTTCCTCCACCTGTTTCCGTCTCCCCACCCCTACAGTTCGTTGATCTCGGTGTCTCTCTCGCGTTTCCGCGTCACCGCCTCTCTCCCTCACTCCTACGTCTCCTTACCAGGCATGCTGCATCCCCTCCCGTCTATCCCTTTCACCGTATCCACGATTCTCGTCCCATTGTTGGAAGGAAGGGGACACCTTGCGAACTCCATCTTTCGCACTTTCATCTTTCAAATCCATCGTTCCCCGTCAACTCTTCCTCCCGTCTCAGACAGCCTCCCGCTTTGCAAGGCTTCCCGTCGACGTCAGCGGCGTTGATGCTGCTTCGTTGCCGTCGTCCTTAAAAGAAAAATGAGAAAAGAAAATAACTCCCGAACCGAGGATGAGGACGACGGGGATTTTGGCTCGAATGAATAGATGTGCGGTGGGGAGGGGGAAGTCGTGCGAATATACAGTTCTCTCTCTCTTCTTTCTTCGTCTCTTTCACACCCTCTCTCTGTTTCACCCATTGCACCCGACTTGGATTTCGTCCTTTTTCTCTAATCCCGTCTCCATGTCTTATTCATTTTCGCTCCTCCGTTCCATTTTTTTCTCTTCTCCCGCGCCATTGTCCCACCTCCCATCGCGAGGAGCGCATCCGCCTACCCCGGTAATGAAGGCGTCGCGCGGGGAGGATTCTGGGTGGACGGTCTTTTCAGAACGGTGTGCTTCGATCCGCGACGTTTGCCCCCGAGCTCCTCCTCCTTCCCTTCGTCTCCTTTCCCGTTTCCCCCGCCACTTTCCCTCTTTGTCCCCCGCAGGCTCCGTGTCAACCCCTGCGTACACCCTAGTTTCTCACCCCCTCACGTCGGCCCCCTTTTCTTTTCGAGAGCAGTAAATCTTGAGATGGTATGTCTGGCATGGTGATGCCTTATACGTGTATCGAGAAATGCTGATTGTTTTGTTTCTCCGGGTGCGGATGGCATGTTGGAGACACTTATCGGGACAGCTGGAAGCTTTCGAAAATTTATCTTCCTAATTGGCGATTTTGTTTTTCTATCTTCTAGGAGGAAATGTTTGGAATATCCTCTTTCTTCCAGGTTTTCATTGGAGCTGTCGGAGTGTTGAAATGTTTGATATAGGTATTATCGGGAATCTTTTCAGTGCTGTCGTGGCTGCTTATCATTCCCTTGGGTCTATTAGAAACTTAATTTTTATAGCCTTAGCTGGCGTAAGAAATATAGCAGTGCCACGTAAGTTTGAATGCACATTCTCGGCTTGTAGACTGTCGGTAGAAAAAGGCTGATGCACATGTGTATTGTCTAATTTTTTCAAAATCAAATTAAAAAGATTTTTTCCGCGGAAAAGCTTTCAGGTGCTTCTCTCTTAGTAAAAATGGGCAATGAATGAAGGTCGTGGTTGTATGAACTTTGGTATCAGTTCCGTTGTTTTACATTTGTTACGTCTGTTTTAGCTTGTTCATTTTTACTACCTATTTATATATATACTTTAACAAATGATTGGTTCACATACTTTTTAGCTCATTTTAAAAGTGTTGAATTTGGTAGCGAATTGCTAGGTAATGGAATTTTATAGATGCTTGTGACGACAACCGTCTCTTTCTCCCACTTTCATGTCTTTACCCTAGTGATTGAATTAATTATTTCGCTGTGCTTGCGCCCCGCACTCATTGGTCTTCAAAGGACGATTTAAGGTCATTCGATAAATCAGCAAATGAAGGAGAAGCATGCGTACTAGGCTAACTTTGGCGAGTGAATGAAGTCAGTTATGACGGGTGGCTCACCGTGGATCACATATAGTGTTAACTATAACCATATCATCGCCGCATGCTTTCCCATTCAAAGTTATTTTCTCGAAATCCTTCCTCCCTGAACTTCTCCACTCCCCTTTGGTTGGACACCTCCCTGCGACCCATCTTCACTCGTAATGCCTCCTGTCCCTCTCATCTACTTAGCTTGCATTTGTCCTCCAGTCATCACGTCGCCTCTTCCTTCACAAAACTGCTGTGTGTCCCTTTGACTTATTAAAGCTTCGTTTTCATGCGTTCAGTCTTGAGCTGACGCAGGCTACTCATCCAATTACATATTAGGTCAAAAATATAATATGCAGTAGTAACTTAAATAAAACTTTGTATACTCCACTATAGATATAATATAATACGCGTTGCGTAAGCGATGTTAGGTACGCTTTCTATCAGACCTATCAGAATTCAACGAGTATTTCTGTCTGCAATATATTGGACGCTCTTGTAATTTTAGTCGGAAGTCGTTACGCTAAGATTGTTACCATTTTTCGTATCGATCGTCGATTACTCCTGTCGCTGTCCATCCTTCCTGTAAGGAACCAATCACAGTTTTGGAACTAATGGTCGGCGGGAGGCAAGATTGTTTTGATATGAGAAGGCATATCGGTGTATCATTTATTTAGAATTTGCTTTATATATTATTTTGGTACTTGATGTAAACATTTTTTCATTATTTTGAATTTGAATCGAATCCCAAAGTTCGGATAACAATGTACTTCAACTATGTAACTAATCTATTTGTTGAATTGATGGAAAATTTTCGTCTTCACCTGTTCTTTTCTGAGATTGTCAGTAGCCTTATTTCTCCATCTCCTGCAGTGCTTGTTGATAGTTTCGGTTGACACGGGTTTCTATGTACCCTGCTTCCGTTTAGCGGGTTTCAACTTCACATAAAAAGCCTCTATTTCATTGAATTTTACCTCCGTACACGAATTGGGAGCCCAACATAAGTCCAAGATTTCGCGTTGCAGTCGGTCATCTTTTCTCGTCCAGAATGCCCCTCAGTCTTGATAACGAGATCGATTTCCGGCGCGCATCACAAGCACGGCGGCTTCAAAGCGGCGGGTCGGCCCGCCCCTTAAATGAAATCACCGCCGGAGCGCCGGAGTCTCGCGCACACTGCTCGGTCTCCGGGAGCAATGTCGTGAACGTGAGAGCGGGTAGTATTGATGCGAGTGTGTGTGTGTGTTTGTACGGTGGGTAGCGTAGGAGGAGGAGGAGGCGGTATGTGCCGGGAGGGCGGCGAAGAGAGGAGTGAGTGAGTTTGGAGGGCTTTGCAGGGCGGCGGAGGAGAAAGAGAGACGGAGAGAGAGATCCCTGACCTTCGCTCTACGTCGCACCTGAGGTCTTGCCATGGCCACGCCTGCGCTCTGCCCGCTCCTCTCTCTCTCCCGCCCCTTCTTCTCGCCTCGCTTCTCCTCCTCGTCGGCAACTCCGGGGGGGCCCTTTCTCACCGTTGAGGTAAGGAAGAGAAGAGAGAGAGGAAGCGAGGAGGAAGGCTGTGGTGTGCGCGAGAGCTCCGCTGCCGGGTCGATTCATATCCCTCTCCTCGGCCTCATCGCCCTCCTCTGGCGCCCTTACCCCCCCCTGCCATCGCTCCCTCTCTCTCCTCGGAAAAATCTGCCACCCAACCCCTCTCACCGTCGACTCACCCTGTCCTCTCTCTCCTCCCGGCGATCGATAGTCCTCTTCCCGACAACTTTACCTTTCCTCTCCGCCGCTCCTCTCTTCTTCCACTAGGATCCCCCCCTTCCCCATGCCGCGAATGCCACTCCTCCCCCGTGCCTCTTTTGTCCGAGTGATGACGTCTTCACAAAAACCTCCACCTCACTCATCTCACCCTCCCTTTTATGAGAGAGGGAGATAATTTTACGCGTGCGTTTTTCTTTTTATTATATTTTTATATTAACTTTTCTATCGCTCGAGCGTCTTTCCTACTTTTTTTTCTTTAAAGTCGGTCACACCTTTGCCTCGTAGTAATGTTTTCCTTACACACTTCAGGATTTTTTTGACTTTATTCGGGGTCTGTGTGTGTGTGAGTGAGTTTCCTGTTAGCGTAGGGCGGGAGGGAGAACCGTCTCGCGAATGCTGGATGTGGACTTATATGTGGTTGGTGAGACTGCGAGGACACTTTAAGCTATTCATGAGAATTTCTCCCGATCCCCATCTCTCCCTTTTTCCTTTCCCTTTCTCTCTGCGATATTTAATTTCAAGAAAATTCTTTCCTCGCGGCATTCTACTCTTTCGGATTAAAGAAATGCTGTGAAGGCAAAAATGTGAGGGATTTGTTTTATTTTGCCTCTGCGACACTTACCAAAATTAAATAAACTACGCACTTCAGTCATGGAAACATTACTGGACTAATTATTTTAGATACCCTTGATGGTCTTCAATTCTGTGATGGGTAGAATATATTTTCACCTTACATGTTTTACGATTGTTTTTCCTAATTTGAATGAATGTGAAGGAAAATTTGAACTCTTCGAGTATTAACTGTTAATATGAGGCCAACAGTGTATTTTATCATATCAGGCTCATAATTCTTATGTATATTTACCCGAAACCCGGATATTATATATTATAACTGAATTGACATAATTATGATAGATGAGCGTATAAATATGTGCAATATTTAATCAGACGAAACTTTTTCAACTTCGCTTCTTGCTGCGATATCAAATTATGTGTTCCATGGCACAGATACTATAGTCATGGTTGTAGGACTGAATTTTCTGCTGGTAGTTTCTTTTTCAATTAAGAATGGGTATCAAATGATTACATCGACTTTTCATTGCGCTCTCCTCGATCCAAATGACAGTTTTTAGTGGGTCTTGAAATTGAGTGGTTTATTATCTTCTTCGTTCTTGGAGAGTGGTATTTTGGGTACTAGAATGCGTTACGTGTCTTAAATATCTGAAAAGTCTCAATACCCTGGTCGTTCATCAACCGCCTCAGGAGTCTCTCCCCCTCTAACTTTCTGTCGCTTCTTAAGCAGTTTAGTCGGAAAATGTTCGGCTCCAAGAGTAAGGAATGTGTTCTGAGAGAAAAGTAAGTCAATCCCAACTTATTTGGATCAGTCTGGGCGTGAATTAAGCACCCTAAGCGATTCCGGCTCGGTCTGGTTCTGACGAATTTCCCGGTGTTCGGTCGTCTCGACATTGTATCCGGGGCGTTAAGTGGCCCAGGAATCCAGATAACAGTGTTTGCGTGGGTGTCTGGGAGAGAGGGAGGCGTTGCAATTTTTCCCTTCGGTGATCTTTTCCCCGAGGTCGTTGTCGGTTTCTGCTTTTCCTGTTGCGACAAGCTTTTCCACCAAGTTACCCGATGATGGCCTGGACTATTTATATCGAGTGATCTCGACAGTTCGTTAGACTTTCGGGTGTCTTTATGTGTTCTCGCTTGGGACCAGGAGGTAGCAACACGGTGGGTCGGAGATGAACCAGCGGTCGGTTGCGCTGGTACGCTAAATGACTCCGAGTTCAACAGACCTCGGGATGAGCCTACCCACTCACAAAAGCCTGTGTCCCCTTCCCCTAATTTTCCCTGGTTTTTACCAATGGTTTTACTGCAGGGAGCACTCGAAAAAAAACTCCCCATGCCACAAGAAGAACCAGGGTCCTTCAAACATAATCATTTTTAGTGCTTGTTATTTACAGAACAATCGCGGCGAAATCAGCACCTGCTCTTTGGCTTTTTAGCCCGTGGGAAGTAAGTGGGGATGAGGGCTTGGGACAAGGGGGCGGGTTGGTGGAATGAGATAGCTATTGTCTTCGCTGTCTCTCGCGTCTCTTTCTTTCACTCTCCGCGACGACTGATAAGGGAGGGGCCTGGCCTCTCCCGCTCACAGTCCACGGGTCTCTGGAACTACCGCGTGACTTAGGATTCGGCAGGTGTCGCCGGGCGCTATGCGAAAGTAGTCATTAAATTATCAATCTCACCATAGATTGCCTCCGCGCCAATACCCGAAGTGTTTTAAGCTATTGATTTATTGGCTGCCACTTGACGCTCTGAACGTGTTGATTTTTGGGGTATTTCCACGTGGTGCGAGATCAGGTAACGCCTCACGAAATGATGGCCTTAATATCCAAGCTTGCATCTCAAGTGAGTGTAGTCCCTCCTTCCACTTCCGTGATTATGTCCAAGACCCTGAAAAGGGATTATTTACAGTTCTGAATCTAAAGTCATGTATGATTCATGTGTCTATTGTCTCTAATTTTTTGACACGTTATTTACAGTTTTTTTCCTTTTTTGCAGGATGTTTCTTGCTGAGCAGTATCTTTCCTCCAGCGTCGGCCACCGTGGTAAGTCTTACATCGTTATAATTTTTTATGCTACTCGGTAGTCACCTCAAATGTTAATGAAATGCGAGCAATGCTCTCCAGTAGATGAATTTAGCGAATTTGAATTATATGTCAAGTTTCACCTGTAGTCATTAGTTGTGGATGCTTTAAGCATGCCATATTTAATTTCATGATCTAGTCGATACATTTCTGGTATTTGAATCTCCCATTTGTTATTTTTTCTTTCCACGTGATTAAAATGCTGGAGAAATTATGTTTATGTGAAAAACGATGTCGGTTCTTCGTGAGAAGCACATACTTCGTGGATTCCTGAATGTTTTTTTAGTCCATACGCATTAAATGTTATGGAGAATATTCTGTCGTTATATTTAGGAAGACAATCAGGGGCATATGAATTTTTTTCCGACTAATGACCTCGATAAAATGAGACTGGAAAAAATGAAGCTAGTAATTAGCCTGAGAGAAGGCATTATTTCGTCTGAGAGAAACAATATATACTGAGTGTCTCAGTTCAAGCTACGTTGATTCATTATATTTGTCGTCATTAAGGTGTTACATGTGAATAATACCTTATTTTCAATTTATACTTATTTCATAAGTCGGAACCTGATGTTTGTTTTAAAAAGTGTGGGGAATTAATGCCGTGACCAAATCAGATATTTATGATTCGTTTTAATCGAAGGCCCTCGAGCATTAAGCGTGATAAATGTTTCGGTATCTTTTTGTTTCCTAGAGTTTTGTTTTGTATGGTGGTTTAGAGGTTTTAATGCGTCCAAAACTCCCTAATTACTTGGAATGCGGTGGAACTTACAGATTTATTGGAGTTTGTAGTTTCTACTGGATATGTTAAGTCATTTGGAGTAGACCATATTGTTGGATAGGCTTCACAGGTCATGCCTTTTCAAATTGAACATTAGAACAGCGACAAAACCTTAACCATGGGCATAAACACCATTTCTTTTTGAAAGTTGAACCCACCTACTCACTTTGGTGGGTAGCCCACTGCATGGTTTAGGATAGATGTTTCCTACTGTAGCTTTGCTTGCAGTGGTAACCTTTTAATGCCAGCGTTTCATAGCTAGATGTTACACTTCACCAGTTGCGACTCCATCTGCTTAGTAAAATTGACCTCACGGTTGAATGATTTTCTTATAAGCTTTTATTATTGCTCATATATATGACATGGTGTGATTTTAAGTACACGTGTTGTGTAATCATAGGACCTAAAGATTTTTATAGTGTACTTGCACGTCGAGGTTTCTCATTTATCATAGTACATTGTCTAAATCTTGGAGCGTTTAGATATGTCCTTTTCATCGGCATCAAACATAGTATAGGAATGACTTCGGAAAGCAGGAGTCAGTTCCGAGAAAACATGCCGATTAAGCCGGATTGAGATTCAATTCATTCCGTCGTTGCGGGAGCTTTCCTCGCAGATAATGAT
Source organism: Ceriagrion tenellum (assembly GCA_963169105.1). Lineage (NCBI taxonomy): Eukaryota > Metazoa > Arthropoda > Insecta > Odonata > Coenagrionidae > Ceriagrion > Ceriagrion tenellum. Next base: position 43,061,007 of record OY720633.1, on the reverse strand, counting down.
TATTTCTCTTACATGGCGATAATTAGTATCATTTTTCGGTAAGACGCTATTTTCAATTAGATCGTCCCATCCTTGTTTCGATTGACCATCGTGGCATGATACAGAGGAGTTGCAGATATTATGATAGGAAGCAAGAGTCATTAGTTGTATGGATGTTGAGGATGAATTGCACACGATATTCATTTTTCTCATTTCATTTGTCTGGACCGGAAGATGAAATCAATTGATTTGTGACAAGTAGGGATGAACGACATCAAATTATACATCACCTTGGATTTTTTTGAGTAATTGAAATTCTTATATTTGACAATAGTGTAAGAAATATTCCATGTCTCCATTTAGTTCCCTTTTGTTCTGTCTAACTTTCTCATGCCATGAGTGTACTCGGACTCCAACCAAAGGGGTGAGTGATAAATTTCCTTGATTCTTATATCTTATTTCTTGATTTTATGTCTAAATAAATTGTAAGCGAATGCGCAATTATTTCTGGTCCGTCACTGAATCACTGATTGTTGTAGGTCACATGAATGATTTCACTGACTGCTGTACATTCTCAAGTCCTTTGACCGATCACTAATACGAACGGGAATAATGTGTAAATAACTGGTATTTGTGCGAGAGGAATAATGTGTCCACGTATTTGTGCGAGAAATGAAAAAAGTAAACTTTTTTGGAATAAATGCTCAGAAATGCTGAATCAGATTTATGATATAGAAGTGAATTATTTGAGCTAAAGAGTAGAACCGACAAAGTCATGGGTTCAGGTGGTGGAAGAGACAATGAAGAGGAGAAATTGGTATACTTTAGAACAGGATTGCGTATTAGAAGCAATGCAGACATTCCAAAGAAGCAAATTAGGCATCAAGGGTTGAGTACCACGGAGGGATGTATTAAAACGGGGCCTGTTACGTAGAGCTATCACCGAAATTCAACCTCTTGTATATGCCTACCCCCATCGGCAATGGCTTATGTGGATGCTTGTATAATGTACTAAAAATTTCTTAGAGGATTTCATTCTCATTACATTTCTCTCCGCCTGCTCAGGGCTATGGCTTGACCGACCGTCTCTTTTCTCTCCAAAGAGTTAGAATATCCCTCCCGAGCCGACGCCTCAAACAGCGGCGACTTCAGAAGGCGACAACGCTGCGATTCACAATCAGTCGCAGCGCACGCACGAACACGCCAGCCTTTCTCGTCTTATCTTCCTCTCTGCCGTTTCGCGCGAGGATTTTTTTTTATCTTCGCCGCTGTCCTTCGTCGTCGTCCTGCACAAGTCTGCCCGCTTCCCTTTTCCCCCCGGCCTCTCTCGCCCTGGAATCCCGGAAGTGGGCGAGACGGCCAGAAAGAGCTGATTCGGGGGTAGTCTGCGACTGTAGGGGTGTGTTTTTCCCTAGTGTGGAGGGATGAGAGGGGAAAAGTCTGGGGGACACAGACAAGGAGAAGACATAATGGGGGTGGGGAGGGGTCGTTTCCTTTCTTCCGTTCCCTCCCTCCCTGTCTCCCGCGCCTCACTTCTTGACCTCAGAGTTGGTGCTCGCCGTTGTCTGCACTGATGCACTCGCCCCTCCCCCTCTCCCCCACGGTTGCCACATGTACGGTGCGGAGCCGGGTGCGTTGGCCTCCGTCCGGTCTGGGCCAGACATGAGGGAATTATCGTCGTGTAAGGACGGAATAGGTGGGCGGAATTTTCGTCCGCCTTCATTCGGGGATCCGGATATTCCTTTTTTTTTCGTTCGCGGGACCTTGAGCGGTGAATAGTGGTCTGGCGGTGGGGTTGGGTGGGCGGGAAGGTGGAGGATTCCCTTGGCGAGTGCCGTATTCTTTGAAATTGCGAATTCTTCCGTTTGGAATATTCGCGTGACGGACGACTGGTGTGTGTGTGAGAAGCGGATATTATTATTGGGGGTGGGAAAATCGAGTTTCAAGACTAGTTAGTCCTGTGGCAGTTAATCTCGCATGATTTGGGATGAGATGCTGCTGGGAGCGATTTTAGGAATCGTAATATCATTTACCTAGTTAACCGATAATTGTAAATATTATCTTGCGATTGAGGGTGGTGCAATGTATACTTAAGTCATTAGAATTCTATTGGTCGGAGGAACAGAGTCGGTAAAATTAATCTATTTTGTCAGGTTATGTTTTATTGAAAAATTATTCCAACAACTATTGCTATTTTTTCAAACTAATCCATGGTTTCTAATTACGGAATTAGAATGTTCGAGAAACCATACAGAGTCATCAGATGGACGTCACCCTTTGACATCGCAAAATTAAAGATGAGAAAGAAATCCAAAATCCTTGACCGACTCCTGCTAGAGATCTCTCACTGATTGGAAATTCTCGAGGTCTCTGTCAGGGATGCATTTTATGATATTGACAATTAAAAAATTCGGATCTTTAAGTTGTGCAAATGACGTTTTGAAAACCAATCCACATTCTCCGTTAAATTTAACCCGCATCCGATAAAATTTGTCAGCCCCCTTTCTGTTTAGATTAATCCCTTTTATAAATTTATGCCTATTTTGTAGATTTTGAATCCAACTCGAGCTTTCGTATTCAAAATAAGAGGTCTCACGTTTCATGACGACCATTTCATGTTTCATATTTGCTTCTTTGTTCCTCTTTGGTGCCTAATGTGTGACTAACAGGGTTTTAATTATTATCTATGACCTTATACAGGCATTTTATTTCGAGAAATTAAGGTTTTGCATAGTATATGGCCTTTTTGCAAAGTTTGTGTTAGCATTCAAGCAGGAAACATCGCTTCTTGAAAAATATATCATGTTTTTCTCCTTCAAATTTCTCTTTATCATTTTTCATTGACCACTTGGAGTGAAATCGTTGCATCAATCATCTTAAGACAGCACATGAAAATACATTCACACCCAACGACCTTTATCAGTTGCAAGACTATTGGAAAGATTTTGAATTGTACTTATCATTCTCTTTCATCGCCTTGCTTTCTTTTGCCTTGCTTTCTTTTGCCTTTTGTAAACCAAGGGGCGCCCTTAGTCCTTAGTCCTTAGTCGACAGCCTCGTCTCCTCTGATTACCTAGTCCGTGCCTGGCTCTCTCCGAGTCACGACATCTTTAATGCTGATCGTGTTTTCGTGCATTATTGTGTGTGTTCACTTTGCCAAGTGATTAATAGTCAGCAGTCGCCTCGCTGACAGGAAGACTCTTTTGCCACATGGAAATCACCACCCGCGCCTTTTTTCCACGTAATTGATGGCCAAGCGCCTAAAACTTGTTCATTTGTTTTCCTGCGGGTAGTGATACGTTTTCCGTGCTTTACATTTTTCATTTGAGCTAGCTTTGGAAGATTAATGACCGATGTATTGTTGGCGCATTTTTCAGTTTTCTTGAATGTATGCACTTTCGTTAGCTTACCTCTGTTGACTGCTCTTGAAGAGTGACGTATGTTCTCATAGCCTTCGTTGTGAGTTTATTTATCTCTTTGTGGTTTTTATGTGTGTCGTTCATTATTTAGAAGTCGTTGAATATTAAATTGGGCAGGTACCGCATTAAATAATGTACATGGAAAAGCGATCGCCTGTTTTCCGATTTTAAATTAAATCAACGAACAAATTCACGAATAATCAACTGCAGTGAGATCTCGATTTCACCAACAGATTGGTGATCTTCATATGCCGTAGATGCATCTGAATCTAATGAGAAATCGTCTGTCCACTCAATTGGTGTATGGGAGAGGATTTATTTATCTAAACATTTTTTTTCAAATTTATATATCGTAGGTATATGTATAATATACAGAATATAATTTTTATACAAAAATAGTTATTGCATTTTAAATTATGAAACATTTAGAAACTACATCATGCTTAATACTAGTAATGGGCTATGTAATACTTAGGTACATACTAAGTTAGAAAGTCAAAAAGACTGTTGGAAAATAAATATTCAGGGTAGTTGGTTACTGACAGAACACATCTTCCTCTGTCAAAATGGCAGCAATTACGATGGAACCTGTCGGGCTTATGGGATTTATCAACTTAGCCGTTAGGTTATCCAACTGTTTGCGGAAAAAGTCATTTTAAACATATACTTTCGGCTGGCTAATTTTTTTCTCTTATATGTCTGATGTAATCGAGCGTAATCCATCGGGGCTTGCAAAAGGACTTGGGCGTCGTCGTAAAATATTTTGTCATTGGAAGACCACCTCTGTCTTGAACCTCTCGCCCTCAATGGCCTTATTTTCTTATATTCTTGTTCGCTTAAAAGTCTCATCTCCCGAGTTTTTTTTTCGCCTGACGCCCGTCAGGAGCCTCCGTATTGCCGGGGATTCGTTCTCCGAGAGTCAGGGTCTCGGTCGCTCTGGGGGCGAGAGAGGAGGAGGAGGAGGGGTGTGGGGCATGAGGTTAGGGGCAGTGGGAGGAGGGAAAGGGGGAAATGACGACTGCCTCTAGGAGGTTGGGTTGAAAGGGATATTTTATGGCGAGGTGGAGAGATGATGGGTGGGTGGCGGGAGAAAGGGGCGGTTGGGAGGGGAAAATGAGAAGATCTTCCCGAGGGGTCCGGGGAGAGTTTTGAGTTTTGGGAGTGAGGGACCTAGTGGGCGTGCGAGCGGCAGTCGGATACGGGGTGTCTGTCCGTCTGTGCGCCCCGAGACGTGGCGTTGCCAAGTCTATGGAAATGCGAATGCTTCCTCTTCTTTCGGGACGTCCTCCAGGGTGGAACGAATGTCGACTTGTTGTTTACACTCACCTCGTCGTCTCTCATTCCCGAATAATCTCTTCTCGCTCCGAGTGAGCGAACATTGAGAGATGATATCGTAGTTATTCCGAACATTTATTACACGGCTATCTTTGGCTGGACGTGACTCATTTTTCGCGAGACGCAGCGAAAAGGAATGCGTCCATCGGAACAAATTCGGCGTGAGTGGCCTTATAAGTGATTTTTCTCGCATCGATGGCTAACGTTACGTTGTTAGACTATCAGTTGTTTCATTAACTGTCTGGCTCAGATTCATATATTACCGTCACACTAGGGAGAATAAGCTCGTTCAGAAATCATTATCGTCTCCCAACATTTTCTAAAGGGTTCCTTGTTAAAGTTTGAGTTTATTATTTATGGATGAATTTCTTCTTGCACTAATAGTGCCCATCTATAAAAGTAAAGCTTTGCGAAATTCCTTAGTAAATCTTTCCCATTTTGAAGAGCATCTATATTTAGTCGACTTATTTTCTCTTTACTCATTTATTATCATTGGAGTATTTAGAAGTTGTGGATATACTTACTTAGCATGCTGATGGTGATTGGGAGAATTCGTATTACGAGTTCTGGCTCTCTTATTATAGCGTAATGTGATTTGGATTTATAAATGTCTTACCATCGGTACTGGAATGGCATCAATATTGTAAATTTAGGTTAAAATCTTCTCGCGATTCTGTGGTTTCCATGGGCTGGATAGTTTCCTCAGCAAAGAATCGCTTGCTATTGCGTGTCAATGCCTTTTCTCTTGCAGAATTCGTTCAAATTGATTTTTATATGATATTCGAAAAGAGTTTCATGTTATCCTTTGATGTGCTCATATTCCTTGGACTTCATTGGTTCCTTGACGCCAAATTGAGTAAAAAATAGAAGTTATTTCCATTTTGCCCTGTTACATAGATAGATACGTTGATGTAGCTTTGAAATTCGAATGGCGAACATTTTGAGAAGCCCAGTGCCTTCTTTTCAGCCCTTGCCGACTGCAGCCTAGTTTTCATATGTCTATCCCGAATTCCAACGAAGCCCGAAACGTCCAATCCAACCCTTGTCCTGATTTGCAACTGTATCAGGCAAGACTTGTCTGGTAACAATCTGTATCTTATTTCAATCTGATTTGTCCCCACCCGTTAGTATTATTACATATACGATATAATAAAGATGCATTTCTGAACCCTTAAATAAAAAGGACGGTAAATTCTCCTCTCTGCAATTTTTCCTCTTAAACTTCATTATATTCGCCATTATCGTAATCTTCCCCCTTCCTTTCTTTACTTCCATGTTGCACTACGCGTTTCTTCAGGGCACGCACCCAGAAAAAGATGAATAGTCTTACATCTGCAGACTTGGGGTAGGAAGTTGAAATTGGCACAGTGTTGCAATTATTATTTTTGGGCGTTTTTCACCCTCGTGGGCGATCTTGTGAAACAATTGGTAAATTGACTTTTTCAAGAAGCAGATTTTAGACAATTATTATTTTTGTGGTTCATCTCTGTCTGAGGGTTTCCCACTTTTTCATTGCCTAAGGGAAATATTTTCATGAAATTACATTTTATTAAGTTCCTTATTGCTTACGCATTTTGGAGTGGTGGAATGAGGTGCTTGACGTTCCCTGCGCTTTTAACACTCAGTCTCGTCCACTTCCTGTTCCAGGATAACCGATATGTAATGTCGTGCTTACGAAGGGCACCTCATTCCGTATTTAATCCGCAGTACCAATGGATACCCAAGAGGTCACGTCGTGATTTTGCGTCCAACCCGGATGTTCACGGCGAGTGCGAAAGACACTCGGGTCATTTGCCCTTGCTGCCACGACTCGTTCAAGTCGACACTCGTCCCCAAATGTCCGTATGTATCATCATCCCCAACTCCTGCTTTGCTTGCCTCGTCTGTCCAGGCGCATGCATCTCGCCGGACGTCGCGGAGATCGAAGGAGCAGAAGTCAATCAGACAGCTCGGCAGCTGTCTACCGTGACGTCGACAGCCGCCGGGTGGGTTACCCTTCCCCGGGAGGGTCGTCGAGGAGGGAGTGGAGGGTATCTTCAGAGACACCACCAGACAGACATTCCGCGCCTTTCTTTCTCATACCCCTCTGTCCTCTTCCTCCGCCCTCTGGTGGTGCAACCAACCCCTCTCCCAACCCCCTGCGTCCGCCCTCCCGTTACCCTTAACGCTCGCCATCCTCTCACCATTCCCACCTCCCGGCACTCTTCTTATCCAGACTTGCCTCTTCCCCTCTCTCTGCCCCCGCCAAACCTCTCCCCCCCCCCGGTTACGCGCACCCGCTTGCTCAGGGCATTCTTCCGCCCACTCTATCTCTCTCTCTCACTCGACCTTTTTCCCTCGCCCGCCACATTTCAGTGCCGTCGGTATCAGCGAAGCAGTCGGATGCTGCGTGCACCTCGTGGTTCCCGCTGTAACGTTACGATTTCAGTGCTAATCGGCCGTCTGGTCTAATCATGTGTCCGTGTGTGGTTTCCATGTGGCGCTTAAAACGATCATAATTTCTCACGGAATCTGACGGTGTTCACTCCTCCGTATTCAGTGCAACTACAGCTTCGACATAGTATGGATTCTGGGAATGTTATGAGAACGTTCCTGAGATTACATACTGTATCTAGAGGTCCTCACACCGAGCTGGTCGATAGAGATTTGCATAGGAGCCTCAGAAGTCCCATTAGGCATTACCTCACCTCGTGGCTTTCATTCATCCCCACGAGATCTCCCTCATTCCTTGGGGGAAAAGTAGGGCAAATTTTGACTGACTTCGTTCATATCCATTGATTATTCTTACCATTGGGCTGATTCATAGATTGCAGCGCTCATTGTGCTACGAATAATTTTTTTTTTGTGAATATGGCATTCTTATTATTTTCGACTGATTCAATTCACTTGTCTTCCTGACGACGTGAAGGAACTCATCAAAGCCTGACCGTGTGGAAACCAGTCATTTTAATAAAAACGATATTTTATTACTCATACAAGTGACAGGTAATGTTCTGTTGCTTTTTTAAATATGATGACGTTGCTTTGAAAACAATGGCTTACTGGAAATTTCAGTGATTTAAGTTCTCCTTTTGTTCAAAGGATGAGAGATTTCCTCTTAGTTACGCTTCTGACTAATCCCGTAATGTTAAGTCCCGTCACCACGGATATCCCTCGTCTTACATCATTGACTTTCCGGATCGTGGCTACAGGAAACTTGTCATTTCATGACTAAAGAAACTTGTCATTTCATGACTAAAGAAACTTGTAATTTCATGTGGTGGCACGGGGAATTTCGTGGCAAGTATGTGCCCTTATAGGCTCACTATTAGTCTTTTTTGCGTGGCAGACCGTTTCGTGACACCGTGGGCTGGGTTAATGCGCTTGATAGGGGTCAGAAGTAGTTTCTCTACCGGTGGTGTGATGACTTCATCTGTTGCTTTTTTGTTTCCAGTTATAAAAAGAAATGGCGTCGAGGCTTTAGTGCTCCCAGCCACGCCAGGTCTGCGGATGTGACTTCGATTGAGTGTTTGTGTGTGAGTGGTTGCGCACGTTCCCGTCGGCACCGTTTTGCGTCAGTGTGGTTGAAGGCTTGACGCTGACGCAGAGAGTCATCATCAAGGGAGTCGGTCGAGGTTGCAACGTGACTTCTCGCTATATGTGTGTGTTTGTGTCGCCATCAGGACAGGATGTAATGCAATTGGGTGACTAAGATTTCCAGAATTTTTGTGGACTCGTGATATTCGCTCTGGATATAGAGCATTTTCCTCGTCCGTGCCTCGAGCACACGCTCTTCGGCTGGCTTAGTAGCAGAAAATCGTCTTTCGCTTATTGCACGTTACTGGTGTTCACCTAGGATACCTCTCCTGAAGGTAATGTAACCTTCCTTGTATTGTTAGATGAGTATTCCACCCTTATGATATGCTGTTACTACTGCATATTGGTTTTGAGCTGTTGTTGAATATCTTATCCATGTGGTGTGGTCGTTTCCGTTAATATTGGAGTCTTTGAAATATTGTCTCGCGGAATGGTGCATTAGATGTGTCGTACTTGAAAATGTCGCATCGTTTTTCATGCCAACGGTTGCTCATGCATAGATAGCGAACAAAGCTTAAAAAGTATTTTTCACTATTTTGTCAAAGGAATTACTTCTTTATAACTTTCATATGATACAGTAAGAATTTGATTGCCGGCGAACTTGTATTTCACGGATAAAATTCAATCCTACTTTTAGTTTTTCTTATAGCCTACTAGACACAAATTAGTTTTCTCTTCGACTAGAGATAAATCCAGCCAAGTCCTCCATCATGTAATTGCCTGTCTAGAGTTAATCCTCATTAAACATAAACTAAAAGGTTACATGTGTTGCTTTCTCTAAGGATGGTTAGTTGTCATTTTTCTATGTATCTAATTAAAAATCAATTTTATGAAAGTGGAATTAGGTTTATAAAATTAAATTTAATTCACTGTGAGACAGGCTTCTTTTCATGTAGTTTTTTTGTTCGAATGATGGGTCTCATTCGCGGACCTTTACCCCAGAAACAGCTCAGATCTCCAATTACATTCCTCCCGATGCGATCATTCTGCAACCCTTGCGTCTGTTTAAAGCCTCATTCGTGTATTCTAGGTATAACCATTCGTATAATCTAGGCATTCGTTCTTAGATCCATCTCTTTATACTGTTTTTAAAATCAAGTGAGGCTTTCACTGCCCAATCCAAACCTGGAAGCTACCGAGGGCATGCGTTTATTTGCCTACAACGGGACTGATTCCATGGCGTACATATTTTTTAAAGTTTCATTGTACACGTCAATCGTTGCTCAGTTATATGCAGTAAGTGATTGTTATCGTACTGGGACTCAAAAGCTACTTATATTTTTCCTTTTATCTTGCTTAATTATTTTTATGTTGACAAGCGAATTGGTTTGAAAGATAGACATCCGTCAATTAAGTGAATGGCCTAATTCCTGCCTGGGTACTATTATGCACTTACTTACAAGGGAAGTAACTAATACACTGGTCTCGATTTGGTCTGAAGTTGACCTGTAGGTAGTCCTGTAATAATGAATTCAATCTCCTTAACGGGTTATATGCCTATTGTTTTAAGAGGAAAATTTGCGCGTTTGCCTACGTCAGCAAGTGGTCCAACGGTAAGGTAGCCCTTTATGCGTGTGGTATTTAAGGGTGGAGGTCGTAAGTTTTTGGGAAACGATTGGGCCCTGGGAAGGCTTCATTAATAGACTGTTTTTTTTACCTATTCTGAGGACAAGTTTCGCCTGCGACGGTGAAATAAGGCTGTCTTGCCCAGAGTTATTTGCATTGATGTAATATAAAGCAAAATTATTGAAAGATCTTAGGTTTTCCCGGCGCATCTGCGGGATAAATGTTTCTCGGGTGTTCCGCTGGGTAAGTAGGTCCATAAGTCCCGACTTTTCGGAGAACGACTTTGTCACCATCTTCAGGGTAAGAACAAGGACATTCAGAACCCCTGAAGATGGAAAGCAAGTCGTTCACCGAAACGTCGGGACTTATGGACCTACGTAACTGGTGGAACACTCGAGAAGCATTCATCAAGCTAAATTATTACTTCGGCTATTATTTGATCATTTTCGAATTAGCCAGAGTGACAGTATAGAGGTCGCCTCATCGTCAGGAATTGAGTGCTAGCTTTATTGTGTGGCAGTGATATGATTATGTTTTTACGCATTAAGGATAAACACATTTAAAATAGTTACCTTTCAAGTAGGTCAAATTACAAAATAGAAAGTAATGAATTAAGTTTCAGACCTGGGACCGAGCTGTCGCGTCTTTAAGCGTATGGGTGACGCTGCATGTCTCATTTATGGGCTGCATTGATACATCTATGAGCAAGTCGTAATAACGTGAACAAATGCGCTTGTGTGAGTTCTTAATTTGTATATCCTGTGTTTAAATGCTGCTCGGAAATATTAAATGAACACGTTAAGAGTGCATTTTTTTACGATTTTCAAGCAATGTCTTATTGTGCCTGAGTGACTCTTATGGCAGTCGGTAATGGCGGTTTTTTGTAGCTTCCCGTTTTGACTCACTTATGTTGATTCTGATTTCAGTTGATGATGTGATCTTTCAGTATTATCTTTCGTCGCGGTCGGCACCTCTTCCTATTGCAGAAAGACCCACATTTTTTTTTAATTTTGGGATTTTTACGTGGTCAAACCTTAAAAGAGTGTTGTGAGTGATGATATAGTAGGTAGATTAGCGACGGGTTGATTTTATTTTAACCTATAGTGCTCTTGTAAATGACCCTCCGTCCTCACCACAATGGGAATATTTTATTTCTTGTACCAGTAGGTTTGTTATTTTTAGAAAGCAATAATCAATGACTTCATTACTCTTGTTGAAATTAAGGTGAGATTTTTCATGTTTTCTTTTTGTGGTAAAGGGATGACTTCGCTGTCAGTGGATCGTACTTCTATGACGCTTTTTTCCTATGTATGGTGTAAAAATTCTGGTTGTCAATGGGATGTTGCATCAGGAGTTTAATGAGAAATGGTATTTGTTCAGGGAATTTTTGTCGTGGATTGTTGAGATGCAATAGATCATATAGACTATTTAATGAAAAACGAAGTATTAAGAATTGACGAAGAAGTTAGATCGATTGAGAATGTAAGGCAACTGAGAAGAACCAGTACAACATATTTGTTCGGAAAATTATTGAAGGAAAAACAGTTTGAAGGGTAGCCATGAGATATATGTATAGACCCGAGAAAGATGGGCGTATGAAAGAAGAATCTTCAGTATGTAATTGGGAGTGGCAATCAACTGAGGAGAATTAAGGATGGCAGTCAATCCATCCTGTGATTGAAATTTAAAATGCGGATTACCGTACTAGCCACCTGCTGGGAATGTTGCGTGGAGTGATTCCACACGAGGCATGCAATACTGGTCCCGGTTCAAGATTGAATCCATATTGTTCCCCTGGACATTTTGCTCGGACCAAAAACTTCGGTAGGGTTCTACACGTTAGCGGAATACTCTTCACTACTTCACCCTATTGTCTCATTCTACGAGTATTATTTTAACAAATTTAATTAGTTATTTGATTTTCTACCAATTTCGCGGACGAGTTTCATCTGTGAAGGGCCCTGGGTTAAGGTTTACTCCTGAGTATTTGACTGATTCTGCATTCAATAGCTGGGTTCAATTAATAATATAACTATCTTTGACAGGGTTATTCGTTTTCTTAATATTCAAAGCCACTATTTTATTTTAATTCAATTTTAATTGCCAAGTATTGCAGCATTTTTTCTTTGCAACTAGGTTTTTTATTGCCTTACTTTAGGACCCAACTACTAGGACTCCTGTACCGTAGTGCGCCGTCTGCGGAGAGGTGAACATTGCTGATTAAATACTGATGGTAAATTTAATGTATTCATCTACGACGCACGGTAAAAGCCACCTGGTTGTGAGCCACGGTGTTATTCCACACCAGGCGTTCAATATTTGACCCAGTTCAAGCTCGAACCCCGCACGCACTCCTGATAGCCTAGTGAAAACCGCAAATCTGTCGGAAGAACAAAGCTAGACTATACTACACACCGCCATCAGCTAAGTACCGTGCGGGCATCATCTCGGGTGTATGGTACCTGCGACAGGAGTGATACGTTATGGATCTGGCTGTTTCAGGTGAAGTTACCGATATAAGCGTCGAAAATGAACGGAACATTGTGCCACCAAATCCCATTACCTCGCCATTAGCATGCACGCTGTCGTTCTGACAGATTTTTTCAGTCGGGAAGCGACGACCTAGCCCGCCGTTTTCGTCCGCTCGGTTGACGATAAGGGGGTGGCTGGGGGACGGGGCGGCGAGGGATCTCAAGGTCAAACTCTGCTGCTCCCCTGCCTTCCCCCTTTTACCATCCACTTCTTTTTTTCCTTCTTTTTAATCTTTCCCATGGGCTCTCTCCCACCTACCGATCTTATTCCCTTGCCGTGTCTCCTGGTGCCCTTCAGGTCCACCTGCTGGCTGTTTGGAGAGAGAGAGAGAGGAGCCGAGGGCGTCCTCATGCCATCTCAGTGCTTTTCTTCTTCTACCCTCTTTCTCTCATCAACCCCCAGCATTTTTATCTCCTCTTTCCCTCCTCGCCTTTCCCTTTTTTACATCTCGTTTCTCTCTTTATCTCGCGTTCTCTTTCCCCCCTCTCTCTCTTTCCCTAATCTTTCTGTCTCGCTCCAAATCTCTTTCAGTGAGACAGGGGAGGGAGATGAGGGACTTGGAGTGGGGGGGAGTGAGTTGGAGGTTTTGGATCGGATGACAGTCGACTATTGTTTGGTATTGCGGTGCACTTGTGTGCGTGACTTTGGCGTCTGCGCGGGTGACGCAGGCGTCGGGAGTGAGGGAGGAGGGAGTGGGGTATACACACAAGAGAGGTGCTCCAGACCATGGATTGCGGGAAAGAGGAGGGGCGGGGGATGGGGGGGGGGGGGGGGGCGGGAGGCTGAAGAGTGGATTGAGAGAGTGAGGGGGGAAGAATGGGGGCGAAATAAGAGAGGGAACCGTTGTTGTCTGCCGAAGTAAATGAGCGCTTAGGAGGATTCTGTTGGCTGGCCCCGATGTTGCAAGGTCACTGGGGTTGGCGATTATGGTTCCTCCGCCCCTTCTTTTCCAGCATGGCCTTACCATCCGTTCCTTGCGACCCCGATTATATTCTCCTTGCGCGCTGGTGGTTCATCTTTAATTGTCTCGATGGTGTTTCCCTTCTCTCGTTCTCTATTTCCTGGGGTCCTTCGATGTAAGAACGAAGATATTTTCGCGGAGGATGTGCGCTCTTTTACTTCTCTCGTGAAAATCTTGTGCTTGGCAAGTATTGATCTTCCTTGCGCGTACCTTTGCGGGGTCCCTTGGCATGCCGCAGAGTATCTACTTACTTGGCTATGAGTCCTATCCAGCATAGTAGTCAAGAATTTATCTCTTCAAATATTCCCCGTTATTATCATATTTCTCTTTCTCGGGGGCAATCAGCGGACATGTAAGCCCTCTACGTATTTGAAAATGATATGCACTTATTGCATAAGTATCGAAAATCTGTTTGCGCAGGTATTCATTCCATCAGTATGATATAATTCCTAATCTATAAGTCTCTGAAGTTGGTATGTGAACAATTATCGTGTAACTTCATGAATATCCCCTAGCTCTCTTTAAGAATTACACTTAGATAGAGAGTACAGGATGTGTTATTACCCCATACCGATACTCGCGGTATCTTGCCGAGCATTCGATCTTTGCATAAATGAGAGAAAACTATTAATAATAATATGTACTGTTCACTCTTTTGAAACAAAAATATGAGCACAATACACTTCAAGTAAATGGAAACAAAATAAACTTCAGTTACATGGAAATAAAAATAAGTAGGTAAAAACATGTACCAGCAGCATAGCAATGAATGAATCTCTAGAAAAAAAGTATTCTTACATTCATAAATCAGACACAACATTCAAATCATGCGTTAAGGAGACCCCCATCATTGCGTGAGGGTATTTACAACCAACCTTTAACGTTCACAACAAATAACACCCAGTTGATTATTCTATTTCACAAGAATATTTCAGTTACAATTTTGGGTCGCTAACTAAATGGCTGCAAAGCCTCTTCCTGAATATTCCTGCATTACTTGTCTGTAGCATGTTTTGGTAAACTATACCGCAATTTAGAAGTCGCAACAGTGGATGAGTTCTGCAATATGGCTGTTCGAAACAGGGTTGCGCCAGAAACTCGATCTAGTCTCGTATCCCCTTTTAAGGATTGAAAGTTACGGAAAATCTTCTGTGAAAATTCGAAAAAAATCGTCAAATACTGTGGACAAAATATGTTAAAGAAGCTGGAAACTCGAAGCCGGCCTTTAAATTTTCTCCCTCATTTAACCTAATAATATGCGTATTTAGGGACGTAATATGGACTGTAGGTTATATTTCACGGAGTTCAACGGCTTACGTTTTTTAGGAATATGTATCTCTCTCAATCTGTTGACTATGCTGGCTGAAATTCTTCTTAACTAAACGGCTAGAGACAGGGTCTTCTACGCATCTTCTATGTATCGCATACAGCGGAGGGCAGCTAGATTTGTTAAAATTGTTATGATAAACATAGTAGTGTTATTAAATTAATGAGGGGATTAGGGTGGGAACCTCTATCCAATCGTAGGGAGAAATATAGGTTAATTCTTTTACGAAAGTTTGATGTAGACTATGTTTTGCCAGACGTTGAAAATAATTTGCTAGAGCCAAACTATTATTGTAGAAACGATCGCAAGAATAAGGTTAAGGAAATAGACTGCAGAACCGATAGATTTAAGATGTCATTTTTTCCGCGTACAATAAGGGATCATAATAGTTGTGACAGATCAGTTCTAGGATACTTACTAGGTTAAATAGGTTTTTTCGGTAGTGCTAAATATCTTAACATGAATTGTAGATGCGAACCTCGCATGCAATCACCGGCATTATATACTCCTGCATGTCTTAGTACCTTGCAATGCTATTTATTTGTCACATTAGTAATACTAACCAGTACATCTACATCTACGTACTACCCTGCGAGCCACCACGAGGGTGTGTGGCAGGGGGTGAAGATCGCCAAACATGCACTATTGACATGCAACTACGAGATTTAATGAAGGCATGCTAGATAATAGGGTCACATGGTTAGTATCTACATAATAAGAAAGGGGTTATTGGTTGTTATTTCGTGCATCATGTACTACAGACTACTCTAACTTTATTTCACCTACCTATCCCTTTGCTACGCTGCCTATTGTTCTCTCTTATAGTACGCGGGAAAAATGACATTTTAAATCTATCGGTACGACAATCTATCTCTCTAATCTTGTTAATATGATCAAACCTAGCATAATACGCAGGGGTTCTCAATATATATGTAACGTCATCTGTGAACAAATCGGTTTCGAATTTACTTAAAAGGTTTAACCTAAATTTTAACCTACGTTCTGATAGTGATTCCCATCCTAGTTCTTCTATTAACTCGTAACACTTATACAATTATCGTAACGGCCTTTAACAAACCTAGCGGATCTCCTTTGCACGCGCTCTAATTCTTTTATCATACCTTCCTCGTACGGATCCCATATACTAGCGGCATATTCTAAATAAGGCCTGACAAGTGTAAAGTAGTTATATCTTGAATAGTATGCTGCATGTTAGCATGTTCTTCGTCGTATCACTGTCCTAGTTTGTGGTCTGAGTGCGTACCTTTACCCTGACTGCTTTGGCCTGCGTCTGGCATTCGGGGGAACGCGCGCGGTTCTGATTGAACTGGGATGGGTGCTGCATGCCTGGTGTGGAATCACCCCATGCCACACACCCTAGTGGTGGCTTGCACGCTATTTCGTCAATGTAAATGTATCTAGAAAGTCGCCTAGGTCGATGAGGCAGTTCACACGATGACTTACGTGATATCACTTCAGCTTCTTTTTCTTCATTTCTCCCGTTTTGACCCACGCGCGTTGTCTGTCGAGGTCTTTTTCTCCTCCGCCGTCGGAATTACTCGGAAAAGACGCAGGAGGTCAAAACTGAACTCTCCCCGTTATATATCTCAGTAAATGATGGCGGTTGGAGTGAGTATTTTTTTGTGCCTTTCCATCCCAATTTTTCCCCATTACGTCGAAAGTGTTGTGGCTGGGGTCACAATTTGCCGTAGGTAGTTGTCCCGGGGCAATTCATCATGTGATTTCGCTGTCGTGAACAAGTGGTGATAATGGGTCAGGATGGACCGTGGCCCGTCATTTTCGGGGAAGAGGCGTAATTATCATTATTAGTTCTTTATAACTCCCCCAATTGCTTAATAACTGTCATTTGTTATAATTTTACTCCTTTCTCTCATGTTCTGGCAGAGTGGCTATTTTTTCGCTCATTTATCATTCAAGTTATCTTTTACATCAAAGAATATGAAGCAGTTTATCTATTCTTACAATTAGGTCTCATTCTAATATATAGAATATTAGTCGGCGACGTGATGAGAATATCGGATGTGAGAGTCATTTAGGTTGAAAAAGAGCGTCCATTGCGATATGCTGAAGTTCACCGGTTGAGCGATCATTCATTTACCGTCAATTATTGGGCCAGCTAGTGGTATACATACTTGAGGTGGCAGCAGTTAGATGTGGTTGTTTCATTCAACATGATCATAATAAGGTTTAAAAGTACTCAAGTTTTCTTTTGTTGTTATAATTCAATAAATATTCTTGTTTTATTTTAATTTTTCTTTGAGAGGTATTCTTAGAGTAGCATTCCCATTTTTGGCGGTTTTTCAGACTTGACATGGCTTCGTCATTTTTGTAAATGGCATGAGTGATCTCATTCTTTAATTCATTCATTTTCTTATCTCTTCCTCCGTATGATAAATCCTCTCCAACATTTCGGTGAAACTTCGTGCCGTTAGCGTCTTACGAAGGATGCATTATAAAATCACTGTGGAATGTACGCACTAGGCCTCTTTTTATGTAAGATTTCAACCTCTATGAGTTTTGGCTCTCAATACGCTATCGAATAATTAAAAGTTCTTCAGTATTGTTCATATGTTAAACTTTGCCGTTTATTAAGCTCACTAGTCCCGCGTGTATAGATCATGAGAGATCAAATAAGTGAGGTATTTAGTTTCAAGGACTGCCCTTCTCAGCTTGCGGTCAGAGTTTGGCGGAGTCTAACCAAGAATCCCTCAATACGGTAAAGCGTTCTGGTAGCTCTGCACAAGCTGTCCTTAGGTGCCTCAAAATTTCCAATTTCATATGGGCATAATGGCTCCCTTGATCGACCTGTTCTATGCAAAGTGTTCTGTACCAGCTCCCTCTAATAGAATTCTTCCGAAATAATCTGTGCAGCTTCCTAAACCAACCTTAGGCATTCTGTTTTGTCTCTCAAGGTTGACTCTCCCATAGCCCCGAGTCTCGTCAGATGCTTCGGTAGGGTGTATCTCTGAAGTCTTCTTGTAACCACCTGGAAAAAATAGCGTCCACATCTACGGGTTCAAAGGGTTGTGTAACGCCTCAGGGTATTATTCCTTTGAGCTAACCCTAAAGGCGGGTGAAATTTACGCATTCGACGTTTAAGGCCAGTTTACTACGATGCGTGGCTTCTCGGAAACGGCAAAATTCTCTCCTTAATCTGGTGTGATGTACATCACGTAAGTGAGGTTAGTAGCTCGCTACACAAAGGGTAAATGCGCCCTTAATCTATATTTTTTTAGTCCTAATTTTCCCTTTCGTTCCTTTATTTGATGGCAGTGGAAGCAATAAATGCTTAAAAAAGAAACAATCGTGGGCTCGTGGTGAGTGTGGTTGTCTGAAAGGTTCCTTCCTATTGAGAACCCTAAGGGTCGCATGGAGTTGTGTATCAAAATCTACTGCGGATGTAAATTTACAAATTTAAGCCACGGTAGCTGGGTTCGTAACTTCCTGCCAATACTAGCTTAAAGTTACCGTTATTAATCCTGCTTCAAGCATTTTGATTTCGTTTGCCTTATGATTTCTAGAGTTAATTGGATAGTGCAATACAACCTCAGCTCTCGACACTTGCGGCCAAAGTCCTAAGACACTTTAAAATGTGCTGAAGAGCAATAAAAATGTATTTAGCGTTATTTTTCTGTGATGAATCAAGTGAATTGGACACTCTTTAAGGTTTTATGTGCAAGCCAGGAATATGATAGCGAGAAAAGTAGGAGTTGACAGGCGCTGACAAACTTCAAGCAACACTTTTGAATGACAGTCATTTAATATTTTTTAAATATCTTCTGTGTTGGACTGGGGAGGATCTCCGAATGGGCGTGGGATCGTGGTGTGTTCTCAAGGTATCATCTCTAAGTAAATAGAACTGCTTTCAGCTTTGGAAGTTTCCAATATTCACTATCAATAAAACACTTCGTATTAAGTGTTTCATTCATCATCGACTCTAGGTTACTCGTCCCATGAATTGCTCTAGAAAGTATGGATAGATGTAACACCCTGTGTAGAATAGTTGAATTAGGGAAGAATATTGAATATCGGACTATTTTCTGAATTGAAATACATTTCAAGACAGCCGTTAGAGCTGACATTAAGTTGCTAATGATTTACCCGCTTTCAGAGTTTTGGCTCACGTGTTCATTGGAAGTGGGGTTTGCCTGTTACGTTTGATAGATAAACCGTTTACTTCCTTTGGACTTAACTTGATTTCTCCCTCTCTGTCTCCACTCTTAATTAATTCGATTTCCCTTATTGCCAAAGTGCCATTAATGGCGTAAACTCTTCCTCTTCTATGTATTTATAACGTCCCATCCCCCTTTCTAATATCGACGTTAAGCTATACTTAGGTGTCCGCAGTTTCCTTGCCCTGTCTTCTGTTGACAGCACCCCAAACCTCGTGTGCGCTCGATCGCGTAGGACCGCTCATACGCTCAGTAGGACTCAACAATTACTGCGAAGGACACCGCTGCTCATTTACCCCAGATAGACAGCGGAATGGGGGTCTTGTGTGCGTGGACGTATTTTGAAGCAGGGATGGAACGCACGCATGTGGGATAATGGTTGCGTTTGTACCGAGGGGTATTGGCAGGGGGAGGGAGGTGCGGAGGGAAGATTCGCGAAAGAGGAACCGGGGGGAGGACGGAGAGGGGGCGGCAGGGATGGAGGGAGGGGGGCAGGGAGGGCGTAGTGTGTGTGTGTGGGGGGGCTGAGTGCGGTCAATACCACGCGCTCTGTTCGGAGCCAGGAGACGTCGTCGGGCAGTCTGCCTTGCCTGTTCGCCCCACTGCCTGCCTGCCTCCCTCTGCCTCTGCTCCCCCCCCCCCCGCCCACATTATCCTCATCCTTCCTCTCTCGCGCTTCACCCCCTGCCACACTCCCTCCGTCCTAAAAAGGGTAGTCGTGAGAGAGGGGAGCGGGTTGGCGAGGGGTAGAAAGGAGTCGGTGCCCCCTTCACCAAATTCTCCCTACGCTGCCCCCCCCCCCTCTCGTAGCAATTGTTCCCATCATAATGACGCTCCTCTGTCGCTGGGTCAATCCGGTTCTCTCTCTTCTCTCTCTTTCTCTCTCACTCTCTCCTGCTTTAGCCCCGAAATGTCTTTCAGGTAAAAATATGCCTCGGAGAAGAGCGTGCCGGATTGCTTTGACGATCCATTGTTTATTTTCGTTGCGGGAGTCCTCGCGAGGGGCTTGGCGGTGATTGACGTTTCTATTTCAAACCGCCGCCCGTCCCTTCGTTTATTTCGAAGCCGTCTAGTTTTGCAGGCGAGCGTGGCGACGGGTGCCCCTAATGGTTTAATTTCTCTTCTCCACCGCCGAAACCTAGCCACATGTTTGAGTGGTTGTGGCTTCTGGATGGTGAAGTTATTCTCGTTCTAATTTGAAGCTGCCCATTTGAAAAAGACATTGTTTAGGATGCCTAATACCTTAAATAATTTGTGATATTTTATGTTTACCCTGCATTGAAATTCTTTCTTGTTAGTTCGTTGGTGAGTTTTTTGAAAGTTCGATTTTTAGCTCTTTTTGCGCGTTACCGTAATTTTGAGTTATTTTTTCGCTATTGAATTACTATGTTTCATCTGTCTGGTTCGTTAGGATTATCACATCCCTGTTTTTTGACTGTTTTTAAGTTAGTGAGCCGAGCTAAGTTGAAGTTAGTGCGCTAATGCCGTTTCATTCTAATGCTTATACTATGTGCGCCAACGCTAATGTTAGTGGCTTAGGATCATATCTTCGTCACTTTTTTCCTTCTCTTTTTTAAATCTTCAATAGGCGTCAGCCTCAATAATATCGGTAGTTGTGACGTCGGTCGTACATAGTATTTCGTATTTGTTACCTTAATATTTGCAACTTCGTTGTAATCTATTATGGTTATAATGGCCCAGACTCAGTATTTCTTCAACTTTTCAATTATCTGCCTTTAAATAAAAAATCTTCATGGCCTTTTAGGTTCAAGATTGGTTTGAACTTTTTAATGGACGATAATATAATGCGCATTATGCACGTGGACCAGTTCCATTATGCAACTTGAAATAAGAAAAACCCCGTGCAGTGAATTTGCTGTCGATATCTTTCTAATGATTATATTGACGTATTCGAATCCCTTAGTGGAATTACCATTGTTCAATATCTCTATGTAGCTCCTCTCAATAATTACTATATGCAGTGCGTTGCAAGGAACATTTTTCTGAAAGGACTCATATGCATGGAAATGGATTTACCGGCAAATGATTAGGTTTTATTTAATTATTTAGTTGGTTTCCACGTGGCTGGCGCGGAGATGTAGCGTCTTTGGAGTTCCTTTGTCCAGGTCCTAACACATTTAGTTTTGTTGGTCCAATGACTTGAGCCCTACACTATGTGAACTACAGCCTTGCTAGAAGGCCTAGATGTCTCTAATGGATCCCCAATGCCCATAGTCCCCAATGCTTGGCATTCACAGATTAGATTGGATGTGGTTTTTTCCAGAGCATTCTGCATGCCTCCGCAACAGTTGTCAAGTACTCTTTGTGGTGGCCTGTGAGCGACTCTAGTTACCGCATCATCTTGGCTCTATCTATCTCTCGATATGTCTTAAATAGCCGTGGAGTGAAGGTGGTTCTCCACTCGGTGTTAGCCAGTTAAAAGCCCCATAATGTTTCTTAGTATGCTTCTATCTGATGTGAGATTTTTTCGTAGCATGACTTTGGATCATCAATGAACACCTCAGCTTGATTTAAGCTGTATTCATTGTGGAATATCTCAAGGTTTGCTTATAGCTCACCCCTTGATCTTAGACTTCATGATATATTAAGGGTAACATCGGCATTAGGTCAAATGCAGTTCGGGATAATGACCCTACACTACCCGAGATGTTCCATTTATTTGACGGAAAACTGTTACTAACTTCCGACATCCTTTCCACACTAAATCTACACATTCGCGGCTCTCACCTCCCTGTAGCCGGCGCGAGCGGTCTCTCTTAGGGTAAACCTCAGCAGTGAATGTGCGCGGTCCCGCCGCTACCCCGCCGGTTTTCCCTCCCGTTCTACAACCCCGGGGCCATCCACATACATACCCCTCTCCCTCCGCCCTACCAGAACACACCCCCGTCTTGCATCTCTCTCTCTTTCCCCTTCCCCCTCCGACACATTCTCCATCCCCACACCCCCGAGTCTCCATGGAAACGCTCTGTCTGGTCGTGCGGTCAGGACGGGATCCACCAGGGGGAGGAGAATCTTGGAGGGGAATGAATGCGTGTGGGTCTGCCTGCCAGGCTGGCTGCCCTCGTGTCTATGTGTGCGTCTTCTGCGGAGAATGTGCCGTGTGCTGCGTGGGGGCGAGACGACGAAAAAGAGCCAGACGGGCCGTCTGCGTCCTCATCCTCCCACGTCCCCTGCAATGTTTCCCCACTCCCTTTTGCTCCGCTCGTCTGGTGCATGCATACCCTCGCTTCATTTCGAACCAAGGTCCTGTTCACCTCCCCGTCGTTCGGGGTCTTTGGCGGGGTCGGACTGACGAGAGTGTGCGGCGGGGGAGCGGAGGAAAGAACGTGTTGCTTTACACACTCTCTTCAGCTCCTTAGTTTCCACACATTCGTTTGTGTGTTCGGACAAAGACCGCTTGATATGTCTGTCTGTCTACTGCCCCACTCTCCGTCTCACACGCGGCTCCGTCCCGCCATCCCCCTCTTGTCTTGTTTCTGTCTCGGCGTGAAGCCGCGGGTGGTGTACGCATGGCAGTCAGACATCATCTCCCTCCCTCACTCACTCACTCCTCCGCTGGCATCTGCCATATTCTGGGCCAGCGAATTGAGATGGCAGTGTCTCACTCGTCGGGTGGACGCAGTTCGATTCTGCGGCGTGGGATGGAACGTGTGTTCTCGATCTTGTGGGTCTTGGAGAGGGGTTCTGCATTTTGCCTATACGGGAAGGTCTTTTTGCTTCTGGAAGAGCTGGAAGTCACTCATACTGAACTCGTGTTATATGTACTCACCGTATCGCAATGAGTGTACTGTTTTGGCACCTGTTTGGCGAAAATTTCAATGAATTATCGTTATGATCACGTAACAGGAGTATTAGTGTCGTGAAAAATGTGGACAATATATTGTAATTTACCGCACTTTAGAAGACCTTCATTCATTAGAGTGTTATCGATTCTTATTAATCGTATTTGGTGGAAATAACTTGAGAATATCCGAGAATGTAAAGACCTGTCAGGTTCTTTGATATATCGTACCTGTGCTCGTTTGTTCACCAATGTAACCGACGCACTGCCAAAATAATGTATTTTGGAATTGAGGAAGTGATTGAGTCGTTAGTGAAGTCGGACCATGATTTAATAGTCGATTTATCAAGCTTTTGAGTGTTTAACTTCTCGGTCTAGTTCAACTGAAATGTATAATTAATCACTGCTCGCATGCATGAATATCTCTTAATACTGACTTGTGATCTTGAGATTGTTTCCTCGGCCTTGGTCAGCGAATAAAGTGATCAAGGTTCCTTCGGCATGTATGTTTCAGATGGAGATTTTTCTTGACAGTTAAGTTGATCAAACAACAGGGAGCACACTGGTAGTACAAATCTCTCTGGCATGCTTGAATTTGCTTGGTTTGGTATCGGACCAACATTTTCATTATACCAAATAAATGTAA
The DNA here is from genome assembly GCA_963169105.1 of Ceriagrion tenellum. Classification (NCBI taxonomy): domain Eukaryota; kingdom Metazoa; phylum Arthropoda; class Insecta; order Odonata; family Coenagrionidae; genus Ceriagrion; species Ceriagrion tenellum. The sequence goes on along the minus strand of OY720633.1, from coordinate 43,037,671 downwards.
ACTTGTTCTTTTTAATCAAGGTATGCATTATTTTAGTGTCCACATTTCAACTAAAAATAAATTTACTTGAATTTAAGCTAGGATATCTGAGTGGATATTTGTGCCTATTTCCAAAACTAAATATGCAATTCTGTGTCATTAGCAAAAATGTTGTCCTTAAAACTTACCGATGCTTCTACCAGAATTCCAAAACTTAGGTATCATTTCATTTCTTTTCATGATTTTATAGGTGGAGTAGTTTTGTTCTCTGATAATTATTTGCACAAATTGGAGCATTATTGTCCTAAATGATATTTGTTGTCTTATTATTTCGATGATATAACGTCTTTTACACTAATTTGCCGTTGTTTTTGTTGGTTCCCTCGATAAAATTTCTTTCGCCCCACGAAGAGCTTTGCAAATGCGACCCACTGATGGTCGGTTGAGAGCGGGAGAGAGGTCTAGACTGCAGATGTGGAGACGTAACGTGGCTTGTAGAAGGGAGAGGGGATCGCATATCTATCCTTGGAGATCCTCTTGCTTCTGTTATTCCCTTTTTGCGCCCGCCAGCCAGACAGCCGACCCGCCGAAGAAAACCAAGGCACTGATTTGTTCCGTCTCGGTGAGGCTGTAGGCGACGACCCGCCCTTTTTTATCGCTCTCTCAATTTTTTCCACGCACGCCTCTCTCTCTGTCTCTCTCGGATCTCAAATCCTCCCGCATCTTACACAGCGCGTTGTCGGCTGAGGCCCTTTTCTATCGCGTAGCGCACCGGAAGAAAATAGCTGAGGTACGAGGGCTCGCGCTGAATCATCCATGTTGCGTACTCGTCGGTGTCTTAATTCCCTTGACCTTCCTGGTTAACAGACGTTGTATTCCAGTCGTGCTTCTAAGAAACATTGTTTTTTCCTACCGTGAAGGTAGAAAATCTGGTATCTTCGTGCGGCTCAATGGACATTTCTTTCTGTCTATTCGTTTATTCATTTTTAAGTCGCACCATTAGTGTATGATTAGGGGTGAATCCTTACACTGCGCGTGCATACTGTTGCCTTTTTCTGTTAATTGGCCTGGCTTGTTTTTAATGGAGCTTTGGTACTAAGTTGCTCTTTCTATGGCCGCATTGAGATTTGTTTTTTTCAGTTCAGCGTATTCTAAAACTATTTACATCCGCTTCCAAATGCAAATCCTTCTCTTTCCCTGTATCACTACCGTAATTAACGCCTTGCAGGATCTCATCCTCCTTTTTTTTTATACTCTAATTACACTATTCCGCTGAAGCTTGGCCATGGTAGAACCAACCTCTGGTTTTGAGATAACTCTTTTACTTATTTATTTACTTATAGACTTCAATTTTTTTATTTCGTCCATTGCGCCATTTTTCGTTTTACATATGTATGCGGAAAGAAGAGTTCCCACCCATTGCGTTCATTTTATGATTCCCTCCTCATGAAGGTACAAATATATGTGGCTTTAGAATTCTAAATGCTAATTTGAGGAGTGTATTTGTAGCCAAGCGCGGGAATGTGATTCGAATATTTTCTTTTAAATCTGTCGTCATTTTCAGATACCCCGTTGCGTGCTTACAGCATAATAGGTGACATGCCCATTTGGAACTGCTGGGAGGGAATCCTTTCGACCATGTGATTCCTGAGCATCTCACGGATGTATTCCCGTCCCGTCTAGTGTTTGAGCCCCTTTCATGCATCGTCCCTAGATTTCTCTCTAATCCTCTCGGAGGCTAGTTTGTTTGGCCCTTTCTTCCGATGCCATTTAGCCCTGTGGGAGCGCGATGCGGACCCTCATTCTTCTCTCTTCATCTCCAACCGAAGGGCCATTTCCATGCCCTCTTATTTCTTTCTCCGTCTCACACTCACGCAATTCTTTATCCTACTCGTCACATCCTTGAGAACGCCTTTACATCCATTATGCTCTTTTCAAGCTAATGCAAGTCACTTGGCGGTCGTTTTCTTATTTCTTTTCTTTCTCTTGCTTTGGGTTTCTTGCCGGATGCAGTTCCCGCGCAGTCTCTTGGCTCCGAGATTAGATTTATTTCAAGTGTCAATGCTCCCCTCTTTGATCATTTTCCCCCTTCAGAAATACTGCGGAGAATTGTGTACTATCGTTGGACTCAGTTGAAACGGCTTCTTCATGGGATTTAGTTAAATGAGTGAATCGTTGTCGTAACTGAGTGTCAACGCATCCTCACTATCTGTAGCTTCGCGGTGAGAAAATTCGGCGATTGGCAGAACGCACGTCGGCGGCCGAACGCACTTTTATTGCCTGGAGACCTGGAATTTTATTGCATTAAGTGATACTTCGTCAGGTTTTGCATTTTAATGGAGTATAAGGTCATCATAATTTCTTTGGTTGCTTTATCGTTTGTATGGTCTTGTCCCTGAAGCTGCCAAATCATATGAGAATTTAATTGGGCATTTTTAATATGCACGTGCATGAGCAAGGTATTCGGACAATTTATGACTGATTCTGTCATTGTGACTTTATTTCCTAAAATGTTTTGTCGACTTCGATAGGCTGGTCGGTGAACATTTTTGACTGGCAATCTGAAGTTCTCCATTTCGCAACATGGTGGTCCCCATTTCGAATCCCGCCTTGGAAATCGACGTTGTTTCTATTAAAATTTAGAACGTATTATCTGTTGTGCGTTTCACTTTATTAGTTGTTGGATCTCCTAAAACCCAATTCTACATCTGCTGTATTGTTTTGTTAACCACAAAAAAACCGTTCCGATTTTGCATTGAGACGAATACTCGAGGCGTAACCTGAATACGAATTTTGCCTTTTTCCTGCAACTAAACATTTATTGATAAACTGCCACGCCAATGTGTGCGTTAAACGTGGCTGGTAGTTCAGTTTCTTGAAATGCGTGCTTTTGTTTCTTCGTTCTTAGGCATCGTTAGTGGTGAAATCGCAATGTAGTGCATGCGGGAAGCCGGTCAAAGTCGTCTGAGGCCGTCAAAGGAAAGGGACAACCTGCGGTAGTAAAAAAAAAATTCTGAAGTTTTTTTCTTGTCATGGCCCGGGTAAACGTTTTTTTCTATAATTGCCTTCATTTATTCTCATTAACTGTGCATTCAAACAATTAAAAGTTAACTCATCCCATTTTATTTACCTTCAGGGTGAAAAATCCGCGTTACCGTTTCTTAACATCCTAATATGTGAACATCTTGCGTTTGCACGGCCATTGAAGAACACATTTATCGCTTCTGACGATTCCATACTATCATCCGAAATCACGTTCACTAGATCACCGAACGAATCTGTTGTGGGTTCTGATCCTGAATAATTACAGTGTGGTATTATTTTTAGCATATTTTGTTCTAGAATTGTGACTAGTATTGGATTCCCTTTAACGAAATTGTATCATCGTTGTCTTTAAAGTTTCCTTCTCGGGCGGCTGATTCAAATATGAGTATAATTACTTGCTTCGGAAACCCTCTTTCAGATGTCCGTCGCGCTCCACGTTCTCTTCGCTTTGGCAAATGACACGGAGCGGATGTTTACTGCTCTTTCAATCGGGGGCTCCGGTTGTTTGCGTTTCACGGACGCCACAGTTGACTGAAGCGCGTCATTAACTGGCCAGTTTTATGTCCTCGTGACATTGCCACGCCTATCCCGTCGTGGCGCATACACAGCCGATCGTCATCAGAAAAAACGGTACGGGAAAGAACGCTTTATCTGATGATGGCATTTCAGTGTAAACATTCGTGAATGGAATGGGTCGGTGACATCCACCAGCTGGAATTTTGCGTTCAGCTCTGTCAATTGTTCATTGGTGAATTGAATTGAATACTTGAGTTCATCTGGCTCCGTTGAGCACCCTTCAGTCTGCTTGTCAATCAGTTTTAAACTCACTGAATAAATTTCGTTCGGCTATTCTAACAGCTCTAATACAAACGTTCCTCTTCAAACGTAAGATGTAGTGTGTTCGTTTGGAGAATTATTTTTTGACCATGCGGTTGGACTGATGCAAACTTTCTTCTTCAGGAGTTAGACCATCAGGGGAGTAAATTTTTCCTAAAATAAGAGAAAAGAGAGAAAAATAAAATTGAGATTATGGAGGCTTTATACTTCAACCCTTCAGGCTCGTATTATATGCAGTAATATTTCGTTTGGACGGAGAGCGTTTCTTATGCGCTCCGATTCCGATGCTTCAGCTTTCGAAGTCGTGAAGTCCCTAATTCATCATCTAATACCAAATGTGGGGGGATGAGCTGTAAACCAAGGGCTTAAGGTCGTCCATCTGATTCAGCGTTTTTCTGGTCATCTTAGAGCGTTGTTTGTATGAATTCTGCCCCAGTGACGACTGCTCTCACCCATCCAACACGTGCCTGTTGCCTCTCATCGGGCATTCAGCTCAGGCCAGGGTGGGAATGAGGCGAGTGGCGCGGGTGGTTGAATTTATTGTGCAGATTATCCCCCCCCGCTTCCGAGAACGTTTCTTATGTCGCTCGTCTTCCCTTCGTCACGCTTTCATTGCCTGGTCACGTGCGTCTCCAGGAGAATCCGATCAGAGGATGTCCTCGAGCATCACCTATAAGCCATCCGACTTCATCCACCCGGAACTGGTAATGGCACAACGCGGCATTCCCTTTGCGTGGCCGCACTTCATTCTAGTGCCTGAACTCGGTTGGTGTAAAGCATTGGTTTAATGATATTTATCGTTGGCGGTGCAATTTGATTATTCAATGCCAGTAAAAACGGTTTTATCTATGGCGCACGGTTTATCTTCGTAAATTGAGTCATCTGTGGGTGTTAAAATCGAAATTTCGAGTGTTGCTATTTGGTGACCTTGCAGTTTATCCAAAAGATAAACGATTTCTTTATTTTTTAGACCTTTGCAGAACTTTGTGTTTAAATTCGTACTTACGGTCTTGCAAATAGAGATGGAATATTATGGAATATTTAGTATCGTTACTGTCGTTTGATTCTTATGGCCTTATATTTTTGGACATTATAATGTTAATAATAGTATTAACATGAATGTTTGCCCTGTCTTGTAATAATAGACTCATTTTTTTCCATTTCAGGGACTCTCAATGGAATACGGGAAGCTCAACACAAGTCAAGTTTCTTCAGTTGAAGAAAGGATGCGCTTCAGCCAACTGATGGTGAGGAGTTGCTTTCTTTTTGATTTGTAATTGAAAGGATGGCCTCCTACCCTCTTGTGGATGGAATTTGGCGACCGTATCGGGATGGATTTAAATTTTTTCTCTTCCCGCTGACTTTATCTTTATCTTCCGGGCAGCCTTATCAGTCATTGCCCCAGCCTTTAGATTGCCATTTCCTTTTTTCGGCGTATCATAGGCGCTGCGACGCAGAAAATGGACAATGAAGGGCTTTAGATATTTGTTGCTTGCGTAAAAATGTATCGCTTAAGTGAATTCCTTATTTCAGCTTATTTTTTTATAATTAGGGTGCAAGAGTATTTTTTGGCACAGGCCTTTGAGTGTCATTGCCCAAATAATTTGAGTAGGGGTGATATTTCTTGTGGGACCTATCCCACGGGAATTTAGTTTTCGTTTATATGGGCTCAGTGTAATGGACATCAATCCTGTTACTTATCCAAACAAGAGGACTAAGAAGCTTTAAAAAATGAAAGAACGCTATTTTTATGGAAAACTTAAACATATTATTATAATTTATGAGGTGCGGCGTCGGAAAGTTATTTTCAAGATGTAGCGCAAGTTCCATTTTAATTCGTTTATTCGTTGCGTTAAATACTATAAATTATCTTGCTCAACCCTTGAACTCATTGTCAATTTACTTTGCGATAATCATAGGGAATGTAGACATTCATGAGTAAAACATTACTAATATGTATTAAGTTTGGGTGAAAATAGTTTCTTGCCTTTATTGCAGTATCTAAGAAATTATTGCCTATCTGCTAGGCTTCTTCATTTTTTAAATGATACGATATCTGAATATCGTCTTAGTACTAGTTATTACCTGTATTATGTTTTTTGTTTCTCCTTATTAAATCACAAGTTATGATATTTAAATGTAGTTTCCTGTGGATATTTTTTATGAACACAGTAATTGGTTTAAATGTCTTAGGTCTGTGGCTTGAGAAATTCTGTTATGTTCAAGAACTTTTGTTGCTCATTTTAACATTGTGATTATCTTTTTGTAACTAACAATCTATTGTACTGTTGGATTTTGTTGTCCGGGATCATAATTTTCAAAGGTAGGCTTTTGTAACTACCTGTAAATTTCTGTTGAGCATCAGTTTGGCCCATATGTCAATATAGATGTAAAATATCATCATTTATTCTGAAATTTTAAAACATTTGAAGACCACTAGTGATCTTTTAGAAGTGACGGTAATTTCTCGCGTATTCATTTCACTGTTCACTTGTTTTGTTATGCCCTTGTATTATAATAATATTATTATATCCTGAATAATTTTCCTTCAGTGGCCTCGATTTACTTGAGAAAATTAAAACACGATAATTTTTCAATTTTGAAGAAAAATTCGTTTGCTTTGAAAGATGGGTCAAACTTTGCTATGTATCTGTTAGAATAGTACCCGGGCCTTCTGTTAGGCGCGTGGTTAACGCCTGGATCGAGTGGCTGCAGTCGCCCGACGGCCTGAACCCGTAGATCCGAACTTGTGTCCAAATGCTGACGCTAATCCACAAGCTCGATTCTATGGGTCTGGGTAGCCGGGGCGGTGACGTCGAGGGATTTATCCGATGGAGAAGACGAGGACCGTGAAGCCAACCTGCAGTAACAGTTGAAGGACAACCTGGACTCTAAATGGATGATGATGGCTCCCATCTCGCCGGAATATTAACAATAAAGGCGTGGCTGCCGAAAGAAGAGAGTCGTGCATTCGGCGTGAGGTAGTAGGTTGTATAGTTGCGAACTACATCATAACGGGAGAACTGTACAACTTGCTAACTTTCCCCGAATCACGCTAGAACTTCGTTGCCGCTGCCTAGGGGCGTTAACCGGACGGAACATCCAGACATGCCGGAAGGAAGTGCTCGGCGCGCTGTGGATGTGGAAGCAGGCGCAAGGGGGCGAGGGCGGGGAATTGGGGGTTGGGAGCGGGTTGTGGGTGGGTGTGGGGGGGCAGGAGATGGAGGTTGGCCGTGTGGGGGCGGAGGAGGGGATCGGCGGCGGTCGGTGGTTCGGCTGAGGCGGCGGCGGCGAGAGCACAAGGGTGTGGTGGGGTCGATAGAGAGTACATCTCCCCACCTTGAACGCGCGCCGCCACTTGGGTAATGCTCCGTCTCAGCTCTTCGCCCGCCGACCTCCCCCTCCCTTTCCTCCTCCTCACCCCCACTTGGACTGCCACCTCTCCATTTCCGCGTGGCCCTTTGTCTTCTGCCGTCGTGACTTGCTTCGTAATTTCCGCTTTTTGTTCGCCCTCTTTATGATATTGTCTTCGAAATCTCCCTTTTTTCTTCCCCCTTCCTTCCTTCCTTCCCGTCCACTCCCCGCCTCCCTCTCCCTTCAAGGGCGGGGACGGTTATTTTGAAGTCGGTGGCCCGTGACATAATGAATCCACTTCTGTCCGTGAGGGCTTCGTGGCGCTTCCTCCTCCTCTCTTTCAGCACGCCCTCCTATGCCGCCATTTAGGCGGACGTGCCGTTGACTTTTGCTGAAGGTCGGAGGAACCCGAAAGGGTTCCGTTTGTTCCTCAGGAAGGTTGGGAACTCAAAGTCGAGTTCTAGTTTGATTGGGGTGAAATACAAAGAAATAGGCCTGTAATAGGAGCAGTCTTAATGAATGGCTTTAGATTTGATGAGACAGCTTTTGCTTGCTGTTGATGTCGTAAAAAGGGGAATTTCGCAGGTATTTAGTATCATTTTTATATATTCAGTCAACCTCAAATGTTATTTCATGCCTTGATCGGAAATATTCTCCGTCATATTGGTCACCATGAACCTCAACAGGTCTTATATTCTTACGTATGTGTTATTTTAAGTTATTTGTATATTCTTTTGACAGTTCAAACGACGTGACTTATCTGCGTGTATGGTAACTTAACTGCGGTGACTTAGGCTATTATGCATTGTATTCATGAAATAATATAATTCTTCTCTTAATCGTTGTGCTAAAAAAATATTCCCTTCCCATGGACTACAACCTTGACGTGGTGGGAGGGCTTGTGTGTTCCAACAACCCCTAGAGCTGTACTGGCTGGACCGAAATTGTTCCTGGGAGGGCCACCCATGCCAGGTAGATCGAAGGGTAGGAGCTAGACCAAACGTAGTCCACGCGGCTCTGTTAAGCGGCTTAAGGCCTTTTCACATGCATGCGTTTCGTGCGAAGAGTGCGCCCAGTTTCGCGCGAAAGGGTCACATGCAAGCGTAGGCGACGTCGTCGTCAGTCGCGACCACTCCACGTGCTGACATCTATCGGCAAATGAATATACAAGTGGAAAAAGCTCTAACTCTGAATACGTATGGCTTACATTGCAGCTATTTAACGGACGCGAGCGGAGAGCTGCGTATCTCTTTCAAAATGAAGAGATGTAAATTACAATGCAGACGATTGGCGACCACCGCGTTAATATAATTTTCCTAACCAAGTGTCGAGATCCACCCCTCCCCTCAGTTGTTAACCTATCTCATTGCCCTATCTCTACTTACCTCGCTGACAGAAAGATGGTTTAGAAATGTATTCGAAAATTGAGGTAGAAAAAAGTTTCCTAAAAAATCTCCTCTTCCATAAAAATCGTTAGATTTTATTGTAAATAACTTTACAGTAGGGTTAGGAAAAAAAATATAACCGCGCTTTAGTTTGAATCAGTGAGCACGGTTGTCGGAGGTGAGCATGCTACCAATCGGGCCAATCCCGAGTCTGAATTTAGTTAGGAAAACACTATATTAGACTGTGCACTCTGAGTATGGCCGGCTAATGCATGTCACCGTCTTGATGAGTTTTTGGCGCAGATTGCTCAGTAGACATTCCTTGAAGGTATGATTATTCACTAATTATGAACAATTATAGTAGATGAAAGACAATTATAAATAACTCATTTCCGACCCGACTTCATGCGATGGGCATGGATATGTCCCGGGAATCGTAAATTATGATGAATAATTGGACGGTGTACCAAAGTCGCCTGTGATGTTTATGCATCGAAATTAGTCCATTAAGTTCTTAATGTGCCCGCAATACAAGTGGCACGTAGCAAGCACTGTAGCAATGATACAGAGAAATGTACATATCTTGTGTGCAGGCTAATATATCCAAGAAAATGTTCAAAGTAGATTCAAACGACTCCACATGTCCGCCGTTTGTTTCACGCGTCTGGCGCGTCGAGCGCGTAGAAACTAGAAAGTTGAACAAAACTCCACTTCGCTCGCGCGAATCCACGCGTAAGATGCGAAGCAACTGATTGGCTGCGCGCGAGAGGCTACGCTTAGTTTCGCGTAGAACGCGTGCATGTGAACCCCCCTTTATGGAAGTCGTCTCATTCCAGTGGACCGCCATCTGAGTAATGTGAATGATGGGTGATTATTGTTCGTGCGAGTTTGGAACTGTTATCTAATAATGGTCAGTCGAGATTACATTCAGAATAAAAGTATTTCATTTGTAGTTCAGCTGATACCCCTCTTGCATTTTTCGTTCGTTATCTCTTCATGTGTGCTATATTCAAGTCTATGGTAGATTATATCCTTTCATCTCGGGAACGACTTCTTAGTTTATTACCTTTCATGGATTTCTATATAATTTGGGGGTTTGAAGGTGAAGCTATTTAAAACGTGAATTGTTGTTAGTCAATACAATTCTGAAGCATAGTGCTTGCGCAATATACTTTTCAATGATACAGCACCGGTTAGTTGTTTAACTAATGCTTACTCGTTAGTTGATTGATAGTCCGAGTCAATTAGCAGATGAATACCGTGTTCCTTTTTAGAGCATTTGGCGGATATGAAATGAAAAATAATTTTAAGCGGTAAAGAAGGGCGCAAGGTAGCACCGTATATGTGTGACTATGATTATAGATTAAACGTTTTGTTGTTATTATGTCTCGGGTTGGGAGATGCTTGTGGACTCGTTTTTTTGTATTTTCCCTTGAATGTTAAGTATAACTTGACATGAAAATGTTACTAATAGTAATATTATGCAAAAAAGTAAAAATGTCTTGTATTTTCCTCCATTTTGAATGTGTAAAATGTATTACTCGATTGTGTTTCATAAATTCTTTTTGGTGAGTTATAACCTATTATTTTTCTGTGAAGGCTGTAAATGTCATAATTGGTGTTTTTTTCTAATGGATGGTACAGTATAAATTGCTAGAAAGTAGTAATATCAAGCAACAGATTATGTAATCTGGTAAAAATTAAACTTTTCCTTGTGTTTTTGCTATTACCTCCCTTTATGGTGATGCTTGTAAGCATGTAAGCCTTTGTATTCTCTAATTCCATCTAAAGCTAGTGATGAACTTAGTCTTCTACGTTGCTTTTAGCATCTTCGATCTTTTCGTGATTGGTAGCAGTTGTGAAAAAGTATTTTTTCGGTACTACAGTAATACTTTTAATGTCAGTCAGGTGTTAGACATGTTTTTGCGAGCGCTCTCAAATTTTGGTTTCATGTTCGCACCATTATTTTCCGTGAGCATATTAGCTGCTTACTCTTAAGAAACGTTTTTTTTAAGATTGTTGTATGCGTCGATTATTCCTTTCTTCGTTATACGGCCACGAGGCTGGTAAATTCGTTCCAGTAAGTGTAAAGATATTATCAACCTCTTTAAGATGAGTGCATATTTTAAATTTAATGTTACTCTGTAATTTCCGGACGTCGTGCGACGAGGGTTTACTCCGCTCTCATCGCGCTATTTTGGAGTTTTTCCATTGTAGGTCGTTAATTTTTTCCCACCTGAATATTCTCTGTACAATGATATCGTTCTATTGACGTAAACGCATTAAATAGTCAATATTTCTTTGGAAACTTCCATTGTGCAGTTAATGACAAAATTTTCGCGCAGTTAGGCTTGTAGGGGCCATTGGGAGAAGAATGGTGTATAACCGATCCTGTAAGAAAAGCTCGGCTGCCGAAAGCTGGTGACGGAATCAATGAAAGAAGAGATGCTCACCCGAAATGATTTCCTTCGCGGTTATGTAATCACAATCAAGGTCTCCTTCGATACTTTTTCCTTGGACCATCACGCTCATCCCGCTGTGTGTGACGAAAGAGAGGGAGATTTATGACAGCACAGGATGAAATCTGTTAGTAGCCATGAGGGGAGAGAAATTGGATCCGAAAACTTGGGAATGGTGCAAAAAATATGACTCCCAAACCCATCGCTACTCCTTCGTCTTCGTGTTTCCTCCCCCAGTCTCTCTTTCTCGCTGCTTTTCTCCCCCCGGGACCTACCCCCCCTCGCTTCCGTGGCCTCCTCTTCTTCTTACTTCTCCCCGCCTCCCTTCTTTCTCGGACCGATTAATCACTCCACTCGGGAGACGCGGGGGCGGCGAAGGGAAGAGAGATGAGTGGCCTCTTTCACTTATCGCCACGGAGCGTCTTTGCGTCCCGGAGAATTCCGCGGGGGGGAGTTCAAAAAAGAGGAGGGAGTGAGGGCGTGAGATGGGCTCAGAGACGATCAGTCTTCGGCCCTGACCTTCCCTCCTTCCCCCCCCCTCCCACCATCTCCGCTCGCCCCTCTTTTCTCGAGTGCCACCGTGTGGCATTAGTGTGAATGGTGTGTTGGTTATTTAAAGAGACGACCGACAACTAGAGGTCATTTGTGCCTATGAAGTTAGGTGGTTGGGTTATTTGGTGAAAAGAGGAAGGGTTAATCCGGCATTGGGATTAGTCTACTTTTGGCGAAAGACGCCTCTACCTTGAGGAACCACGGTTTTATATTCCGCCCAACGGGGAGAATAGGGCACTTGAAGTGCCCTCCAGATGACACCCCAGTAGGGGTTGGGATTTCACTGAGCTGCCGCTGGGACCTTTGAGAGGGGAAGCGAGTACTTAACCAGCCCGCTACATCTACCCGAATTCCCATTTGTGTAAGTGAGGAATGAATTTAAATTAAAACCCTTCCCCTCTGAAAGGTAGTGGAGGAATATCTCCCGGATTGTATTAACTTTTTCTGTTCCTCATACTTCTACAATTTTAGGTGTCATAGAATATGCCAAAATATGCCAACAAATATTTTTTTCGGGGAGAGGAAAGTATTCTAGAGTAGTTGGACGAAACTACCGAATTCCAAAGACCCCGCAGCGAACATTCGGTTCTCACTTCGTTGCTTGCGATCATGGACTCATGATCATCACCGTCGTGTGCCATCAGTTCTGAGACCATTCCTATTCTATAGACCTCCCCTGGGATTACATAAGACAAGAATTGGTAAAACATGTCTGCACTGTCATTGGACTCGGTGGGACCCACTGATCGGTTTCAATGGCTCTTATGCTGCAGCCTAGCAAAGTTACTAGCGGGCTTGTGCATGTACGTGGGAAAGTTGGAAGGTTACTGAGTGGGTCTGCTATGTTAAATTAAACAGGTAAATATATCGGTAAATATGTTTAAGCACGGCATAGGCTGTCACATATAATAATCTCTAGGTTGACCCTATCACATTGCCTATTGATCTCCTGGGACTTTATCGCACTTTGTCAGGACTCATCTTTGCAAGCGAGTAATGGCCGTCGAAGCGGGGTGGTATGTCCTCTTCCGTTTATAGATGTGGGTGTGTGAAGGCGCTTCGGCCAACGGTCAATCGCGCGAAAACGATTTCACTAGAACAGCCCCTCACGGAAGTGGACGAAACGAATCGTCACCGCAAGTAGCTCCTATAAAATATCCGGCCATTCGTCCTTCGGCTGGTCTCTTGATATGCTCTGTGGCATAAAATTCAGATCGCTCGCTGATATTTGCATCGATGCAGATTCGGTTTCAATAATTCTTCAGCTGCAACGGTGACCCTTTTTTTCCGGCAATTCCAGCATGACTAGAAATCCCCTGTAATCTCATCTGTACCTCCCTCTTATAATGGACATGAGAATAATTTGGTTAAGAGACAGAAAAAGAACAGCGTTTGTATCGCGCCATAGCATTGATCTTTTCACGAGGACAATGTGGCAACGTGTGCAGGGCATTGGACTCGGAGGGATTGAATGTCGTTGACCCGTGGAGGTGGAGGATGGAGTGGGGGCGAATGGAAAATATGCTCAAATTGACCAATTTTCAAGCAATTTCCAGGAGCTGTTGCAATTTCCACGGCGTCTTTATATTTGCGGGGATAGTTTGTGTCCAAGAGGAGGAGAATGGTGTACGAAGTTTGAAATAGTCCAATTTCTGCCCAGCGGAATTAGGCGTATCTTCCACAATCTTCAATGCCACATTGGAAGTCGTTAAAATTATTTTCGTATGCATTCGTTCAATGCAATTAGTACACCAGCGTGAAATTTTGCGTTAAAGCGTACAACTTTTAAAAATTCTCTTTCGTCTTCCTGCCATTCAATATTATCGTACTAGTATATTGCATGAGTAATTTTGAATTTTAAGTGAGGATAAAGAGGAGAGAAACTGCATCGAACTTGAGATTTTTTCGTCAAGTAGGCTCGTTTTCTCTGATAACTGTTTTGTCATCTTTAAGCCCTGCAGAGAGGGTGAAAATTCTTCCGTAGCAATAAAATCCCAGCCCCATCAATAATGTGAAATTATTTGGTATAAGCACATGTCGCATGGAGATTACAAGCGTTCAATTTTGAAAATAGCTGAACCTCTTAATATTTGTCTAAAGCGCTGTTATGAAGTAGTGGCACTGGCAGTTAAGTAACCCATCATGAACGTTCAGGCACTGAAAATTAACTCCCCATATTGATGGACTAGTAATATTTAACTTTCTTCATGCACTGAATCCTGCGTATTGAGATTATACTATTTATGGTTGTAATGCGGAGTCAAGCAGGCTATAAATGAAAGTAGATAAACATTTTAATAATAAGGCTCATGGATTAACGTAATGTGATGTACTCTCTTATTGTTGTAATTTTAGTCCTCTAATGCTGTATTTTGTTGTTGCAAGTTGTATATTATGGTAAGAATTGTCTGCGTATCTCTGTTACTCTTACGTAATGAACTGGATCGAATATCACCTCGTAGATGGTTGTAGTGATTGTCTTAGGACTAAGGTGGTAGGTTTTACAGTTCGATATAGCTGTTTTGCTTGGTTTTAAAAGTTTGAGCTCATATAAAACCCAGGTTCTCTGAAATGTTTTCATAATTTCGTCCAGGGATATGTTCTAGTGCCCTGTTTGCTAAGCTCTCACATTTCCGAGCTTCAACAGTGAAGACATTTTTATTTCCCCGACTCAAAAATTCCATATAGGGCCATTCAAATTTGAGATTTATCCGGGGTAGTGACGTAACATCCACGGATTTCTCGAGGTTGGACCGTGTCGATTCTTTTCGGAATGAGGCCCCCGATGCCTATGGGTCGTAGATTCGTGCCCTTCTCTGCGGCGCCGAAGTTATCACAGACGGGCGGCGAGATAAAGCGTGGTGAGAGAACAAAATTTTCTTCGTACACACCTTTTTTTTCCCTCGCGCACGTGCCTCTGACGTTCCCGCGGGTGCCTCTACCGTTTGTCTATCGCTTACCACCCCCGTCTCTCTTTCTCTCTAAAAAATAAAGTGCCCGTTTGAATACACGCTCACTCCCTCTTTTTTTTATTAATAAGGCCCATCGCTTGAACGAATTGAAGGGATGGGATGGGAGGAGGAGGTCGCATCTCGTTGTAGCGTCAAGTGAGAGAGGTGGGGAGGCTGCTTGCTGGCTGCTCAAAGGGCGAAAGGCGGTTTAAGGTCCGTTTCAAGTGGGCGAGCATTGTTCGGAACGAGTGTTTGTGGCTCGCATCGTGGGCCGCGGGGCATGTACCTTGGCCGCCTCCTCCCTCCGACTGTCGACTGTTTCTTCCCTTCTTTCTCTCTCCCTCTCTCTCCACGTGCTCCATCCACTACGACCGTTGCCGACTCCCAGTTCATCTCATCCCTCTCCTCCTCTTCCACCACCGTTCATCACTTCCCTCTTTCCTCTCTTCGGGCAGCGCCCCGCCCTAGCCCGCTTTCTCTCCACTTCCCTCGTTCTTTTTTCATTCTCCCCATCTCCTTTCTCTCTCTCCTTTTCTCCCGCTCCTTTCCACCTCATCCTACTCTCACTCCGCCCACAGACCTGCAACCTTCCGTTGTCGGGTAGAACTTTTTTATTCATTTTTTTTCTACCATTCAAAACAGCGCCACGCCCGTCCGAGGTGGTCGACTAGGGACGGAAGCTCTCATCCCTGGTGCGGTGTTATTTTTTCCAATAGGATGGGGGCAGGAGGGAGGGAGGGACGGTGGAAAAAAATGAAAAGAATCCTGTTCGAATTGTCCGTTGTCGCTGGCCAATTTTGTGCTTTAACGTCGACGCGCCGACCAATAACGATCCTGAATTTTGGGGTTCGTCGACTCCCTGAAAAATTCCCTTTTGTGATGCAAGCATGTTAAAAAACTTCGTTTTCATTTCCCGCGGGCCGTATAATTTCGACTACTCTTCCGCCCATCGTTATTCCCGTGTTGAAACTATGTCTAGTACGGCCGATTTCACGTGGTTGGCGAGTCCTTTTGTTAACTTTACTAAGTTCTCCCATTTTCTCTCGGAGCTAAGTAATTTGGACGTTTGGAAACTATATCCACTGCGAGGGAGCTAGCTCGCGGTATGGCGTCCTTGACAACCGTGTCGATCAAACTGAACCTTCGTGGTGTACCAGGTGGATTGGGTTGCGAATATTCCTGTGAGCTGAATGGAATGAAATTATTATTTTAAATTTTTTAAGGTGAATTATCTGTAATATTCTTTGGTCATCCCAAATGCCTCTCTGTGTATAATTTCGCTGCTATCGATATTTTCTCCGAGGACGGTATTCTAGATTGCCGTAAATAGGGCGGCGAAATTGATCGAAATCAACGCGAGGAAAAAATTGGCCTGGACCAGGAATTGATCCATGAACATATAGCTTCAAACCAGCCAGCTTTTAAGGTGACGATTACTGTCTCTCTTTTATCGTGGAAGTCTACCACATCTTTGTGCCGATGGTAATTAGTCCTTTTGAAGTCGCACATTAGGGACTAACTTGTTCTAATAGCATTGGCAGGAGTGTGGTGTACTTATGCTTTGTTCTTGTTTTAGAGCGCTCCCATAAAATGGGTTGGCAATCGGTGCTATTGCCCCTATTCGGAGTCCTACCCGATATTGTTTCCTGAGGTGAACTTTTTCTCTCAGTACTTGTCCAGCCACCACTCCCATTTCTCGTTACATGCGCGCGTGACTTCCTCAATGGAGGAGTCGAATCCAGAACATAACTTTCAGAGACTGATTGACGTTACGGACTCCACGGAGGCCCTTTATTTCCTGAATGGTCACGAAGAGGTGCTGGCTAGGCACAAAGGGGAAGAAGGCCATTATTCAATCGTTCTAAGGGGTTAATTTTCCAGACTGCGGCAGCTGTAGAAGGTGGGGTTAGAGCCGTCTCGTAGAAGAAGTTGTCTTAAACTAGTCAGCCTTCTATTTAATCTCCCCATGGAGGTAAACAATTGACTGCAGAAACTGTGTAAGAAGTCTGTTTCCGAGGAAAGTACGGCAAAAACTCTCACTCAGAATATAAAGCTTGCATGATAGTCAAAGTAAAAGATGTTAGAGTGGAACAATTCATTGATGTCCGGTCGTACCTGTGTTCAGTTGTGTTGCTATCATAACTTCACGTGTGTGGGCCCAAGAATTCCGTGTACCTTTTTGGTGGTGTCATGATTATGCTAATCGCGGAGAACCTTTTCAGTGTTGAATGAAATCGTGCTGTTCGTCCTTCTATTGTGGGCATCCGGTGGGTAACAGCAGTAGCAGCAGGTGATGTTGCGTGGCATACTTACTCTCGTAGGTGTGTTTCGGCTTGTGTGATCCCTTTCATCGCTCCGCGGGCCCCTTATTATATATCTCCCGACTGCGATTGCGTCAGCCACGGGACCTTTCCTCACCACTTCCCCTTTGCGCTGCCGCCCCTCCGGAGGGCAAACACCCCGCCCTCGGCAAATCCCTTTTGGCTCCCTCATGCGCCTCTTCAGTGCTCGCTGACCCGGCTGCTTTTGTGGGAACCGCGCCGTGAGGAATGAGCAGTTCTTGCTATTCGGGGTGTTTCCTCCACGTTTGATGTCGCTGTTTACCCACTTTAAAATTATTCCCTATGGTCAACATCCCAAAGTATCCTGGTCATCCTCGTTATTCTCTTCGAGTGTACAGAATGTGTATCACAGCTATTGGAAGTAGTGGTATAGGAGCTAATAGAACTCGTGAGGTTACACGCAAGACTATGTCTTCTGAAAAAAATTCATTTTGCATAACTTTAAATTGGTTACGAAGGATGTTATTTTACCACCATTTAGTGTCTGTAAAGCTGGCATGATCGACAAAATAAGAGGTGAAACGCAGTCAGCTAGGTAGGAGACTTCTTTTTTCCCTTGTACCACTCTAGACTGCAACCAAAAAAAGGCGAGACACCATCCCATTAAATTACATAAAAATTTTGTGTCTTCTCTCTTCCACCTCCTTTTTCTTTTTGCTCTGTTTTTATTAACTAGTGCTCTTACAGCACATGCCACATCTTCTACAGCTGCGTACTATCCTGCGAGTCGCCGCATGGGCGTGTGGCATGGGTGTTAGGACACCAACCGTGTAAAGGATAAGGTTTTTGGAGGATAAATGGTTACGTGTATTATGAGAGTGGTTTGATTAGAGCTCAGTTTTAGTTATGGTCACTTACTGTGCGTGGAAAGCACGAATTTTTGTACATATCTGTTCGGCAATGTATCTCTATTATTTTTTCGCTTCTAACGGACTTGGAAATATAGTGTACCGTCAAAATGATATTCTCTGGGTCGTTTGGGAACACACCTGTTCTGAATTTCCCAAGCGTACCTAGCCTAGCGCGCAGCCTCCGAGTCCCAATCACTCCCAACTTAATCCCTCTAAAAGCCTTGAAACGCTCCATGTTCGCTCGTAGCATTTTTTTAACGAAGCGCGCAGCTTTCCTTTGTATTTTATTATATTGGTTAAATCTTCCTATTCAGGGTTCCAAGTGCTCGCGGCGTACTCGAGGTGTGGCCTAACAAAAGCGCTATAGCACCTCTCTTTAACTTTTCCTTCGGACGACCATCCTATTATACGCTTAATGAATCCTAATTTCTTTGACGCTGTGCCACGTATGTTTTGTATGAGTGTTTCCCGCGATATGTCTGAAGTTAGGGCAATTCCAAGGTATTTGAATTTTTCTGAGAATTTATTTTTACTCTACCCACAGTGTATACATAGCGTTGGTGTTATGATTTCCCCAAGAGGTGTTCTGTGGTGCACTGAGATTTAGTTCTAGGCCCCTCGCTGCCACGAATGAATGTTGTTTAGGTCAGATGATAGAACTTCTAAGCCTTGCTAATTTCGTGGTTGATGACCGTATCGTCTGCATATACTAGTCTAATAATGTCCTTGTAGTGGTACTAAGGGTATTGTTTAGTGGTATATTCACTTAGCCTCACATTAATATGTGATGTACACCTGGAAGCGGTTTCCTTGAATTACTGATTCTCGATTGTTTGAGAATGAGCATTTACTTTTCATTGGTCAAAGGATGTTAAAACAGTCCAAACCGCTGAGGAATTCTATAGAATATTCATTTCCCTTGTTTAGCAGAGTCTATGTTTTCATTGTTTTGCCTTAATCGCGTTTCATCAAATCTTCTCGATGGACTTTGAATTTTATTTCGCGAAGGTTATGGAGTGAGAATTGAGAATTGAATACGTCACGTTTATTGTGAGATAATTATGTCTATCGTCACGTTTATATATAAAGACGTTGCTTATCTTTTATATATTCCTTTAATCTGCGAGGGAAAGTTGGTAGAAGGCAGCTTATGAAAATAAAGTGTACTTTAGTGCTTTTCATGAATCTAAGCGTTGTTGCTCTCTCTTGGTGAATGAACTTGATTAGAAGCTTTTCACTATAACGGTTACTGATGGTGAGTCGTTTTTTGGTTCTTTTTCAGGTCATAGAAAATACCCATGTAAATTAACTTGATTTTTTCAAATTGGTGAATAGAAAATATTGATTTTTAATTGGTTAATAATCTTGCCCCCGTGGATTCCAGGACAGTTATCTTTTGAAGGTAAACTGTATCGGTGTCAATTTTATTTGTACAAGGACTTAAAACAATGAAGTCGAAATTTGAGCTTTCACCATGTTAAGATTTTCATTTATTTGTTCCTGAAATTGATACCTAGCTTAGTGTCAGGCTAATGCTTCCATAAATACCCTCGTTTTCCTAATACTATAATTTTATCTTATCATCTTAATAAACTATTTAAGTTCCTGACCCAGTCGGTGATACTGTGCGTTCGTATTGACTTGTTGCTGTAAAGATTATACCGATGAAGAGTGCAGTGGTATTTCCATAAACGACTTAAATGACTTACGGCCATAGATGCCTATATACTTCAATGAAAATGACCCTTTATCCAGGGTGCATGAGAACACCACTCGTCGTAAAGGAAAGAATTGCCTCCCCCCTTCGTTACTTCAGAGAATCGCAAAGACGCGAATGGTTTTCATTGAATTAGCACACTTGAGAGAAAAAACCGTGCCTTGAGGAAGGTGCGAAATAATCCCGTTTCTTTCGTCATCTTCTGCCGACGAATCCTTTTGAAGTGACGTCGTCGTCGGCGGCGGCGAATGTATGCGCTCAGACGGAGCGTGTCTGGTGCCCACTAGGCTGCCGAGTGAGCACCAAGGATTTTCGGGTATGTGTAAGGGGCGGGAGGGAGGACCAGGGGGGAGAGGGTTTTGATGGTGAGGGGGAGGTACAGGGGTGGCGGGAGTGGGCAGGGGCGGCGGCGGCGGGGGAGAGGAGGAGGAGGCGGCGGCGGCGTTGTGTGGCCCCTGAGCAGGCGTGACCCCGTCCTGAGGGCGGCGGCCCGTATTGATTCTGTGGCCGAAAGTCTGGGGGTCCGTCCGTTTCAGAGCCGCCTCTAGGCCCTCTTCTCTCTCTGTCTCTCTTCCCCCAGCCGTGGTGCCCCTTTCCGAAGTACCCCCCTTCCGTGTACTCTCCTCATCCTCTTATTCTGTTGTCCTCCCCCGCACCCTCTCTCCCTACGGCCTATTTTGTGTCGTCCACCCAGCCCCCGAAAACTCTGGTGGAGAATCGTTGTCGGGGGAGGAGAGTCTTGCGGAGGATGTCAAAAGGAGGGATGGGGTGGGAGTAGTGTAAGTGGATGGGACCGAGTCCTCGTCCCTGAGGCGTCACCCTGCTCCATCTCCCGCCTCCACCTCACTCCCTCTCCGCAGCAGCATCAAAAAGAGACATTGTTTCATCAAAAGCATGTCTTCGCGAGTATCATCCTTCTCTCTTTTTCCTCCCCTCTTTATACATCTCGCTCTCTCTCGTTCCATCCCTCCCTTTCTATCGCTCTGCTCCTCTCTCGCTCTCGCCCTCGGGGTTGATTTCTTTCGCATGGTTAGAACCTTTTGAAGTCGAGTCGAGTGAGGTAGTCCCATTCGCGTTTCCCCCTTTTTCGGTTTCCTTTTTTTTGGACGGTTCTCTCTCGATTTTTTTTTCATTTTGCTTTGCGCCGATTTGAATCTGCTCTTGTCGGAGGCGAATTTTTGCGACAATAATTCGGAATAATTTCTCTCGAAAATGTTTTCGGAGATCCAACGTGGAAGCATTAGAGGAATGTGTTTTTTGTCAGGCATCGATTGAGTTGTGTAGCTGGATGGGTTCTTTACGTGATCCACTTTTATACGTGCTAGATTATTAGGGAAATGAAGAAAAAATTCAGCGATTTCAGATATTCCCGTTCCTATGAAAGGCGTAATTTTGGCGCAGTAAGAGAGCTACCTGGTTGTTATTCCGTTTACTTTGTTTCTTAGTTTAAGATTTATATATTGTTAATAGTTGAATAATGACTTTGAGAATATTTTGACACAAATATGAAACCCATAAGTATTCGCGCTGTGCTTATGATTCCTAATAAAACTGAGGAATGCAGTCTCATAATCGTCATCTTCAAGTTTATTCACTTTTTTAAAATCATGTATTTTTACTCTCTCCCATGGAAATACTCTCCTGTTTTGCGACTCCATCATTTAAGTAGTTGTTCCAAAGAATTACCTAATACCACCTTTAAAAATTCTATTTAAAATAGCCTTTCGTGATTTAAGTGCTGTGAAACCTTAGAAATTCTTTTGAATTATGTCGTAGGTCGTTCATTCCTAAGATCGGTTGACTACAGCCATCCAACCTTCTAATGCTAGATCCTTTTCATCCTGGCTGCTTTTCTTATGTACATGCCTCTTTATTTGGTCCATGAACTTATTCTTGGGTCTCCCTTTGGGGACTTTTACTTCTATTTTTCCTTCAAAAATATTCTTCACGAACCCATTGTGCCTCAAATTGTGTCTATACCAACTGGTTCTTAACTTATCTGTCAAAGTCATGTAGTCGATTAATATTCAAGGTTATATTCATTTAACTCCTCTGAAGTGTTTTTTACCTTCTCTTCATATGCAAGTTCTGTTTTGTTCAATTTTCGATCGTGAGTTCGGTTGTGTTTTTTAGGAAGTAGGATTTAATTTTTAATAATTGTGGCTCTGTAGTTATTCTAAAAGTTTCCACAACTATATGTCATGTTATTGTCGATACTCTGATATTGCTTACATATTGATCTCAAATCTCTCTTGCATCATTAATTGGGTTATTTTTTACAGCTTTGATTTTTGGCTTGTCTTACATTAATTTAGTCATGACTGATTTTACTCAAAACTCGAAATATCACAAAATAAAAATTGTCTGCTAGCCTTGGTCCTAGCAGGGTGATGGTGTTAGTCTAGCATATTGTTCGATGTATCCTTTTTTTCACCCTGGGACGGTTTGCACGACTCCTAGTTATTTTTTTAAAATTTGTACACCTGATTTTTGAAATGTAAAAAAAGTTGAAATGTTTTAAAAACCATCCTTGGCTTTTACTCGTCTTCTTTGAGAAAATTTATAGAGTTAACTTTATTTTTATCTTCATCTGAGAATTATAAAAATGGAATATTTAGGGCCGTAAGTAGAGTTGCGGTACAAGTACCAAGTTGAATGGTTACTTCTCTTATTTTTTATAAAATTTCGCTTCTTTTGTTTCGAACATTAATTTAGTACTTTCTTTTTTACTATTTCCCTTTATTTTAAGCGCAGCAGTCATCCATGTGTTGTTTCTTCCTTGTTCTTGCTTTACCAATGTAATATACCAATATACCAATAATGCAAGCCTTTACTCTCTGTTTCTTTTTTACATGTGCACTAATGTCATTGTGAACAAACAAATATATCCAACGGTGAACGTCCGCCTCAATTCTTGCCAAAATCCAAAACTGAGTTTTACGAATGACAAAGAGAAATTATATTTACAAAGTAAAAAATGTAACTTCTTCTCAATGGAATTAATTTGGAAATCTTTGAATAATAAGCACAATAGAATACTTTTCTCAAATGTAGGGAGTACTTTTTAATCATCATGATACGTAATAATTTTCTCTTTAAAATTTCGCCCTCCACCATTTAGCCAAAATAAACAAAAATAAAAAAATCTATACTCGAATAATCGGGCATCATTCTACTGTTTTGTTGCGTTGCATTTCGTGCGTAGCGGAAAAGTTCGTTGAAGCTGTATATGAGTTGAACGTCAACTAATTTTTGTAGTGGGTACTAATTTCGAATGCCGGTAATGCTCGTTTGTCATTCAGTATTTCTATTCCCAATATTTGAATGAAAGAGCAACGCGTAGAGGGACGAGCTTTGCTTTTTCGCCTTGCTAATCCTTGTCTCGTAAAATCGTTCTATATATATATATATATATATATATATATATATATATATATATATATATATATATATATATATATATATATATGAAATATTCTTGAAATTAAATTCTTTCCGTGAAATGATGATTCTTTTGAGCAGCCGTTTTCTATCTGAATCAATGGACTTGACTGTTCGTTGACCCAACATCACCTTTCCCTGCATATGCAATGCGTCCCCGTGGGCCATTCCACTGTTCGAGAACAATGCAGTTTTCAAAATCGCTGCTGTTCATTTTTCACTTAACCTCTTGGTGCAGGTAATGAGGGAGGGTCCGAGAGATTGGGCTGCTTTGGCTTCGAATCGCGCTCATTAGATTTGTGGTGTAATTGATGCAATTGGTAGTTCCCAATCTCCCCGGACCCATTCCAAGCCGTTGTGCGAAATCCTCCCTTTCCCATCGTTTTCGCTCCCATGTCCTGCCGCACAAACAAGTCCTTTCCCCCACCGTCGCCTCAATCCACTTAAAACACTCCGCCTCCCCCGTTAGTCGGCATCCTCCCCTCGCCACACCGCGTATCTCGCCTCAACCACCACCCTGGCGAGCACCGCACCTCACCCCTCCGCCCTTGTTCCAGGGAATGTGCGATATATGGCCATCAATCGATGTATCAATGAAATAATGTATTGCCCGGTAGTTATCGATATGATGTACATATTTAAAACATCGATAGCGGTTGACGTTAGTAGTAAATCGCACAGAGGTTATAAACCGAAAAATTTTGTGGTTCTTGATAGGTCAAATTTTCAATTAATTCTTTTAGGAATCCATTCCAACATTATTAATGAGAAGAAGTAAAATACTTTGTCCCCATCTCATTCACTTTCCCAAAAAAATATCAATAAAATCTGAGTCTTACTCACAAGTTTTCAAAGTCATAGTTTTTAAATCCCACCAATTTTGTCTAGAGCATAGAACGCCGGTATATTAGTCGTTTCAATGATGGTTGTCAATATGAAGGGCGGATCCCGGGAGACCATCGATGCATCACAATATCGATTGTTCAAACTATTCGATAGAAATCGCCCATCTCTACTTACCCTACTCTTTTCCCTTGTTCCCCGTTTCAAATCACTTCTACCAAACCCATGCCTCGTCCCAACGAACCGCTCCTCTCTCTCACTCTCTCTCTCTCATAGCCTCCCGTCTCCCCCAGAAATCCACCGCGTGCCATTTCCACCCTCCGCATCGCCGTGATCAGTCCCCGGGAGTGTAATATTTCCGTCTCTTCTCGCTTCAATTTCTCCGTGCCTCCGATGTACGTGTGCGGTGGGTGCCCCGACTTAATTCATGGGCGTTGGGGGAGCGGCAGAGATTGGGGTGAGGGGTGGTTCCGCAGTGTTTATGCGCCCTCGTCAAAGTTGGGCGAGTTGTCGGGAATTGGCGATGCATTAATTTCTCTCATGGAGCCAAAGGTTCCTGGTACTCGAAAGAAAAACTGGATGTAATCAGTGGTATAAGGCCTCACTTCGTAGAATCGTTTCATCAGTCAGTGTTTATCAACATTTATTTGAATGAAAACTCTTTTAACTTTCACCTCCATAGTGACCTGAAGTCATCACCTAATATAAGTCGGAAGAGAAAAGTTTTTAAATGAAAGTTTTGGATTTTCCCAATTATTTGGACCAGTTATTTTTTAATTGTTATGGTTATTGGCAAGATATTCCAAGAGAGGAAATTTAAAGTTCATGATCGACCAATTTACTTATTTTCATGGTCACTTTGGTATTATTATTGATTCTAATAAATGTTGTGAGCCAACTTAGGAGATTTTTTTCTGTTATTAATTAGGGTTTTGATTTTTTTATGGTTTCTA
The DNA here is from genome assembly GCA_963169105.1 of Ceriagrion tenellum. Lineage (NCBI taxonomy): Eukaryota > Metazoa > Arthropoda > Insecta > Odonata > Coenagrionidae > Ceriagrion > Ceriagrion tenellum. Next base: position 43,012,962 of record OY720633.1, on the reverse strand, counting down.
GATATGAGATTGATGAAACGGCGCTTTTGTCAATTTTCCGTTGCTTATATCTAAGCGGTTGCATTGGACATATTCCGGCCAATTACTTCTTTAAAACCTTTTAATTCGTTCTGATGGATATAGCTTTGCCAATGGTATTTTGATTATAAACAGTGGTGCACATTTCCCCATTCAGTTTTCAGAAGTAGTTTTGTATTTTGTGCTGTGATTGTTATTTGAAATTATCTTTATATATTATGACCGCTGCAATCGTTTGCATCCCTGCTGCGATGCGGCAATTTATACTCTTTAATGTACTATTATTATATTCGTGCTCGACTAGTCCATATGTGAGTGAACGACGTGTCTAGTTTTAAATTTCTTCTATTCCCCTCCAGTATCGAGGCGCCGTTTGGGATGGGTAACGCCAGCTGGTAAAGACTATCGGCCTAACTGGACGGTTGCTTCAAATAGACAGCCATTGGCGCGAAAGAATTCAGCAGTCGCTGCAACACCATGTGTCATGTAGCAGTATTTTCTGGCAGTTCATCGATTGTGGTGTTTGCCTCGGACCAAGTGACTATCATCTCTTTCCTTCGTCGAAAAATGTTTTTTGAGTGCAAAGGTTGTAAAAGGGGTTGTGAGAACTAGTGTAAATTTCGGTTTGATTGAGAATAAGTATATCCCGAGGCATAGGAAGTGTGTGAATCGGGAAAAACGTGGACAATTGTGGATTAGCTGTACACTCATGATGTTTTTATTTCAAAATAAATTCAAATTCTGGAAACATGACTTGTACAGTTCCTTTTGGTATGTCCCTCGCACATGACATTCCCTTCCGTTGGTTTTTTACGCGTGTATTTTGATTTCTCAGCTTATGGTGGCATATAAAAGATGCCCAGAGTCGACTCTTATCTTGAATTATGAAGTGATGCATTTAGTTGACGCAGTCTTTTAGCAGTCATGAATTGCCTTAGTGTTAACTATTGTGTTGTTGGGAGAGAATTCCTTTCTTTCAAACGAATTATCTAACGTCTTTCTTACCAAAAATTGTTTTAGTCGCTTCAGATTGACCTCCTAGGCAACATGGACCCTCATGTTTAGTAACCCCGCCAGACTTAGTATATTCTTAGTTTTTTTCGATTGTCCAGATAGATGAGAAAATGAGAGACCATAAAAATTTAATTTCATCAAATTTTTATGGAAGAAATGAATGTTTTGGCATTGGGTCCCATATGCTTTTTAACCTAGGGCTTGAAGCGATTCTTTACTGCCATTGAGGTTTAGCCTCGATCATTTTCTATTTCAGGGTTGTATACTGCCTTTTACATCACTTAGGAACTACTCTCGAGAGGTGTAACACGATCGAGAAAAAAAATTAATGAATAAACTCTCATGGAATGCCTTCAGGATAAAAAGGAGGAATTCGGAGTTAACAAGAGCGCCAAATTAGGAAATATGGATCAAGAGTTTTGCTGCAACATTCCCTTGAATATTTTTGTCACTTTAGTGCGTGTTTAACATATTTTCTTCGTTTAATGTAGCATCACCCACGTCCACGGTTTTATTACGGTGAAAGTAAATTAATGCCTGAATATATTGCTAAGATAATGACTGCTAATGGATACGATTCAGTATTGAGTAGGCAGAGGCTTGAATTACTTGGAGTACCATTCCTCACAAAAGTGTTAGGAATCATGCTTATTTTTTTTTAAGATTTTCGCCTTAGTTTATTAAACTGAGTTGGATGTGAAATTACGTACTTTGTACTGTATGTAATGTTTTTGAGCCCCCGATTATTGTATTATGTTCATTGCTGTTTGTTTTTCAGACAATTTAGAACTCGCATCTAATGCTCAAGCGTTGAAAGAGGTAGTAATAAATAAAACACCTGGACAGTACAACTTTCAGTTTTTTTATCGGTGAAAGTTACAGTTAATGAGAGAAAAGTACGTCGCGTTTAGTTGCTCAATGTTAATTAACTTCTCCCTTATGACAATACTACTTGGTAATGTGTTTAATGATAGCGCGAAGAGGGATGTTATGATTGAATTTGGAAATGCTAATATTCAAGTGATCGAATCAAATTATTATTTATCTAAAATTAAACATGTTACCCTTTTGCAATCAGGGTATCCATGGGGTACTCCATTTTATTTTACTCGTACTGCTGTTGTTAGATGCGCGATTCCATTGATGTGGCGTAAATATTTATGAAAGTAGATATTATTTACATTCTTTGAGCATGCAGTTAAATTGGACTCTCGATTTGCACTTTTGATGCATAGAATTTACGAGAAGATAAATTGATTCCATGAGTAAGCCTTTATATAGCATATAGATTTTGGATCGACAAATGTGGCTACAGAAGTTATAATTTGTACCTGGCGTTATTTATAGAAGATTTTTCATATACTTGCCTTCAATAAAATGACCCGCCATCTCTATCATCTTCCACCTAGCTTGTGGAAGACGTCGTACACCATCTGCGCGTCCATCTCTGATGATGACCCTCCTCTATGGTACGGATGATAGCTTCTCGAGTTTTGCGCTTACTGCGAAGTGGTTCATTCATTTTATTGTGGCGAATAGGTCATAATCGCACGGCCTCATATCGGGCAGATACGTTGGATGTTACAATACGTTAATTGACTTTATACGTTTTTTTTTGCTTTTTATGAGTCGAACGTTTTTTCCTTTAAATTATGTTCTCAAAGTTAATAAAAAAAATCGTGCTAGTTTTTATGCGAGTAATGCAATACAATGAGCCCTTTATTAAACTTTATTTAACTTGATGTGAGCAGTAGCGGGATAAAAATGGCCAATGGTATGCAAATTTTTTTCGAAGTTCAGGTGAGTGACCTCCAAAGTATATTTAATTCGAAAGTAACCGCTAACTCTCAATTGTTCCCTGCAATGTTATAACCTTTCATCAAGCGATAGATCCTAGCGATATCCTTTCCAATGTAAATGGCGGTAGAAGTTTTCGAGCAAGTTGTTTTCATGGTCTGTAAATTGCGACCGTACCTTTTAGGCTTTCTTCTATGTCTTATTTTTTTCTAACCGTCATATTAGATAGTGTACGCATATCAAATTGGCTGATAGGACGATCTGATAGGATAATTGCCATGTTCCGATTTTATCTGTGCGAGTAACGCCTTTCCCTCCGTCGCCTTCACAAGCGTTCGAGCGACTCGATATTCGCGTCCTTCACGACCTGGAAAGGTCGTTGGACTGCCAGGCTGGCACGTCCGGGATCGTCTGGACCAGTGGTTCGCTCGCTGGAAGGCTCTCTTCTCTTCTCGGACCACCCTCCATCTCTCCCGCCGTCTTAGCCGACCCTCTTCGAACCCTCTAGAGCGAAGAAAATGCGAGGCGTGCTCTCAATGTCCAAGACTTCGCCGGTGTATATCTCCCTTAACCGCCGCGCCATCGGCGTTGGAATCATTTGTTTCTTTGTAGTTGATTTGGTGGCTTATTTCTGACTGCGCGCAGCAAAATTTAATTCCTTGCGAAAGCGGTGAGATTTCCGACCTTATTAGATATTACCTTTTGATTTGATACTGAGTTGTAGGTTTATTTTTATCGGACATTTACCTTAGCACACGACTCTTCTCGTGCAACTTCCCCCTCCATGTGGTCTCACCTTAACTCCTGTCCGTTTAAAATAATATGGGCCATCCTCATTGCGTCTATGTGTGCCGCCCAATAGTGTCTCATGCATTATGTTGTAACTATAAGAGTCGATTTATTTATGTAATAAAAGTTCGTCCTGAACCCGAAAATCATTTGTTAAGTTGCATAAGAATCCCCAATGTTGCTTTTTCACAAGGAATTATACATTTTTTATAGATATGTGCATTTACAAGCCTGGATAAGAATCCGTATGGTGGTATTTCGGTATTTATGTCGACGTAATTAGTACGACTACGCATTTTTCCCCGTCGGTGCTGCACTTAGAGTGAGGGCAGCTAGCCACTTAGCTGAGCTTCTTGGTAATGTCTCTAGCTCTTAATGGCAAAAATTTGCCTCTCTGCAGCGCCCTGCGGTGGCGCCGTGAAGAGACAATGGGAAGAAGAGACTTTCTCCATCTCTCCAAAGCAAAAAATGGAGAATTGATATGGATTCATGTTAAAAGCCACGTTTGACTGTCTCCCCTTACCAGATCAGCTCATATCGGCGACTTCTTGTTTAACAAGTGATGGAGTCGCCCGTTGATACGGCGGTAGATGAATCCCCGACCGGTGTTGTTGAGTTGTTTATCAGTTTACAGCTTAAAGGCTATTTTTCTCTGCTAATTATCCCACTTTTTTGGGATATTTTCTATTGTACATATGATTGCTTTTCTAACAGAGCTAAAGCTACGCCAGCCTAAATGCTACCACCGGAGTTTCCAACGTGTTAAGGGACATTTTGTGTGTCCAAGCCGCTGAAGATGAGCCTCCCTTTCGGGATCATTTTTCTCAGAATTCATATTTCTTTGAAGTGTCAAGGTTACGTTTGCCGTATTCTAATTTATCATTTGTTTCTTATTCTGATTTGATTGCATTTACTCAACACCGCTCGGTCCCAACTGTACCTTGCGTTGAACAAAATAGGCATTGTGTTTAAATGTTCGGAATATTTTCAAATGTGAAGTTGAACCCGACTTATGGAGTAATCTGTCTAAATTTTTACTTAATCTTTTATTTGAGAAATTTGGCAAATTTTTGGGAATAGAGTGCTAATAATATTTGATAGTTGTTGCTGAAGAAGTTAGCATGCGGAGCCACTGTTCTATAAGTGGGTATATTAGATTTTCTTGTTTTCCACTGTGGCTTTGGTAGTCTCTGAATTAGCGTCTTAGGTCTGCCATTTTGTCCATGCTCCATAAATCATTGTGGTCTGGGTGGATAATTGATTTCGTCCATATTTAAGAGTAACAGTTCTCTGTAAAGAGAGCGCTGGTTCTCGCTCGTAGCATCGGAGGGCTTGACTGGAGTTTGAATGGTCGCTCGTTCAATTCAACCAGAATGCTGTTGCCCATTCCAGCAAGACGCGGGAAGTTATTGTAAAATGGTCACAGCTGTTGAAGTATGTCGAGCAGAAATAGCAAATGCATTCGAAATCAATGTTAAGTGACTTTATCACGACAATCCTGGTCTCTCGGAGCATTAATTTTCGGCGAACGCCATTGAACACATCACAATCGTTGTATTCGGATGCGGGAGACGTCTCGAGATTCGCGGAATAGATTTCGTGATTATTCGACCGCGATTGAACTCTTCTCGGAGCCCTGGAAGTCGTCCCGTCGTAATAATAGCGCCATGCAATTTTCCACGTCCGCGTAATCCGACGTGCAGTCTGGGAATGAGGGAAGTGGCCGCCAGTTGAAGGGCGGGAGGGAGATGCACGGGGAGGGTGGAGAGAGAGAGAGAGAGGTGGTTTGGAGGTGGCGTGTGAATGGAGCCTTGAGGGGAAGGAGAGAGGAGGTCGGGAGGAGGAGGAGGAAAGGAGGGGAGAGTGGCGAGGGAGGGGAAGTGTGGAGAGGGATGTGAGGGAGAGACCCTTCGAGGGGAAGGGAGAGGAATGTGTTCGATTCTCGGCGTCGTCGCTGACGACGTCGAGGTGGGGGATGGGGAGCAGGGCCAGGTTACTGACCTTTGACCTGGGCATGTCTGGCGGGAGTGGTCGGGTATATGCTTGTTTTTGTCGTTTGGGAGTTGGGTAGTGCCATCCGTTGAAAAGCCCCGGGATCCGCGTTTGAATTGAACTTCAGCGGTGCTCTCTCCCACTCACCGAGTAATGACTCACGGCGCGCGAGAGTGAATGCACACTGCTTCTAACCCTACCCCCCACCCCCCCTCAGTCCTTCTCCCCGTCTTGTTTCCTTTTTATCTTTTTTTTGCGACTTGTCTCGGTCTAGACGGGGGGAGGTCGACCGGTGCTCGAGAGAGCAACCCGGCTCCTCCTCCCCCCCCCCATCAACCCCTCCCACCCACCCTATCACTCCCTCCTACCGATCTCCGCCCTCCAGCCTCGGCACGGCCCCCGCGCTTCATGGCTGATTGGGGCGCCACCATACGTACTCCTCTCTACTCTTTTGTTTCTCTAGCCGAGGATAAAGGTTGTCTCTTCATTTTTAATGGGTCTCTAAGTGATTCCGTAACCTTTTTCGCATTGGTTAAATCCCTCTTTCGCATGCTATTTCTCTGTGAGAGACAATGTGTAAACCCCTGTAATTGGACCAAAATCAGGTCATGTCTGTGTACTTGTAAATGAAGCATTTTGGAAAGGATGTTTTTTCTAGCAGCGCTACCCATTGTAGGCTATTGTGTCAATGGGAATTTTGAAAAAGAAATTTTTGGGTTACTTGGTGCAGGGAAATGAATTTCACCACGAACCACTGGATGATTTTATGCTCGCGCTGAAACCTCTGTGGTCAATGCATGTGAAATTTTTATCGTAGCTTAATTTTCTGTTGAAGGAATCGCGAATGGCTGGAACGTTTCGTGGCTCCAAGAAATAATTGTTATTCATCCGCGTCATTGGAAAACTTTCAAAATAACGAATTTTTCCTCAAGTTCTATGAAAGTTTGTTGTTGAATCGGAAGCCATAAACCTGGGGTGTCGTCTTTTCATTTGCTCCTCAGAATAAAGCTGTACCCGCTTTGAAATTTGCTCTTACGTCCTATGCTTTATTAATTATGTTTTTTACTTACATCTTCCTATATGCTTTCAAACTGAACGATATATATTGTGATTCCAACGTCTTACTCTTTAGTCAAATCCTTAACTTAATTATGTCATTTGAAGTAATTTCCTTGATAAAGATCTGACCATAGTTTAAGATAGGTATAAATTAAAAGAAGACTGGAGCTCTTTTGCATTTAATTTTTAAAGTGACTGAAAACATTCATTGCTGTAGATGCTGGTCAGAAGAGAAACCCTGTAAAAACTATCAATAGGCAATAGTGACGTTTTCAGATTGAAGTTAAACCATTTTCTGGAAGCCCTTTTCATTCTTGCCCATATTTTAATCATTTTGTCATATTTTGCTATTACTGCTGCACCAAATGTCTTCCTTGTGTGAAAATTTTCATTGGATTTGAATTTGTACATGTTAATAGAATTTCAAATCTGTTCTTTGAAAAATATGAAGTTATTACTTTTCTAAACCCTCTCCTCCTCCCCCATTATGCAATACGGAAATTTGATGTAATGTACGGTAAGATATTTATCGTTTCATTTTACACTCATTTTATATTGCATTAAATTATGAAGTTTCGTTATGTACCATTATTAGTCATTTGTGATCCAACATCATCATTTTCAGGTGTTCTGTGGAGTAGCAGGTTGCATCCACTGTCGTCGTTGCATTCCGTTTCTGTCCCTCGCTTGTTCCCTGGCTTCCTTGTATCCTTATCTCTTCTGTCAGCCTCCTCATCTGTCAGTCTCAGCCTTCCTCTTCCCTCTTTCGATTCTTCAAGAGATGTAGTTATTATCCCCCTCTCTCTGAATGCATGCCCGGTCAAATTTTATTTTCTCTTTCGAATGGTGCTGATGGGACCATTTATTTTTTAATTTGTTTTTTCCTTAGAGGATATTTGACACCAACGAAATATCAACGTCAAACTGATTGTATGATAAGCCTACTTCCTACAAAATTCTATGTCTATAGCTAAGTAGCGAGCTTTTCTTAGCAATGCGTCCATCAATTTGAAGGCTACTTTAATTCCGCATTGTTTCGTTGGTTCGAAGGCGTTCTACCCATTTCATTCATTTGAGACTCGGCTCCTACAAAACTGTAGGTCGTCAAGAGACGGTTCACCGAAAACGCAAAGTTTTGAGCAATTTTATTAGTGTTTTATCAAAATTTTTACTGTTTCGAACAGCAAAAGTGATACGCGTAAAAACGGAAGAATGTCTATTATAATTCCTTTCGTTTGGCTCGTCCATGACTTTGTGCGCTCATTATTTGTAATTTATAATGCAAAAGAGAAGAAGACTGCTAACTATTAAAATTATTCATAACGTGTATTTCCTTATGGAAAAGGAATTTGCGGACAGATTGTTAGACAGAGAGACTTTGCTTTTTGTATTAATAATTCGCTAATAATCCAAAATAGATAATAATCTCAATTTTGTGATCCATTCTTTTCCTTAAAATTGTTCACTCTGTTATTTGAAGCCATAAGTTTTTGCTACGTGAATTTGCTGATTAAACACGTTCGATGAGAATTTAAACTTCGCACCATAGAGGTCGAGTTGTCATTTACTGTATCTTTTGCTTTCGCAAAAAAACTTTTTTCCTGTCAATCTGGGCATTGGTTTCCCTTTTGGCCAATAAGGCAGTTAAAAATGGCAAATCGCTCTTAAGTAGTTGCCATGTAATGAGGGTAAACGTGGTTAAAACGCAATCAGTCTACGAAGTGCTCTTAACCGTCGAGTCAATTGAACGTAGCACATCAGAACCCGCGTTGGATTTAAAATTGACTGAGGTAGAGTTTAAGTTAATAATTTGGCAGAGTATATTATGATCCTGTAAATTTTCGTTTATAATAGGATAGTGTAGCTTTATTTACGTATAAATAACCCTGTCAAACACATCTGCTACTAACTAAATTTTTAAGTCCATTCTGCGGTATACTTTTGGTGCCGCTCTGCCAGTGACGGCGAGTTGAATTGAAGAGACTTGGCGTTAAATTATGCAACGGTGTCGCGGCGAACGAATTGTCGAGAAATGTCTGCGGTGATGTATGTAGCAGATTCGTACGTAGTCATTCGCTCTCCATCCGATGAATTAGGGTCGTTCTAATTTATTACAACTGCCTCAAAATGATTGATGAGGGCCTGGTCGTGGAAGGGTGGCGACAGGCCCCTCTCACTTCACATCCCACTCACCACCACCATCCACACCCTAGACTCCCAGCCGCCGCGCCTAGAACTGTTATTATTTTTATCGAGTCATCTTGGCAACGCATTTTGTCCGCCTAATTGGGAGCTATATTGTGGTCACGGTGGTCAAATATTTTGTAACAGGCGGTGTCAGGAGGTCCAGGTGTTGGCACCATTATCTTACAGTGGAAGGTCAGCAGGTGCAGCCTTTTACGCTGCTCTCTCCTCCTCATCCCTAATTTACTTTCCTCCTCCCAGTTCCGGCTGTGACCCACCCACCACCAACAGACAGTCCGCGACGCGACGGCTGCATTCCTCCATAAGCTCCGACTGCGCACGGGAAGAGCGACCAGCCGGGTGTGTATCGAGCGATCGTCTTGTAGTTGTGAGCACACCTCTTGCCGGCCCTGACCTGTCTGATGGGCGATTCCCTTGCATCCGTAGCCACCCTCTTTCCGTTTTCCACCCCTTTGCGCGGGTAGTTGTAAGGGGGTTGATTTGGGAACGGTGGGGAGTGTGACGTGACCGCTAAATGAAGTCACCGGCCCAATTCTATTTTCAGTTACCCTCCGCCTCCGTGTTCGTTGCTCCCTCTTCGTCACAGCTTACAACCCTCCCGCCCTACAGCCTTACCACCCCATTAATCCCCACCCCTACCTGTCTTGTCCTCTCCAACACACCCCTACATCCAATAACCTCCCCGCTCCAACCGCGGCATGGACAAAATCGAAAGCATTAGCACATGCACGAATCCGCGCCGCGCCACGATTTGGATCTCATTATCGAATCGTTAATCAAATACAGCGGAGTGCAGCGAGATTTGTTGCCTTTAACATATGAATCGTGTACGGTCTGGTCTATATTCGCCTCATCGCGCTCTAGTTTCTCGGTCGTGGAGCGTAACTCCGTCTCCTTCTCACCTTCGCCCTTTTTTTCTCTTCCCCGCAACCGTTGACTCTCCCTGGCTAAGACCCTGGCGGAGGCGTCTTGAGATCGTGCTCTGCCCATTAGACACGCTCGACGGATCGCGAGGAAGACGAACGGAGGAGCGTTAAATGTGATCGGGATCGAGGTGCAGAAGCAATTTGAAGAAGGCGGAATAGACAGAGGAAATCGGGTTGAGGAATGTCCTTTGACGAAGAATGGTGGTAAGAGTCATGGTTGGTAAGATTATGGAAATAAATGGGTCGTGCTCTGTCAACAAATAGTCGTAAGGAGTCGTGTTTCCATGACAAAGGCAGAGGCATTGAAAATGTGTTACACTCCCCCGTCATTGGGTGTTCAGGGGAATGGTATTCAATTGGCTAGTTGCTGGCTTCATGTTATGAGAGCTAGGCTCCTAATTCTGGTAGTGGCGAATAATTTCAAAAGAATACTAATCGTTTTAGGCAACCACTCCGTTAGTTGCCTTTCGAGTAAATATAATTCCGACGCAGGGTTCTGTCTAGCCTTAAACTATTTGCCAAGTAATTCTACCTCTACCACACAACTCATCTTTCTCAAATGTCTCTAGCTGTCAGTTGACTCCAGGAATAACTATCACGTTTAGAGCTCCTTGAATCAGCAGTTGTGTAGGATATGGCTCCGAAGTGTCGTCGGTGACCTAGCTTTACCATTTATTTTTTTAATTAGGCATTTTATTGGGTATTGGGTCGGTGACCTAGCTTAACCATTTATTTTTTTAATTAGGCATTTTATTGGGTATAATAGGCTGGGGAGGCTATCATAGGGTACTGTTGGTGTATGGCATCAATGCCGAGCTTAGGTAGTTTTACATTTTTCACAGAAATGTAGTGACACCATTGGCAGCTACTGGAATTACCGTACACAAAATATCCTGAAATAGCTGGAGCGGTTCTAACGATAAGTCTCAAAGCTTGCTACGTGCCAGTCCGGTAGTCTTGACGGACTGGTTGCACATTTGTCTGTGCCGCTTTAAGCATAGGCATTGGTTGTGGTAATGCTAGATATAGCATATATATTACCGCTAGTATATGGGATCCATACGAGGAAGGTATGATACAAGAATTAGAGCGTGTGCAAATGAGATCCGCTAGATTTGTTAAAGGCCGTTATGATAATTGTATAAGTGGTACAAGTTTAATAGAAGAACTAGGATGGGAATCACTATCAGAACGCAGGTTAAAATTTAGGTTAAGCCTTTTAAGTAAATTCGAAACCGAATTGTTCACAGATGACGTTAGATATATATTAAGAACCCCTGCGTATTATGCTAGGTTTGATCAGATTAACAAGATTAGAGAGATAGATTGTCGTACCGATAGATTTAAAATGTCATTTTTCCCGCGTACCATAAGAGAGAACAATAGGCAGCATAGCAAAGGGATAGGTGGGTGAAATATAGTTTGAGTAGTCTTTAGTGCATGATGCATGTAATAACAACCAATAATCCCTCTCATATTATTAGATACTAACCATCTAGCTACATGTGACCCTATTATCTAGCATGTCTCCATTAAATATCCTAGTTGAATGTCAATAGTGCATGTTAGGTGATCTTCACCCCCTGCCACACACCCTCGTGGTGGCTCGCAGGGTATTACATAGATTCAGATGTAGATTACGCCGTGCATGTACCCGTGCGGACTTATGAGAAAAATGCATGCCCCTTGCATGAAAAATTCATCGTGTAACCTCAATGCTTGCTTGCACGAATGCGTAGACACACTAGACGTCCTAAAAAAAGCCTGTTCTAGTTGGTTGAACATGTTCGTACAAATATTCACGCATACCCCTGCGCAGGTGCATGCATCGTGTAAACAGGCCTCTAGGATGGACGGTGCTGCATATGTTGTAAGTTGTCGGAGCACCTACGAATCCCAGGCCACCACAGCCATTACTGCGGACAACCTTAATGAATAACTAGTGTTATCCAACCGTGTTGCTGGGTTCTTATTCAAAAGGTTTGTTGCAATCATGCTGCGGTGTATCCCAGGACTCCTAGCGAGGCACCTCCTTCGCTTTCCATTCCTCTCCCCCCCCCCTCCCTCAAGGATCCCGATCTCCGTCTATCCCGACTCGCTCACGTTGTCATCGATCCCTTCTTCGCAGCCTCGGGTCTTGCCTCACATTCTTGCGGGGAGAGGATGAATGGGAAGGGGAGCCGGTAAGTTTTGGGAGGAGGGGTCTTGTTTAAGGAGGGGGTTGTGTGTTGTATCTCCTCCCGTCTCTCGGTTTGTGTGTGGCGGAAAACCATGAAACGACCGTATGTGATCGCCGTTCGGCGAGATATTTCTTTCTTTGTCGCTGATCGTCAGGGAGGTGAAAATATTGGTACATTCCGGCGATTTTTTCCACCGTATCGTCGCAACAGGCATTGGTATTAAGCGTATCGCTCGGATATTCGTGCTTTCGGTGAGACGTGGACTCTGTACTGGAACACCTCCTACGCGTGAAGACGGTTAACTTTTAGCCGCGTCATTGATTTCTGCAGCACCTCTACAGCACCACTGGAGGTAACCTTTAAGAGTTAAAGGGTTATAGTTAAATGTTATACTTATGTGTGAAATTTTCACGTCAAGAGTTGGATGGCCGGTTTCTTTCCACATGCAGAGTACTCTTTCGTAGAAAGTCTGGGAACCGTAGAACTCACGAACCTTGGCTTAGATTTCTTGCTGAGAAGTTAATTTGCGACGGGAATGGGCCGTTCTCACGAATATTGCTGCGAAAATTGTGAGCTGGAAATAATTCGTTTGGCTACCGAGAGGGCAATACTATTTTAAGAGTAAGGAAATCTCTAAAATTCCAGTAGGCAGCCGAAATATATTTCTGGCATACGCCTCCAAAATTCTTACTGTTCGCTACTTATCAAATTAGCGAGTTTTTATAAATTTCGTTTTTGATTTAAAAAATTGAAAATATGATGAAATTTGAAGGGAATGGTAGGTACTCTAGTAGGACCTTAGGGATACGTACGTATACATCCCGGCAGGACTCTTTTCCTGGGGTCTCTGGAGAAACTGATGGTAAGGTTGCTTGTGATAGTTTTGTATCCAACATAGCGTGTAAATATGTATCGATTTCATACAATAGTCCGTTATGACTGAGGTTTTCTTTAATTATAAAAGAGTATTCCTTACGCCTGCTGTACACATCTTTCGATGGTTTAGTCTTATCACTTATAATAAAAATGTTAACCTTTCGAATATAAATGAGTGTATTTAAAGCAGGGTCGAAAGTTACTGCTGAAAAACCTTTGGCAATGATTCGTAGGTTGATAAGAACTCAGTGCTAACACTATTCTCGGCTAATTGCCGTTTGCTTTCATTTTTCTGGAAGAAAAGAAGGAGTGTTTGGCATTTAAATTGGCTGTATGCATGAAATCATAAATATTCTAAAGTACTATTTGCACTTAGAATTTGGCAAAAATATTTTCAGGAGTTCCAATCTCGCATGACCCAACACCCTTTAAATGTTGCCGAGTGCGTGGTAGCCAACAATTTTTTCAATTCCCTTCCCAGTGTGCTGGGAATTATTTAGGACCTTTCTCTTGCAGGATAAACTAATATTTTATGAGGGGACTAAGTAAGAGTTCCGATTCCTCTTAATGTATGATTTAACCTTGAGAAATGTGGAATATATTATCGAAGAACTTGGAAACGGATTTTCGCTCAGTTGGCGTTTGCTCCAGTATCATTAATCGCTAACCGTTCCTTTTGTCCTGATAAAATTTTGCCTCCACCGAAAAATAAATTGAAATTGGAACTTATTTTATGGAGCGGCATTTAAATCAGGATTTGGCCATGAAAAATAACCATAATAAGTTTTACGTTAGCAAAAGCGGATTTTTCATTGTAATCATAGAAAAATAAATTGGAATAGATTATGCAAAAAATTGTTTCCAATTGTGATTTTTCGTACAAAACATGTAACTCCGTCCCTTACTCTGTAGATCTAAGAAGTTTTCATAATAGACACTAGTAACTGATGTATTGTTCCATGTACTGAAATCATAGCGTGTCAGGAATATCCCCAAAGTCAATACGCCAGTGGAACTCAGTGAAATGGAAAAAACAATGCCGGACGTGCATTTTTCGACTTATTTGACGATTTACTGTGGAACTCGGTTGTATAAAAAATTTTATTTCTCAATCTTTCACCCTTATCCCTATCGCACTCATTTCGATTTTTTTCTTTGCAAATTTCGAATTAAAGACGCTTCGTGCAACTGATGATTTCACAAGCGAAGAAATGTTCCTGCATCAGTGTTTGAGAAATCAATCGTTAAATTGAAACATCGCTCTGAAATAAATACCCCACTCGTACTAATTTGCAAGGTTGCAATTGGACTTCCCATCAGGATTTGAAACCCCTTTATAGGCCCTCCAAGGCATACCCTAATGTCAAAGTTATGGGATGGTCTCAATTCCACACGATTCCTAGCATCCGCGGGTGGTATTTTTATTATTACTGGAAGCTGTAGAAGTTATGAATTTGCCATAAAATCTGAGTTTAAACGAAGCTACTCAAGGATATCACCTCGAGGTTGTATTCTCGAGAAATCTTTGCTGGAATCCTTCGAAATGTATCTTCTAGTCGGCCAATAGTGTATCCGTCCGTTCCTGTCTCGGATTCACGTCTCTCCCCCGGCTCCGTTCCAGAGCAGGGGAAAATTCCCATAATTCCACGCGCTGCGATTCCGGAGCGGTGGGAATTGGATTCAGATAGATTATGTTCCGCATCACTCGCTGGAGATGAGGTTTCCGCGACGCTGACTGAGTGCCATCGCCCGTTGCGTCGTCGGCAGGAAGGAAAGGAATTCGTTGCTTCCTTGCCCTTCCCGTGCTCTTCTTTCCCTTCATTCCTCCTCTCTCCGCCAAATCCACTGCCGCCGCCCAAATATTTCGCACCTTATCCCTATCATCCCGAATTTTGCATACTTCTTCCACCTCAATCACTTTCTTGTCTTTCGCGGTTTCTATATACATTCATAGGAAAGAAGTTCATGCATATAGGCCAGCCGACCTCGGTGGAGATGTCAGTGAAGCGCCGGCACGACAACCCTCTGGCCACGGGTTCGGATCCACGGGCACAAAATCTACGCTCCTTGAGATAAGTCTCTGGATTATAACTGCTTCTCGAGGCATTTGCTTGCGCAATACATGAGAAAATGTGTGGCAGATTTGAATTAATAATAAGGCATTCTAAGTTAGAATCGGCCTTGTTCATGGTCGTTCACTTTTCGCTTTCAATCGACGCAATTTTGAAAGCGTATTAGTTATTTTTATCAAGATTTTCATGCTGAACATACCTCACTGCTTAGCCCTTAGATTAGACGTGCTAATATATTTACATGAGAGTTTCGGTCTCTCATGGACGCTTGTTGTGTACAGGTATCCCGCGCGGAAGATCCGAGTTCTAATCTTCGGTACATTTTTGCTGGTTATCCTTTCTCTGAGTAGTTATCGTAAGGAGTGCGACTTAGTTCAGCACTCAGTTTGACCGTGATCACGTAGACACATTTCATTTAGTGAAGAACTATCCTTTTCCGCTTGCGCTCCTTTCCAAGTGCGCACCTTTCCTTCTTTCTGTCTAGTCTAGCCTAGTCTAGCACTAGAACAATTTAAAGAAATGCGCGATAATGAACTTTTGGAAAAAGAATGGCTTTCCCCGGAATAATTATTGCATCAAAGAAAAGAAAATATGTAACGTAGAATCTATTAAATACTTAGGCGTCACCATCACTGAAGACATGTCATGGGGGAAACACATCAGGGAAATAACTAGTGTAGCAAACCGTAGATTAGGATTCGTAAAAATGGTTCTAGGCAAATGCGATGAGAGAGTACGAGAAAGAAGCTATTTTACACTTGTCAGGCCTCATTTAGAATATGCCGCTAGTATATGGGATCCGCACGAGGAAGGTATGAAATATAGTTAGAGTAGTCTGTAGTGCATGATGCACGTAATAACAACCAATAATCCCTTTCTTATTATTAGATACTAACCATCTAGCTGCATGTGACCCTGTTCTCTAGCATGTCTCCCTTAAATATCCTGCTTGAATGGCAATAGTGCATGTAAGGTGATCTTCATCCCCTGCCACACACCCTCGTGGAGGCTCGCAGGGTATTACGTAGATGATGTGGATAATCCGCACAGGACTGTGACCACTGAGTTGTCCCGTTGGATACGACAGGACCGACTTGAATTACATGATTGGATGATAACGTTCACGCACGTCCTAGAGAGCCATACGTTCGTAGGTTCGAATCCCATCTCGCACTCGTATCTAAGTCTATCGATAATGGCCTCGGAGACGGCGCGATATGACCTTATCAGTTCAAGCACGTATAGTGCGTTCGGCAATTCAACAGCATGGACATCATGGTGAGCAATATTGGCAAACTTACTCTCTGTGTGCACCCTTAAGGCCATATATGCAACAATTTAGCACTGCTCGAATTACTCGCACTACTAAAGGAGTAATATATTCATGTTGGAAGACTCTTGCATAAGCAGTAAGCATACGGCAGTAGTCGTAAACGATTTTTGTCTGCCTCTTACGGCAACGTCGCCCCTCTGTCCCTGTAACACTGAAAACGAACCTCCAACGGAGCCCATGCCGTCAACTTAATGTGGAACGGACTATGAAAACCTAAGACTTTCGCGTTAAGTTTGCTCTCCTTCGCGATATTTTCCCGCGCGCGAGGTTTTCTTTATTTTTTTACAGCCGTCTCCTTCCCGATGACGTCACTTGTCTGCGGAAGAGGTGGTCGTGAGACGGCGGGCGGGGTGGCGTAATTTCGTGGGCACGGACCGTGTGTGGGAGGGGAGGAGATGTGTTTACGCGAGGGGAAGGGGAGGAAGAAGAGCCCTTGACCTTGTGTGCGTGCCTCATTTTGTGGTGCCTGCAATGCGTGTGCCTCCCTTTTAGCCTTGCACATTCCTCTTCTCTCCCGCTTCCCTCCCCTACCGTCTGTCTGTCTGCCTCCCCTCTCCACGCCCGTGTCTTCGCGTGTCGTGTGTTGCGGCGCGCCCGTGCGCGGTTTCAGAGGCGGCTGTGCGTGCAGTTGTACGCAGTGCACTCGCGCCTCCCCTCCGCTGCTCGGAAGCGCGTGGGAGGGGGATGGCCCGCTTATTAAAGCGGCGCTTAACACCCCTACGTACACTCTCTCCCCCTCCCAACTCCCCCCCCCCCCTACGGGTTCCTTTCCCTACCCCTCTTCTCTCACCCGTTGGATGCGTTCTCTTGTCTCGCGAGTCAGTCTTTCCCGTGAAGCCGTGTTGATGCACACACCGTGGGCTGGCCGGGGATTGCTCTCCCTTCTCGCGATAGGTGCAACCTCGTCGTCGGGCATGCATTGCGCCTCCGTTGCACTGCAATTCGCCTTCTTGTGTCTCTCCCGAGAATCCAATCATGTCACCTGCCTCTATGTTGCACCACGCCATCTGACACTTGGGAGTGTGGTAGGAGGTGATGGGACCATAATGATTTAAGCTTATCTATCTGTCTTTTCAAATTTGTATGAGGTGCCATTATATTATATACATGCATATTTCAATTATATTTGAATTCATGGAATCATGAATTCATGTATTGGGTCTACTATGGTGACGACTTTTACGAGGGTGGTGGAGGAAGTACTTCAAACTATTACAGGCTCTTTTAAGATCAGATCATTTTTCTATTCTGACTTATTTCGATGGTGAAATCGACTGTTTCAGGTTGGGTGTATGTTTTACTTCTACGAATTGGACACTTGTGTCAGGAACTTCGCAATATTTTTTTTATCGGTGCTCAAATACTTCTGGGCACTTTGAGCCAATTTGGGATTAATTCTTGTGTTGTGGACTATTTCTTCTGGTATGTATCTTGATCCAGAATCGACGAAAGCGAACGAAATATAGGGAAACTACTGGGAAAAGGACTTGGTGTAAGTCATCACTGTCATTTTAATAGTCATAATCCGGGCTTGGAGATTAATTCTGACTGTTCCTTTTTTCGGGATTCATTCCGCGATGTATGTTTTAAGAAAACAACAATATTTCGCTGGTCCTGTTTCGCTGGTTCAGTTAACCTGATCAAGCTGGCAGGAGGACCGGGGAAATATTGTTATTTTCTTAAAACATACATCGCGGAATGAATCCCAAAAAAAGGAACAGTCAACACTGCATCCGCGGAAGCCTACGAGCTAATTGGATTAATTCTGCTTGAGTGTTTCGCAGCGTTTGTCCTCAATATAATTCTCGGATCACTGAGTTATATTTTTGTATATTTTGACAATTATATGTGCGTTCATGTGTGCATTTAAACATGGATATCACTCATTCTAAGAGTGATTATATTTAAATGGTTAATTTATCTTTGGAAATTGTAATGTCGGGGATGAACAAACATAACTGTAAAGAAGAAATAAATAGTTTCGGCAGAAATGAGCGTAAACTCTTGTTCCGTACCATAAAATCAAACGATTTCTGACTATCATTTCCCGAGTACGTCATCCACCTCTTATTTTTCGTAGTACAGAAATAGATGTTTATATTCGTTGCCACTTAGCTCACCTAATCTGAAATCATTATCACGTTTATGACTAAAAGAAATTTTGTGTATAGTTTTGATTTGTTTTATTTTGTGAAAAACCATATCCGTATTAACGACTTGGACATTTAGAACTGAGCTCTCCTCAATGCTTCATGTCGCTGTTTTATAATCGCGTGCTATGTTCGCACCGCCTACTTATTTGGTTTATATATTCCTCAAAAAGAGATTCGAAACTGTACGTCAGCGATCCTTTATCTTTAGAGTTAGGATCTTCTTCAACTTCTCATCTCCCTCGCTATTGCTTCTGTCGCTATCTTCTATCTCGCTGATAGCCCCCTACTCTTTGAAAGAAGGCCATGCCATAACTTAAACTCTCTTTGTTTTTCCGGATATACCTAATATTTGACTTTGCCGTAGTATTATATATTGAACCGATATTTGCTTCTAATTTGCCAAAATTTGCTTTATAGCCTGATTTTTGTTCAAATACCCTATGAGCGATTTATGACATGACTACCAGTATTCAAATTTTCAAGCTGGAAACGTACCTCGGAGTGGTACTGATTTTTTCCGTGTTTCTCGTGTATAGCATTCAATTAACGACTTAAACGATTCCGTAAGATTTGTGATGATAATGTAATGGTTGCCATAAGCAAGCCATCCGTGAACAAAAAAGAGGTTAAAATTGAATTGTAAGACTATCATGGAACACGTCGTTCATTCATAGAAGTATGAAGATTATACATTTTTTACCTTTACATAAACCGTAATTTCATTAACTCAGGGTTAATTTCCTTAATTAACTGAACGTATATGTGAAGGTGGTACAGATCTAGAGCACAGCATTCTTTCGATATGATCTCCTCACTACTTCATTATATCGATCCTGAAGTTTCAGTTGGAATACTTACACATTTCTGCGTCCTAAAGCAAATGAATCATGTTCTTTCGTAGCATTTAGATCGTTAGCTTCTGCAAAAATGGGCGAATCGTTTTCACACGGCGTGATATTTTCTTGCCGGCTGCATTTTTATGAGCTCTCGTTCACGAGAGTGGAAAATAACTTCATTATGAAGCATAAAGAGGGAAGTCTGCGACTAAGAAAAAGACGGATATATGCTACAAGGCTTCATACTCTAGGAGTAGTATACTTGATTTAATTTCTTTTCGAGGTGGATTCTTTATTCCTGAACCATGATCCCATTGAAATTCCCTCTAGACTAGGAAATAATTTTTGAGAACGTGAAAGTAATTGTAAAACCCTCTATAAGAATCTGCCAAAGGACAATTAATCCGTTCATTATTATCGTGTTTATGCTGTGGAAAAGTTTGTAATGTTAAATATACTATGTTGACGCTCCTTCTCAGTAATTTTCCCCAAGCCTGAAGTTCAGTTCATCTGTTGCTGTTTAATTTCCCATTCTACTGACATATATGAATGAGAGGATTTACCTTTTCATTCATTTAGTTCACAGGAAACAGCGATTTCATCTGGTTTTTTCCACCAGGGCATGCGAGTTCAGGAAGACCTTCGATAGACATCTTTCCCAAGGCTTTGAACGCCAAGGGTGTGTGAGAAAAAGGAGAGAGAAATTTATATCGCAGGTTTTTCGGATATGACGTCTCTCTCAACTTAGAGTTAACGTCATATCAGCGGTTGAGGCCATTTCGCACCTTCAATGGCTGTGCAAAGGAAACGGTCTCAAAGTTCAAATGCTGAGGGCGGATTGGACCCCACTATCTTTGAGTTTATCGAATGTCATTGCGAGAATGATCCCGGTTTCCTTTCAATTCCATGGTGAGACAAATACGATACCTAAATTCATTCACATACATCTAGCTGCATGTGACCCTATTATCTATCATGTCTCCATTAAATATCCTAGTTGCATGTCAATAGTGCATGTTTGGTGATCTTCACCCCCTGCCACAAACCCTCGTGATGGCTCGCAGGGTATTACGTAGATGTACATGACAGTTAACTTCAGGTGGTGGTGGGATTTTAATGGCGATTGAATTCACCTCGCACGAAATTCTGTGGCGATTGAATTTCGGGGTCACATTTAGGCATAGAGAGCCGTTTCATTTCTTTGAGTCTTCTACCAAAGAAGTTTGATCCCTACAAAACCACTTGCCTTGCATTTCAACTGCGATGCTTGGAGTCAGTACCCAATAAAATCTCAACCTAGGACGTGGTAGCTGAAAGCTTAAACCTACAGATCATGCGTTCAGTGCCCCCAGCTTACTTCTGCAAATTCTGCTCTACCAGTACCCAGATATTTTGCTGTTATAACATTAATGGTGATCGTTATTGGTCTTTGAGGGATAATAGATAGATCTATATTCTAATATTCCGGAGAAGGCCCTTTAGATTGGCGTATAATTTTGCATCATTTATTCGGAATGCTGAAAATGTTTCCGTATTCTGAGTCATTTTATTTGGGCACTTATGTGATTCAACTCCACAACCGTTGGTTGATTGCAATTTTCTTGTTGGCATATTCCGCTTAAACGACAAAAGTGCTTTGTTCCTTTTTTTAATTTTTTTAAGTACGATAATTTGGCATATTTCGAAGGAAGACCCAAGGACTTATATTTTTTCACCCGTCTCTTTTTAAGAAGCGCTGTTTTAACATCATTAGTGCTAAGTAAGACTAATCTGCTATCCTATGTAACTAAGCCCTGGACCATATTGGAAAAGGGTGTATTGCATAGATTTTTCAAGTGGCTGAGGATTTTTACTTTCTGGATATCCCTAACGAGATGACTATATTAGCTTGACTGCTCTCTCGTCCTTTTAATGTCCCACTTTTCCGCTCTATTCTTTCTCTACCTCACTCGTCATGGAGCATTAAACTCACGCAAACTATCATGTTGGAGATTTTTACAATAGTTCTTCCATACCAGGTGAAGTTGGGAAAATTAGTCAGTATTTTACTTAAGGCTGAATGAATGGAATATTTTAGTTTTTTTCGCGAAGCACAGGCCAGCAAGGTTAGGAAAGTAAGTTGCGGACCGTGAATTTGATATGAATCTCACGCAATCGTCGCTGGGAAGAAATGACCACGACAGAGATAATTATCTAGCTCATTTCTGATGAACAAATGAGGTATATAATGAAGCACTCTCATAAAAAAAGAAATATTGCCTCTCTATGAAAAACACTGTTTTTTAATCATATGCTCTGGCTACTTATGGTAATTAAATCCAAATCCCTCTGGTTGCTGTGTAGTTAATGAATCAAGAGGTCAATGGCTTACTTACCCTTTAGTTTCCTATCCATCGAGACACGAATTTGGAAAACAGGTGACCCCCAGTCTCTTGCTTTTAGGCGTTAGATCTTGTCTGATATTTCTCAAAATCCCTTGTAATTTTTTCTTTGCATTTTATTGCCCTCGTTCCCGTAATCATTAGTAAAGTCAAGAAATGGTTTTACAGCCGCCTACGGTGCGGTATCTCGGTAGTTAATCTATGGGGGAGGGCCTTTATTCTTATTAAGCCATAAGGCTGGTATTTACTCAAAAGCGTGGTGTAATCATTCGTATCTTGAATCTAATTCAAATGCCTGCTAGTCGCAGATTTGCGAATGGAGAGCATTAAAGACTCGTCCGTTCGCAATCGTTTATGAACATTTGGCGCGCACGCGTAAAAGCTAAAACCTTCCCTCTGTAGTATTGGTTGCTATGTGAACGTATATAATAATTTCGGTCTGGAAATTATTAAACTCAATATTAGTAATAGTTGAGAAAAGAATATTTCGCGAACATTTCAGTTATTACTCTGTGACAATTCCAGGTAAGGCGTGAATGAGACTGTGAATTAACTCAATTGATTGGTAAAAGTTCATTTTAGCGACGAAAATGGGTACGTTTTTATCTGCAAGGTTATTAACTAAATTAACTGCTTATTTTTCATTAGCGCATTTGGTATTATTTACCAGTTTTTCTTGCTACTTTCTAAACCTGTTGCTAGAGATTCTCTTTGGTGAATTTTTAGGAAAATCAGTGTTTCACCCTGATACTTTTTCTACGTGCTAATATGTTTTTGTTGAATTCTATTCATTGCTTTTAGTCTTAAAGTTAATGTTAAGTGATAGAAATCTACATATTTGTTGCTTTTTTGTATCGTCAGGAATCACCTAATAAGTGACTTATAGGTTCTAAAATGAGCCGGCTCAAATTCAGTTAGGCCAAGGTATCTTTGGGTGTCCTCTATAACTCTTGCATTTTTTTTATCAATCAATATTTTTTCACCTTTTGGATATTTTCTTTAAGGTTCTGGCTTATACAAATCACATGGACTCAGTAGGAATGACGCTCAACCTTAGCTCCGATGGGACCCATTTAGTGGAACTATACAAATAATTCGGATTTTTTTTCTGATAACTGAATGAAACATGACCATTCATAAATGTAGCTTTATGTTCTAAACTTTAGTAATCGCATAAAAATTGTCGAAAGTTTAAGCATTTAGCGCGTACGTCTCGACTAATCACAGTTTTTTTTTCTTTCCTCAAGTGATCATACTTTTTTAATCGAAATGCTGCTTCATTACCCTTTAAGAGGTTGGAAATGCGCTTTCAATGAGGGAAATTCTTAGAAATTAATTTTGAATCACTGATCATCCACGACGCTATTTACTTTTTTGTGACGAACAATAAATCTTGTTCATTATCGAAACGTGGCTCGTTCGCTTTCTACCGGATGAAGGCAAATATACCATTTAGTGGTAGTTCTTGAAAACTCGAGTTCATTGTTGCATAGACAAGAGGGTATGGGGGTGCGAGCATCTACGTTTCTTTTGTCTTAGTGATGTAGAAATAATAATAATTTTTGTAAGTATTGAGTACCTATATTTTTGATTCGACTGTTTATCCCTACGACCGAAGAGGTTATTGTATGTACCCTTTTGGATGGTCGTTCTACCATTTTGGTATTTCGCGAGTCATAAATGTATATTTTTTTGGTATCTCGATGATCTTGGTAGGTCGATGGATGATTTTGACTGATAATCCCCCTAATTTATTTCGTATTCAATCGAGTTTTTCGCTGTATATCTTTCAAAAGAGATCCATGTTTTGGCTTAAAATTACCCTCATTGTTACAAGAAATGTCTGCGCCATCTGCTTGCTTTTCAGTTCCTGAATTCTTCCCTTTAATTCCATGGTGAACGTTTTTATCATCATAAATTAGTAGAAGCCATTTCGGAAATTTTTTAAGAGCTTCAAAGCTTTAATGGCATTGAGCATGTAAGTTTCATCAAAGTAAATTGCCTGAATAATCGTGATTGTACGTCCTACCTTTCGTGTGACTAGCCGTTCTAAAACTTAACAAGTCTCCCTCAAAATAGTTTTCATTACATAGGTGAAATATTTTATGCCTTGAAATGGTGAGGTGACTTCCACTCACGTTGTCTAATGGAGCATTGTAAGTAGTTGTACTTCTCTCATTGAATGATTGTACTTCTCTCATTCTAAGTAGTTGTTGTACTTCTCTCATTGAATGATTATCAGTGTAGTGCTTTACAGTGTTTTACTAAGTCTTTAGCAGTAAAGATTCTGTTGAAAGTATCAAGAGCTCCGATTGTTGTAATATTCTTAGTATTCCCAATGATGAGCATATTGGAGGTGGTGGGAAGATTTTAAAAATATTCGTTTCCATTCTTTCCATTCCACGCATCTCGTCACCTTATCCTGATACTTACAGAAAAATACAAATTAATGCTAAGAAATTATATTTGGATTCCTGATAATTCAGTCATATATATTTTTTTACTCATCATAATCACTGTTTTAAGCACAAATCTCCCGTTGCCGTGCCGGGAGAACTCCAGAAGCTCGGGTGAACCCTCACAATAAACGAGTCATCGTTTATGTTTACATTAAAAGCATTAAAATCCATTATGAGTTGTCAGCTTCCTTCTTCGAGTTGCATGAGCTAATTAGGATTTGATTCGTAGTAAAATTACCTGCCAGGATTCAATTTGCTCCTTACTTTTTATCATACAGATAAATTCTCTTAACATAAAATGGAAGGGTACTTCAAATTGAGAATCTTGAGACTGAAATTGAGCTCCTGTTATATATTTAGAGTCGGTTATCTTATTTATTTTAGTACTTTTTTCGCTAACTCCTTTTATTTATTTTAGATTTTATTGTAGTTGATGCTAGCATGTTATAAGTTTTTGTACGTATTTTTTGAATCTCATTTGGGATTAACGCTAATATGAAATTTAAAACTTTTTATGAACTAACCGTGTCAGTATTCTTCATAAAATATGAAACAATTCCATCGGAACGATTTGAAGTACTGAGACTGGGTATGCGCGTAATATGAGCAATTTTCACATTGTTCTGTATATTAATAGCCTTTCCCAGACAAGTTACTTCGTTTCATTCGAATCGCATTATTTTTCAGGGATCCACCTAATCAATAACCTTATGAAAATTCCTGGACAAAGTTGATTGGGCAACAGACGCCTGGTGCACTCTAGAAACTGTTCCCCGGTCGAATAATGATTTCATAATCCCCTCGAAAGTACCTGCCTCATTCAATTTACCTGCCTCGTCTGCTACAATGATTGTCATTATGTCTCTTGCTTCAAGGCTATTCCCCTCATCCCCTGGATATCTTAGACGGATAGCGCAGGAGTCGTTGATATTTTGTGAATTTTAAATCATGATATAGAAATAATGCCAAAAAGTAGTCACTCTTCAATGATATATCTTCAGTCATCATATTCAATGGGAAATGTAGGCATCAATGTTATATTATGAAGATTGTGACCAAACCAGCTCCATGATAAAGTGTGCCGTATGCCCTTAAGCGTCTTACTGCATGGCATTGTCCGTCGACCACGAACGTATTTTAGTCATCTAGTGGAGACAAAGAATTTTGACATTGTTGTCAGTTTGCTAAGTTGACTAAATAAATGCAATTTTTAACGGAAGACAGAATTTTAACATCAATAATTTAATGAGATTTCTACTGTGTTATTCTGTTTTACCTCATGATGTACGATAGTCAAGATTATTTTCTGTGTTGAATACCATGCTTGAGCGAAAGTTGGGACTTGGCTCAACTATGGATGGCTTAAGTTGTTGTGTCTCGAGGTCGACCGTGTTGTGTGGAAATTGAGCCGATTTGGTCGCCGGGTGACAATTGCCCGAGGGGAAGGTCCTTTTGCGATTTGCGAAATCGTTATTTCAGGAATGGGAGACCTTAATTCCTCCCATCATCTCAGGGAATGGTCCACGCGTTGGCACGAACGTGCCCAAGGCAGAAAAAAAGGTGGCATTAATTTGGGAGGGGAAGAAAGAGAGAATGGCTCGCGGATTGTAAGGCGATTGGGACCACCGCAGTTTCTGAAGGACGACAGTTGGGGTGGTCGTCGAATGAAGATGTCTGGCTGGCAGCGGCAAAGAAGGAGAGAAGAACCTAGCACACTTCCCTTCCTCTCGATTTCCAGACTTTCTCCTCTTCCTCCCGCTCTGCCCCTCTGAGCCTCCCCTACGCACACATACTCTGTCCTCCGCCTCCTATCTTTCTCCTCCTCCTCCACCCTCCCTTTCTTCCTTCCCCGGGCCTGCTCGCGACTGGTCCCGCATGGCAACAGCGTGTCCCGCGTCTTCGTCGCTACGAGAAGAGCAGCAGGAGGAGGGGAGAGTGGGGAGGGAAGGAGGAGGATCGTAAGGGGGGGTTAGACCCCCTGCGAAATAAGGGGGTGGGATGGTTAGGGGAGCGAGGGAGGGAGGGTTTCATATCGCATTCCGCTCCGTCTGCTTTCGAACGATGCCGCTGTTTGACCGCCGATTCGGCGAATGCGAGGGAACGCGACCGTCGTTGCTTATCTCTTCTTCTCCCTTTTGTCCCCCGCGCCAAAGCCTTAGAGAGACCGTCTGGGACTACTCCCACCCCTCCCACTTCGTATTGATTCACTAGTTTGTGTCCGACCATTTAGGGACTGGACGGATGGATGTTTTCCGAGAATCGGAGAGCCATTTCGCCGGAACCGTTGGAATGTTTTCGTCTCGATCTCCGTCTGAGCCCGCCTGTCTCCACTGTCTTTCCCTCCAGGGTCGGTGCCTCCCAAGTTTTCGGCCGAAACGCCCCAGGTATTGTGAGTCCTCAAGTGTTGGTCGGCTCGCTTTATTCCCTGATCTTTTGACAGCCAAGTGTTCATTCTTCACGGGTTGCACCACCTCAACTGTGACAGTTTGTGCGTCTTTTCCCCCTCGGCGTTGCAAGAAGTGTCGCCCGCTTCCGTGTTTATCAACACGGGTGCCCAATTACTGTTCGGCCAGGCATCTCTCTTCGACCGGGGTATCACGGAGTTGGAATGGAAGATCTCTTCCCTTGGATAGATGGACTGTACTTCGCCCTTGGACCGAGACGGGCCAACAGTTCAGTTCTCTTTATGAAATTCTTATTTTACCTTTTAATGATTGATTGAATTATAAATGAAATGAAAATTATGGGAAATCTTGTCGAATAAAATGTGCAGTAAATCCATACCTACCGTTGGAGTGGGACTACTCCATTGTACTTTTAGCCGTTTTATTTAGAAAATTCTGAATTTTTTTCTGGACGGTAAATCAGTGGCAAAAACAAATTTCCCTAATCGGATACGACGTGCGAACGACTTTTAATGAATTTATGGTTAATCTGGCTATAATTGATCTTCGAGAGCACAACTCTTGTCCGAAAAACTGTAAAATATCCATGGAGGAGGATTCGATCAAATAGCCGCTACGTTTCTATTAATTTCTGAGCAATTAAAATATGATGGCCATCCAGAGTACCTGTCCACTTTAAAATACCCCAAATCCACCACATGGCACAGGCTGCACGGACTAATGTATTCTTCGTGTGCCGCACTCAGGAGGACGATTTTTTCAGGCGTGGTTTTTTTCTACCGGCCATCCAGCTGCCCTCTCGCACTATTAACTCGGCTTGTCCGCTATTTATGTTCTTGATTTTCCCCAGCTGGACATAATCCCGCCCTGATGGGGGAGAGAATGGAGGGTTGGGGAGGGAGATACGTACTACATGTATGTTCGGGCGGAAGCCTCGCAAATTCCTGCCCCGCTTCATTCTCGCGTTCGCTCCGTATATAACACTCCGTGCGGCCCGCATAAGAATGAGTCCGTTTGTCTGTCGCGAGGATCGGGTGGCAGGGGGGAAGAGGTCGGCCGAGGCGAAGGTTTGGGTCGACTCGCTTGCGGTTGCCCGGATGACGCGTGGGTCCCACTCGGAAGTGCCAACCATGAGACTGAGGTAGAGGTTCACCCCTGCTAGGTGAGTGGAGTCGGGGAGGGTGCTTAACAGTCCGCGGAGGTGACAGTGGGGATGAATGCCCGTTTTTTTCCTCCGACTGGATTCTTGCCGCCCGAAGCTCCCAAGGGCTTTGTCCACGTTTGAATGGGGGATTAGGTTTCCTTCTTTACATTTGAGACAGGACAGTGACCAGTTCTTATTGCGGATAACAGCGGCCCCAGGGGTGGACTTAAAATGATTAGCCGGCTCGGATGTGACGGAATTAGATTGGATTACAGCTGTGGAAGGGTTCGATTATCTCTCCAGAAACATTCAGGTTTAAAAAAAAATTTGGTCGGAGAATGTGTTTCGAAAATCGACTGGTCTCTCCTTCGGGCGAAAGTTAAAGATTTTACTGGAAATTATTTAAAATGTACGTTTTGCCACCCGGCTAAAACTCAAGTTAGTATCTTCTGAAGAAATAACTCATCTTCTGCGTGAAATGGCACAATAGAGGTCTCAGTGGTTGTGTATGCTAATGATTCCCATTAGCTAATTCTAAATGTAGGAGTGGTGACATTTTATTCCATTAGAATGTAGAATTCCTGCAGGATATTTGTATGTTAATATTATGGGTCAGTTTTGAGCAATAATGGCAAGAATATTTCTGACAGATATTACCATACATACCGGAAGTAGTATGTTGTCAAAGTCGACAAACAGATGTTACACATGCGCCAATCTTTTGCTTATTTATCAGTTGCTAACATTCTTCAGGATAAAATCTTGTTTAACTGGATTTTCCTTTGGAATTTATCTACAGTCAGCTGAAATTATATTCTTTGGGTGTTGCTACTCTTCTTAATCTTTCAATGAATTAGTTTATTCTCGTTACCAAAACTGTGCTGGTGATATTGAACACGAGTTACGTATATTTGTTTTATAATTCCTTCTGAAATAATAACTTATTGTGTTCGAGTATATGAATAATCTGAAATGAGTTTTTGTGTATTTAACTCGAAACTTTTGTTTTGGCTTTGTTTCTTTGCTGCATGTAAAAGAAAATGAACTGGTGTTTTCCCAATGGCCTCACGATGCAAAACGAATTTAACTTAATCGGGGTACTTTTTGATCGTTTTACATTTTTTTTGACCTGAGTAAAATGTTAGTGCCATGGATTTGACTTCATCTTTCCTTTTCGTGGATTCCCTTTCATCGAGAAATTTTCTATTAATGGCAGATAAATTATGATACATTTGTTTTATGTTAGCCCGTCCATCTGCATCCACATGCAGATCATTCCCGTCAGAATTCAAACTTATGTCCAACGTTTTTTTGAAAAGAGACATTTCTAGTTCCCGCTTTTCCAGCAACCTCACTTTGCTGAACAGCTGTACTCAGCTGTCTGTGGAAAAATAAAAAGGATTCGGTGAGATTTTACGTCCATTTTGGATATTGATTTATTGTTTGACAGTTCATTGCTATCTGTGGTAGCACCTCTATGGGGTGACGTCAGTGGCCAGGATAGAGTCCTGGGCGATTGGCCAAAATAGTATCCACGTTCGACGTATATCTCTTGGTGTCAGTTGTCATCGCCATCCGTAAATGTCATCCGATAGGTACCCGATGGATTTAAAATATCTGCTCTAGCCCCAGAAATTTAACAGCAGGACAATTTATATTCCAAACTGCGAATAGGGAAATCCATCAAATCAATGGGATTATTTTATTCAACTTAGTGAGGAGTAGATGAGAAGAGTATTTTAATCGCAGCTGCACCATCGAATGAGGGCAGTTTTTTCTTTTATTCTCCAAATAAGTGTTGATAATAATGTGCATTTCTAATCTCTTTCTATCCCTCTTCTGGTGGTATCAAATAATTTACTGCGTAAGATCTTCCTTATTTTTCTCGCTTTATTTCGCATGTAATGCCTTTTCTCCTCCTCTAACGCATAAGAATTACATTTTTCTTCCTATGAAGGCTTCATTTCAATGTATTTGCTTTATCCAGTCACTTCGCTTGTATTGAACATCCTCTGCAATTTCATTTCCTCCATTTCACTAGCTAACACTCCCCAATTCACATCCGCTGAAATAATTTCGTTTGCGGCATACAAAATCGGTTTGAGGGGCGGAAGTTATGTTGGAACGAACTTTGGTATAGTGCCCGTGTCTGTGCAAATAAGTTGTGATGTTTTTTCTTGTATAGGTACATTTGAAATCCACATTCGGGCTATATTCGAATACCTGTTACTTCAAATACGTGTGTGGATTACTTATACTCTCTAGCGTCCGAGCGCGTTTGTTAAATGTAGCTACATTTTAGATTTAATGGGCGTTAAATTTTACGTTGCTAATTTGTACAAATGCACTGGGAAAGAGTATCGAGAAAAATAGTCATAAAAAATTCGTTATAATGAAATTAAAAGTTCTCTTAGTTCAAATTTCCTATTCAAAATGCTTGGAATTTCGCTACATTCGGGGTAATAAGGATATTTTTTTGAGACCATCGACGTCTTGCGCAAAATGATAATTGTGACCCATTAAACTTATTGGGCGAAAGAGCCTATGGGACTGCCTGCCCCGGGACATCCGACTTCCGGGATGTAGCGAACCTACGGAAAAAATTCCCTTCCCCCCGCTTAGTCTCCCACACCTCCCCTTCCGCAGTCGTCTGAGTAGGTAAGAGTATTGATCAAACGCCGCCGCGTACCTACTATACCCACCGACAAACCTACACTGACGGTGGCTCCGGGGTAAGTAATCATTTTTCTTGTGCCGGTGACGTGGGTCGGGTTCTTCTCGATCCTTTTTTCGGGGTCTTTTTTGGGTTCCGTGTTCGATATGGAGTTTAGGAGGAGGGGATGGATGAGGAGAGGCTAGATGGATGGAGGAGATGGATTTTTCGATGCGGAGAGCAAACACTCAGGTGGGAGGGGGCGGGGCGGTGGGAGTGAAGGGGCGGCGAGGGGTGGGTGCCAGTGGAGGGCGCCAGGTTGGGAGAGTGCGACGAGGGAATATTGGGAGAGGGGTGAGGCAGGGCACCATTGGTGTCGAGGTGGGAATATGTGTTTCTCATGGAGGGGGATGTTCCTTCTTCCGATGGTGTCCGAAGGGGCGAGCTTACTGGTAGGGTATTGAGGAATTTGGCGGCGGTGTGTTATGAAGTAGGCGTGTGCTATGTTTGACCTTCGATGTGCGTGCAATTCGAAAAACGTCGGAATTGTTCAACGTGTGACATGAATGGAAGGAACCGCATAGCACGCCGTGACATAGCATTCGTGTATCATTTATCGCAATATCGCTCTCTGTATGCCGTGTTCCAAATCGTGTTTGTCTTTATATAAATGCGCCAGTATCACAAACCATAGGCTTTTGATTTTTTAGCCTGATATTGCGCTACAGGCATTCGTATTGCGTTTACATATCGTGCTGCCTATACGTTGCCTTTCGAGTCGTGCGTATCGTATTCTTGACGCCTTCGAGTGTCACTTTCGCATCGAATATTACTATCATGAGACATGTTACTCCATAGATCATAGCAGTTACATAGCCTTTCGAGTACAGCATTTCCTGGTTTCTCTAGTGTAGATTTGTATACCTGATAGTGCGCTGATGGAATGGATATCGATTTGCAGCATTTGAAGCATGATAGTTCGTTGTAGGTATAGCTTGTTGCTTTTGATTTTCATATATTATCGCTTTCATATCGCCTGGCTAGAAGTTTTACTTTGCGGAGCAATTTGCAATTGCATCAACAAGTTGTGCTTGTTTTTACTAGCTACTCAGTACCGAGTTGCGATATAACGAGAAAATCGGCTATTGACGCTGATAAATCACAGTATTGCTCAAACGTCTTTGCACCTACTTTGATAATGGCGTTTTAGCAACGCTGAACAAGGTGGCGTCAGGTATTGGAGTGAATTGGAGTTTTGAAGGAGGAAGACGGAGAGTCGCCGAGTTATTGAGAGGTGAAAGAGGAAGGATGGGTGCGTATACTTGGAGGAAGTATTTGGAAGGCGGGCGGGGCGGGGCCCGGCCCATCGCCCGGGGCGGAGACCTGGGAACCAGCGTCGAGTTTTTTTTGACATTCTTATCGGGAAATTTGTCTAAATCTGTGAATGCGGGGACATATCTGCGCGAGTGACTTGGGGCGAGACAAGGCACCTGGGATGACGCACCATCCTAACTCACTTCAAATCCGTTGTCA
Source organism: Ceriagrion tenellum (assembly GCA_963169105.1). Taxonomy (NCBI): domain Eukaryota; kingdom Metazoa; phylum Arthropoda; class Insecta; order Odonata; family Coenagrionidae; genus Ceriagrion; species Ceriagrion tenellum. The sequence goes on along the minus strand of OY720633.1, from coordinate 42,981,137 downwards.
TGATGGGGCTGTTTCGAAAAATTTTACGCCTCCAGGGAAGAGTGATGACAGAACGTTGAGAAAAATTGGGATACACATTTCATGGTTTTCCGCTCGTTAAGGAAACCGCGTGCGCTATTTGCAATATCTGCGATCGACAGCTGAGTGGTGCGTCTGCACCACATCAGTGCTTGCCTCATCCAGTTTCGCAAATACATTAATAACCATAATGTAGAAAACGCGACGATTTTACGCAGATGCTGGTTGCCCAGTTGGCCAGAAAATGCCAATTTGCCGTGTCGCGTGTAGCGATTGGAAATCGTCGATGTGACAGTAGGCCGATATTTTAATAGGTTTTTAGCCAATTGGTCTTAGGCTTTACTCGACGAGGGATAATTCTTTGTGAGTGGCAGTAATGTAGAATCATGTTATTTTATTCTAAAGATTTAAATAGTAAATATTTTATACCATTAGCCCATTTTATTTACTTTTTAATTAGGTATCAAATGAAACCTAATTATGGATATTTATTGCTGCCAGCGGGGCGTGTGAAGACACGCGTTAGCAGCAACTGTGTTGAGCATTGAGCTGCTGACCGGAGGTCTTTGGTTCTAATCTTGGAGAGGCTGGCTAAAAACTCTTTAAGTTCAAAATCAGAATCAAGTTGTATTAATTTCAGCTCTCTCTGTTACAGTGTAATGTCAGAAAAAATTCCTTTAGTTTCGTCTTTTCTTTCATGGAGAACGTGAGTATGGATTACATACTTGGCTATAGTGGAGAACATTCTATCATGTACCTTACTGAAATATAATAAATAAATTTTATTCACGTTCTTCATTCCATCCAATCGGAATCATTTTCGCATCGAAAAATTCCGTCGGATCCCTGGGAAGACGATCCATGAAAAAGGGAGCGGGGACGTGAGAAGGCATGGGTGTGTCATGTGGCGAAATATATTCATATACACCACCACCGCCCTCCCAGGGGGGCGCCTCCCTCCCCTCTCGCCTCCCGCGGACGGCAAACAGTTTTCAGGCAGCCACCCACCCTGGAGGCTCTCGGGGATGAGGGCACGGCGACCCGGAGGGGAAAGAGGTTGAGGCGGAAGAAGAATGGAAGGCTGAGGGGGAAAGGAAAGACAAGCTAGCGGCTTGGGTGAAGGGCCGTGGAGTGCTGCACACCAGTATATAGCAAGGGCCTTGCTAGAGCTTCCCACTCGGAGAACCTGGGTCCGAATTTCGGAGGTTGATGGAAGTTATTTTCCTAAATTCGACTCGTGCGTTCGGCCTTGCGAGCCGCCACTGCAGTGTGTGAAATGGGACGTTAAGGCACCAGCATTTTAGACGGAAGCGGAGGGAGGGACGATTTTCGAGATGTATTTTAATAAATTCATGTATCGATCCGCTGTTGCTGTAGTCATCAATGGTGTTTGGGAAGAATAAGGCTTTGCTCATGTTGCTCTTTTCTGTTCAACTGATGATACGTGTAGGTAAAACGGTACTCTTCGTTTCATTCTTTAACTCGTGTGATCCGAGTATTTTTTACAATCTCAGTGTAAAATTCAAGAACGTGTGTGCAATGAGGAGTGCTTGTCGCAGACCATGCTTTGTTTGTTTTCAACTGCTATCCCATAGCCTTTCTTTCGCTGAGAGCAAGATGTCTGGCGACTGGCTTCTGTTCTTCGCCATAGCATACGTTCCCCTCCTGCTCCTACGCTCCTCCCTATCTGAGGCACTATTTCGTGCACGACAGATTTAGACAGACAGAATTATATGGTAACCGGTAAGAGTACATATCGACGCTAAGGGAAGGTTCTCATTTGAATAGTACGGATATTTGTGAGAGGCGACCGGCAACTGAGGTAATTTCTCCCCAAAAGTACAGTTGGGCGAATCGATGAGGGTTCGAATGGAGGAAGGGTTGTGAGACACTCGTTGTCGGAATTTGCATGCCATTAACGAAAGGTAGCTAGGCATTATTGTTTCCCATGTCGTCCAGGAGACAGAGCTCTGCACTGGCAGTGCCATTCCACATGTCAGCCAATTAGTGATCTGGATAAGCCCCTATTTGAACTTACTTCCCCTTGGGATAGAGAGCCAGTACTCTCAGCTATCGCTGAGATACCTATTTCTCATCTCCCTTTGAGACGGGCGTGCGAAATCGACATTTGTCCGAGAGGAGTGGATTGATTGGGAAAAAGAGGTAAACGACGGGAGTTTGCAGTGTAATCGCAAAGGGGAGTGGTGATTCCGGCGGTGGTTGTGTTTAGTGTGTCGGCGTGTGTATAATAGAAGGAGAGATGGGAAGTGGGTGGGCTCGGGAGTGTGTGGGAGGGAGGCGGGGAGCTTTTTGGCGAGATGGGAGGGAAGAGGAGTAGGGTGTATATCCCTCTAGCACCCGTTCCCGACTATCGATCTGGAGGTCTGGTGCCGTGGAATGGGACTGGTGGAAGGGAGCAGGGGGAAAGGCGGGTGTGGGAGGAGGTGCCGTAAGGGGGAGGGTGCGGGAGGGAGAAGACTTGCCGTTTTCGGCGGTATAGAGCTGGAGTTTTAGCTGCTCGCGTGTGTATGTACAGCCAGCTACGTGAGTTAACGTCCCGAAAGCACCAGGACTGGTGCCGAACGCGAACGATATAAACCCCGCCTGTAATAATAAGTGTTAAAGAGGATAGACATGATAAGTGGAGTCTTGAGGTCGAGGGAGAGAGCTGAGTTAGGTAATTGGTTATGTTGAGGTTTGTGGACAATAGTTTTCTTATGCCATATTTCGAGTTGGATGAAAATGGGATGTTCCTAACTTACCCGTGACGACAGTTCTTTGCGGAACAGTTATAGAAGTATGCGGGATTAAATTTTCTGATGTTTTGTACGACTCAAGAAGTTGCTACCCATCACAAAATGTTTCAGTTTGCACACTGAACAAATTACAACGGTATTCCACTCGTATCATTGAGCTGGAGTCCCACAAGGAATCGCTATTTGCCCCTGGTGTTTCTCATTTATTACAAATGTAATTACCGGAGAATCCTCAGAAAAACAACATAATATCCTGTCGATAGTTGCATGTATCGGGATATAACTACGAAAGATGTCTTGGAGACGAAAAGATATCATCTTAACAGCATTAGTTCTTGTTTTACATGCTGCGGCTGTGACGTCATCTTAATAATTGCAAAGTACTTGCGAACTTTGGGAAACCCGTCCGTGCGAACGTAATATCATTGAAGTTTAATCCAAGTCGTGGCGCGGCAGAGCTTGGCACATTTACTTATGCTGTTAGCTGTATGTCTGGCGCAAAGGGTGGCCCAGAGGGGAGGGGACGGTGGGTGTATGCTGAGCAGGAGTGGCAGTGATGGTGCTGCTGCGGGGCTTTTAAGGGAAATGGGGAAGGGAAAGGGGATTTTAGAGGGAGGGCACAGAGTAGGGGCCTTCCTTGCGGGGGAATTTCAGGTTGGGTATACTCACTCTCCTCGTGTGGGTGTGTGTGTCTGTAGATTTTCTCCACGCATTTCCTCCTCTTCCTCCTGCCGCACCCGCCTTCCACACCCCAACCATATGCTTCCAAGGGAGGGTTGTGAGGTGGGACGAGAGACGGAAGAGTTCTGCAGGGGGGAAGCTGGGGGTATGGCAGAAGGGAACGGAGGTGGGCTGGTGCGGGCAGAGGATTCCGAAATATGGAAATACCTACCACTCGGGCGGAGAGTGGTGGATGGGGTGGGAGATTGAGAGAAAGAGAGAGAGGTGGAAGGGGTTACAGGAATCCGTGAAGAGAGCAAAAGAAGGGGGTCGGAGGTGAGAAGAAGAGGGAAGGTGTAAGCGAGGAAGAGGTGTATGGATGTGGGGGATGAATCGGAAGACTGTGCGCGCCGTGGAATCCGGAGGTGTGGCACCTCCCGCCTTCCACCGACCCAGCCAATCTCCCTCTTCCGCCCCCCCTCCCCGTCCCTTCCCCACACCTTCAATTTCCACCCCACTCCCGGGAAAACGAGCTCTTCCCCCCACACCACTTTTCTCGAAGTTTGCGGTTTCTAAGGGTTTTCGGGACGCCCCGGGTGGGGTTTTATGCGCGGTGGATGAAGTATGGTATTAATAAAGACTAGGCGAGAGGCAGGGAAGGTGTGGGGGCGCGAAGGGAAGACAAGGGATGCTGGGGGTTACGAGGGGGAGGGCGGGATTCTCTTATGGGAATAGGGTAACGAAAGTAGACTGCGATGCTGGCCCACGACGTTCTGCGCCCAGCGTCGTTGGATGGATGTGAAGTAATGGGCTAAATCACGGTGAGGTGCTGTACGCATGATAACCTGGGTGTTATTATGTTATTTTCGTTGTGATATTTTGTGCCTTATAAAGCGTAAAATACGTTCTTGTCTAACGATTTTGTCATCATTTTGCTGTTATTCAACTGTTACCGATTATATCCTCTGTTGCCACCTAAATTGCGAAGTTTTATTATTAATCAGCTGAGTCACTGTTCATTCATAATCAAAAAGTTACATAGTTACTCCTCTGAAGCTTATAAAGGAAGGATAAGAAATAAGCGAGCGTCAGAAATGAAGAGTTATTGACATCATAACCTAGAAAATCCATATTTTTGCGTGTGAAATATTTCTGGGCATCGGAATATCGTAATTGTCGAGGTTCTGTAGCTTTCCATGAATTAAGTCCGTGGATCGTTTCCCTGTGATAAGAGGAGAAGATCGATAGTTGGAGTCATTTAAGTCTTGTTGAAGACTTAAACTTACTCCCTGCATTTGATACCTCAATGGAAACTCCTCACTTCAAAGACTTCTTTCTAATTGTCCTTGAATTTGCGGAAGACTATCTAAGGTTGTTCGTCAATAATTGTCAGTAAGGGGTCACTAAGACTTCTCCAGGAGGCCGACCGTAGTAATGCAATAAGTTTGGGAGAAGACCTATAGCTGAGATAATTAAAGTCATTGAGGTCTTGTGGATAGGTGGGCAGTTGAGGAATGTAGTGTGGGTCGAGTGAAACCCGACGTCAGCATTAATCCACTCCTTAAAAATTTGACCACGTGTTATCTGCATGGTGCTCATGTACCACACTTTTCAATTTTAGTCCCTTCCCTCCGCCAAATCCTTTTCTTTATTTCTTTCTTCGTGGCTTGGGTCCTCAACACCCGGCCACCACAAGGTGCTTTGTAGATATAGAAGTAGACATTGGGATTTCGCTGTAAAAATCGCAATCACCGGGGGCACCTGCATTGCACCTACGCCCTTGGGCTGGTGTTCCGGTATTCACCTCTACGTCAACTCGATCCCTTATTTCTTCTGTTTTATCTCTTTCTCCCCTCTCTCCTCACTTCCCGCAGTCGTTTCGCCGCTCATGTCACAGGCTAGAAGAGGATTTTTCTTCTACGATACCTATTAATCGGACTACGTCGACGTCCTGACTTTCAGGCACCGTTGAATTCCCTGCTGCGCACTACCCACCCCTTTCGTTGCGCTCATGATGGTTCTTGGGATTAAACGAGCGTAAAATATTAGTGCCTGGATTAAGAGGGACGCAACATTTCCCCCTTGTTGTATCCATGCAGGGGTCCCTGGGTGTTGGTTGCTATGTTGCGGCTCCCGAGGTCAAGCCTCGTGCTCTTTTGCTGTTTTCTTTCTCGGTGTATAGTCAGAGAGTAGGTTTAGTCGGCGTGTGAGGTAGCCAGATGATGGGTTTGCAATGGTTTCATGGTTCTATGCCCGGTATGGTAGGTGTTTTCAGTGGTTTCTATGTTCATATTCTATGTTTGCACATTATGCAGTTGCCGTTTGAAGAGATCTTCAAATGTCTCGTCCGTAGAATAGAACGTTAACCGTTGGACCCCTTAGCGCCTTTCTTCAAGAGTAGACTTTACGCCGGGTTCTCTCCACCTTTTAAACCTGGCCGCTGATACAATCAGGTTCTATTCATCTGCATCAACCTCTTGGAGGAGTTTGGTGAAGCAATTCAAACTGAGGTTCTTTCCTAGTGGCTAATGATATGCTTCTTTCTCCTTAGGTCAAGACCAGCTATTTATAGCAATTGAAAATAATGGTCTAGGTCACCAAAAGAAAGGCTAAGAGTGCGTTAATCAACCGTCATACGAGGTTTAATTTCGAAAGTTTGACCAAAGTACTTAGCCATTTTCTTCGCGGTGTAATGATTTTATTTTATTCATGCATGCGCCATGTCCTTCATCGGTTGATGGCTGTGATTTTGGTTATCAACGAAATATAAGCCAAATGTGGGTACATTTCTATCATATATTCCTGAATAGCTGGTGTGTGCTTATCGTTATGAGTGTAAATTTTCCTAAGGAACTTTTTGTTTTCCTCGGTGTCAATCAAATTGCTTCATCTAAGGATGTGGATAGTAGACAAGGGAAGTAAATGTGGTGGAATTTGTTTTGTAAGAGTTGCTTGTGTTGAAAAATAATTTTAGTACTATACTTAATGTCAAATTATTAATTAATGGTGACTATTTGATGTTTGTTGAATGCGGTTTAAATCTTGTTATCCGTCAATTTATCAATTGCTTAATATATCAGAAAAATCCACTGGAGTTTTACCATCTAATCTATTTTACATATGAAAAAAATACATGAACTGGAAACACCAAGTATGAGCGATGTATTTCTTTGTCTGTGAGTCAAGTATTTTTCTTGTGTCTCAATTTACTCAGTGGGAAACATGAATGGGGATTGTTACGAATTTTTTGCATGTTACGAGGCATTTTTGTAAGCTTCCGCATCGTCATAAATTTCCATCTTCTTTGTCCTTGAGTATTACCTTAAGTTTGATCGGACCTCGATGTTAAATCGCCATAATTTTCTTCAATATTAGCCTGTTCTCATATCCAGGGAGGATTATGGTTTGGACGAATACTCTTCGTAAAGGGTCTATAACTAAATCATGCTTGGAGCACTTTTTTGCGTCTCCTTTCTCTGTTACTTTGTCAGTGTCTTTGAAAAATTCTCAAGAAGCCGTTAGGGTAAACCTATACTATACCTTTGAGCTCCCAAAAGGAAGCTTTCCTTTTTCCATTTTCGTGTGCTCTTGGAAATTTCCCTACCTAGAAATTATACTCCGGCCACATCAGAAACTTCTCTTCGTCACGGAATGCCGACTATAATATGCTTTTACCTCACCTTATCTTTTCTCATTATTAATGGAAAATGCTCAGAAAAGTCACAAAGGAAATTATATCTTTGCTCAACAAAAAAAGTCAGGGATTCTTTTAGGGCGAAAGAAAACCCCCTTCTGACCGACGGTGCATTAAAAGCTGGAGAAAAATTGAGTGAAGGTTTTGTGTGTGAGGTGGGACACAATGCCTACTTGGTCGCCCATTATGGCATACGAGAGCGCTTTCGAGGAAGGGAGGCCGACCGATAGAAATATAAGGTGCGGTCGGGTCTCCCGGTCGCCATTCAGGTCAAAAACCTCCGTCGCGGCTTTGGCTTATGAGTTAAAACGCGGCAAAACGAATCGCCAACACTCGGAGTCACGCACCTGGCCGGAACTCGAGAGAATTTCTCCAGGGCCGCACGGAAGTAGCCAGCCGATGAGATTTTTACATGGGTTTCCTCGATAAAATGGAATTTAAACGGTCGACTTTGTCGGGGTGGACCTGCATAATGGGCGTATGTATATGCATCTGCCACGGACGTCGTTGGAGGTGTTGGGGGGGGATTCTCAGACAATGAAAGTAGTTTTTTTCCCTCCGCTCGTGGTCGTCATTCGCCTAGCGTGGTCGAGTCAATTCCCTGGGAAAGGTCAGGGCAGAGCCGACTCGAAGAGGAAGTGCTCGTGACGCGGTGCACTTTGGGGCCTTTTATTTTTTTGAGGATGTCACCTTGACGGCGGCCTCTTTTTATCGGACGATGCATCTCGCCCCATTCAAATGAGCGCTCCTTCACCTGAATTAATTCCGCCACGCATTTCCCTGCATTCAGTCGGATTGCTTCGGAGTGGTTGGTGAATGAGTTTCCCCCGTTCAAGCTCCAAACGTCACCCTCGCCCTTCTGTTTCTCCTTCAAAATTAAAAAAGACACTACGCCATATGCGCTTAATATTACAGTTTATCAACGGACGTGTTGCTTTTTTCTGGCCTTGCGGAAAATATTAATTTTATTGATGAAGTCTCACAGGTCACTGAATCTTTGTTTGTAATCGTTATGAGAATATTCGGATTAATGATCCCACAAGACTCACATATACTGTGAGATACGAGAATGTTAAAGTCGCGTCATCCTTAGGTTTCTTTTAAAACCTGTTGCGTTAATAGGATTTTATGAATCTTGTGTTTTATTGTTGAATTGTAGTTAATTCAACACAAATATCAGTTTTTTTCTCCATTGATAACCATCATATTTTTAAAAGATAAATTACTTCTTAATAGTCAGAGTTGTTGTCTTCATTGTTTTACGTGGTTTGAAGCGGAGATGAAATTAACGTGTGATATTTTTCCGCGGTGAACATGACATCATATTTTATGTGTGCATCAGCCGCAAGTCTAATCCCATCGTAAATGCTAATGATAGTATTTCGATCAAAATACAAGCAAGTTATTTTTATGACTAAATTTTACTAATTGAAATGGAGAAATAATTTACAAGTACTCATTGAAAACTTTCTATTACAATTACTTATTTCCTCGTTAATTTTTCTAAATGTCATCCGTTGATCAGACTTTTAACAACTTGATCCTACTGTGATGATGGGAGGATCAATAATATTTATTGTAATTCCGTATTAACTCGTAATCTAACATCAACTCTTCATTTGTTTTTAGGAGGCGCTACTTCGGACCTGTTCTTACTCAGCAGTCCTCAGGTAGGCGTGGCTAGATTTCAGTCGCTGCCGAAGTATTAACCTCCACTCCATTTGCAAGATTAGGCTCTACCACTCGAAAGATGTGGAGAATTTTGAAATGTAGGTCAATGCGCTAACGTTTGTCGCTGGCTTGTAATTTAACCATAGGTTTCGCTCAAGAGTTAACTTATATGCTATCACTTCGTGATAATCTCAAAACGACTAGTAGTGGTTACTATTTCATTTGCTACCATTTGTCCTTAGGCCTTTGAACCCATGAGTATTTAAGGAACGGTATTTATAATATTTAAATAGATATGTTAGTCTTTTATTATATCAGAAATTAAATATCGTAAGTTTTGTCCTTGACATGTTGCTGACTTTGACGTTATATGTGTCTTACCATTATTGTATTATTTAAGTGTCATATTTTTTCTTTCACATTTTGAGTAGACGATGATCTCGAGGAGATAAAATGAAAATACGAACGGTCATGTTAAACTATGGAAAGGTGGGCATTTCGGGGTCTTCCTCTCTCTCTTTTTGCCTGCTGTATGAGTATCTTCGTATTCACAAAAAATAACTCATTGCCACCGCATATTTTAAAAGTCGTGTTTTTGTTCTCGAAGAAGTTTCAATGGCAATAACATAAGCTATTAGTGGCGTGTTAGGTGTCGAAATCATAAAACAATGGCTATTTTCATATAGTATTGCTGGCGGAGGATAAAGAGATTTACTTCACAATTTCATGGTTTTTGTAATTATAGCAGGTTAAGAAGATAGAAATTAATTTATCACGCAGGCTGACTCGCTAACAATTGATATTTTTAAATATTTCTGGTATTGCAAGGATATGCATGATTCGTTTCCGTCATTCCTAAAGATATTATACTTATTTAATCACAGCTTTCTGTTGAACAATTTGTTCAGTGGCATATTCGATTTTATTGGATTTTGATACTTTGGGGGTATTATTTTGATAATAATAGGTTTGACAATTTTTGATGATCTTCTTATTTGGTAACTCCTATTACAAGCCTATTAATCCTATTATATGGTCTCTTCGATTATATAATGATAACTTTTGTCACTTATTTTTGTATTTTTCAAAGTGTGCGCCCAAAAATAGAATTCAGTATGCATAAATTGAGTAAGCACGCATACCTTCAAATTATCTATAATGAAAGAGTGTAATGCTGTGATTAAGAATTTGAAGCTATGCCAGGCTTAAAGGTCGGTGCCTCAGATCAGAAATAGGCCTAATGGTCCCATAAATCCAGCAGTCCTTCGCTGGCCCCTTAATTTGCTTGCCTACTCTAGATATTCTAATGATACTCAATTATTCGTTATCTGTTATACATTCAGTGTTTCACCATAATAGACACAATTCAAATTAAATTAGCCTTTTTGCGAGCCGACAAGATTAATGGTCTTGAACTGAAATGTGATGTTTTTGCTGGCATGTCTACGCGAATTCTACAAATAAAATTGCCTTTATCAGTTTTAAAAATAGGAATCGGTTACAGATAAATTTTGTCGTTACTCTGGATTGATTAAAAATGACGTTAAGTATCGTTGGCATTTAACCTAATTTTCAGGCGTCCAGCTGTCTCGGTACTGAACCTCGTGCTAAGTGCTTGTGAGAACGCTTATCAAATCTTTTCTCGCGAGCAGTGTCCAAGACTTAAGGCTGTGACCTGTTGGTATGTGTTTTTCTCAAAATTTCTCCATTATTGTATCACTTTAGGACAAAAAATAGGCAATCATGTGAAATTGAACGTAGAACAGCGTTCTTTACGGAATGAAATAAAATATGGAAAGAAATGAATTGATATTTGGGGTACGAGAAAAAATTATATTCAATGGAAAATACCGGTTAAATCTCCATCGTGTGATGGAAACGAGCAATTGTCATTAGTCATTTTTTAATCTGTAATTTAACTAATTGCATTTTAAAGGTATTGAAATATCAAAAAGACGTAGTATACATGGTGCTTTATCAATGAAGATTTTTTATTCTATACAGAATAATACCTTGCAAGTGTAGAAGTCCTGTTATCATTCTTAGGACACTCTCGTCCTATGAGTTCTTGCATTATATTTAAAATATATTCTGTACAATGCTATTCCCAGTCGCATAGCCTTATCAGCACATTAATTTCAAGTGTTGGCACTACTGTCAGCACTCATCTGAGTCGTGATTACTGCGTGGAAACTATTATTTCAATTCTTTAAATCATATTTTGCCTCTCCTATAGAAACTTGCTGACTTTCTAGATACCCCCTGACATGTATGAATGCCGTGATTTTATCCTTATCGTTATAAGCAGACATCTGTTCAGAGGTCGGTTTGCTTCTGCTCTCCAGTAGGCATCAACAGGGTAACCGTTTTATGCCTACAGAAGTCTTCCATTAAACGTCTCTCATAATTTGCCTCGTGTCCTCGCACTTCCTTGGTTTATCTTACATTTATTATTTGTTTCTCCTTCCAAGTATACGCCTTTCAACTTTTTTCAGTTTTTTTTTCAGGTAATTTCTCGAGTGGGGGCAGACCGGTGAAATGTACGAAATGAATTTCTTGTTCCATTCTCATTTCCAGTATTTTTACTGCTTAGTATTTCTGTTCAATCATGATTATTCCACGTGTTCTTCCGCCCTCGCTGTCACCTTTCCTCTCCTTTTAGCTCTTATTCAAGTAAAATCGTCTGAAGTATGAATTCTTGTCATCTTTTTTTTACCTTCTTAGCGGACTGTCTGCCCTCGATCACATTTTCTGACATTCCGTTTCTTGTCAGGACTTTAGTCCTCCGTCCGTTTTCCTTCTCTACTCCGCATATCCTCCACTTCCCTCTCACACTCCCCAATCATCCCACCCCACCCCACCCGACTCCCTCTTGCTTATTTTTTTCGGCCTTCCCCATTTCCCGCTCTCACAGGCTAACGCGTCGCCCGATTTTTGGAAGTTAAAATGGGCCCGCTGCTTGGCAAAAATATACAAATCTGTTGCACAACGATGTTGTAGTAAACTGTGAATGATCAGAATGTTAATCCAAACGTTATTCAGAGCTGGCAAGTATTTTGCTTTTGTTTATTTCTCTTGCCTAAAAACTTTATATTGTTATGCTTATCTTCACCGGTGAATCGAAAGCTTATATATGGACTTATTAGTCATATAGTCATATGTATGGCACGCTGGGAGACATTTAATCCGTCATTATTTGCAAACTTTAGAATTTTTTCTCTTTTTCCTTATTAAACTTTAAACTATGAGGAATTTTATGTATGACATTCTGTCAGATTGTAGGAATAAGAACATTTGAAACTCAGATGCGGATTTGTTTGATTATGTCTTAATATAGCTCATGATTCCGTTTAGAAATCGCTTGAGGCTGAGTTAATTCATAGTTGGTCAGTTTATTAACGTATGTAAGAAGAAAAAATTTCCTGTTAAAATTATTTACTGATGATTTGCTAGTTTTTTATTCATCCATAGATAGCAATGAAATGAATTAAATCGTGTTTTTTCAGTTCCGATGTACTTTTCATGTTACTCTGGCTTTTTGATTGGGTATTATTTGCTAGCCTTAAGAAATGTCATTTTTTCTTCGCCATTGCTGTTAAATTTCCGGTGTTTTTTGTTATTTGGTGGTCATTTTCTATCTAATTATCACCCCATTGACTGGATGTTTCCAGTCGAAGCTTACAATTAGTTCGTAATTGATGAATATCATAAATAGAGTGTAATTCTCCGTGCTTGGATAAACTATATCTTTTCACCCTCGTTTTGATGTTTTACTAGTCTTCGGGTTAAGAAGCATATACAAGAGTTTGAATCTGTTCAAGGTGGCGAGGAGAGGAGGGTTTTTTCCCTCTCGAGGTCTGGGGTGGGAATGAAGGTCACTCGCAATAGGAAAATTCCACGCAATATCGCCCGAATCTGCGAATTTGACATTTCCTAATTGTTGCGTTTTACCCAGTTTTGTAACTGTGCCGTAATCTTTGGATTGATATTTAAATAATTTTTTTAAACTTTTCAATCTGCATTTGCTTCTAGATAATTGGAAAATTTTATGCAGTGATATGCATAAATTAATACTGAGAAAAGCTACATAATATTACATCTCCTTCTGATGAATTCCAAGGATTAAATTTCCTTTACTTGAAAGAGTTTATTGTCTTCTTATCATGAAAATATGCTTTTTCATGACGGCATTTTTCATCTTTCCCGGACGACTGTTGTGGTTAAGCGAAGGGAATTGGAGTTACTTTGACATAACCCTCTTCGTAACCGTAATCGATCATTGCCTGACAGAATTATAATTCATTCGTCGCCTCTTGTAACCCGCCTTTGTGTTTGTAACTGATAGAGAACCTGCATTGCAGTCATGAAAACTGGTCCCGATCCCTTGAATGTGTCGAGCCTCGGTACAATGACCGTGGAAGACTTATCCAACTGGAGAATATTTATTCACTGAATACTCTATATTTTCACGATGTCTCTCCGGAGAGACCTGTATGTCCGTGCTTGAGCGGTTTTCCAAATCTCGAGATGGTCTGAAGGAAATCGTGCGCATCCTTATCGCTTTTGTTCATGCTCTTTGCAATGCGTGCTTGGATTCTCTTGGTGTTTTCTTCTTCACAATATGACGAGACTCCCATCATTTCGCCCATCCTACCTGCTCTCCCTTGTGATATCTCCCTTGAGGAATCGATTCGGAGATGACAGGCGACTCCCGAGAAGGAGAACCTGGACAGTGACAACCATTGTGAGCCTACTTCGCATATCCTTCCCATCCACCCGTCCTCATATCCATTTCTTCCGCCAACCCGTCTTCCTCTTCTGCACCTTCCTCTCATTTCCTCCCTTATACTTCGTAGAGGCAGGAGAACTCACCTTAGGTCTCTAATGCCCCACCATCCAGATATCTTGCAAATGGTCCGTGGGTGAGTTCATCGGGGAAAATGTGATCAACGCCCTCTAGAATTCCCGGCGCACGAAAAGAGATGTTTTTGGTCCGTACCCATTATGTACAGAGGGGTTATTGAGGATTATGTATCTCGCTTCTCGAAACTCAAATTTTCAAAATATCGTTTCGCGGATGGAATGAAATTAATGGAATACTAATTAATGAGATATTTATGCAAGCGTTACTTCGGAAAGAGAAAAAAGTGATAGGTTGCTGCCGGATGTAGAAAAATTGGGTGGAGGAAATATTAAGAGGAAATAGTATGTTGATGTCTCTTATTGAGAATGATTTATTAGCGTGGCCATCGAGGGAAAGAAAGACATTGGAAACTTCGAGAAATAGGACGATAAATATGAAACGATGAATAGGAAATGAGAGAAATGTGGTTTCAGAGGGATGGTGTTGTATGAGAGGAAATGGATAGAAAATCATCGTGGAGAAATATTCTGTAATTGGAGTGAAATGATGCAAATTTTGCTATAAATGCGTAAATGTTGGTTTAATAGAGACTAGTAACAGTTTTCATTAAATTATCAGTTTTGATGAAAGTTTGGTTGTTTTTAATCAGCCTCTTACTGAGGGGGATCGAGATTTTATCTTTGACAGAGATAACAAATCGCCTGTGATTCGTTCATACTTCCAGTCAAACATTATCCTCATTGGCTAAAATTTGCTACGTTCATCAGTTACTTTTGATTCCAGTTAACTATACTCTCAATTTGTATCATAGAATTTATTTTTTATGCCAGTGGATGATGAATCAAGCAGAAAATGACCAAAGGCCAATTTCCATTGTTAATTAACAAAATTTCTCCCAGGGATGAAGCATGGGGGTTTCTCCATGCTTCCGTTCACCCTTTACATCAAAGATATTTCCAAAATTTTACCCTGATCTCTCTTCCCTCTTCAACCCTCTTTCCCTCTCCGTATCTTCGCTCTTTCTCTTATGCAATTCTTTCCCCCATGCTCCCGATTCCCTCGGCCTCCACCTCTGAAGAACCCAACCTCCGGTACCTCGTCACCCCTCCCATCTCTGTTTAACCCTTCTCACCGTTCGTCCGCAGGTTTTTGAGAGGATGGAGAGATCCTAAGGCAGGCGGCGGGGCGTTTCTCGGGGTTTTGACGCCCCCGCTCGCTCACCCGGATGCGCGTTCACTTCTTTGTCCTGCTCCCCGTTCCCTGAGACCCTAACTTGTGACGCGATCACCTCACAGGTTAGAATCTCAGGTATGGGTGGTGGGTGGATAAGCGTCGGTTTATTGGATAAGCGCAACCAACCGGGCCCGGAATTAACCCGACCAAAATTATGGCCAACCATCAGGTGAGTTGTTACTTCTGAATTACCCACCCCTCCCCATGGCATCCCGAAATTCGGAAGAGAAAGAGTGGGATTTATGGGGTAAAGGGAGGAGGGGAGAAGTTTCTTTTATTTGGGACGAGTTAGGGGAAGGTGACGGAGTCGGGGAATTTTTCTAAGGGTGGCCTACCTCTAGAAAATATTGGAAACCCGAGAAGACTCTTTGAAGTCGTCACTTTTTGAAACGGGGAGTTATGTTCACCTAATTTGAACTTCTTTGACATTTTTTAGAATTTTGCATCATGCGGACCAGTTTTATGCTATTAAGCAGAATCACTAAGTTGGCCTGTAAAATATGTTGTGTTCTTTCTCGTAATGTCATAAAATCATTACTTATGACGATAGTCCAATATCTTACAACTTTATCCTATTTATTTATTGCTACTCTATGATTTCAAACTTTACTCTCGATTATATTTGTGCATCGAAGATACTTGTTGGGTAAAATCTCCTCACAATTTTTTCCATTCAGAAGCAGATCTACATTCAACAGCTGTATGCGTAGATGTCTGATCAATTTTAAATATTAGTCAGTGTTAGTGCTTTCAATTTCTATTGTAGTAATGTCACAGTATTTGATTTCTAAAAATGTAAACACTCACTCCAATCGAAATATAGACTCCAAATAACATGCCGATCATACTTGAGGGAGGCTGTTTATTAAACTCGAAAATATTTTGATTTCCTTTAAAAATCAACCCCGCCGCGTAATACAATATCCTTGAAAAACGAGATTTTTACCCCTTAACTAAGACTTGTAGTATTCTATAATTTTTGAAATATGAATCCCCAGTGGCCACTCTGGTTCCTGGGTTTGTTTGTGTTTGTATTCATGGCTGAGCGTGGTTGTGTTTTGTGCGCTTGTTGTGGGATGGGGGTTGTTCCGGTAACGAGGGTGAGTTTTATGTGAAGGAGGGAGGTGGGAGTATAAGGTAGAACGAGGGGGGCTGGAGAGGCAGGAGAAGGGGAAAGGTGGTTGGGGGAGAGAGAGAGAGTGCGTTGATTATGTATGCCGAAAAGCCTGAAGGCCGGAAGGGTTTTCGGCGAGTGTTTGTGAGCGGGTGTTTATGTGTGAGTAGCGTGCGCGCGATTGTGTTCATGTGAACGCACGCGGGTGCTTGTGTTGTGTGCATGTGAGTGAGGAGGGGACGGGTGAGGGCTTTTTGGTATGACGTGGGCGGGAGAAGGAAGGGTTTTGGGCCGGAGGGGAGGCGTGACGGGTCCGGCGTCCACAATTGCGGGCTGCTCTCGGTTATGTACCGTGTCCAGAAAACGCGGGGCACCTCGTCCGGTCGATGTTTAGGTTGTTCTATTGTCAGTGATAAGGGTGACGCGGTTCCCCGCGTCCTCTCTTCTCTCCTCCTCCTTCTCGCCCCCTCTCCCTCCCTCCTTTAAACACAGACTCCCCTTCCCGAGGTCCACGTACATTCTTTCCCTCCCCGACCTCCTTCCGGTCATCCCTCCCATTCTCTTCCATCACTTGCTTTCGCTCCTCTTCCCGCCCTCACCTCGCTGCTTTCCATTCCCTCATTCTTTCCCCGCATTCCTGGTCCTTTCTTATTGCTACTGTGGGAGAAATGTCTCCCCTCCTACGTCGCGGAATGATTCCTCCTTGCATGCCCGCCGAGTTTGTTCCCGTTCTTCTCCTCAGTGTCTGAAAGCCTCTTGAGCTATCGGCTTTATCTGAAAACTGGTGGCTTGACCTCCACAGAAATATGAGGGCATGCACACTTCCCCATGTCTGTGAGTGTATCCCGAGGATATTAAAGATAAAATTTGGTCTACGATTTGCATGCTTTCATTTATTTGCTGCCTTAGCTTTATCGAATAAATGTAATATGAAAAGTTGTCTTTGTCCTGTTTATTTTTCTTGACGTTTCGAGCCACTGCCTATTCTTTGTGACACTTTTGCCTCAATCAATAAAACTGTAGCTGCATCCACGGCACCATGCTAAAGGATTTCGACCCATTTTTTTTACTAATTTCTCAAAATATCTTTGAAGTATAATATAAGTGATTAAAGAAGATTACTGTTCCCCCTACGCATAATCTTGTGTTTTAATTGTGACCAGAATGAGCATTTCAAAGTACTGTTGTAGTAACTTTGATGAAGTAAATTTATTTATAAATATTCTTCATCATCATCGAAATGCAGTATGCGTTTTTGTTGACTTTAGCCTAAGGGAGTACTTTGTTCGGTTTAAATAAATTCATGTAAATCATTAATTCCTATTTCATAAGAGCAAACCACAAAGAAAGCTCTTAAAATTAAGGAGCATGTAGATGGCTCAATGTTTACTGTTTTTCCCTCTGCCCTCCTGGTGACTGGTTCTCATAAACCACGATTGTAAATTAGGAAATTCCAAGTATGATGTAGTAAGTGCGACTCAATCAGATGAATCCTTAATTTTTGACCAGGTGGTTTCAAATTTGAGTGAAAACTAAGGACCCTTCTACGCATTGTGCTGTTACAACGTTTCAGGCTCGTAAAATCATGTTATATTCGTATTTTCACAGAATCCTGAGCCAAAGTCTCCAGCATAATGTGTTAATTTACTGTGGATTACCACACCCAGTCGTAATCGATTGGTCGTAAAATTATTTGGGCATGTCCGTCACATAGTCTTCATGCATGTCACACAGTCTTCAAAAGTATGTTTGTAGTACTTTTAATTCAGAGAAATTGACCTTTATGTTTATCCCACGACCAACTTGCCACTTCGTATCCGTATCAGCATAGAAAGCACCAGAAAAATGTGATATGTGATGTGAATCGCGGTATTGGAGGTCAAAGCCAACATGACCAGCTGCTGTCACTGCTGTCACTGCTGTCACTGCTGTCTAAGATTCTCTATAGACGTTACTGTCTTCCAGTTAGCGGATTGGATTGGATATTTGGGGAGGCGACCGACGGCTAAGGTCATTTGCGCCATTTCCAGTTAGCAAATGTCCTTTCAGGTCATTAATGAAAATACTCGTTTGTTAATAAAACTCGAAGGATAGCAAATGGATTGTGTTTTGGTTATAATGGAAAGGATTCAATGGAGTAGAATTAAATAAATGAAATCGAATGCTTGATTAATTCTGATTAAATATTGGAGGATTCGTCAAGGTAGAATAAAACCTTCCATTTTCAGTAGTGAAAGGTTGAACGTGGGACCAAGCACGCTATTTCGGATGAGATCCAATGATGGACTATCGTTGGATCCCATATGTAGTCGTAAAATTTGCTTGAAGTCCATTAGAGCTACCTTGTATTTGGAAACAAAATTAAATAGAAATCAAACGTATCATAAGCGAATTTAATGTTCTCTATGATTGACTAAACTGCTTCGTATAATTTAGGCTTTCAAGTTACATAGCAAAGAAAAGAAAATGAATAACTGGAACATGGGAGCCTTCAATAGGGTTAAGAGGTGGTAGGAGCCAGGGGACTGGAAAATAAGAGAGGGCAAAGAAATAGGAACAAATGTGGAAAGATGGGAGCATATGAAACTATGATTGATAAGGGCAGCAGAAATGATAGTTGGCACCATTGAAATGAACAAGATTAAGAAGCCAGGAATCACAGAAGAAATTATTAGGAGAACAGAGGAGAAAGGGCCGTGGAGAAATGTCAACACCGAACTTGGTAGGATGATGTATAGAGAACTAAATGATAAACTCTGGAGAGAAATCTAGTGAGCGAAGAGCAATCGGCCGAGAAGGCAATGCACCCGAATGGGAAATCCGTCCATGGAGGGGAAAATGGGTGAAATTTACGCTAAGGTGAAAAGGCCTCTGGGTGGTAAGAAATGGCAAACGATGCCAAATATTAAGAACAAGGCAGAGAATGTACCGTTCGCGCAGAGATTCTTTTAGGGTAGAAAGAATACGAAGATATGGCCTATCCAGTATGACCGAGACGAGGCCTGTAGACTTATATGTTGAGGAGGGAAAACTCAGCAAGGAAGGAATAGCTTGAGCAAGGAACTCTATAGAGAAAAATATAATGATTATTTCGAGGAAAAGGTAAGAAAAGCTGTCGAAGTAGACAGCATCCCTTTTTAGGGTTATGATAGAAATAATGGAAGACGGAGATTTTTCGACCTAATTCGTAGCATTTAGGAGGAGAGAGTATGACTGGAGGGGTTTGTGAAAATACTTTTATCCCCATCCAGAATCAAATGAACATGGCTGATGGTGAAGCCTTCGGAACGATAAGATCGATTCCATTTACCCAAATGTTATAACTAGAATCATCAATAGTTTGGAGACCAGAGCAAACGACGACTGAGGTGACCACCAGTTCAGTTTTGGAAAGGGAAAAGCAACCCGGATGTAGTTTCAAAGATGAAAACCGTTAAAAAAGGGCCTAAGAATATAACCATGACGCTTTTGGTGATTTCGTTAATTCCGTAAATGCGTTGGATTCAGTGAACTGAAAAAAACTACTAGGGATACATGAAAATAGGAAAATATTATAGATATGGGAGAGCGCGTCTGACCATTAAAGTTGGAAGGCGAAAACACTAGGTAAAAAAATTAATTACATGTATAGAACGGTGAAGGAAAATCGTGCATAGATGTAAATACATTAAATGAAGGATATAATTATCGTCCATTAATGGGAGAGAATATATGACAGGGACCTTGTGTACGAATATTGAGAAAAGACAGCCGAATACAAGTTATGTAGTGCAGCGTTGTATGGTCTGAAGTCTGAAAAAAGGACGAGGGTAGTTTGCAGGCGTTTGAGATGCAGGTGTGGAGTAGAATGGAGAAAGTGCGATGGGTGGAAGGGGAAGACGAACTTGGAAATGTTCGGCACGGTGCGGTGGGTAAGAAGAGGAAGCTGATGGAGATGAGGAGGCAGAGTAGGTTGCTGGAACTGGTAATGAGAGGCGAAGGCATGTTGGGTGCCATGATAGAGGGGAGGGTACTGGGTAAGTGGGGACGATAAAAGAAGAGTACTCAGATTTCATGGATGGGAGGAAGAGGGGCGTATGCCAAACTGAAGAATGAAATCGTGCTCGCAGACATGGGCCTGTGGATGTAAAAGATATTGTTGATATTCCTTCTTCCATATTAACCTACCTTGACCGGTAGACCTTCTCTAATAAAAAATAATAATTTAGGAATTGGTCGGAAATGTTCGCACTGAATTCAGGAGCATTCGTCATTCCCATTCTATGATTATCGATATTAGACTGAAGTAGGGAATAAAATAATGGACAAGAAAATATTTGCGTAATATGCTGCAAACCAAGTTAGGGTTGCAGGTGTTCGTTTACATTTAAACCCAATACCTACATAGCAGTCAGTTGCCGAATTGTTTTCCCATTGATCAGCCTCGCTGCTAGAGATGAAACTGCGGGTCGATTTTTTTGCGAGCCGGTCGGGTGAACTATCATTTTGAGTGGTCCCGACATCATGGAGCTGTAAGAGGAGGACGAAGTATTGTTACCGCTCCGCAATTGCCTTGCACTCGTACTTGGCGACGCCCCTGCATTAGGCGTTGCTCTAGAAGGCCTCTATTCCACGCTACTTAGCTGGCAAAACATTCCTTCCGTCTGTCCGGCCACGCCTTCCTCTACTATAGCCTCCTCCTCAGTCTCCCCCTTCCTTCCCCCGTGCCCATCCCTATCGCCCGCTTGCTATCTTTGCACGACCCGTCCCTCCCCTCCCACCCACCCACCCCCAACCATCCCAACCCCTACCTCACTCCACCGTTTGCCTCCCCCGCCCCCTCCTCCCTTGACTCCTCTCCTCCCTCCTCCTCTCATCTGGCTGTCTGGCTGAGGGAGTCGGCCCTTGTTGCTAAGCAGTGGAGCGTCTGAGCGGGGCCGTAGGTTGCTCCGGAGTGTAATACCGTCTGAGAATGTTTTATATCCAACCATTGCCCTTTGAACTCCGGAAGCTATTCCGTTCCTTGGCCGTCCCCGTCCCTTTTGGCCATATATGCTCCCCCTTATATGTATATACTTCCATGCTCGGTTACACCCTTCCCTCGTACCCTCTGGGGCATGAGAAATCTATTATCACGCGTTATAGAACATCAAGTTGCGGGTATGAAAACAATTCTAAAGCGTAAATGCGCTAGAATCTCTCAGCATCAGTCGGTCTTTCACAGTAAACCATCGCTACGACCGTGAGGGAAGCAGAGAATGGAAACTGTTGGGGTAAGCGGAGGCATTTATGACATTTGAGCATTTACTATAGTCTGAATGAGGAATAGCCGGTGAGTTAAAGGATAGGATTTGAATGCATTGTTCTGTTTGTAGCTGGGAAGTTGGGCTCCATTTTAGGATGAGTTATCTCTGAATAATGATGTGGAATAAAAAAATGATTGCTCCATGCATCCTGGTCTTTGCATTGACCTTAGCTAAGACGCGAGACGTGCATTCATCCATCTTCAGCATCTGGACCTGAAAAGATCGCATTCTTATATCAGTGAAAATTTTCGCGAAACTGCATTAGAAGCTTGTTTTCTAATCTTTGCTGTTTACACTCTTCATTAAAATCCGCTTTTCGTTACTTCTTAATCAGTTTCCCTTGGGTAATATGTAGGTATGCTAACCATTTGCTAATTTGTTCCATCGAAATACTGGAGCTATTTTTGGCAAATAACCCTGAAGAGTTGGAATGAGGGGAATGTTGGCATAGGGAATCGCGGTCAGTCACCGCTGCCAGCACATTCTTCGTCCTCTGCTTACCGGAATTACTTCAGCCAAATGAAATAGATATCTTCTTTTACCATTAATTTGTAACTGACATATATATGCACGTAATTTTAAGAGCAGATATAGGTCCAATCATTAATGAATTAATTCTATTCCTCTTATGCCAATGTTTCCCATATTTCGAAGAATAAAAAGTATATACATAGGCGAGATATGTAATATTACATATGTTATATATACACGCACCACATATATACGATATGTGTCGTATATTTTGTAAAATAGAAAATGTAGGTATATGCGAAACGTTCTCATAGGAGGAATGCAGTAATTAATTAATAATTGGACCTCTAATTTCAGAAAAAATGACTCCAAGTAGAGTTCGTGTGAAGGAATCATCGTTGTATTTGCGCAGTTAACTTTCGGACGCGGAGGACCGCTGGAATGCTAGAGAAGGGCTGAGGACACTTGCGAAACTGTGTTGACTGTTTTTCATTTACGCGAGACGGAGTGTGTCTTTTGGTGCGAAGCCCTTGCGGGTGCGCAGCGCCGTGGGTGTCGGCAGAGGCGGCTGTCTGTAGCCGTCCCGTTTAATTCAATGGGCACTTGAAAATCCACGATGCGGGAATGTACGGCTTCGATGAATGATGAGAGCGAAGGGAAGAGAGACCGTTTGGGCAGTTGGTTCAGTGGGAAAGGCGAAGTTTCCGCGTTTATTTTCGGCTTAAGAACTCTCTCCCGTCACCGCTTCTCCCCCCCGACTCTCCCCCTCTTCCCCTTTCGCCCCCCATCCCCCCTCTCCCTCAAAAGCGGTTAATATTATTTTTTCGCCATCCCTCTCTGCTCCTTTTTTCCTTTCCTACGACGACTCCACGTGCCCTCTGCCTTGCAAACACACTCTTTCCCCCGTTTTGTTTCCGGCTTTGTATCCCTTTTTTATTTTTAAACTTTCCTCCTCTCTCCCGTTCCTCGCCCTTCCGTACTGCTCCGCCTCTCCTCTTCTTTCCCGTTTTCATGTCCTTCCTCTGCCTCTTTACGCAAGCAAGCGATAGTAGGGTAAGGATATGTTTGCTGGGTGACCACCATTCTTGAAAACTGGGTTATAGTATTGCCATCTCCTGGAAAATCTCGGCGGTCATTTCTAGTCTTTGCGGTGATTTTTTTTCATTCAGCATAATTTCTATTCTAATAATAATAATAAAAATAATCAGGGAATTTATACCAGATATAGCCGGAAGTTTTTATGAAACGGGACAATAAGAGAGATTAATTATAGTTTTTAGAACCTAGTCTTTTATCGAGGTTTTAAGTGTATTATATTTACTGTTTTTCTTCAAACTGATAATTTGTTTTATCTGATCACTTGGGCTTTGAATCCTGTGTCTCACTTTTTACTTATTTTATTTCCTTAGCTGATGTTTTCATCAAAGCTTCATTCTAAAAATCATTTCAGATAAATTTCTTAACGTATACTACCATGCAAAGACCTGTATGACATGCATAATTGCCGAGTCAAGGATATATTTCTCTTGATTTCCCGAAGTATACATTAGCAAGGTTCTCCTTTTGGTTTGTTTAAATACCTGTCCATTGTTGTCACTTTTCCTGAAATGAATACTGTGCTATTCCTTGGTCTTTTCCAAAATGTTGGATTTAGAAGTGTCTTCATTTTTTAGTTGATCGTTTATCGAAGATGTATATGTCCTTACAGGTTAGCAATTACATAGGAAAATATTGTGACGTGCATCAGTCAAATCTGGCTAAAAAGCAGCGAATACATTACCTTCATTAACATGTTACAACATGAGTTAATGGACCATTTTTTCATCAATTTAAAATTTTTTTTCCATTTTTCTGAAAAATAAATAGGTGTTACAAAAAGAGTAACTTCTCAATTAATTATTTTAGGTGGCATTTTTACTGTTATATATTTCTGGATTCATAGTCAGGATAAACATTCCTCGTATACCTTAATGTACCCGAAACAAGTTTACTCAGCGTATGAAGTGCCTTCTCCTTCATCGATAATGTCATGTAAAATTAACAAGTCGCTCAGCAAAATCTTTTCGTATATTTTTGGGACTAAAATATTTTCAGTATGTCCTCATGTTTTAGATGATTATCCATAATAGGATAAACATGGTAATGGACGTGATACATGGCCACACTGTCCTACGAAACCCCTTGGCCTCCCTCTAGTATGGATCCTCTTTCTCCGACTCTCTTTCCACCCACACACCCACCACACTCCCTCTATTTCGGCTCCCTTTTACCCTTTTTCCGCCACCTCCGCGCGCACCTGCCTCCCCTAACATTCCCCCCCACATCACCCCGGCCTCAATTCCGCCATCTCACTCCCTCCTCCCCCGTGCCACCACCTTGTCTAACCAATCTCTCCCCCGCGAGAGTGCTTTGGGTATCGACCTCCACTGCTCCTCCTCCTCTCCCACACTCCCTCTCTCTCCCCCGCCTCCCCCCCCCCCCACCGTCCTCCTGCTACCCTTCTCCCCCTCTCTCAACCCCCCCCACACACGCACACACACACACTCACACTCACACACACACACATATATATGTATATATATATATATACATACACCCTTATCCTCCCACCCACCCCCTGCCACCCTCCATCCCCTACCAGCCCCTGCCCCTCTCCCCCCTCTATCTTTCTAACCCTCCCTCCGTTGCCTAAACACACATACGAGTGCTCACACGGCCAATTCTGCCGACTCCCACATTCCTCCTTCTCCCTCGCCAGCTCTTCTCCCCCACCCTCCCCCTCTCTCCCCTTCCTTGTTCAGTCTCGTCTCTTGTCGTTATTCCACTTCCTCACACTCTCACAAAAATATGTAGAAATATGTACTCTATCCTAATTTGATATATCCTCAAATATGTACTGAATCCTAATTTAACACCAAAATGAATAGCCATGAACCTGAATTGAAAAAAAATCTTACCAACTATTTTCGGTTGCGCTAAGGGGCTGTCCCTAATCCACGTAGACAAAAATAGGCCGTTTTTTAACCCCCCCACCCCACCCCCTATTGTGGACACTCGCTGACTTCATCCGAACCCCCCCCCACCCCCGTCTCCCCCTGTTGTCCACGTTGACTTGTCTTTTGCGGAAAAAGCTGTGAAACGGGTTATCAATTGACTGTCATTGACTATCTGTAATTTTAGGCTTATTTTAAGGAAAAGTAGGTAAAAGAAATACTACTCTTGTAGCTATGATAATCTGTCATTAACTATAAACTGTAAAAATTGTAAACGCGTCGAATCGACCATAGTCTACGCAGACATCCCTCCAACCCCTTGGCCCCCGACGTGGACCGTCGTTGACAACCCTTGTACCCCCACCCCTGTTTGGTGCCTACGTGGATTATGAACAGCCCCTAATATGAGATAAATTTAACATTCTGTACTGCTTTCAAACTTTTCATTCAAACGAACATAAACTTCGACAAACTCTCACTATCACTGCCGTGTCAGTTTTCATCTTTGTCTTTCCCCCGTCCCACACTAGTGAGATCGGCATTCACTTTTCTAATTCTTCTCTGTATTCCCTGTCCATCGCCTCCATATTTCACTCTTTTTATGCCAGTGAACTTGTATGGACCTTAATGTGCATAAAACAGTGTAAAAAGTCTCTTTATCAATATCTTAATGTTTCTTTAAGAGATGCCTGAAGTGATATCACGTATTCGGTTACATTATTCCACCCTCTTATCCCTACAAGCATAGCTGAGGTCGAGTGCACCCGGAGGCAACTAATAATAAATTCCATTAATGTCACCCTGTGTATCCATCTCTTTTAAAATAAGTCATCCCCAATAGCTTCACTTAATTCGGTGAAATTATTCCCATTGCCCCCTCGGGTATCGACCGAGCAGTCATCTTCGACACCAAACGTAGTTTCTCTCTTAACACCGATTGATTAAAATCCAAGCGTAAGTCTTTTGTGGGCATTTTTGATATATTTATAGGCATCACCGACCCCAAAGCCCTAATGATAATCTTCCCTCACAGCATTCTTTACGTGGGAGAATTTAAAAACACTTAGTAATTCCACAAAGATTTATTTTCCCAACCGGTTTCAACGCTGACGCGTCATTATCAAGGGTACAATTCTCAAAGTTCTTAGGAGGTGCGCCACATATATATCCAATTCTCAAGGGGGGGGAGGTGAGGTTAAGTAAAGAGGGGGGGGACGGGGGCTGGATAGGGAGGGAGGGTGAGGGTATTGCGAAGAAGCAACCGTCAAGGTGAGGGAAGGGGCTGTGGGTGTAGCACAGAGGTGAACGGAGAATATTTAAAAACAGAACAGTCATTTAAAAGCACAACATCAGGAACACCTTGTCTCATACTAATTTCAAAATTCTCTAAAAAGTCCAGTTTAAAACCTTTGTCATTAACATGTAAAACCTTAGGTTGATGCAATTGTTTTCTTTGTATGTTTCTTATTTTATTTCGTTTTGATTCTCGGGAAACAATGTTTAGCCCAATGCACTATGTCACTACGCAATGCCAACGCGGGCTGTTTTCTAATTGCAAATGACAATATAAAACAAATTTAGTCTACTTTTGCACGTATTATGACAAAAATCTCCGTAAATGAAAATATTTCTTATAGCATTAATGTATCATACACTTGTGGCAGAGGACATACGTACGCTTCCACAATCGATTCCTCCTTTTTCCTCATTTTTTAAGAGCTCCACCACATCGCTTCCTTACCCCACGGAACACTCAATATTCATCTTGATCCATTTCTTCTCTTCCTCTGTTCTTCCATTAAAGGTAACACACTTCCCTTTATTTTTCCCTGAAAGGCTAGGATTTTCTCTCCATTTTTTCCCAGTAGTCTCCTTTTTTGTATATGACCGAGGATATTCCATTAGTCCCAATCTTACCAAGGATCTGTCAGGAAATAGTGGGTTAGCGGGGCATTATCGGATTTTGTGCTAATGTCTGCTAGGTTCCTCCTCATTCACCAATTGCTAACAGGTGTGTTCGCAGAGGAAATCCGGAATCAAATTTGGCTGACTACAAGATGAATATTGATAGCATTTTGACAAAAAAACCATCCCGTTTGTATGCAAAATATCTCAGATTTTTAAAAATCGTTATGGGAACCATACGTTTGACGCATGTCATATCTATTGAGTCACATACAGAAACAATGAGTTTTGTGAGAGAAAACAATTTCGCAAAAGTGCCAGATCCTCGAGGAGGCCTCATGTACAATAGTGTCTCGCGGCCTGTCGTATCGCCTTTGTAATTCCTCCCTCCTCCATCTCTTCTGTTCATTATTCTACTTTTTTCTTTAATGCTCAGTCACTTTCCATCAGTTTCATGTGATTCTACTATCGCCCGTTAATGAATATCAGTGAGAACTTTCAAAGAAATCGTACTACTTGAATCTTTTAATTGCACGGCGTTTTTGTCAATTTACAGTGTCATAATGTAGACGAAAATGAAGAATATTAATCTCTACCCATGATGCTGTGAATCGGCAAAATATATCGTGCAAATGAAAGATTATAGAAATTAACTTTGTATTTTATTTAACGGAAGGCTCCCCTTTGAAATTTAATGGGTGTGAAAAACATTGAAATTGTTATATAAGAAAACACTCAGCCTGAAGAATACTGTCAGCGTGGTCATTTGAGGAGTTCGTAACCTATCTTGTACGTTGTGTTCATTTTAGTAGACACGCTGACCGTTTGCCAGGTGCACGTACATAGAGATGGGTGACTGTTGGTTCCCTTACATGTTCGGGGAACCCATTAAAGGGCCACGCAGACTCATTACTGCTTTCATAGCACCAAGGTTGATCGATGGTCACCTCGTCCCTCCGGCTGTCTTCAGCCGTCTTCTGCGTGAATTTACAGCTTGATCGCTTCCCTTTTGTACCAAAAATACTTGCATGCACTCAATGACCTAATTGAGGTGTGCCATTCAAGTTTAGTATGTCAATCAGGAGCGGAGAGTAGGATACAATCCAGCGGTTGGCGACGTCAAAAGGAGCTTTTGCAGCAGCAGCCATGTTTATTTGACCCGTGAATCCTCCGTCTCCCGGACTGTGCCTTCGCTGTTAAGGGTAGCCATATTCATTGGTTTCGGTTACTAAATCAAAACTATATGGTGATTCTTTGTGCAATTACCGATTTTCATGCACGGATATCCTTCATTGAGCAGAATTTCCCGTTCTTATTTCGGGTAAGAAGCTTCTAGTGACATCAGTGTAATTTCCGCCACCTTAAAACAAATTGATGGTTCGAAACAGATGGGTCCATATTTGAACCAGATTTATTGCTGATTACCCGTCCGTAGCATTTGGATTGGTTTAGGATGAAAATTGTGCGGTACTTAACTGCGTAAGCTGAGAAACACTACGGGGAGGTGACCGACATAGTTTCCCATTTTTCTTGATACATCCTTTCTTGTATTTCTGTTTTTTTTTATTATTTTTAATTTTTTTTTCGTATAATGTTTGTAAACACTGATCATCGTTAAATGATCTATGTCAACTCATTAAAAAATAGAGTTATACACTATATCTACAGCTTTTCCCTCAGGAGTGTTGATAAAAAAGTTGTTGCCGCTCGAATCGCGGGAGCAAGCCACGTAAAGTTGCCCATGCGTGAAACAGTGACGTACCAAGTGAAGACCAGCCACTTGAAGAGTCTGCCCTTGTGACTTATTTATTGTCATAGAAAACAAATATGTCAAGCCCGGAAACCGAGGAAATGATGCTGGAAAGCGTGTTTTGTAGCATCCTGCTCCCTTCGCGCGTGCCGCTCTTAAGTAGTTTCAACATATCGCTGGTGGGCATGTCTTTGAGCATCCAAGTGTAATCTTCGTATTTTTTCTTGCGAGACCTATTTTCTCGCAAAGGAGACATTCCTATTGCTTTAGACGATTTCTTTCGAAAAGTTACTCTTTTTTTCTATTTGCCATGCGGAAGGATATATTTTTAAGTCCAAGGAGGGGAAAC
Organism: Ceriagrion tenellum; assembly: GCA_963169105.1. Taxonomy (NCBI): domain Eukaryota; kingdom Metazoa; phylum Arthropoda; class Insecta; order Odonata; family Coenagrionidae; genus Ceriagrion; species Ceriagrion tenellum. The sequence continues at coordinate 42,952,374 of OY720633.1, read as the reverse complement.
ACGGGGGCGGGTGAGAGTCTTGAATAGGCACCTCGATGATTGAGTGAATGTAAGTTAGCTACACTTTAAAACTTTTAAACATATATAAATAACCCGTAACATTTATGATGTGGGAATCGGTATAAAAACACTTCGCCATCGTAATGAGAGGCAGACGGTTCTACTACATGTAATACATCTGAGTAGGTACTAAACGATAATAAACAACGCTGTGTTTGCTGTAGCAACAGAGGTATTATAACCATTACTATTTGCTGCACGTAAGTATCTTGCACATCTTAATGCGTGTGTAGTCTATTTAATGCCTTTATGTGTATCGTTTACTGCATGCAGTGCCCTATGAGAGAACTTTGAGAGACCTTTGAGAGGTACTTTGAGAATAGGCATTGAAGAGTATACTTGCTGTAAATATGCATTGAATTTATCGATTCCCCATCTCCCCCCGAATTTATCTATCATGGGGCCTTTAGGACTCTGGGCACTTCTCATATAAATTTTTTTTCTACGTGCTATCATGGGCCTACAGAAAAACGTGATATTTTAATGCTAGAGGCTTGAATATCCTTTGAAAATCAAATCTCTGGTGGTCAAGGAAATAAGCTATTGTTGATTTCAGAGAAAAATATTGGATTTTTTACCTAAAAATATTATTTTCAGGCAAGTTCGAAGCATAAAAGAACATAGATTGAAAGAATTAGAAACTTAATTTATTTAGCCTTCTGATAAAATAAATCCCAGCCCTCTATCATGGGTGAAAGTACTTTTGAAAAGCAAAATATGAAACCACTACACTGAACCCAATACTCAGCATTGACCACCCTAGAGCCACTAAAAATAGACTATTTTACGACCAGATATATTTTCTATCTTCATGACAAATTTCAGCACAATCGATTCTGTAGTTTTTGCGTGATGGAGCAACATGCAGACAGACATACACCATTACATTTTTATATATCAAGTAAGGATGAATTCGAACGTTAAGAGCTTCTACGAAGGGAAACCTATATCCCATTTTTTAAAATTAGTACCTTTGATAATGATGTCGAACTTATTGAAAGCAGTCGGATTTAAATGGAAAAACAGTTTTTGGAAACCACCAAGTTATTTTTATCTTGAGCAAATTCCTCAAAGTAACGTCGCTCGCAGCTGATTTTGAAAAGCATCGTGTTATGCACATGATAGCGATTCTCAAAAGAATACACCTTGTACTCTCAGCGAAGGTCCACAGTTTATATCCCGCTGAAGTTTCTGGCACTCGCCTTCGAAGAGCTTGACGTCAAGGAGACCATAAAGAGGGTGGCGAGACTAAAGGAGTGGGTATCTCCACTGGTCCTCGGGGTGACCTTTGTCTCATCATCCACGCTAGCTTCATCTTGCATGTCGCTTATCTCTCCTTTGGCGAGTGCCACCTAGTTTTGTGATGCGTATAAGCATCCTCCATACTTCCTTGCTCAGCTACTCTTTCATCCTTAGACCACTAGTAAAAACTTATTCTTAAGCTTTTGCACATCGAAGATCAAGTTACTGTAAAGACAAATAAAAAGCATAAATTTCGTTCATTATGAGTTATCTGAAACTATGACCTTAAGATGAGAGGATGGGGAACGGGGATTGAAAGGATAAGTAAACCCTTAGTATTTTCTCACCCATCTATCTTTTCCCCTCTCACTTCAGGCTGTAGTTGTTAATACATTCAACTTTTAAATTCAGTGTTTATTAATAATACGTATTTTACAATTATTTCATCCCACGTGATGATATTGCTTGTGTGAAGTGTTACATATCCAGTCACATCTGTGGGAATAGAAAACTTGTCTTTTTCATGGAGCACTGAGCCTGTGAATCTTCTTACAGTTCTCTCACGCTCGGAGACTCCATCGCGCGTGCAGACGGATTCACGCTAGGAAACTCCATCTTTCTTCTGGTCACCAAGCAACAGCACAACAGCAGTAGAGTTATTCATTTAAATCCGGCGTGAAAAATTCACTATCTTTATTTCAACTGTTGACGGCTCTACTTGGTGGAATAATATATCGTGGGAGAATTTAAAACACTTAGTAATATTCCACAAAGATTTATTTTCCCAACCGGTTTCATATCTGACGCGTCATTTTCAAGGGTACAATTCTCCCTTGGAGAATTGTACCCTTGTGGAATATTACTAAGTGTTTTAAATTCTCCCTCTCACTATCTTTTGTCGATTTGTGACGATAAATTTTTTCCGATCATCTTACTGTGCATCGATACTCAAATTGAAAATTTAGGGAAGTCATAATTCTGTCTTATAAAACATTTTTCGATAATATCATAACAATTATAAAAACAACGAGTGACTTGCGGTTTTACATGTAATTAGATCGGTGAGAGCTCTGCATGAACCCCTATGGTATATGTATCCTTGATAATCATTTTTATCCGGGATCTGCTTATTTCCAAGTATCACTTGATGAAGCGATGAAGCGATATCCTATTTGATGAAGCGATTAAAATAGTGTCATCCAAATTTGCCTGAAATAGCTTGAAGATCCTCTTTGATAAGTTCATGCTTTTATATTCTGTGAGCGCCTTTTTACTATTCGGTAATGCGTTGGATACTCGATGCCCGGAGCTGGTAATCGAAGCCAAGGCCATCTCGATATGTAGGCCTGCCACTGGTGCCCGTGACGTCTCGCGACGGATCTGACTATGAAAACGCGAGGCAGGACGGGTCGCTGAGAAAGTGGCAATGCCTCCGAAGTCTAGAAGCAAAGGCGTTTCCGGTGTAACATTTTGGTATGGGTACGTGCCTCTGAAGTACTACTATGTACCATGCCTAAAAAAAACAAACCTCCCCACATCACAGTCCTCCGAGTTGTTTTACGTTAGAACTGGGAACACTGTAGCTTCTGTACATTGATAATGACAATGGTTTTTTAATTCATGGTCGAAAATATAATGCGTAATTTGTCACGCAAACTCATTCCGTGACGTTTCCAATGTTCTAACCGCCGCTGGAGCAACCTACATTCAAAATATTCTCACAATAAAATACATCTTGATGATAAGCTGTATTCGAATATCATACTTACCATAAAATTCTTTCGCCTTCTTAGGAGATATATTCAAGTCTAAGGCGAAGGATTAGTTCCTCCTAAATGGTTTTCTGTTGAGAAGGGAAACGTCTGAAAAAAGCAATACGCGATGCGAATCTCTGAGGAAAATGGAACCACGACGAAATCTTTCCTGAAACCTTAGATCGAACGTAGGCTGAAGGGATACAATATCTTGCTTAAAGAAGAATGTATTTGCTAGAGTTCGTCTCAGATAATAGCACACTTGACTCTTATAAATGCAGCCAATAATTAAACACGTCGAATGCCATTTGGAGAAGAGACACATGTGACCAAAAAATCCATGATGGTGGCCTTTGTTTAAATCGTACGATCGTTGAAAAGTTGTTTTCTTTCCCTTTCTTTTTAAGCCTAATCACCTTCATTTGACTGCGCTATTATCTTGGAGGAGCTCGTAGTACTCATTCATTTATTCTCTGTCAGTGACGCCTCTTGGAAGGACTTCTAGGTGAACCAAGAGTTGAATTTGGCTCTAGTGGAGGACTTGTTCTTAAACTGACCAGAAAATAGTTAAAACTTCCATAAATTATTTGAAGGGGTTGTTTTTACCACTTTTTTCATTTTTTTAACCCACAATTAGAGCATTGCCGTTTAATTTCAAAAGGTAACCCATTATTTAGATATCAATAACATACAGAATACCCAGCTTTCAATTTTCTCTCAAGATTTCAATTTCTCTTTTAAGTGAGAGACGTGGACATTCGAATTTACAATTTTATCCACAGATGTGTTGGAGCATAGGTTCATTTAAGGAGAGACCAAGGAAAAGCGCAAAACTTATAAATCGATTACAACAGAATTTGGGACAAGGTAAGTGATATACAATGACGAACGTCGTTCCAGAAAATCTAAAGGATATGTTTTTTCTCCATCATGTTGCTCCAACTTCTCCGTTACAAAGTTTCAATTGTAAATATTATCTGGGCAACCCTCTAAACGTCACCTTATCACCTCTAAAACCATGCCAATTTTTGTAGAGATATCTATCAACTCAAATACAAATAAATGATTTGGTTAAGGTTTCAGCTAGGCCCACCCACCGCAAATCAATCTAATATCTTAAGCCCATATTAGCTGAGATTTGGAAAAATGAACATATGCCCCACGGAGACAATGAGTTATGATAAAAAATCCATTCATTCCGTCTCGGTCAGCTGGATACGACCTGAAATACCAAGGTGGCCCTTCGAATATTACGAACTTAATCCCTAATTTAAAGCTACCGCTTGCTTAAAACTACAAAGGCACTTTCCTCGTTTCAAACAGTATCGACACGAATCGTAAAATTCGTTGGAAAGCACAAAAAACCTCGACAAAGTGGCGAGAAATGAAATCCTTGCGGTGAATTTTATTCAGCAACTTGACCCTCTGCGCACCATCTTTCGGTAACTTAAAACACGACACGTGTGGTATATGCTATTCTTCCTGCCCATATGAAGTTAGTGAATTTGAGAGAAGAGTGATATACAATTAAGAGTACTCTAACAACATTAAGTTCGGAAAATTAAAATAAATTTTCGACCTATTTACACAAATGCTGTTCTGTCTTGATAATTTTACTGCTTAGAGGAGACATTTTCATAGCATTGCAAGGGTAATCATTAAGGGATCACACCAAAAATATCCTCCATCGAAGAACTTGCCAAGAGAGTATCCTGCCACTTCGCAACAAGAGCAGGATACAAAAAGACTACCTTACCTATAAAATAAAATTATTCAGCGGAGTTATTCATTGTTGTGCGGTTGAATATGTTTGCCGAATTCCTGCGGAATAAAGTCAATAATGATCCGAAAGTAATAGCGAAAAACATCGTTCAACATTCTCGTCCATCGATGAGGTAAATTCCAAAAAATTTGCTTTGGCCGCCTGAGCAAACAGGGTAAACAAAACTAGTACAGTTGGTCATCGCCTATCGCTTACATTTATTTCGTGACGTTAGTTAAGTTTTCGACCGCCGATGACAGGCCTTTATATTAAGATGGTCTTGTCTTAGCCCTTGATTACTGCCTATTCAACGTGGTTCTAGCCAGAAATCCTCTAGTACGCAAAATGGGCTTCTGCGTTGTGCTCGTTAAATGGAGTTCTTTCAGTTTCATGGAGATTTAATGAGTGACAACGAGCAGAGGGATACCCATTGTCAACTGCAGTGTTCGTCCTCCTTCCTAATAGTGAAGGACTTTTTGATCGAAAGCTGGAATGACTGCTTCTTGCTCCAGTCTACTCCAGTCTATATACCTCTACTTACGATATCACCAAAGGATGCGTCGGTCCGTATTGGCACAAGGAACCTGCCATCATGCGCTTTCACTGTTTTTTCGAAAGTTTCCCTAATTTCCCTTGCACAAGTTTCCCTTACTGGCTAAGTTCTATTTTCATTTTACTAAGTTCTTCGATACCACCCCGAGGCGAGGAGGTGCGCCGTCGTGTGATGATCTCTATCGCGAGCAGGGACCTCCTCCCTCCTCTCTCCAGCACATGAAGGCTCCCTGGATGAGTGCATCATGCGGTGCAAGTCTCAATCCGGGGTCTCCATGCCCGCGAAGGCAGTGTACTGAGGGTTTAATGCCGCCGGGGCGGGCAGACGGCGCGGTGCTCTTTTGAAAAACTGCATTGTGCTCAAATGTGGCAACGCTCAGAAAACGGGTATACCGGCGCGGCGGTGCGCCTCCTGCCAGCAGCCCAGACACCACCAGAATTCTTGTCTGCTAGAATTTTCGCTCTCCCCGCCTGATCGCCGCCAGTGCGTTCGTAGCCCAGTGCACGCGCACATCTTGTTCCTAGTTCCGGAAATTAAAATGCGTAACGAACCAGATTTTATATTTAGTTTGATCAAAAAATTTATAATGGCTGTGCAACCATTACCTTGAATACTACAGAAGAAGACATTCGCAAGACGAGGCGTGGAAAAAGGTCGCAACAGAGGATAACCTAGGACGACATTGTGACTGAGGGAGATAAGTGGAGTGTTCATATGGACGTTTCACCCGCAGTGCGCAACGGCAGAGAATCGCCACTGCTCAACCTGCGCCTCTTCCAGCTGGCTCTAGTCGTCTCCTCTGTTGGCGCCCCACATTACGCCAAAGCGCTGGAGTGGCTTCTTTTTACGCTCCCCGTGCCCAAGTGAAGAGCTCCCTAAAGTCCTGTCATACTTCTTTTGAATTGAGTGAATATAGAGGGGTGTGTGTTAATTTCGTTTCAATTGCTTCATCAAGCCTCCAGCCGACCCAGATTTGACTTCTATTAGCTTAATTTTTCAGCGCGTGATGCTCGTGTGCCGGCAGCAGAGAAGCCATGGCCATAGTTCTAGGGTCACCACGGCTGTACCAAGGGTCTCCACGGTTGAGCTTCCTCTCTTTTGCTTGGCAACGGCTCGCTCAATCGCATCATAATTGTGCCACCGTCTTAGAAGGATATGAAACATTGAGTCGATTGAACATTAACTAGATGATAAATGCTGCTGAAGTATACGTGGAGAGGCTGAAATATTTGTGTCATTGAGCCCCTAACGTGAATGTGTCACTGACGACTTCATTTCTTGTGAGCCAAGGCAGGTGAGTAGACTTTGAATAAGTTGTGTTGGTCTGTGCGTCGATTGCTCGACTGAAGAGAGCAATGATATACCCTTTTGCAGTTTTGAGTTTTTTCACTTGATGATGTTTTTTTGATCTTAGTCGCAGTAGGTTTATACCATTCCATACTGAATGTCATAACCCCACTGCATGGAGTTTAACATACACCAACGACTGTTATTTAATGGAGGTGTTGTTTCATCATTGATTCTGAGAGTAATACCTGCAATAGTCTTTCCTTGTATGTACATTTGTGTGAAGCAACATTTCCCAGTCTGTGGGAGCTCTCTTTGTTGATCTGACAGAGTCCCACCATTCATTATTATCACTATTAAATTTAATTAATTTACCATGCGTGAAACTAAGCATATGGTTGGATGCAAAACCCGAAGATGTGGTAGTTTTTCTCTTTTATCTCACCTCTTGCCATTTAGAGCCATGAGTTCGAAAAATTTAGCCTGCTCCCTGTCCTCGTAAGGTTCTGCCCTCGTTTTATCGCTGACGTGTTGATCAGACCAGGTGTTTCAGGAATAGGCGATGCTCATACTAAATGATCATTTCTTTGCTATTTTTGCTGTTTAGATGCGTCTGCGTCTGAAATTTGGCAAGTGATGGTGGAAAAGATATATTCAGTTGAGTCCAATCCGAGTGTTGGCTTAATGCAGCTCTTAACTCTTATTCTCCTCTTAGTTACCGAATTAATCTCTCTTTCGCCCAAGGTAATTTGCCTTATTGATTTCACTTTTGGTCGTCCTCAGTGGTTCTTCCTGTCTGCTTATTCTTCATTATTGCTTTCAGAGGTCACTCATGTATAAGCATATATCCCATAAATATTTGAAGCATAGCCATGTGCCGTTTTAAATGAATAACGGCTTGTGACATATGTAAGTTATAATAAAAGCCATAAAAATATTCTGAAGAAAGTGTGCGACAAATCACCTTTTTTATGAAAATTAAATAAGTTTTAAAATTTCTAAAAGTTCTGTTGCATTTATTCCTCATTTTCTCAGTGTTATCTGGTAGCATGGTACAACCATTTGGTTACTAATTCTTAGGAAATCCTGTGTACGGAAAAAGATTTAGTTTGAGATATCATTTAATATTTTTCTACGTAAGTTATCTCGTTTGTTACGCCTTTCATGAACCATAACCACAATAAATATATATATATCTGGCAGTCTTTTCACCGAGAGATTACTTGCAACAGTATTCCACTTCACCTCCCATCGCACCTAACCCCATATTCCCACGTCTCCATTTTGACGATTTTCTTGACCTAATTATCGTAAGTTAGGTATTTCTGGATAATTCTTTCCTTTTATTTCTCCTTCAAATTTTTTTAAGAAGTCGTCGAGTCAAAAATTGCGCTCATTTGTCCTTGCGTCTCAGAGTACTATTCGTTAAGCATCTTTTCTGCCAGCTATTTGCAAGACCCCTTCTTTGGCGAGTCTCTCCGTCCATAATATCTTCATCATTCTTTCGACCTTCTTCGTTCTGTTGCAGCTATTCTCAAAGCTTCACTGCCGTATGAGATCATATTACATGTATTTTTTCTTAAGTGTTGCCTTACCTCTTAAGTTTTTGTTGCTGGCCGTGAGTAGACTTCTTCCGACGTGATTCTTTCTTCGCTGGTGCTAATTGGATCCCTAAGTCTACGTTTCTTCTTTCATCATTGGTAGCTGTTACTTATGTGCGGCAAAGGTCTTGCAGTTACTTTATTTCTGATTATCCTTATGGTTTATGGTGACTTTCTCTTCCGTATATCCTCCACAAACCGTTATGTTGATTATTTACATTTATATTCGTGTTGTAGGGCTTTAGTTTTTTTCTAAGTTCATAAATGGCATTAGGTCTTCTTTGATAAAAAATTTGATTACCATGATTCAGATTTCGTTGTGGCCTAAAACTTTTGGCAGAAATGGATGGGAAAAGTGTTTACGTCTTGGATGACGGAAATGTCGATTTCCGGAATGAAGCCTCTGTTTACGAAGGAGTCACCCTGACTTCGAGAGTATGGTGGGTATTTTGAAAATAGTGAGATAACTCTGGAAAATGATTATCAAGGTTCGTCATGTAAGGTATCGATGAATGTTTTTATGCTTTACGTTCTGTGGGCCCTTGAAGTCTGTGCTTAGAATTTGAATCGGAAAAATATTGAGCTATAATTAGTTATAGTTATCAAATGTTTTTTTCAATGAGGGTTTAGAGGTCTTTTTCAAAGGTGGCTTTCTTTATCCGTAAACGAACGAATAATTCGTAGAGATGAAATGGAATTTGTTCGAAGGTTTTGCGGGGAAAACATAGGACAGGCAATTCAATGCACCTCGTAACTTTTTTAGTCAGTAGTGACTATTATTTCTGACGAGAATTTTGTACTTTCAGCAGTGCACATTGTTTAAGTTATCGGTATTCGACGTTCAGTTTGATATATCTGAACATTTAATCACAGTCTGTTCCTTCAGTTTTCTACACAGATGAACTCATTAACACGAGCATCCTTTTTACCCCAAATCCCATCTTATTGGGCATTAGCTCTAATTTTTTTTCTTAGCCGATGGTGGACTTTTTGTGATAAAATATGAAAACTTTAAAGCGTCACTCTTAAAATTTATTTATTTATTTTATGAACTTATTTTTAATGTCAACATTTAATATATAATCTGAATGTGTACATAAAAATAGCGCGCATCATTTTTTTCTTGACATTTTGAACATTTTAATTTATAAATTCACGATGGTTTTTCGATCACCATTGTGCAAATTTTGTCAATGTGAGACATGTAAGTGTACGAGAACGCCGTTAAAGTGGATATGCTCTTATAATTTATTCAAACCAGCTACTCAATCCTTCTCGGTTGTGCATTTAAGATCGGTCTATTCTTTGAAATTAGTGCTAGCTTTCTTGATGTTTGATTACATTTAATATCGACGATGGATGAAATGTTAAGGTCTTGACCCGTTGGCCTTCAGAACCCAAAAGGAATATGAAAAAATACGAAGATAAATTCTTGATCCTCCTGTGTATCTCATGTGCCCTGCTCTTCCTCTTTCATCTTCCTCGTCCCTCCCGCCTTGTTTCCCCTCCACCTGCCCCTGATATCCAGGAATCCCTTCCAAAGCCCCCCCTTTGCCCGCTCCCTTTTCATCTCTGCCTTTATCAACCCCAAACTCTCTCGTCTTCCCTTACCACCATCCTCCATCCCTCCACCCCTCTTTCCTCACCGGTAGCCTACCCACTCTCCCAGAGGGGAAAAGGAGTTGTACCTTTGCATATTACATATGTATCTCCCTCATATTGGCCCTTTCGCCCTCTCTCGCCCTCCCATCTCTCTCCCTGGATCCCACGCCCCCCCCTCAAGCCTCTTTTCTTCCGTCCTCCTTGGCATCCTCCTCCCACTCTTCAGTCCTTTGCACTTGGCTCAGCCTTTTCCTCAACTCTTCCTTGTCGCCGGTCCCATTTTATTATGCGTCTCGTTCCTTTTTAGAAGACTGAATTGATCCTTTTTATTCCAAAGTTTGAATTAATCACCTTTTTGGGCTAGCCATATAACAGTTCAGGATTTTCACTCTGCGAGGCCTTATTGCAACCTGCCAAATTACGACCTTTCCTCTTTAATGGGAGCTGAGCATGCTGTCCATTCCATTTTATTCCTCGTATTGCTTTGGTGAGTGAAGAAAATTGACTTTTAATATGTAAAAAAAGAGACTCGTATTAATATCTTTATCCCTTACATCTTTACAAGGCTGGTGTCCTAATACCCCCTGCCAAACGCCCATATAGCGGCTCTCAGGGTAGAATGTAGATGTAGAATATTTCTCGTCCATTGGTGCCCAAACGATTGAGGACATAAAGTAAACCTCCTCGCTCAGTTTCTTCGGTGTCCAAGACCCTTGGTCATCGACGCTATTAGAACGCAGGTTTTGTGACTTTCGATGACGCAATCATGATCAAGCGTCATTCTATGACGCTTGTGAAAAATTGTTCATTTAAGTGTTTTTTTACTCATCAAAAGCTGTCTTGTGTGAGGTATTTTGAGATAAAATAGGATTGATTTAGACAACTGACCTCAATTTGAAATTTTAAATATAATATAAGTATCAAAAGGTTACGTTAATAGATAACTTAGTACGTCGATAGGTGGGATATAATGCAATTATATTTAGCGATGTATGATATAAGTGATTTTTTGGTAACTTTTTTCCATCCGTCCCCGAGCCTGCATCGCCCCTATTTATGTCATATCGACCACTTTATGGATCCCTGGTGTAGAGAGATCTTTGCTAATTTTGTGATTTTAGATTTTGATTTCTAATAAGTATCCATCAACTTTGATGAATGATGATTTTCCTGTGGGCTGTAAATACTCGTAGGAAGTGCATTCCAGCATTTGCTATGGTGATTCTTTGTCTTTAATGTGGAAGGATGCACAACCCCATGGACACGTTAGCCCTCATTTTCAACATCACTTTTTCTGTAAATATTCCTGTGAATACGAAGTTTATAAAAGTCATATTAATTAAAATGAGTGGTGTGTCTAATTCCCTCCATCTTGACACTTCAGCTGTGTAGTGCGTGCACGTCGAGTCTTTACGTTGTACAGGGAGTATCTCGCGGCGTGACTCTCATTTTTCCTTGTCCATAGATTCCACGCAAGTCCCCATGCTCATATGTCCTTCGCCTGAGTTATGTCCTTGTCTTTTGGCATGCTTCACTCTGGAAGGTCTTCTGAAATTGAGCTGTCGACGGACTTCACCGGCCGGCGAATCTTTCGTTTTCTCCTCGATGCTGATTGGCCCGCAAGATAAGCTACCTTTCCCCTCCCAATTTTATGGACTAGATGTCTTTCTACGGCAGACAACATCTGGATGGGACAGGTGACCGTTCGATTCCCCTTCTTGCCTCTACGCTTCAGTCATATTTATCCATTCATCCCCGTCCCTGTATTTCGACCGTCATCTCATTTAATTCACTTCCACGTTACCTCCCCTTTAAACCCATTCGGTTCTTTCGTTGCGACCAAATTCATCGGCTCCCTTCCCAAAGATCCCTCTGAATCATATATGAAGCTTACATCGTAGTTGTGGACGTATTATCCTCAAGTAAAGAGCTGCCCATAAAATTAAGTACCAATTTTAGCAGATCCTAGTATCCTATGTCTCTCCTGAAATCAAATGAGTTACGCCGTCTTTGTTCGGAGACTTACTTCGTTCTGTATTTGGCTCTCAATAAAAGAAATTCCATATTTAGACGCACTGCCGTTTTAGATTTAATTCATTTCCCCCATTTTGTCTCAAAACATTTTGTCTTCCTCATGAAGCAAGTCTGTTGATGAGACCGGAGTTTGGTCGTAGTGCTTTAAGTGATGATATTATATGTGGTCTTCTTCTTTGTTCAAACATAATTACGTATGAATTATGTAATTAATTAAATTTGTTACTCGGATGGCATTAAAAGGGAATAATAACACTATCAGCGCATCAGCATGAAAAGTTCAAGTGTTAAGCTCTCCTTGAAAAAATAGATTTAAGCAGATGATGTGAATTGCCGATAAGATCTCGTCCGTTCATGGTCTGTATACCGCAAGGCATTTTTTTCTGGAAAGACATATATTCACTTTTATGTTGGGAAGCGAATTCCTTTGGCTTTCATAACGGTGAAATAAAGTAGGGGAATCCTTAGATGGTAATGGGATATGACCCTAGTAAGAAAAGTAATGATAGTCTAAGTGAGGTAATGCTAAAAATAGAATTAGAGTCAAGATTACTCAACTTAAGCACAAATCGGAACCACTTATATAAAGTGAAGCGGATCCTAAACTTATATATAGCCATTGCATTTTTCCAAACAAGAAATTACTGAAGTTAAACAAAATGCCAACGGCCCGAATTAGTGAGGAAATGTGCCAAAAATATATTTCCCAACGACAAAATGACAATTCCTTGTGCATAGCGAACATACTCTTGCTATACGAGCATTTTTATGGAAAAAATCGTTAACAGGACATTAATCCTTACATTGGACCAACATTGAAGAACTCATTTCAACCTCAGGTGCTCGGTCATTGATGCTTTCACAGCAAATGATAAATGCGTTTCATTGAAGAGGTCGGTCCTCGAGTTAGGGAAAGTGAACCCTTCTAATGATATTGGGAGGGAAACACGAAAGATGGTGAGACAAACAAGGCCCCTCAACTTGTGTGTCAAGTGACATACACGTGACACCTTCTTCACTTGTTACTCGGATGGCATTTAAAGGAAATAATACGCTATCAGCGCATCATCACGAAAATCCAACTAGCCAAGAAAATATATCAACTTTGTTGTCATCTCTTTCCCAAAAGAACGTCCAAATCCTTCTGAGTGCCCTCATCAGAAAGGGAGTGGTCATGTTACGGTGACCTTTAGAAATATTCCAACGCTTCGTTTTCCACATGTTTTCCTTTTATTTAATTGAAATCAATTGATTAGATGACATTTGTTTCTGTATTTATTTTAATAACTGAGATTGAAGCCTCGAAATATTGGAGTTATATACCTAATTTCATTTTTGTTTTTCATTTGGAGAGACAGGAAGCGTGTGTGGAAGAATTACGGAGGAAGGCAAAGGATTGATTCATGAAACTATTTGCGAAGGTTGTCAGAGTGAGGAGTCATGTTGGTAGGAAGTGGTTAGCTAAGGAGGAAATTGAGTCAAGAGCTGCATCAAACCTATTTTTAGATTTATGACGCCTGATAAGGAGGGAAATCCCTCTGCTTTGTTTGCGACAACTTGGGAACGTTTTTCGGTTAAAAAATTCTACTCCGTGACAATGCGATAACTTTAGATCCTACGCAGAGTTAGGAATGCTAAGCTGATGAACATTCAGCCAGTACTATTCTGTGTATGGAGTGTTACGTCATTCTTAGTTATAAATTTGATTTGTTCGTAGGGATAGCAGTTTATCTTCTAAGCCTAATCATTAAACCAGGATTTTATGACTATGGTGTACTGGGTTATTTTATCTTTCGTTTGATGTTATAATGGAACACCTATACTACTGTACGGCAACTAAAATCCGCACAGCTTTGCCTCTATATTCAAATAAGATCATTTTCGTAATCACACTAATGGTTCTTAGACCAAAGCGCTTTACGTCACCTTTACAAAAAGCCGACTCCTTAGTAGGGCAGGTAATGTAAATGCATCTGAATTTAAAAACTAGGAGTTGCCATATTTTTAGATGATTTTAAGCATAATTTAATTTGTTTATAACGGGCATTGATCATGAATATGATGTGTGAAACATAAATCAACACTGCAGAGAATACTACCATGTGATCTAGTGTCGAGGTAATGTACTTACGATGTTATTCATCACAATTAATCCAGTTGTGGAAAATGTCATGGACAATCATGCTCTTCAATTTTGATACTTAATAGTTATGTAATTATGAATATTATTATGTATTTGTTAAACGCTAAATATTTACGTGTGGGTAGATTAAAGCTAGGAATCCCTTAATTCAGCTATCCTCAAACACAGGTACCATTACGCCGGAGGGGTACGTGATTCCTAGTTAAGGGAAATTCGTACAAAAATTGAATTCTATCGTTGAATATCGTTGAAGTTGAATAAGTAGGTTAATACTTCAGGGAAAATGCAAATTAAGGACACTTTTCCCTCCATGGGGTACAAGAGGGCAGTATGGGAATGCCAGTCGAAAAAGTTATGGCACCGCTACCCTTAGATATACCTTTCTTTATTGAACCATGAATCAAGGCAATATATCTGTTAAACCGTAATTTACAATGATCGCAACTAAGGAGATTAGATATTATAGTATAAAAAGATACACGATAATTGGAAATGAAATATCCCTTCCGCAAAAACAATAATTTCATCAATGAAAGTTCAATCAATGAATTTATAAGAGTTGAGTTTATAAATCGGAATATAGTGAAAACTGTATTATCTCATCACGTAATATAAAAAAATTCTATCTTTATCCTTGCGTAATATGATTTTCGTGAAACTTCTACCCATTTCATGATGGGTGAAAAAAATATGTCGATAGCCATCAGTGGAATTGCTGCTACGTTCCGAAGTTCTCTCACCACGGCAAGAGTCGCCTAGAATTTCTCTGCATCTTTTGTGCCTCAGCCTACTTAAAGTAAGATAGAACTGTGCGTCCTTTGCTCCCCAGTGTCCTCCCCTCCCCCCGCTCTCAAACTGTCCGGAATCCCCCAGAAACGAAATCATAGCTACGTGCCTCCTCGCCCGAATTGCCAACGTTGTTCATTCCGCCTCTCTTCTCTTTTGCCATTCCTCCTCTGCTTCCTCTCGCTCTCATCATTCACCATCCTTTCCTCCCTCCTTTCCCACCTCCCACCCTCACTCCTCTCCCATGCCTCTCTCCCTCACCCCGCCCCCCCCACCACCATCGCCCCCTCCTCCGACCTCGCCGGGGCCTTCCTTTATCGATTGGCACTCCAAGGAGCGTGGTGCTGTGGGACTCGTCCCTCCTCCGCCACTCCACTCTCCACTCCTCGCGTCTCTCTCTCCTCCACGCCGCCCTCTAGCCGAAAAGCATTGCCGGCGCTGCTGTTCCCTGTGTGTGTGTGTGTGTGTCTGTGGAGCGGCTGAGAGAGAGAGAGAGCCAGCCGGCTTGAACCCTTTTTCCATCCGTCCCACCGCCGATTCCCGCATTCCACCCTTTAGTACGTACAATCCCTGCCATACGCCGTCCCACCAACTTTTTTCCCTCCATCCTCCACCTCCTCTTCCACCTCCACCACCTCTTCCTCCTCCTCCTCCTCTCTACCACTCCGCATCACAAAACTGCTCCCTTTTTTAATCTCCATTCCGCCTCCTCGCCTCTTTTTCGATCTCGTCTTCGCCCTTGCCCCCTCTCTCTCTCTGGAATATCCTCGTCCTTCCCCCTCTTCGTCCCTGAATTCGGCCACACTCTTCTCTCCTCCTCCTCTTCCTCTTGTCCCACTACTTATCCATTGATGTCATCAACCGCATTTTCCATGCCTTGTTTGTTTGTCACATAGTTTGTAAGATCAGCATGCGTGCCACCACACATGTAGATATTTTGCCGCTCCCATACCTTGAGGTAGCTCGAGCGTTAATCATGAGCCACTTAACTCAAATATTTTTATAAATTTTCAAGTAAGTCGAAAAAAATCACACCACATTTGACTGAAGTACATCTCTTTATTTTATGAAAATTACCTTGGATGTAATAATATAAATGATGATTTAGTAATATTTTAAAATTTTTACCTTATTTACAACGTTCCTGTGGCTTGGGTTTACGTCATGGAATTCGAAATTTAAGCGGAAATCCTATGTTAATACGTGTTTTTTACTCGGCATGACCTTAAATATTAGTTAGCTACCATTATAATAGTATGAAACGTGTTATTTCACGGTTTGGAAAAAATCTGTGCTTACGTAATAAAATTATTACGTAATATATGTCTAGTACGAAAGGCTTCGTGTTAAAATAGCCATTACATAGCTTAGAAACAACATTGGCAACATTAAATTTTTTCACCATTATCTCTTTATGTTACTAATAAGTACCAGTATGCAATGGTTCACGCAAATTTGGTCATAGACAAATATCACTCCAACAACCTTGAGATTTATTTTCACAGGTGACCGGGAACATGGAGTGGGAATTTCCGGTTGAAAATCGTCATGATACAATGAAATGAGCACTATCTCATCAATACCAGTGATTTAATTATTTATGTCTTGTCTTATACGTTGGTGGGCGAAAATTTCAGCATATGTGTTACCGCTTGTAATGCATAGCTCCCTCCATCTTTAGAATCATTGTGAAAGGGTACTAGTGTCACAGAGTGAAAATAGTCTCTGGAAACTCACATGGAAACAACTGTATTTGCAAAATGTGGCTTCATCTTTATTAGGCAAGTCTCGTCCATATTTTTGTGGTGCAACATAACGTTGTACACGATACTATTAGATTTTTACGGTTCTTCATACCTCTAAACTATTTTCGAGACACAACCAGCCGCTCTGAGGCAGGTCTCACTGCAAGCGTGCGGAATTGTCTCTCATCCACACATCCTAAACGATCTTGAAACAGTTTTCATGTAAAAGTCTGCGATTTCATCTCTCCCAACCATGTGAAGATTATTAATCATTTTCCTGAATTTGGCCCGACTTTCCCATCTCTCTTTTTTCCTCTTCTGCAGCTTATCCATTAATGGATGTTAGCGCCTACAATTTCATATGTTAATCATTTGTTGTGGAGTGGGAAAGACTTAGTGATCTTTGCTCAGTAATATGCGGCCATGATCTCCTAATCTCTTTTTCTCTGTTACGATTAATCTTTCCTTTGATGATTATTTGTAAATGTTTTGTATTCCACATAATTGGATCGAGGGATGCAGTTTTTCTTATTTTTTTTCCTGCTATTCATGTTAATTCTCTCTTTTTTATCATAAGATCTTGATTTTATTTTGTTATTCTTGCGGTCCATTGGCTGTAGTTATGATATTATGTGGTGAATCCTCATTTCTGATGTCTCAGCCATTTCCTTTAAATCTTTTTCAGCGCTGAATCTCTAAGTCATACAAAAGTATAGACCAAATATATCATTAACCTTGCCGTACTCCAGAGGTTGAGTTCCAGATCCGTGCACGAGAAGACTGAAGTATTTCATGAATGCTTTTACGTTTATAATCTCTTCCTCTCTGGGCCGAAAGGGCTTGCTGAGGTTTTTCCCTCTAGGGTGATAGAGAAGAGGAGAGGAGAAAGAAAACGCTGTCCATTGCGTGATCGGCCTATCAGCCTTCGTCCATCTCCCGTTGACATGGATTCCCCTTCCTCTAGTCCCCTACCCCCTCCCCTTCTCCACTATCCTCCAATCTCTACCACCGCAGTCCATTTAGTTGTTCTAGTCTCCGGATACAGTTTGTGGTTTCTCCTCAATGCCAACACGGTTAACCTCTCCTCTCCCGTCTCGCATCCAACACTCTTCGCTCTCCGAAGGTCTTTTCGCGTGTGTGCAAATGTTTTTGCACTTTCGAGAGGTCTTTGAACCGTTGGAAGCTTTTTTATCCGTCTGCCCGACCTCAATCCCCATCCAACTCACTTAACTGGCATCCGTAAGGTTTCGAACCGACTGGGCTGATTTCCGAGTCTGGTTTAATCTGGCCGTCGTTGGCTGATTTCCCTGGGGAAGAATGTATGTGATTAGTTCTTTGGTGTGATTAAAGAAATGCTATTCGTGTTTGTTGGTTACCACGGAATAACTATTGAATTACCTAGTTATTCAAAGTTATACTTAAATGATACCCGGCCGACGATGACCTTTGAGATCATAATAGGAACCGGAGAGTGTGGTTAACGGCAATTTCGGTAAGTTGACTCGAATATGAACAATGAAGAAGCGCATGATAATCTGTTTCTATTATTGATATTTAAGTTTCCTACTTAAAACCAAGTCTCATTGTCTAGTCTCAGTGTTACAGTTCTATTGAAAGTGTCGAGGTGCACTGATACTACTCTGCTATGAATATAAACGCCGCTAAAAGCCAGGTGAATATATTCATGGTTATACCCCTCGCGTATTTTATTCTTATGCAAAGAATTTAAAAGTTTCGATTCCCCTGTAAAACAGCTTTTTTTCAAGTGAATCCAAGGTACTACAGCCATCGATTGTGCGGTGGAATTTCTGTATTGGAGATTTATTTCACTACAATAATTTAATGAATCCGTCGTAGATATTTTTTCACTGAATCCCAACAATGGACGTGTACCATTTTCTTCAGCTTTCTTGCGTCACGCTAACGTTGATCTCGATGAATCGAGCTAGTTCCTCGCGAAGTTATGACTAATTTTGAGTGAATTACCTGACTTGGTGTTGTTACATTTGCGAAACTTGGCGACGAGCCTAGCTCCTCTGCATTAAGGGGAGATTCTGAGCTACTGGCACATTACATTTTGATTATGCAAAGGCGTCAGGCAAAGAAATGGAGAGGCACTCAAGAAAATGAAGGAGGAGAAGACAACAGGCGTCGGAGAGATTTCTTAGTGGATGAATTAAAGGGAGTCGACTCAAGCCGATTTACGACGCCCTCTTTCGAGAAGCAATGATATCTTTTTGCGCACCCAGGCAACCGGCGAGTAAGTCAAGGCTTTTATAATTTAACCCAAGTCTATGGGGTCTTATGCTGTAGAAAATTTCTGTATTAGGCTGTGTATTCTTTCAGTTGCCCAAAAAATTGTGATCGTGTACATTCATGGCACAGGTGTCCCAGCGGTAAGCTCCTATATTTAGAGTTTTCCTTCTTTATTGTACCTTCTGTTGTTGCGTTGTAACCTTATACGTATCGCTGGTAATTATCATTTCGAGGAAAAACAGAAAAAATTGGGTATTAAGATGTTCAGAATGTGACTCAATGAAGATTTTTATCTATTTCCGCGGTCAAATCTGTTCTAATGGCTTGGATGTATTCAGAAGTTATCGATCCGAATTATTGTTTGCTGTAGCTTTTCACTCGTCTCTCTTGGCACATAACCGCTTTATTCGCCCGTTTCTTCATTTCGATGATTTTCTTGACCAAATCATCCTGCCTTAGGTCTTTATTCCTAAGATATTGAATCATTACTTTCGTTATACCCTGATCCATTGGTTGCACCAATGAAACTATAATTAGTTATCTGAGAGGACTGAAAAAACCACGAAGTTACTTTTGGAATCATTCTTACGCCGCGGTTTTATTTCAAATTTTCAATTCTTGCGTGCCGTAATTTTGAATGTTTAGCTATGCTTCGCTGCCCCGACTAATTGAGATCCGTAATTAATTACCTATGGTGGCTGAAGAATTCACAAACATTCACGTTGAAGCATGGCGTATGTTGGTTTTTCAGATGTGTACTGCGATATTTTGCTTATAGTGATAAAATAATTAGTTCCGATTTTAGAGTTTACTCATGACAGGAATGCTCATTTCGTATTAATGAAAGCTGCTAACAGAGAGAAAGACAGTTTAGTGGTGAAAAATATTTTTTCATCTTCCCCATTCTTTCCAATTTTTAACGACCCTCTTGAATCTCTCAACGCCCAGTTCGTGGGACTTCTTTGGAATATTTCAATCCTTTTAAAACTGAGTTATGTGATAACATACTGGAAATTTCTGGATGTGCTGGCGTTTTCCGTTACGAAGTTTTGGAGTGTGAGCCTAAAAGCGCGCAGATATTATTTGTCCGTGCATTTTACTCGCTTCCGTCCGTTTCAAATTAGCCCTATTGAATGGAAGAGAAGTAGTATGCGGCGCAGTCCCCGAAAATTATTTAAAATTCACCTCTTTATATTTTCATTTGGTTCCAATCTAATATTTGTTCGAAATCATTTTCTCCATTTTTTTCTTCCCTCTTCTCTGGCATCCATTTCATCCTTTTTCCTTCATTCCAGTGTTTTACCACAAAAAAATGACCTACAGCCTCCGGAGGTCTTTATTCTGTAGTTTTACTGCGGAGCAAATGTTCATTGTGAAGTGGATTGCCTGATAGCTGTTCCTCGAAATTCTGGATTCACAGTTTTCATTGGATTTACCTGTACCGTGTAAGGAGAATACTTGTTTCCTTAATTGTTCCCATTGACTAACATTAAGAATTAGAACATAAATCTATGTCAGTGCTACGTCAATATGTTTTCCCGATTGGAACAGATTTTCATTACGATCCAGAGGTTGAAACCTATTGTAGTCTGCCATTTTTTGTCAGTTAGAGATTTTCCCTTAGCAAAATATATGCTGGTAATACTGTAGAATACGTAGCTTGTTTGGATGACCTCGTATTTTAAGGCTTACAGAAACTGATGGAATAGCACGGTTAAATTACATATAAGGCCAAATTGGAATTCAACTGCAATTTTTACGGGCAAACAAATGAAAACAGATTTTAACGGTAATGTAAAAGAAATATTCAGTTCTCGAGTAAAGCAAATCACTAGTGTAACTACGTAGAGTATGGAAAAGGCACT
Source organism: Ceriagrion tenellum (assembly GCA_963169105.1). Taxonomy (NCBI): domain Eukaryota; kingdom Metazoa; phylum Arthropoda; class Insecta; order Odonata; family Coenagrionidae; genus Ceriagrion; species Ceriagrion tenellum. The sequence continues at coordinate 42,931,684 of OY720633.1, read as the reverse complement.
CATTTTCCTAAACCACTACGAGCCCATAATGGCCACCGTCGATGTATTCGTGATCAAGACATGAGATAACTTGTTTAATCGGCAGTATCTCCAATGGAAATGGATTTGTAGATGTTGGTCCTCTTACTTTTTATTACCTTGACCGTAGTTGTCAAATACATTGCTAATATCTTGGTCTCTGGCATACTCTCAATGGTTTCATTTATTTCGGTAATATGAAATTATTCGAAAATTTGACAGCCAATTAGATACCGACTCTTCTCCGGATCGGGTACATCGTATAACTGGCCTTTTTTCAATCAATGCCTTCTCGGCCAGTTTCTCGGAAACCGGTTTTAGCTGACTAAAGAGGGAGCATGGACAGCTGTTATTGTGCTTCGCTGGACGTTCTTGTACGTTATGTGCCCTGAAAACCGGTTTTCAGAGCTGAAGAGTAAGGCTGTTGCTTTCATTGTGTCGCAAAGCATCAAAAGTAATCAATTCTGACTCCGGACGAAGTCAAAGAACATTCCCGTAAAGTAAAATGAAATTTTTTCCTTGATCATTAGCCAGGGAAAATTTTTAGTTCGTTGCATGCTGGAGAATGAAATTGACGAAGAAATTAGGACAATTTTCGAATCATTCCAATCCTTTTGGGCTGTCATATTTTACCGCTTGCTTTTGGGCATACGTACAGAATCAATGAAATTATGCAACCTACTCACCTCTTTGTTTCCTGTTACATACCACTGATAGCTTCTTCGTATCATTCTTATGTAGTTAAGTATATTTGTACAACATTATACTTTATATAAAAAATATCTGCTGCTTTACTTAGCGGTGGATATTTCGTTAGATCTTCTTATAACTTCACTTCTTGAAATTCGTCGTGAACGATGCTGTCATTATTTTCTTGTTCTCAAAATGCATTTAAAAATATCAAATTCTTTATAATGTTCAATTAAGATATTTCTTAATCGGTGGTGTATTATCATTTACGTGAAGGATGAGTTTCATTAGAGAATCTTCAAAAAGATGGAAATTTTTTTGCATTTAAAGATTGTTGGACTCCGTATAATGATATGATTTTGTGTTTGAGCCATAAGATTGGTCGGTTATTTGGGACGGCGACCACCAGCTGAGGTCGTTTAAGTAATAAAAACCCGAGCACGAAAGTAGTATGGTAAGGGTTCATTTATGTATAATAACCAAAGGAATGGTGTAGAGAAACTCGGCGTCGATGGTGGCCAGGCTCTTATCGGAAGGCATTAAGTGGTCCTCAGAACAGCTAATCCTTTGAATGGAGTGATGTAATTTCAGCGCTCTTCTGGTAGGATCGGAACAGGGATCGGAGTTTTACCAAAAATCACCCCACCAATAGGATATGAGCCCAGGACCTCTGGAATGGAAGTCAGTGCCCTGTGTACAACGTCAACCGGGTCCGAACCGAACCGGAGCGTTTGTCTAGAGGGAGAGGGCACGTCTCTGTCAATAGTGGACATTTTTTCCCCTTCCTGCTGTTAGGTAAGATGAATAAAATAGAGCTAATGCATGGCATCGCGCCTTCAAATCCTTAAAACCTAGAGGATCGCTCTAAACTTGCTCTATTCATCCCTGCTGATGTTGGAACCTGGGTCCTCCATATGATTAATCAGTGATTTAGCCACCGCACTAAACTCACACCGGAGGGATTCTCGGTCCCTACACCTCGGGCTAAATTTATCGGATTCCCAAACGCCAAACGGTTCGCCGTATACTCCAAAATTTCCTTTTTCATTTTTATGACTGCCCTAACCTAACTCTTTTTCCCACCGAATCTCGTCTCTCTCTCCCCCCCCCCACCCTCCGCCCCGTCCGGAGCCTCGGGTTCACGATTCCCGGGGCGAACGTGTGTGCTTAACCGCAATCCGCCCACCAAATTTCCCAATTTTTATATCGATGATAACCCTGCCGCTCTTTAGGTGCTTAAAATTTTCTTTTTTTCTCTCTCTCTCTCTCTCTCTCCCTTCTTTGGCCCGTGGGAATGCGCCGTCCGGATATTGGCAAGATCAAAAAATTGCGATCAGCGGAGATTCGCTGGAGATGTACCCCAATAAAAATTTGGCTGACACGGCACCCTGGTAGATTTTTTGAGGGCTCTTCCTCTTTTCCATGGGGAAGGGCGGGAAGGGTTGATTGCCCCCCACCCTCCCTCAACGAAGGCCTCTCTTTCCTGCTGCTGACTACATCTTTCCAACCTTCGTCCTTCAGCCCTTCAACCGCTCCTCTTCTTGCTCCCCCCTCCCACTTCCCTCTTCCTTATCTCCCGTGCTTCATATCCCTCCCTGCTCCCCTCAATCTCCTCACCACCTCTCGCTGTCTCCTTATTCGCCACTTAACCTGCTTGCGAGCGCTGTGCTTAGCGGCTGAGTGCGATCTCGGTCGGCTCTGGTAAAATTCCATTACCTCACTGCAAGAGATCAAAGTGGGAAGTGATAATTGAAAGAAAGACTTGTTTCTTACACATATGAATATTTGATGCAATGAAGGATTCCATGGAACAAATCTGGATTAGCCGCATTCATTCATTGACTTTGAATGGGTGCATTTCGTACTTAGGAATGGGTCCAATGCTTGTATGAGGTAACGATGGAAATTACATTTCTACTGCTTGTAAGCTACCTTAAATGCAATAAACGTTTATATGATGTAACATTGGATAAAAACTGGGCCGGATATGACGGGGAAGTTCAAGAGTAAATTATAAAGAGAGTCGTCTTTCGTGCCAATCGCTCGGCCACTTGATCAAAATGTGTTGTCTAGTATTACAAGAAGTAAAACGAATGTAAATGGACCGAGTATGCTAGTTGTTTCGACAAGGTGTTACAACAATAACGTGGTATTTATGAATTTTATTAATGCACACCTTTTCACATCTTTTCTATTGAGCTCGGTGATAAAGCGTAATTATCGAGTTCTGCATTCAGTATAATATTTCTTTCTCAACAGGTGGGGTATGTAGGTGGAATAATTCTGAGTTGTACATAAAATGGCAGAAAAGTACATTGTTAACTTCTACACAAATTGTTTATTCACCCAATCGTTTTCAACCCAATTTACTGTCGATGGACTGATGTTGAAACGGCTGAGTCAGGAAGCACTTTGGTATTCATTATAGAATTTTGTTCTTTCACTGTCTTATACCTGTGTTAGAGGAGGCTGTTGCTTATTATTCGCTCCCTTATTCCTTGGATATTTGTATTTTAAATGTATCTTCGATGTTTATTCTAAATTCAGTCATATTTTTTAGTTAGTTAGTTAATTAGTTTAGTTAATAAACAGTCATTCCTTTGTCATCAACAAATTCCTCTTTTATTCTTTCGACGTGATAACATCAACCCTTGAACACTCCTTTGTAATTCATCAATGGCTGAGATGTACAGTCCATAGCATCTCGCAAACCACTCAGATTGTACTTCATATTTGTGGCTATGTATCATCTTTTATGTTGATAATTATATTTGCATCGATACTTTACTTGAGTATTTGTGAGGTGACACTCGGGAGATAATATGAAAGGCCAAGGTTAGTAGACAAATTCAAAGGGCACGAGTTTCGACTAACCACGGATTATATTATTTTAACCCCTCGATAATATTATCATCGCTATTCCCTGCCATAATATTATAATTATCATGAGTGATTATTTTAGCCATCTCTAGGAAATACTGAGCGTTAGAAAATGAGACGAATGCATTAATTACGGCTTCAAAGAAAACAGCGTGAGGCTAATCCACTAAAACACACTTTTGGTGAATATAACCATAGACACATTTTCCTTCCATTCTCCCTTCAAATTCCTCTTTTTCCATTATCTCCCTTTGTGGTTAATACCCTAGCACTTCAAACCACACGCTTTTGGCTGCTATTAGGGTTGTATGCTGACAAAGATGAACTTGTTGAAGTATATTCCTCCTTTTTTCATCACCAATTAACGTTTTAATTACGCTATAACTATCCATATTCATTCATCTTCTTCTCTTGTCACAATCTATGTCACATACAATGATGTGGGTGATAAGTGAAACTTGGTTATTCCAGAGTAAGCTTGACTTTGAGATGAAATTTCTGTGACAGTCGTACCTTGTACAATATTGTGTTTTTGATGGCGTAAGCACCTCATCATCAATTTGAACATTATTCAAATCGCATTCCTTACTTTTTCATAAGACTATTTATCATGTTCGCGATCAAAAACGCTCACTGATACCTGGTGTTTTCTTTTATATATCTTTCCCTATTTTGGCTAATGTTAAATACCTGTAATTTCTATCGGTAACGAAGTCCCATTATTGCAGATTTGTAGTAACCTAGGAAAGCATAAGTTGTGACTCATTGATGAGATATCAATTGATAATTTAATGATAACTCAATTGATAATTTAATCGATGAAGCGATATTGATAATTTAATCTTCTTTGTCACCGCTATTTTCGAGTTAACATCCATGAAATGTTTATCTCGTCAATATGCATTAGATAGGGTTATTGGTGTATTCAGGTTAGAGCATTAATTCTTTAATTTTAACCAAATCATTTGAGTAATATATTTATGAAAACACATTTTTAAACTTTGTATAGTTAGATACCTGCAAACTTACATGATCCACAATTCTCTGTCACTGTTTCATATTGAAATTCATGATAATAATATTAACGATTGTTCCTGGCACGATCTTTTTTTAAAAGGGCACCTTTTTTTGGAGACAGTGTTTTTCATATTTTAAGGAAATGCTACATTTTATTTAATTGTTTTGTTTTTATTTGAATTTTATAAGCTAATATATTATTTTATAAGATTACTTTGGGTGTTTGACTCTCTTTAATAAAATAAAGCTCTAAAAAAATTCTTTATCTCCCTTCAGTTTTATTTCCTCTAGTGCCTCAGTCCAGGTCAGATCTGATGGATGAAAATGCTCCAGGTATTTTTAGTAATGGCTCGCTTCCACGAAACCCAACATGTTTTTAAACTTGATTCGAGTTTTCGAACGATAAAACCGAATATCTGGAATCTTCACGGCTTCGCCCAAGTGATTCAATTCAATTCGACCAGTATGGATATGAAGAAAAAAACTTGTGGATGCGAAGAGTGCATGCGCCACTAGCGTTCAATATGGAATTGCTCTATGTATGGGGTAAAGGTAAAAGCCTGAGTTTTAATCAGTAGATCGTCTCAAATTCTTCATAGAAACTATAAGGGAAAGGCATCAGAAATTTTGCAGATAATTTCCGTTGGTGAAGGATCAACTCTTAGGCTTGGCCCATAACGCGTGCGAAGTAGAGAATCTTCTATGCATAACCTAAATTTGAGCGACCAATCCTTCAGTATGGAATACATTGAAGAGTAACTTTTCTTACCACTAGATGACACAGGCTATTGAGGGAATAACGATAAAAATGAATGAAACTTTTTTAATTTTAACCCAACAATCTCTGATGTGATTTTGAAATTTTAATTGGTTCAACATAGTTAAATAACGCACCTCTCCATAGTCCACAAGCTGGTGAGGGGAAGGAGAGGGGGCGTTCTTTTGGAAGGTCAGAGATGTGGGAAGGATTAAATAAAGTCAACTTTAGTAAACGTTCGCCTGTCCTTACCCCTCCCAGTCCGCTCACTGCAGTACAACTTGATGTACAGCACAACCCTGATCACAATTTTTCAATCCTTCCAATTTCCCAGCCCTTTCAAATGAGTCGCCCCGCTTCCCCCTCAAACTCAATGATACCACCCCACCGCTCCGATTCCAATTTGGATATATACCGGCCTGCCCCAAGATTTGAAAAAAATTCCTTAAGGATGGTATTGATGACGCTTTCAGTTCGAAAAATGATTTACTATGCCTTAGTGCATTCTGAACAAAAATCATCATGAACACTCCCGTTCTCTCTTTAATGAGTTAAAAATACTCCCACTGAGGTACTTGTACTGTTATAAAGTATTGAAAATCTTTTATTTACGTAGTGGTTACAATCCATTTTTATTAGGGAGTAATATCATGTTTAATTTTCAAAGAGGTTTCTGGGTCCCACATTTGAAGATATAGAAATCTTATTGTATAGGGTCAGTAAATTTAATACAAAATAACATTGTTTTATTTTCAATCACATTTGTAGTACAATTGCCTTATTTTTGTAAGCTCTTAAGCCAGCACAGTGATAATATTTTTTTTGTACGCACCTAATTTTGTTTGTATATTTTTCATATTTTGTTAATCATGGTTCGATTTGTTCTTTTCCGCATTAGTGTTTTTGAAATTAGCCTAAACAAAGGCTCAATGCCTTATAGGCTATATTACTTCCTTAATACAGAAAAAATATTTGTAATGAAACATGTAAGGAAGAATAAATATTATTATTTATTATTATATTATGAGCCGAAACCATGGTTAGTGTTGAGTAAAATAAAATGTTGACTATAACCAGGTTTATCAATAAAATTTTAATTCAGGTTTTAAAATTTATCAATATTTGGTGTTCAAGGTTTCAGCAGAGTCACACCTGGGAATTTCACTGACGTAAAATCGGTGTTCTTAACTTGACATTTTATTTTATTTTTGCTAAAGAAAAAATAAATGGGAATGAAGCATTTACAATGAGAATTTAACTTATGTGCATTATTTTTTTATTTTTTAACTAATATGTACATGTTTTCTGTTGTGAATATTACGGGGATTATTCTTCGCAGATAACCTCAGAGCAACTCTAAAATCAATAAAACCGCATTAGTTAACTCTTATTTCTATTTAAGGTTAAGTTATGCAACATACTCTCCTAAATACGAGGGACTTTTTATGCGACCTTATTCATAAAATTGACCACTTATTTCCGCACTCTAATCCTGACTGTTGACATCATTATCTGGTCGCAAGGTGTGAACCCAACGTATTACTTGGTTTCCCAGATGGGAAAATGAATAAGAATTATTCGCGATAAGGTTTCGCTTCCTCGATTTGGCCTCTGGATCCGGAACGGCCAATTAATTACCCCGCTGCCGCTGTAATTTTTCTCTCGCTGGGAGCTCTTATGAGCTTTTTGATCTCTTAATGTTTGCCCAAGGCTGATATCTCGCCCATATCCACTTTCTCGCCGGGGTGGTATTTGTTCCTAGCCTCTGCACGTGTTGTACAGGAAGTAGCTCCCATTTTTCATAACTCATTTAATCGCCTCGAAAAAGAGAAGTTGGAGGGATGAGTATTTGTTCATTTTTTTCGATCGTTAAAGCACTGGGGTCACCACATAAAGAAAGCAGTTGTATGTTCCACTTGTTATCTCTTCAGATTTATAGAAGAAGTACATAGATAGTGATCTGTTGATAATTGCTTCGTTGGCATGTTAAAGAGGTGCATTGTTTTATTTTCTTTTGGCTATTCCATTCAGAATTTGTAGTATTGGTCAAAACTAGGTTGAAGAGCTGTAAAAAAACTGTTCAAGACAACTATCGCAGTAAGTCGTCTCATATTATCTCAGAAATTTGACTTGGAAACATTATGCCGCTAAATTTAATATTTTGGCCTGTTGAAGAACGGAAAGTGAATGATGTATAAAGGAATAGCGAGTTAATACGAGCATTGCATTGTTATTGTGTGTTGTGATATCAGCTGCGATGTATGATGCGTATTGCCCTTTGTGTTTGCGCGTGAAAGTTTTAAGTACCTACCATATAACAGTATTTGTCCCTTAACTCCAGTTAAAAAGCTTGATGTTTTCAGAGAATGGAACCACTCCAAGTGTAAATGACTATCTTCCAGTCCATTGTTGCGTAAGGGATATTAAGTCGAGACTTGGCACTCATGTTACTTTATAGCGTTCACATGCATAATATAATTATTATGCCTTTAAAATTCTTATTTTTCTCTTACCTTAGTTAGGTGGCCTGGAATGCATAGTTTAAGTTACAATGGGTATACCTTTGTGAATAATTATATTATCCTCTAAATGGGATCGTGATTCGATTAACAAGAGGAAGTTATGTGCTAATTATTAAATATAAGACACACATACATACATACCAATCACGCCGTTCCCTTCCGGGGTGGGCAGAGTCACTAAGTTTCACTCATAAATACATATTGGTGCACCTAATTCTGCTTCGATAATTTCCTCCATACTGACCTATCCTTGCAAACCTCTTTTGCCTCATTTACCCCCATACACAGCTTCATACACACTCTCCTGTTTTTAAGACTCCTAATATTTCTCCTCCTAAGAATTTTCTCCGCCACATTCAGCCACAACTTTCTCGGACTACCTCTACCACTCACACCATTCATTTCACTCTTATAAGTCTGTTTCGTCATTCGACTCTCATCCATTCTCTCAACATGGCCAAACCAACGAAGCGCACTCCTTTAATATACATCCATTACTGGAGCATCTAACCCACATTCATTTATTATCCACTCATTCCTGACCCTATCCACCTTCTGCCGCAAACATTCCTCAGATAACTCATACCCATGGCGTTTAGTCTACTCTAATGTTTATCCTGACATACCCATGTTTCACTACCATGCAAAAAAGTGGGGAGAAGTACACTTTTGTTCACGGCGATTTGTGCTTCCTTAGACAGGCACTCATTCCTTGATATGCTCCACATGGTACCTATCACTTTCCTTCCAGCATTCGCACGTCTCTATCTCCTCATCTATCCGTCCATCTTTCGCAAACATCTTACCTAAGTACACACAATCATCCACTTGTTCAATTACTTCATCATTCGCCCTCATAACACAGTTATTCTCCCAATTCTCCTTATCAAAAACTACTACTGAGGTTTTGCACGCATTTACCCTCAATTCCATTCTCTCTGTTGATTCTATCTATATTCTATTGATGATTATCTAGGAGCTTCTGTAATCCCTGTTGGCTCTCTGAGATCAAAACAGAATCATCCGCATATTGTAGAACTCACACGTTTGCATTTCCAATCAAAACACTATCGTTTTCATTACATGCATCTCTAACACATTTATCCATAAATACATTAAAAATCCATGGTGACATTACGCATCCTTGCTCTACACACTGTTTTTTGGAAACCAATCACTCAGAACCCCGTTAACTCTCACACTTGCCTTACTATCATCATACATCGCCATCGTAATATTCAATAACTGCCAACTCACTCCATAGCCCTTCAAAATTTTCCACAACTTCTTTATATAACCGTATCATAGGCCTTCTCTAAATCAGCAAATGCACAGTACACTTCCTTTCGGACGGCCATACATTTTTCTATCACTTGCTGAAGCGCGAAAAGTTGGTTACTACATCCTCTTTCAGGTATTAACCCACACTGCATACCCCATATTTTGTCAGAAGTAATATTCCTTACTCTTTCGAATTAAAATTTTACTGTACACTTTTCCCGGAATGCTCAACAAACTAATGGCCCGATAATTATTATATTCGATCTTTCCTCCCTTCCCTGTGGAACGATGTATGCATTCTTCCAATCCACTTGAACAACAGAAGCCTATAAGCATAAATTATATAGTTCACATAGCCGAAAAATGAGTAAATTACACCCTCACTTCAACATCTCACTGGATATCCCATCTACGCCTGCAGCTTTCCCATTTTTCAATACTCTCAATGCCGTTATAACCTCATTCTTACTTATCTCTTCTTCCATCACAACATTCTCGCATACTACTTCGCAAGGCTCATCCTCAGCGCCTGCAACATTATTGTATAATTCTTTAAAATACTCCCTCCAGCAGTCTCTGATATTTGGCTCATCCCACACGATCTCTACTCTTTTGTTCTTTACCGCATTCATTACCCTGCCTTCACCACTCTTAGCCCTTTTTACCCACTTCCAAAACAGCTTATTATCGCCTTCAAAATCGCTCTGAATCTTGCTAGCTTCATCCGCTCATATTATTTCCTTGCTCTCTTTCACAACGATTTTGCGTTCTTTCTTTTTCTTTCTGTAAATCTCACATACCTTAGTGCGCTCTTCCTTAGATTTGGCAGCAATCATATTCTTGTACGCCTCTTCCTTTTCCCAGATTGTAATTTTCACCTCTTCATTCCACCAAGCATCACCTTTAATTCTTCCTACCACTCCTTTCCCATATATACTTTCAGCACATTCTAGAATCGCTCCTTTTAGCACTCCCACGCATCATTCACTTTCTTGTTTCTGATATACTCGTCCCATTCTCTCTGCTTCAAGGATAGAGCATCCTCAAGCATGCAACCATACTGCATTATTGTCTAGCTGTTGACTGTCTAGCATCTCTCCACTTTTACTCTCAACTACTTACGCGCAACATTCTTGGCACCCACTTTCTGCCCAGATTCACTTTGGAGAGTACCAAATAGTGGACTGTTCCACATCACTCTCGTGTCCCACACTAACTCCCTAAATCTCTCATCATACACAACGAAATCAATCATGCTTTTACAATCGCACCTTTGCTAAGTATACATGTGTATTCTCTTATGCTTAAATCATGTATTCGACACAAGTAATCCTTTTTCCAAACACACACTCACCACTTTTTCATCATTATCATTCACTCGAGGGTCACTAAATGGCCCAACCACTCTCTCAGATGCATCCCGCCTCACACCAACCCAGCCATTCATGTCACCTACTACAATTATTCTCTCACCAGGGTCAAATTCATTCAAAACCTCTCTGTTTTTCCCAAAACTCACCTTTCACACTTTCACACTCACCATCCACTGGTGCATAGCACGCCACAATCACAACTCTCCCAATACCTACTTTCATGCTAACCCAGAGCAATCTAGGGGATACTAACTCGTACTTCGTTACTTGTAACTTAGCTCTCTCATTAAGAATGAGTCCTACACCTTGACTGCCGTGTACATGATCGTCAACTCCTCACCACAGTGCCAGACCACCGCCATCTACATTAACAACATCCCGCCGCTAGCGCTAAGTTTCACATACACACAAAACATCCATTCGTCTCACTTTAATTTCATTCAACAACTCATGCTCCTTTCCATACTCTCTTCTCACATTCCAAGTACCGAGAGTCCAGTTCGTTTCCAGTCCGTATCTTGATTGGCCAACCTTATTAAGCATCCGCCGCCCATCGCGGCTTCGGCTGTCCGAGGCTACTTCGTGACTCTTTAAGTAGTAAGGAGTAAGAATTAATAGAGTATGCAAGGTTACCAGCCTCTGCAGTACCCGCACCACGTCCAGCTTTCCCTGCTAACGGTTACGGCGCTCTACCGGTCAGTTTTGGCACATTTTCGCCAGTATGCCACAAGAGAAACCAAAGCATAGTAATACCCTCGGCCCGCTTTCACTGTTCTACTCAAGCCAGGATCCCTTCTTAAAGGACTACCTTGAGATCCAACATACCGTTGCCCGCGACCCACCACTAGGAGGTATATGTGGTGCACTGACACACCGGGTCACATGTAAATAATAATTAAGAACATAACAATAAATCATCTATATTTTTAAAAAGTATCCATTGTTGCCTTTTTCATGGAAATTACATCTAATTTCACTAATCCAGACAATATTGTAAAGTATCGTAACTTAACAAACTATGTGGAAGGATATTTTTTTAATATCATTCTGCACTTTATGTACCCTATCGTTAACATTCACTAAAATAAATATGCTCACTATTATCATTAGTAGTAATTAATCCATGGTCCCGATGGCTCTTACGCTTATTGGTACATTGTGCCAAGGATCTGAAGATTCCTTGGCTGCAGCTCTACTCTCCTCTCTCCTGATAGCAAGCCGTATTTTTTCCAGCATAAGTCTTCACTTTGACGTGCCTAATAATTTTCCTAATGTATCCCGCACTAGGTCTTCCTCGGTAATTCGTCCCTTTAATTTCTCCTTTCACCATTGTTTTATAGAGGCTGCTGAGTCGCACAATGGTCCAGTAAGTTCGCCTCGCCGTCTCAGACTGTATATTCAACGTCTTTTCTCTTCAGCTCTTCGAAGGATTCCATCATTGGCGAGTCTTTTCCTCCGTTCAATCTTAATACTTCTTCCATAAGGTCACGGTGCAGTTGTTCATAACCTTCTTTGTTTTGCTGCAGTTGTTGTTCAAGCTTCTCTTCCATGCTAGATGAGCTTTCAAGTATATAGTTAAGAAGAAGTTCTGACTTACTTCCAAGCTTGTGTTGCTGGCTGCGAGTACACGCCTTGAGTGCGAGTTAGATTTAAGTCCTAGGAAATCATTCTAGGATTACTTTCTGGGTTAAATCCACTATAATTACTCTATCTTTCAGAAATGACTGCCCTGATAGAAAAATATATCTTTTAGGATCTTTTTTGCTGTCCAAGTCATATGGTGACTCTTTCCTCGTTATTTACTCCGCATTCACCCGTCAGGCTTTCTTGCGATTAATTTGTAACTTAAAGTGAAATAAAAACAGAAAATCTCCAAAAGCCGTAAACAATTGGCACCCTTCGTCAATAAACACCAAAATTTGCTGTCTTGGTATGCTGGGAAAACCACAGCAGAGACCAACCACAGCCTCTCAACCAAGAAAACCCTCCTGTGTTGGTTTACGGGAAAGTTACTTCCTCGCCAGGGACCAAACACAGACGCACACACACAACCAAATACGATCCTTTGCAAGGGCTAATGGGACCCCGCTAAGGATGTTTGGGTTTTGACCTGGGATCCTTCACGGGGCTAATGAGACCCCGCTAAGGATGCCTGGTATATACACAAGCACACAAAATCACTCACTCACACACGCAAATGGGCCCAACTTCTGGGAGAATCAGCTCAAAAAGAGCGTGGTCAAATCGACAAAACAGGACGAGGGTGGGGGTCGAATACGCGTATTTCGGCTACAAAGTACCGAACCGAAGGTAACGCGTCACTTCAACGTAGGGTTGAAGTGAGGAAGGGTCAAGACATCCTAGTTGTTAATAAAGGTGAACTGAGGAGGAGGGGGGGAGAGAGACAACCAATAGGGAAAGAGAGAGGGGGAAGGGCGAAAGACAAAACGCGAATGAAAACAACCAAAGAAAATGATTGGAGAAGGGGGGGGGAGTGAAGGGGGAGGTGTAAAAGAGAAAGGGGGGTTGCAACGGACGTAAAGTAGAACGTTGGAGGGAGGGGGGGGGTGAAAGAAAGGGAAGGAAGTGATCGGTTAACGGCGTCCGTTAAGAGACGTAACGAAATATTTAAAGTCCAAAACTGAGTAGAGGGAGGAATGAGGGATGGGTCCAGCGTCGCTGTTTAGGAGTTTGGCTTTATTTTTAAATATGAAGATACTCTCGTAAGCGTCTAATAGATTATTACTTGTATGCTTTACGAGTTTCAAATTATCTTTTGTTACGTCGTGCCCGGTCATGATTAGATGCTGCACTACACTAGACTTTTCGGGATTGTGATTTCTGAAGTGAGAGTATTTCTCCAATTTGTAACTTGATTTTGTCTGTTTTGCCTATTCAGTTTGGCATCCTCATCAGACTTTCTTCCTTCTATGCCGCCATTGACTAGCAAAGTCAGTGCCCTCTGCACTACTTCAACCTGATCCGAACCTTACTGAAGCGTTTGATTAGAGGGAATGTGTGGGAGGGAGTCTGTATCAATTGTGTACATTTTTTGTCTCTCCAGCTGTTAGGTGAGAAGAGTAAAACAGCAAATACATGACATTGCCGATTATCTACGCATGTGTGTGCCATTTTTTGATTTTTTCCTTTCATTTTATTCGTTGCTTCTTCATTACAAATATTGAGGATGATCACGTATATTCTTTGAGTACTCCTTTCCTATCTTTTGTTTCTTTCACACGGAAGCCTCATTTGATTGCTCCCGACAGTGCTTCATTTAACCTTAGAGCTATTTGAAAACATTTAAACATATCAGGTGAATTTTATTTGGAGACATTAATTTTCCTGGATAGCGTAGTGGTCTGCGCATTGGTCCGGCAAACCAAAGGATAGTGGTTCGATTCCCGGTCCAGGCCGAATATTTCTTCGGGTAGATTGAGCCAATTTCCATTGCTTAACTTTTTGAATCTTGCAGGGCTGAAATTCCTTCTTCCCTGCATTTAACTGTATCCAAATAGGTATTTATTCAGGAATAGGAATTCTTCCTTCTTCCTTCCCGTCCACACGAGCATAATTCTGAGATTTGAGTGTAGCAACGCTAATCATTCATAAATAACTGCATATATCTCCTGTTTTCCTCCAAGGGAAACTGATGATTAAATTCTCTTTAAAGTCTATTATAATTAAGAAAGTTTCAAAATCTCATAGATGAACGATACGGTCACAGTTTGTCCCTCTGTCTAACTAATTAGCTCCGCGGAAGTTTCGTCAACTCTAGTCTCCTTGAGATCTCTTACGTCATGAATGATGGCATCCATTTCTGATCTTTTTGAATATTCTTTTTCATATGAATTTACTGCATGAATTCCCTCAAGGATTTGTTTCCCAATAGGATATAAAATTAAGTTTTGTTAAATAGATCAAATACTTGTATATATATATATATATATATATATATATATATATATATATATATATATATATATATATATATATATATATATATATATATATATATATATATATATATATATATATATATATATATATATATATATATATGAACAAGTTACTTCAATTACCTTCCTACATGTATAGTCGAATGAAGCATTAGTTTTGCGTAAAGTGAAGTGGATTTGATACATTTATTTCTTGGGTTATGAAACCTGAAATAAATTAAGGTCAAGTAATGTAAATTAAAGCTAAAATACTTATTAACTTTCTCATAAATGTTTTGGGAATTTCCTATGTACTCCATTCATATATGCATTGCAATCTCTTAAAAAAATAGGTCTAATCCAGCTCCAGCTATTCTCATGTTCAAGTGTATTTAGTCCCATACTTGGTGGACAGATGTCTTCCAGCCTATTTCGTAGCCGTTGCGACCAGACACACAGCCAGACGATTGGCCACGCAAAAAACCACATCCTGCTTCCTGAATTGTGGTTTTAGCCCAAATTAACCACGGCACTGTCTGCTGTCTAAACAGTTTAGTCACTTCGTTGAGACTTATTTTTTATTTTGACTCTTTAGCGTAAACTAAATGGTTTAAATTCGACAGATTTATTGAAATTGACAATATTTTAGCTGATTTCCAAAGCTAAGTATGAGCGAAGCGATTGTTTTGAATACAAATGTTCTCCTGCCGAGCCCTTTATACAATCTTGGACTCGGCAGAGGAGAGAGGTTCATTTAAATTACGTAAATGAATAGGAGCTTACTGACCTGTTCCTTTTTCGTACTTACGAATAGCTTGGCGTGGATGTTGTTCCTTCAATTTGTTCTTCAGACTTCGATTGCCGGAATTCATCAACCTCCAAAACCGGTCACCAAGGCCCGTATGTTTCCACCCGTATGTTTCCACAATATCCGGTAAAATATCCCGAATATTGTGGAGTAAACTGGTACGGGTTAAGGATCCTGCCGGCCTGAAGGTGCCTGGTGTCTACCGCATACCCTGCGAGTGCGGAGAGGTTTATATTGGTGAGACTAGCCGAACCATTGAAACACGAGTTAAGGAACGTCAACGGCACCTGCGGATGTGTCAACCTGCGAAATCGGCAGTCGCGGAACACTCCATTAACTTCGATCATGGCATTCGGTGGAACGAGACGAAACGACTCGGCCTCTCCAAAGGATATTGAAACAGACTCATTAAAGAGGCAATTGAAATCCACCTTGAGAGCAAAAATTTCGAGAGAAACGAAGGTTTCCATTTAAGTAGGACCTTGAAATCAATCCTGAAAATGGCGGGAAAAGTGAAAACGCCTCAACCAATGAAAAATGGTCTGACCTGAGAGGCTTCGTATACAATCTCGGCACCTTGACACTGCATCAACGGCCCTGATGACGCTGGAAAAGTCTTCCATCGAAACGTCATCAGCGAATAAGATGGATCATCTTACTCAGACGGAAACCCGAGAAAAAATTGCAGAAATTATTCGCCGAGAGAAAATTTAATCCCACCATCAATCTCTAAGCCTGCCTCAAAGTGTTACGGAACATCAAAATAAATATCCTTGTTTCGCCCTAATATCGTTGCATGTATTTCCCAAGATGAACTATCCAGTATGTTCACATATAATTCACACCACCCGTATTAATTTTTAGGATATCGATCTGGTAGCTACTTCATAGTCATCTATAATATATGTAACTCAGTCGTTTTTTTATGTTGAAGTTTTTTCATGTCATAGTTAAGCAGTTAACTGGTGTCGAGCCTTTTAGTGTTTTGATGACTGTACGTGCATAGAAATTTTAGTTGCCATTTTTTTTCTTTACTCTTAAAAGTGTAGGTACTATAAAATTTATCAGGAGCCATTCTCGGGTGACCTGTACGGATTTGAATGTTTCTTTATCAAAATATACAATAGGATTGATTTCAACTACTGCCGTAGTTGAAATCAGTTTGTGCCAGAGGAGAAGAGGCTTTACTTACAGCATCATTCCCTCATTCGTGCATTTTATTAATCAATTGACTGTTTTTGTGATTTGTAGTGAAACTATCATGGTTTAAATGGCCTTCAAGAGCTAATTGTTGATTTTGGTGGAATTTGTGGTGAGAGGTTATCCGTTTTCTTAACTTCATTGGAATACAGTTGCTCGTATAACGGTTGAGTTACACCAATCACCGTCCTTTATTTCTCCATGGGTTCCTTTCCCAAACTCCCATATCCTTACTTATAAGGTAAATTTTATTTAATATGGTCACAGTCTCTGTTTATTTCCGTCCATGGCTCGTGTGTTTTACAAGATTTGTTAAATATCATTTTACAGCGGAACAGGAAATATTTTTGCTCACCGTTCACTTTGGTTTCCAGGTGTTATTTAAAGTGAGTAGACATTGTTCTCATATAAAGCCTTCCTCAAAAGAACCAGGCTTGATTGATATACATATTTTAAAATCGATTTAATCGCACAACCGTTGACTACAATGATGGCCTGTTGACTGATGATAAACCTCACGTGTCTGGAAAATACGATGAGAAGGATTACAGAACACGGCAAATGTTTATTTTTCTTTTGCATAAGTGTAAACATTTTCCACTAGTGCAACTGTTAATTTAATGCTTGCATCGAGTAACATGTTTGCGATAAGAGTTTAGTATTTGTTTGGATGCTCATGATATGGATTGCTAAAATACCGTTGCCATCTTATGAGGATGAGGTAGATAAGAAAGGCTCAATATTTTCATGGCTTCCAAAAATATACATGTTTCCAAAACTATTGTAAGGTTCATTACAGGCAAAGCATGGCGGATGTATATTTTTTTACTGTTTGGATATTCTTCGAAAGAGCAGCGAAGCCCGGTGGATATATATTTTTGCGCTGTCTAAAATTCCTCCATTTAGCATGTGCTATCGTTTTATGATGCAGATTCCTTGCTATAAATTGAGCATGCAGTAGTTGGAAATGGCTTATTACCGAATGGTGACCAAGGAAATATATTTAAGTAGATTCTCATTAGTGTCACAGATTTGGTCTATTTCCGTTTCATTATTTGGGCATTTTGATGTGTCTTGCGTTGAAAGTACATTTTGATCTAGGTACTAGGGTAGAAAAATAAATTTATTGCCAAGTGTTTTATATAAATGGAATATACATAACATTAATTTCCTTCGTGAACTTCGTAAAGCGTACAAGGCAACGGATGATCGTGGTTGAGTGGTGGTCGAACGCTTTTCATACTCTTCCCAAGGGTGGAATTGGTAAATCCGATTTGGTATTGCCATGAAAAATATAAAAAAATGTGACTATACCGCCTCCAACAATATCTACTGGTTTTCACTTTCGAAATGTCTTATGTCCATTAGGTATTTCAAAGTGTCCCACCTCATCGAGTTGAAAATTACCTCCAAAAATGAAACTTGTATTTATATTTGATTGATATGGAAGTGAGGCCATGTTGGGTTCTATGTCAGGGATGGCACATTATTGGTCGTGCAATCCTACGATTGGTTGACTGCAGCCCTCCACCCTTCCCTATCTAATGCTAGTTCCATTGCATCCTGGCTCTCCCACTGTACTGTCCTCTTTATTTAGGTCTTTGGTCCATGAACTTACTCCTGGGTCTTCTTCTGGGGAGTTTTCCCTCGATTTTTACCTTCAATTATGTTCTTAACAAACTCATTGCGTCTCAGGGTGCGTCCAATCCATCTTGTTCTTCTTTTATGTATCCTGTTTCAAAGGTTCCTTTCCTTTTCTAATCGTCAGCTGACTTCATCATTTTTAATTTTTTCCCTTCATTTTATCTTCAAAATCCTCATCTGGCATCAGTTTTCAAAGGAAAATTGAAAACTTTTGAAAAATTGAAATTTTTTTTAAATATTTTGAAATATTGTTTCCCAGTTTGCAGCTCTATTCTTTTTTAGCACTGCAGTTATTTTTTACCATGAATGTTTTGCTGGAGTTATTCTTCGCTTGCTGTCCGCTGTAATTCTTCCGTCCCACGCGATGATAATTCCGAGATAGTTGAAGGAATCCACTTGATCCAATTTCTATCCTCTGTGTGACTTCTGCATTCAGATTTTCTCTTCCGCATAACTAGATTTCAGTTTCCGTCTTATTAATTTTTATATTGTATTCACATGGAGGACTTGGTCCATTGCGTTTAGAGATCTTTGAATATCTTCGCAATTTCCAGCCATGACTGCGATATCATCTGCGAATCGGAGTATATTTATTTCTCCTCCATTTATCTTTATTCCGTTCAGTCCACGTTATTTTGCTTCTCTTATAGCCTCCTTCAAGTACATGTTGTATGTCGCATGATAGAAGTTGCATCCTTGTATTACTGCTTTTTTAATTTTAGCTTCCATTTGTCTTCCGTTTCTCATTAGCATGGTGATGACTTGCTTCCTGTATAGTCGGTAGATGATTCTAGTCGTTGATATCCATTCCTAGTTTTTCCAGTAGCCCGAACATCTTGCACCACTCAACATTGTCGAAGGCTTTCTCCAGACCTACTAATGCGATATAAAATGGCTTGTTCACATGCATTATTTTCTCCGTCGTTACTCGCAGTCAGAGTATGGCCTCCCTGGTACATCTGTTCTTCATATATTCATATTGGTTTTCCGAGAGTTTGTCTTCAATTTTACTTTCCGTTCATCAGCTTATTATTCGTAGGAGTATTTTTGATGCTTTTGGCACTAGCCTCGAGGTTCGGTGTTTCTCTCATCTCTCAGTCCTTGTCTTCTTCGGCATCGCAATCATTACACTCCTTTGAGAGTTCTCTGTAAGTCCTCCGCTTTGGTATCTATCTTTGATTATTTCGCACAGGTTATCCTTGGCTTTACTTCCGAGCTCTTTGATGATTTCTCCACTGATGTGTTCTGTTCCTGGTGCTTTGTTATTCTTGAGATCTTTTACTGCTCTATAGAATTCACTCCTCAGTGTGTATGGGCCCAGGTATTCCTCGTCATTTATTAGGTTCTCTTCCAGTGGAGTTGGTCCTTGGTCGAATTCTTCGATTATTTGATTCCATCTATTCCCAATGTCTTCTACCTCGATCAATATATTCCCGTTTGCATCCCTGAGATTGTTGCTTTCATTTTTTCTTTCTCCGAAATGTTTCGTCACAACCTTGTACGCTGTTTCGGTGTTCCCCTTCTTCATGTTTTCGTTGACTTCCTCGGAGCAGCTTTCGATCAAATCTTCTCTAGCCTTCTTGCAGTCTCGATTGACTTGGTTCTTTAGCTTCTTGCAGAGGGTTGCCTCATCTCCGTTTTTAGGGTTCTTGTCTTGTCTTCTTTCTTCTTTTAGTATCCTTATCTCGGTCATAATCCATGGCTTCTTCGTTTTGTCCCTCTTACTCACCAGAGCTACTTCTGCGACTTCTTCGATTGTCCACATGAACTCATTCTATTTTTCTTCCTTGCGTATTTCCCCCATATTTTCTAGTTTTTTTGACAGCCACAGAGAATCTTTCCCTGTTCTTTTTCTTGGGGCAGTATTTTTGTAACCCTTCTTGGTTCATTTTTTCTTGATTATCTTGTATCGAAGGTGACTGTCCATGGCTACTAGACTGTGGTCACACTTAATCAGCACTGGGATATCTCTTGCACTGCTTTACTTGGTTCTTGTATCTGACTCTGACAAGTATGTAGTCTATTTGGTATCTGGCAAATCCCCTGGTATCTTCCGTGTGTACCTCATACGCCGGTGGTGCTCGAAAGGAGTGTTAGCTACTACCATATTATTTTCATTGCAGAATACTACCAATCTTTCTCCCTGTACATTTCTTTTGCTCAGTCCAAAATATCCCGCATTGCTGCCCTCTTTTCCCTCTCCTACCACTGCATTCCTGTCTCCCATTCACCAATTCACCATTCACCAATGGAAGGCACACCGACACAGAAATCGACGGGGTAAAAAAGAAAATAAACTTAACTATTACAGTCTCCACTTTGTTGAAGTACTTAGCATTCATAATTGAAATAAAAAACTTAATTTTATAAAAATGTATCTTATTTTTACTTCCCGTATTTTAGACTTCCGGAATCGTCAGGTTAAAGAAAACATGTTCTAGATATCTGTGTACATGATGAAGTTATTGATGTTGATGGAAAATTGCTTCATGCGGATGAGAATCAATTATGGAAATGCACGAGTGCTTCGGTTCCATTATGATTAAAATAAAATATTTTTTCCCTCCTCACAACAAAAAATGCACATCCTAGGATTGTGATTATACACGTGAATCATCTTCAGGAAAACATCCCATGTTGCCTTAGGCCTTGTTACGTGCAAAGTTTATTGGATGTCAACCTTTTATTTCCCCTGGTTTATGATCCGAGAACTTAGCTGCGAAGACTTAGAACCTTATTGCCTCAAGACTCTGCTATCAACATATGACCTGGTTGTTGACAACTAGCGCGGCTTGTTTCACAATCGTTTGTGGTTGCCATCCAAGACATGCGTAACGTTTAAGTCTGGAATTGTGAGTACATTCCTCTACATTTATTCCTTATAATCTTTGATGATATTCTTAAATCGTTGCTTAATGATTAGTCAGCGTGTGTTAAAGAAAAATGATTGGAAGCTTGTATGCCAGAAATGATTGCTACGAACTGTAAATGGACTTCAACTGCCGATGAGAGGAAAATAGATCTTTATTTCTTTTGATGAAATAATAGTCAGGACTTCTCCCCAATGTTGCAGTACATAAGGTAGAATATGCATCGGTTTTGTCCATTACAAATCTTGAAACTGGCGTTAAGAAGATATATCGGAGTAGGTCACTGAACTTTATTAAACTATTAGCAGTATATTCACTATTCGTTTGATGCTTTACTGGTACTGTCGAAATTACGAACGGGCTGGTTCAATTTAGCAATCGCAGCTGAATAAAAGTCTTACGCTTTTGAAAGGATAGTGGGATCAGTAGCTCACTGAAGTAAGAACTGCCTTGGGTTATTCATTGAATTCACTGGCGTCCAGAGTCTACAAATTCGACTCCATGTTTTTCGTTAAATTGTTTTGGAGGATAATGGCTTCCTCTTGGTGATTTTAACCCCATCGTTTGTGCAGTTAATGATTTACTTTAAACCGTCTTTAAATTGAAATGTGTGAACAGTTGGATACGAAACTCGTAGAAGAAGATTTCAGATTAAAGTCCATCTCTGTAATTAAGATTCATCATAATTTTATACGAACTTTTTAATTTCCGTATTGTCCTCAGGAAGCAAATGATTTCATATAGATGGTGCATGCTAGAAATTGACTATATAACAACTGCCAGTGATGAAATTCCATCCGTATTCTTCCTCTCTTCTTGATTAGCTCCACTTTTGAATTGAGCATAATGAGGGACCCAGGAGCAACAAATAGTGACGTCTGTTAATACCATTTTAATGATTTTCATCATATGCAACTACCCTCTGCTTCCTCCTTTTTTCAACCCAAAATATGAAGTAATTTTCATCACTGTTGTATTCATTCTGTCATCTGATGGTAAATTTTGATGTGAAAGTTATTGGAGCAAAAATAATTGACTTTTTACTAAATTTGTATTGGCCCCTAAAGTTTCAAAATACATTAAGTGAGTTTGTTTTCACGTTGTTTTATGCTGCTTTCAATTGGCTGAATGCTTATAGTTGCAGTAGTGGTTTCTGGACAGGTCATAGGGCTTTATTAACGACCTTGACAGTCTTTGGATTGGCTATTCATTAATACAAAATACTACTCGACGTTTTACGAGCTGCCTTTGCGGTCCTAACATGTAAAGAGATTTTGGAAGCCATGCTGATTCTTACTAACCGTGGCATACGCATTGCTTACCTAGTGATTACAGCATTTTATGGAAGTATTTTAAAACGTACAACGCTTATATTTACTACTTGGTTTATATTGTGGGCGATGGCGGTTAAATATTCATCAAGGGAAATGTCAAACATGATGTATTTACTTATTATGTTTCGGACTAAGACATTCCCACAGCCTCAAAATGAGCAATGAAGTTAGCTCTTTTTTAGTATGGTTAATTATAAGATGACACAAGTATTTCCAAAAAATATATGCAGTAAAATTTACAGGATTAATGCTTGCAATTACTCCCGCTAGTCTGAGTGTGGAACATCAAATCGTTGACAAGGCATTTTTGGTAATTTTAACCTCGAATTTTCATTCCTGCAGTGCTTTCTTTGAGTTTATATGAGTTTTGTTAACGTATGATAAAATCGTTTTAAGTGCTCAGTTATGCTGCCATTAATCAGAAGAGACTCGTACAGATGAATGTGCGTCCAAATTTAATAAGGGGGCATTGCGAGTGTTTAGTAAGAAATTGAACGGATGACACCGTAAAGGAGAATTTTAGCTACGACCTGTTCAAGAATCTACCATTCAGTTGGTGGAACACCCAGTAATGATTTCCTTTACTCTTGCGTGTTTACTCCTGAATTCACCTCTGATAACAGGCGCATATGTATTTCAAACCTTGTCCCTATGCGCAACAGGATCATTCTCTTCTAGCTGAAATAATTGGTATCTTTCTTTAGTCTTTTATATCATTTTTCACTCTCTCTCCGCAGCGTAAGTGATAGTCCATTGAGACCATTCTTCTATTAAGCTAGCGTTGAGAGATCCCTTTTTTAGCGTATTTCTTGACAAAAATTCATTGCTTAAATACCATTAGTATAACTCCCCTGGATATTCCCTGGAACATTATTAGGTTTATTAGACTGGCGGAAGGTCACTCCTGCTTTCTTATTGTATTCTAGTGATTTAACAATATCATGCTACCTCTTAAGAACTCCATTGCTATGAAAGCAACTCCGATAGAACTGTGACAGTACAGGCATGTAACGAAAGTTACAAATTTTGCTACACTATTGTGTCTGAAAAAGATAAGAAAGTAAAGCAGAAGGAAAGAAAGGAAATATTTTGTAAGAAAGTAGGCAATAATAGTGTAAACTGATAAATTCAAAGTTTTGCTTTTTTATATTGAATTAAAACCGTGATTCATACCTAACTATTATTGAAACCGTACCGTATTTTGCGCAAATTTTCCAGCTTTTGAAAACAATGGAAATCTAAAGAAGCGTTGATAGTCGAATTTCCATCGTTTCTCGGTCGAACTTCTTTCTCGTTACAGAAGTTATTTTGGAAACCGAGTACTAAATTTTGAATGAACCGTATTTCTTAGTAATGGATTCATAAATCTGTCTGTGAAAATGGCATATTTTGCGAGGAAAATATAGCGTTTATGATCCCTGTAACACGATTTTTGGCTCAATCTTGCTATAAAAAATAAGGGATTCAGAAAACCTCTCGACATAATTAAATCCCTACATTCTCAATGTGGACTTGAATTCCGACTTTCTTCTGAATTTTGGTCTGGCATGAATCGCAAATTTACTGCAAAGGAGTTTTTAGTGCACATTGTACATTTCACCTGGTGTTTTCTTTTTAAGAAAATAAATTTCATGCGATCTAGTCGAGAACTCCGGTACATTTTCTTGTTGGCTGATTTAAAAAAAAAATAACAGCAAACCAATAGTACGAACCTAATTCCTGTTACGTCCATGGAAAAGAACTTGCGTCGTGCTGTCCGCGAAATCACTTCTGCTCACACTAAGCGTTTGCTACCTTTGTCGCTGAAGCATTTACACGAAATCGAAGGGAAATGGATGATTCATAAGGTGAAAATATATTAAACTAAATGAGATAAAAATAAATTAAGGGCTCTGAAGACCATTTTATAACTTTACTTTATTAACATTCGTTGAGGTATGCTAAGATGAACTGACTTGGGGATCCAGACTTTTGAAATTTTCGGCGAGGAAATGTTTGGGCAGCGCTGTTTAGGCTTGCGAACTAAGAAATATCCGTTGAAATGAAACATACCATGTACATTTGAGGCTTCAATTCACATAATATCAATGTAAAGCAGCTTACAATTCACAAAAGTTGAGAACCACGGAGTCACGGCAGGTGAGGCTCTCCCTATAAAACATGCCGTTGTTTCACAACATCCACATCAGCCGAACGCGCTCGAAACCAATGTATGGTGCCGCCACCTTTTCACTCTCGTTCGAGATAACGGTAGATGTTCTCGCGTAATCGAATTTTGGCGAGAAGTTCTGCCTTGCCGGCAGTTGTTGCGGTTCATGTTCACCACTACAACATAAGCTATGTACTCCAGGGGAACTTGGCACGGATGAACGCTAGGTTTCTGAGAACTCTGCCTACCTTTGATATTGCTAAAACGATCGTTCGCAGAATTTTTCGCGGAGGAGTTCCGAAATCCTTTGGCTCTGTATAGTGGATAGCGTTGAGGCTAGATTGAGAGCAAGTGTGTTTGAATGTAGTCGAGAATTCACTACCTAGCTTCAATTTATGCATTCAAAAGGTTTTCGAGTGTGAATTGTGCTGGTTCACAATAACTCTGCTCACCTTCGAAATGGATGCGAAGTTCTTACGAAGATTTTTCGCGGAGAAATTCACGAGTGATTTTGATCGAGATCCGCGAAATAACGGAGGTTTTGAAGCTGGTGACTGGTAATGAAATTATTCATCACCAAGCCAGAATAAATGGGAGAAAAAGGTTATTCACTTCGCCGAGACAACGGTTGACTGCTCAGACAATTTTTTTTGCCAGCTCGGTTGGCGAATCTTTACAGTGAGCCACATCGCGTCGGGGGGGAAGCGTTGGTAGCGCTCTCTCTTGGGCTTGGTCTGAGTCATGTGGCTCGCCACCGGCGATGTAGTCTCCCTCGAGCGCGGGTCGAGAGAACTACCCACTCGCACGCAATCCTCCCCTTCCCGCCGCCATGCATCGGATGCTCCCGGCCTTTGTTGCGAGCCACGGCCACCCAGAGCCACCTACTCGGACAAACGGCGAGTCTTCTCGATATTCATTCTCGCTTCATTTTCCGTCCTCCCCGCCGCTTTCGTGGTAGAAGTGAAGCTCGTCTTGTACTGGTCATTTCCACGAGTGGATTTCAAAAATTGTATCTGATCAACTTCATGGCTTTTTGTTGATATATTGCTGAGGACTTTGCCCGTCTGCGTCTTCCCTTTCGCAGCTCAACAGAGAATTTTCGAGTGTGCTTCCTGCGGTCATCCGCATGGCAGCGTATGGAAGACTCCATGACGGTGGTGGTATTGCGCACGCGAATACTGCACAAGATGTACATATAATTCAGAAAGTATTTATAAATTGTCTGCCAGAATATTACCTAAATTTTACTGTAGTAGCCAATGGCCAGCTTGGTAGTTTTGAAGGTACTTTTTCCTAGTTTCGCATTTGGGTAATGTTTGATTTAAGTGACAGAATAGGCACTTTCCTTGCTCACACTCCCTGGGAATAGCTTAAAAGATATGAATCCCAGTCACTCCTAAAATTATGTCTTCATTCTACCGTCGTATTTCTTTATCCTTCGGCGGGAAATGTGGGAATGAAAGTGAAAAAGAGGTTGTCGCAACAAAACGAATAACTTTTTCCAATAAGTCTGGCGTATTACAGTCCTAGATTTTTTGAAAAGATTTTTATAAATGTTGCTGTCCCAGTCATTCAGACCCGACAAAAAGTGCAAAAGATGGCCGTGTACGAACAGAGGGGGGGAAGGGAAGCATTGGGTGCATGAGTCTTAAACTTACCGGCTGTGCCTTCTCTCAGACCGGTATGTGATGTGCGTGGGATCATTGGAATTTCTGAGCGAACATCCAAGCGTCGGAAAATTCCTCATCGTCTCAAGGCTACGTTTGCGTAAGTGCATGATGGCTTGTACAGCCAAGGAAGTCGCGCTGAGGAAGGTATCCGAACAGCGCTGTGTATTTGTTGAACGATTCTGCCCTTAATTAACCTTGAATGAATCCGTTATTCTCGCTATGAATCCCCAGACGTAACTAAAGGAATATTATCCCGTCTCAGTGCACGGGAAGTGCGGTTTAGTTGACGATTGACTTCGTCATATTCATCATTTATTCCAGTTCCTGAACGGCTGAATGGTTCGCGCAATATCATTGCATTTCCAGAGTTTTCCTTGCTTTCCTTTAGCCGGTCAAAAGTCCGTAACTCAATTGGAAACGTCAGGTACAAATTGCAAGCTCCTTAACCAGTTAATTCTTGGCTTTCTCCTGCACACCGAAAGAGCTCCATCTTTTGCCGCTTCACAAGACGACCTCACATTGATTTAATCATAGAACCAATCAAGAATGGAAGCATCATACTTATGTATCAAAGGCAAGATTTTTCATTCTACGCCTATTCTCATAATGTTTTTTTCCGAATCTTACTCCTCCATATGACCTTTGAGGCTGAAGTTAGACTTGTACCTACTATAATAGAGACAAAAATATAAATGAAGCTAAAACCAACAGGCCTTAATTACTAGATGTTTTGAAATACACAACATCGTAGTGCAGACATGTATTCAAGTTTGGAAATGCTGGGAAAACGTAAGGTAAAAAGGTAATACTCCTTGAAAAAAATCTGAGAAAGTAAAAGGAATAAAATCAAACTGCAAACCTACATTCACTTTCATATTCTGGGTAGGCGCTATTATAATGGCTTAATCAGTGGAATTACCCTTTGAAAATGGTTATTTTTCTTAAAGAGTTATTCCTGCATTCCCAATCTTTGAATACTTTGTAAGTTGTTGACCCATTTGCATTTTTCTTCATTATTGCAATAATTTCCCTTACTTTCCTCAAACCACTCTTCTTCAGAGTCTGCTCGAACACATGTATCTCTCTCCTCTCAGTTTGTTTCCTCATCTCCCACCCTTCACACTGTCTTGCTAAACCACTAGTTCCTCAAATCTGATTCATTCTCTCAAGGGAACCATAATATGCACTTTCAGTTTCAACTTACCGTTTACCAGCTATCATAACATTTCTACGAGAGCTCCAACATATTCAGTGTATCTTCTGCTATACGTTTAGTATGTTAGTTTGTCATCATCTTTCTTTAATTAGGAGTTTGGTATTCTGCAGCTATTAACTCAGTTGTTTTCTGGTTTAATTATACGTTATAGCTGAACTAAACTGCTTTTACTCATGCGATGATTTTGTTAAGTGCATTTGTTTCTTGTCTCCCTCGGTGATTAATCCTGTTTGTTTCTTGGTACTATTTTCAACAGACTGATATGCGTCATAACGCATTTAAAAATATTTTCTATTTTAGTTCCTATAGTTAGTTAAGCCTCTCCTCAGTTCTCCCTAGGACTTCCTAATTGGCAAGCATGTCCGTGCATTCAGTCGTCAGTAATTATTCTTTGGGACCTTATTTTCATCGCTAAAGTCTTCTCTATTCCACTGCTGTTATTGTTGAAAGTGTCCTCATAAGGTCATACTCCGTATACACGCAGAAATAACGTCCTTTCTTACTTCCAACCTTGTTTAGCTAGTTACTGGACATTTTCGCTGATAGATTGCCAGTAAGGCAAACTTAGCTCACTTATCTTTCATGCCCCTCCCATTATCCGTGCTCCTCTTCCTTGATACCAAAATTTTAAAATTGCTTCCAGTTTTTTTTACGTTTAATTGAGCGTATATATTCTTCATCTCTTCCTCTAACCGTTACTCATGTATCTTTAATCTATCCTTAAAACTGTACGCGTTGAATTTTTTTTCCATTCAGTTAAACATGTGTGTATCTTCTTTCTTCTCCGCCCAAATCGCATCTTCAGTTTTGCTATGTACTAACGTTACGTAATGTAATAATGAGTACGAAACTGCCTGGCCGTAAAAAGTACAGCAATATATTATTCGGCGTTTTTGTTTTATTTTTTAAATTATGTTTGTTCAAGGTTTCACGTCATCTGCAGTTGAGCACGCTAAAGGTTGAATGCTCATTCAGTACAGTAATTACTTGTTCGTCCTTTATACGCTCAGGATTCTTCACATATTATTCATGTTTGCACGTCCGCGTAGCCTCTTGGAGTTATTGGGTATATATTGTTGTTCATATTCATATTGTTTTTCTACCGCACCTTTTTCACGCCCTTGTTGAAGTGTAAACAGATTACCCTGTAATGGGAAAATTGGAATTGATGTGAACTGTAATCCCAAAGTTCTAGATGAGGAAGTCGAGGAAAAGAAGATGGGAATCGTATGCACGTATTCTGAAAAGTGAGTTTGGACGAGAATGGAGAAAGGGTGGACGGAGAAAGAAGAGGAGACGGACGAGGGAGTCTTTGTGGGTAGGTGGAGGAAACTTTTGAAGTAGATTGTGTGGAGGCTGTGTTGGTGGTTGGAAAGGATAACGAGGGGAGAAGGAAAGCCAATATTACACCTTGATTGAGGAGAGAAAGTTGTGTGAGTTAGGAAAGGCCATGGAATAGCGTAGATTTTCTGTATATGAAGGAGAGGTGTAGCCTGTATACCGAGATGAAGTATGCGATTATGCAAGGAGCAGAGGGCTTTAGGGTGTTACGGATGATGTAAATATTTCTTCTTACATTGAAACTCGCCTTACTATACGTTAGATCACTCGAAAAAAAATTTTCGTCAAGCAATTTTTTCATAAATTCAATAAATGTCCCAATTTTAATTAGCTACGTCGCACAGCAACCTAGCCATTCGTGTCATTTAACGAATATTCTTATCAGGCTATCATTCGTTTTTCCATTATTCTTCAATATTCACATTTAAATTTTCTGATACCTCTGGCAATTTTCGTTTCATTTTTAACAAACATGAGTCATGTGAACTTCGATGCCCTTAAAAAAATTAAGTGACCCTAGACTTGTAATTGGCCATTCTAAAAATGCAATAGTAAAAATAAAGGGTAAAGGCTTTAGAATTATTCTTTCCTTTTGCATAAATCTATCCATCGTTTGGCGCGCATCATCGGCTATTCTGAACATTTTTGCCGCTAGTCACCGGCAAGCAGCTCGAGTGTGATGGAAATGTCATCAGTTTCATTGCACGGCTGAATATTCTTTTATCCCAGTTACCGACTCCGTGCTCAAGATCTTCCTCTTCGGAAGTCAGTTAAAATTCCCTTTCGCCTTAGGATTCCCACGCGATTTCTCGCATGCTGCTGGTGAGGGAGATGGGATGTTGGGTGGGTGGAGAGCATGCGGCGGTGGTGCGGACAGGGTGTTGGGTGCAAGAGAGGGGGGGCAGCCTTATCTAATCGTTAGGCTGAGGATGGAAAGGGTTGCTCCGGGAGATCTTCTACTTCCGGGAAAACCCGGCGGTGACACCCCCCTCCCCTCGCCTGCCCTCTCGCTTACCCCCCTATCTCTCTCTCTCTTTTTCTCTTCCCTCCCACCCTCTCGTCCTCCCCTGCCCCCACCTCCCGCCTCCCTCACTCTTATCTCCTCCCTTCACCACGTAGACTGTTGAGGAGTGCTGTCAGGGACACATTAGTTGGGAATGGCCAACCGCTTCCTGTATTCCCCCGGGAATTCGTTAACGTTATTTGCCAAAGCAATCATTATATTGCTGTATGTTTTATTTAGTTCGTGTGCTTTATGGAGCAGAAACTTAGACAGTCGGGAGGAAAGAGGAGATGTGTCTAGAGGGTTTTGAAATGTGGCTGTGGAGAAGAATGGAAATATTAACACTAGAAGGACCGAACCCGTCATTTTGACGGTTGACCTCTACTTAAATGATCATATGTCCTATATTTCTTTTTGTATCACCTCAATTTTTTCTGATTTTTAATGATATTCTATGATATGTATCCTGCTGAAAAATAAATAATTTTTTTCCAATAGAAATGAAATTATAATACCATTTTACCTTAAAGGACCACTACCCGTCAAAATGATGGGTTGCGTGTTTTCCTTTATTTTTGTGGTTCCTCGTGCTTATTTCTTCATGCCATCACTAGTCTTCGTCACTCCTGGGCATTTCAATGTTTTAGTTTGTGTAAGATAGGATTTTATACTTCTCAAAATATTTTGATTGAAAAGATGCCCCACAGCTGCTATACCGCCCGCGAAATGTTGAAAAAGTTCAATGGTTCGTATTTTGAAAAAGGCACACTTTTTCTGAATTTTTTTGCTTAATTGTTGTAGTATTGCTCTATCAAGTTTATAAATAAATAAAAGTGCAATATTTAATGATTTTATTAATGAATTTGACCAAAAAAAAGGTAATATTTAAAATTTTTCATACCCGTCAAAATGACGGGTAATGGTCCTTCTAGGCAGGTATACAACCCCGGTCATTCTAGTGCTAAAATGGAGTGATAAAGTGAGAAATGAGGAAGTTCTGACGAGGATGGATGAGAAATGGAATAATTTGAGATCAGTGAGCAAGAGGAAGGCGAAACGGATGGGACACGTCGTGAGGAAAGATTGCTTGCTGAAAAGAATTATGGAGGAAAGATCGTGGGGAAGAGGGGGAGGCAGACGAAGAAATAATATGTTGACAGATATTATGAATGGGAGGAGTTACGAAGAGCTGAGGGAGGCAGCACAGGATAGACGAACATGGAGGGAGCAGTTCAATTGAAACCTGTCTGAGGACAGATTCACCTTAGAAGTTGAAGAATTTTGCACACTCTCATTAATGCCCTCTTAAGCCCCCGGGGACCATTTGTTTGGAGGAATTCTCACACGTTATCCTGCCTTATTGGTAAGAGCGATTAGGAATACCGAAGTCTAGTGTGCTGAAATCCACTGTGCATGATTTATACGACGTGGATTTGATGGGTGAGTTCGATTCTTTGGTGACAGTGACCTACAGCTGATGCCAATTGCGCCTCATGCCGATGCGTTTTGCCCTCGTACGGATTCCTAAATTTCGCAACGCAAACGGGAGCGCTTATTTCCGGTCCTGCTTATTTCCAGTCCTCTTAAACGGGCGCGCCGCTGTGGCGTTATTTCGCCAAGAGGTTAAATTTGGCTGTTTGAAATGAAAATTAACTCATTTTCCAGATGCTGAATGTTTATTTAGTGAAACTGGAACACATCATAAAAAGGTGACGTTGGCTAAGATCAATGTAAGAACAAAGATTTTGACATTTTTGCAACACTACAATATAATTTTTCTAGCATTTGATGGATTGCAAATTACATGGGAGTTATTTTGGTTGCAAAAGAACAAATTTGAAATAGTTGCCTTTTCATTGTGCACAAGAGCCTATGATTGGCATTGAGATCGCTAGAGTTTTTTTTTGCTCAGGTTCCCTTTCAAATTACCTTTCTGATGGTAACCTCTGAATACTAGAAAATATACCTTTTTGGACGCACTTTGTCCAATGTCCCCGTATTTACCCGCCGCATTTTCTGTCAATATTTAGAGAATACTATACCGGCGGTTCTATTTCAATTCTTCTGAAGATACTGTCGAGTAAAAATGACAGGCTGCAAGTCTACACACGTCTAAAAGACTCCTAACAATATAGACTATAAACAATATAGTTGATTGTTTTTCTCTTGCATGTGTATAACTGAACCATTTGGTACATCATAGACCACACTTATTGGCATTGTTGTACAACATTATTTTTTGTTTATTTTGTTTCTCTGAAGTAATTTTAATCATATGCATAGATGATAACAAAAGAGCAGACTTAACCTTATTAGGGACAATTGATACCCACGTCATTACTTTGGAGAATCTAAAAATCCATGAATGCTGCTTAGCTCAAGAGCGATGAGAAAGAAAATCCATTGGTATAATATTTTTTACATAGGCCTCACCATTTAAATCGATTCTTTTTCAATTGTGATCCAGGTGAAGAGTTGTAAGAAATATCCATGGTCCCATTACATGTGCTCCCGTGATAGGACTACCAATGCCCTGTGCGATTCTTTATCCTAAATTTGGGAGTGTTCTTGCACCGTTTAGTTTTTCCACATGTGAAACACCTTGAAGAGGATAGCCTGTGGAAGAATCGTTTTCCCAATAATTCTTTATTTCGTACTTTTCTGGCTGAGACCGAATAAATTTCCAAAAAGGAAAAGTCTCTAGTCCAACTACCTGCTCATCGACAGTGAGCCACTCACCAGGGAGATAATGCTCTCCCAAAAAATTGATTCAAGTCCAAGGAAGAAGAGGTTGAAAGGGCGTAGCTGATTCTTCGGAGTTGGGAAGGGAAGCTTGTCATGAAGTAAATAAAAGCATTCCTCTGTTATAGTAAATTTCATTCGTATTAATTACATGTAAAAAATTGAATATCCAGATGCTTATAAGAAAATCTCTTTTGCCCTTATTTATCACCTTTAGAATTATATGAGGGTAGGAGTTGAACGTCTCTGATGAAACCTTTTAAATGATTTTTTGTGAATAATCTTTTAGCTTGCTAACACGAGCGTAATTTGACTCTGCGGCAGCTTATCTGAGGCTTAACCCTTTCCCTGCGAGTACTTATCTGTGGCCCCCCGTCAAAATGTCTTTTATATATATCTATTATCATTTTTCCTATTTTATATGTTAAAAACTTACAAGTTATGAAGATTCATTCTGAAATTTGGCA
Source organism: Ceriagrion tenellum (assembly GCA_963169105.1). Classification (NCBI taxonomy): domain Eukaryota; kingdom Metazoa; phylum Arthropoda; class Insecta; order Odonata; family Coenagrionidae; genus Ceriagrion; species Ceriagrion tenellum. The sequence continues at coordinate 42,898,764 of OY720633.1, read as the reverse complement.
GAATTGTGAAACTTGATTTTAATCTTAGACCTTATGAGTGGTCGATAATTTATCGTCATTTGACGAGGACGGATTCAGTATTCGGAGTGAAGGGAAAATATTTTTGAGCTTGTGCTTCAATATTTGAACTTCGGAGTCCATATATTAAAGAATGATCCTATGTTCCATTAAATGTTTCCTCAGGATGAGAACCAACAGCGTTCTGTACAATTCTTTGTCCTAAATTAGGGACTGCTCTTTCTTCGTTTACTTAACCCAAATAATAAATGCCTTGGAGAGGTTTCCCTCTAGAAGAATCGCTTTCCCATAAAATCGCCATTCCCTACTTTTCTGGCTCAGGCGGAATGAAGGACCGGACACGACAATAGTCCCTAAACCCAGCTTACTGCTCATTGATAGTGAGGCACTCACCAGGGAGATGATAATGCTTTCCCAAATTCAAATTTATGGTATTCCAAATGGTATGGAGGTGCAAGTTTATCAGACAACCTCCTTTCCGACCTGGTCTCTTTATCGTCAAACTAAAAATATCTGAGATTATTTTGCAGAGAACTGTTAAAATAACTAAACTGACCTAATATAATTAGCCAATATAAATTACTCCTAAGACGGGTGACACAAACTTTGGAGGACCTCAAAATGTCAGGATGCTATCAGCAGTCCAAAAATTGCTTCCAGTTTGACAGTATCTATATGAACCCAAGTGATATCCTTTTCCTGATGCTACCTCAGTACTTTATTGGTGAACATAACTGTTCCATCTATATCTTCCTGTCGATAAATAGGCTAAAGGAATCGATCGGCTCCTCGGTCATTATTCCTGGAGTAAGGACCACCTTATCCACTGAACCTTTCACAATATAATGGGCAAACGTTCCACCGATTAACCGAGGTTCACAGTTGAGCCACAATTTTTTATATATTTTCCCACCGGATGTCATTCACCCGAAATCTCTTCATTGGGTTATTCCTGCTATTACTTCTCCAAATCCTTAAGACTTGAGAATAACCTTTTAATCAAAATAAGCACTAACAATGTCGTCTTCAACTTAAGAAATATTACTTTCTCTCTATACAATCGCAAGCCATACAGCTCTTCGTCATCGCTGCATTCTGGAGCCAGCCTTACTTCGTCGATGCTTGGAAACATCCATGGCATCGTTCAGATCAGACACATTCCCTAGAAACAATAAAAATGTGTAAGCAAGTATTACCCCAGAGTTAAATATTTCTGAAGTTGTATCATCCAGAATGGTTTACCTCTTTTTTTTGCATGAACTAATGTTTATTGTATTTGAAATATTAAAAGTACAAAAAAAAGTACAAAAAAACAATAACAAAATTTCTACTTGCGACAAATAATTATAATAACAATTGGCAATGTTGGCAATGATAACAGAAAAAAATACATGTAAAAAGTTACAATGCGTTTAAAAAAAAATTTTTAATACAATTTTTTTTCAAATCTTGGTCCTGCTAAGCCAAAGGCTTGTCAGCAGGTGCCATCGTTATAGTGATCGGATATTTCAAATATGTGTTTTAATGTTACAAAGAGACATAGTTATTCATTTTACAACCAATCCTCTATCCTTATTTTTACTTCTCTTTTTGTACTTAATGTTCTTAACTCTTCTGGTATTTTATTAAAAAGTTTAGGCACAATTACCGCAAAGGTATCATTACCCGATCTAGTATTTTTCAGTGGTACCATATACTTTCTACAAGTTCTTAACCTTTCAGAGTTCTGTGTGGGACGGATGTTTTTATATGTATTGCAAAAATAATTATCTTGAATGATAATAAATCTGTATAATTTATCTAGTATTAATACACCTAAATATTTATACATATCTTCCTTACTTATATCTTTTTTATCTATTTTCCATAAAGGGCTTTAATAAGCTTATTTTGCTATTTTATTAATAATCTATAGTATACACTATTGCATTACCCCATATTGTAAGCCTATACCTTAGTAAACTCTCGACTAATCCACAATATATTAATGTTAGTACAGAAAAGGGTAATAGACTTTTGAGGTAGTACATTTGGTATACAATCCTTCTTAATCTTGAATTTACTGCAATCATATGGTTTTTAAATCTAAAGGAATCATCAATTATTACACCCAGATATTTATAAGTTGTAACTTGTTCTATTATGGGACATTTACAATTCATTAAGTTTACATGTAGGCATTTATGTGTATGTTTAGCAATCTTTAGTATTTTTTTCCCAGAGCTCTTTAGAACAACATGCATAACCTTAGATTTCTTTTCATTGACAACTAACTTATTGTCATGTGTCCAGTATAAAAAGTTTTTAAAATCCTTTTCCAGCTTCATTTTTGCTTCCTTACTTGAGTTATTCGAAAGGTGGATATTTTCGGTGAAAGAATTCTGAAAATTTTGGTGAAAAACTCCAGAGTACAAAAGATGCTCAATATATATAAATCAATTATTTTCCTCATATTAATTAAACAAGTTTTATAAATCATTTAAATATGATCCTACCAAGAGTTTTACTTACTTGAAAGTATCCTATACAACTTTCGATTTCCCAGCATCGCGGCAGCACCAGGTAGGTATCTGTTTGCATAAATTTTTCTGATATACTTGATAATATAAAATGAATGGCAAATAGCGGTGTTTCCTTTTACCTGTTCACAGTCATTTAGAAAATAATAGACTACTGATGGTTTCAAAACCTTATCCTAAAAGCTACATTATTTGACCCTTATAAAACTAGAAACGCTATGAATCCGTAACAGGGTTTACCTAATCACTGCTTAAACTGGTTTTGGATTGCATTCATAATGTATGTCAATGATCGACAATGAGACCTTAAATGTTTTAGTGCATTCAAGAATAAATATTATTCGTTGATTTGTGCAGAAGTGGCAAAATTAATGTGAAAAGTTGTTAAATTCTGGTAAATGTTCTACTATGGATACATTGTGCAATCAGGTCATATACTCAGTGCGTGTAAGCACTAAGTGTATGAAGATAAATATTTTTTACACCTGTGGAGTGAAGCTGAACTCCATAGACAGCGGATTCAAATATTATCTCGGATGAATGGAAACGTATCAGCAACAGAGTTGAGGACAGGTATGCAGATTGTTAATGGATAAGTTTTTTTAGGGAATGGAGGAAGAATATGAGAGATACCCGACGTCAAGATTACCTCACTCATTACGAAATACACCCGGGGGTACGAAGCAGACGAGCGTGACCGGCTGGCGGGAGATTGTGAATGGAATCCTGGTCGAATTCCGGTATTTTTTCGCGATGATAAACTTATTGTGTTGAATTTACCACCCATGTAAGGGCTCAATTTTTAATTTACCAGAAGAAATATTGTTTAAAAGTTGGATTTCTGGTGCAGTAACAACATGAGCTAAGTTGCATCCTCTTACAGCGAAAGTTTTAAAGTACTTTAGGTCACGTTATTGTGACACAAAGTGATATTCTTAGACCTCAGTGAAATTTGGTAAATCCTGGCTGTGATTTTGCTAAATATAAATATAATGAACTAGCGCATGGAATTCCTAAGGTTTTACAGCAATAACTCTGAACGACATCGATAGAAATAATTAAATCGACTAATTAAAGACCTATCCTGTTGTATGGACACAACTATCCCTTCCTCCCGTACAGGCTTAGCGAGTAACTTTGGCCTAACTACGAGGAGTCTCCTAGAGAAAGTGGACCCCATACTCTGTGAGGGACCAATCAAGTATCACAGAGGGCGATCTTGAGCGCTTTTCTACTCACACTCTTCATAATGTACGACAACGTAAGACTTAAAGAATCCTTCTCCTCCCCTTCTAACCTCACGTGGGTTGTTAGTAGTTTTAGGAACCATGCCCAAGTATTTCTCATAAATGAAAATATATGGGAGATTCCATGCTCTAATGAGCAAAAACTTAGCGATTTATGCGCGATTTGCAAAATTTGCGATCATTAGCAATGTCTTTTCTCCACCCTAATGAACACCAAGGAATGATCACACGTTTTCCTTTGGTAACGTATAAATTCAGGAGTTTTTCAATGACGGTAAACTTAAAATGTTTAACTTTTGGTGCGATTAAAATTTCAAAAAGATAAAAACGATATGATTTCAGAAGTGGCTGAAATCTTGCGTGAGTTTGTCTCACCTCCCTACTTAATACAAGCTCGACTCTTCGCCCCCTGAACCCCTTACCTCTGACTTGAATGCTTACTGAAGGCACAACTCTATAGATTCCCCTCGCTTCTTACAATTCATTTCTCCTACTCCTCCCATATTCACGGCTGGTATCCAAACACTCCATACCACAAGTCCTTATGGTGGCTCGTAGAGCAGTGTGCAGGTATGGAACTCATCATCAATCAGAACGTATATTCTTCGCTTTTTCGCTTCACTTCGCTTTTTGATGAAAACACACCCCAATACTCGTTCAGCTGTCGCTTCCCTCGCCTCTTTCCTCATTGTTTTATTCGCGCATGCCAGATGCATAGCGGAAAGACATGGTAGTAAGTAGACACCACATTTGTTCGGCATTATAGACTTATTTAGGCTAGAATGAATGAAAGGGAGTATGTAACATGTATTTAATGCCATCCCTCTGAGAAAATTAAGTACTCTAAATTTTTCCGCTGTCATTTTATGATAAATCTTCTTGGTCTCCTGCGACAAAAAGTTTCGATCGGACTAATCAACGTTTCGAACGTTGTTGGGGAAAATGTCTCACAAGTTGACTGCTGGTATGAGCATTCTCCACGGTTCGAATGTCCTTTTTTCCGAGAGTGATGAGAAATTCGTGCGTTCAGGTCTTGCGTAATTTGCAATCTATTACCTGTTAACCCTCGCTCAAATAGGGGCTACAGAATCATTGTGATTGACTTTTCATTGAGATAGCATTATGCTTGCTTAAGTTTAAAATAAAGGCTTTCTTTATCCTGACAATTTTACGATTTTGACTTCAGTAGCTGGCAGTCATCTCCACCCTGCTGCAGATGGTTGATTACTTTATCGCTTCCATGTGGCCTCTAGGGTCATGCACTATTAAGAAAGAGACTTTAATGGAACATTTCACTTTTTCCGTCAGCTGGTATCTGCATGGAATATGCTGATAACTGCTACGAGAAACGTCATTTCCAATCTTTGAATGTCCAATGCAGTAATTTCTATGCCGTTAAGTGATCATTGGCCTCGTGTTTTTGGATCGAAGTGACCAAGAGGGGTTGGCGCATATAATAATGATAAAACCTAAAGAATGCTATAAAAGATTTGGTACTTTCCCCACGAATAACATGAGTGAATGTTCTCTCGGATACCGGCTAAATGTTTGTAGTTAACCAAATCGTGAACCCAGTGTGAAGTCCGAGAGAAATTCACATCTAAGAAATGGCGTTCGCAACTAGAAGAATAAAATAGTAAGTGAATAATGAATTTTGGTCGCTAATCAAGGAAAAAAACCCTTATCGGACAATTTTGAACAAAATTTAGTTATCAAGGAGTTGAAATATCTCGGATTGAATTAGGCAAAAAAGAATCAAATTCAATCCCAATTAGGCTCATTCATAAGAATATTTTACCGGATATTGATTGGTTATTGGGGAGTCCATATTTAAACATCCGTTATTCTGGAAAATGATCTTGCTTTCCGTCATATAGGCGGCTCGCCATCTCATTTCTCGTAAGTTTCTCATATCGTTCCATTTTTTATTTCGTCCAAATCCTCTACTCTTCCTTCATCTCCCACACTTTCCAAGCATTCGTCCCTCTTTATCCTCTTCTTTGCTCTCTTCATTCAAAACCTCTTCCATCCATCCCTTTTGCCTTCTCCAAACCATGTTCCTCTCCTCTTCAATCATGTCGAATATCTCCTCGTTCGTCTGCCTCGCTATCCAGCTCAACCTCTCCATTCTTCTCCCAACCCTCATCCCGAACGCCTCAAGTCTACGGACATCATCCCATCGCTATGACCAATTTTCCTAACCATGCAGCGCCACGCTTCATATTAGTGTTTTCACCAGTCTCCTATATACGTTTCTTTTTAGACGCACCTTCATGAATTCCCCTCTCTTTAATAATGCGTCTTTAGCCAGGGTATTCCTTCTCTTCATGTCGCTGCCAATAAGGCCAATTTCTTCCGACATACTACACAGGCACGTAAACTGCTTGACCTGTTCTATTATGTGCCCTCCCACCTTTGGCTATGCCTCTGGCTCACTTCATAATAATCACATCAAATACGTCTTCTTATTATTTACTTCATTCATCCCATGCCTTTTCCACTGCACCTCTATCGCATTCGTCATTGATAGTAAGCTCTCAATCTGCTCACAAACCAATGCTTGATCATCTGCAAATCTTACTGATTTTATCAGTTCGCCTTCTACCTTTATTCCTACCTCCATCTTCTCCCATGCCTCCCTCACCATTTCTTCTGAATATACGTTAAATAAACGGTGATTGCGGGCACCCCTGACCTATTCCCCGTACCAGTACGGCTTATTTAGACTCTCCATCGGCTAACCTGCAACGTGAGTCCATGTACGAGGGTCATCCAGAAACTAAGTTCAGTTTTGGTCTATCGGTCGCTAGGAGATTTATTTACCAAAACTGGCAACAATGTATGAAAAAGTGGAACCTTCTGAATGGAATGAGAGGCAAAGGGCCGCAGTAGCCTTGAAAACAAGATCACAGCAAGTCGTTGAAATGGAGCCCTCGACGTCGCGTCCCGCCACCTCGATGCCTGTTCCGTCTCGAGTTGTTGTGCGCGGAGTGATTTAATTTCTTCATGCCCGTGGTTTCAAATCAGTTGAAATTCATCATCAGCTTGTTTCTGTGTATGGAAAAGGTGTAATGAGTGAGTCAATGGTGAGGAGATGAGTTCGTGAATTTAAGGCTGGAAGACAGACACCACCTCCCCAAGTGCGAAATAAATCAAAGTTGTCAAGTCCACCAGGAAGATCATGGCCTCTGTTTTCAGGGACCAAAAAGGAATTATCCTGATTGATTTTTTGCCTCAAGGAGAAACAATTAACACCTCCCGGTATTGTGAGACCCTGATGAAGCTTTGTCAAGCCATCCAGAACAAGAGAAGAGGAATGTTGACATCTGGTGTGTGCCTTCTCCACGACAACGCACGGCCTCACGTCGCTCGTTCCACTACGGAACTTTTGGATCTGTTCGGTTGGGTTGTTCTGACCCTTCCACCTTACAGTCCCGACTTGGCCCCTTCAGACTTTCATCTGTTCACCAAAATGAAGGAGGGATTAACCGGAGAACGTTTCACAATTGACGAGGAAGTGAAAGAAGCAGTCACCCACTGGACCAAGGAGGTGGCGCGAAGCTTCTACGAGGATGGGATTTCAAAGCTTATTTCTCGGTATACGAAGTGCATTGCGGTCGCCGGGGATTATATAGAAAAACTCGCTTTGCTCGGTAGGGGGCTCCGCCCCCTACACCCCCGGAACGGCTTCGCCGTTTTTATTTGGTGGGTATGATAAAAATTCCTGAAAAAACGGCTTCCTTCTAAGAGTAATATTCGTTGAAATCAATTTTGAGGAGTTTTAACTTGGTGTCACGTTTTAGCATCCGCCATTTTGAAAAACGTGGGCGTCATGGCTATTACATTTTACGTACGGACTGTGAAAACGCAATTTTCGAATTGGACCACAAGTGACTTCAAAACAACGGGGCGTAAAAAGCACCATTATCAATCGAAGGGCAAGTGTGATTCTAGCTTGATATCAGGGGTGGTTGTATGGGTTATTTTCGTTATGTTTTGCGAAACAAAACTGCCCGTTTTCTTCGACTACGCAGTAGGCTAGGAGAACTGCTTGAATAAAATTAAATAGAATAATTGAGCGTGAGAATTATATCCGATCGACCGTTCAGTCGCTAGAGTTGGAAGACAGCCGAAAAGTCCCAAATTTCAACTAAATTTCGATTTCTAGGGATCATATCGAAGCAAGCAATAACGATAACGACACAAAATCAATGATCTAGGTAAGAACACTCATTCCTTAGCTTAACTTGTGAAAAACAGTCGTTTCAGTAAACCTAGGAGCCAGAATGAAAAAACCACGAAAAACAGGGAAATCCGCAATTTTAATTTTTTTGGGGGAGAGGGAGGGAATATTCTTAAAGCAAAACAAAATTTTTTATAGATATAGGTGGCAAAAACTCTGGAAAAAGAAAAAAAAACATTCCATGCAAAAGCATGGAACTTCCAACCTTCCTATTCCCAGCTAAGCACCTTACCCCTCGCATACCGCTCGGGTGGTGCGTTTTTAACTTTTTTCTGAAGCTTTTATATAAAAACTCCAAATTTCCTTGCTTATCCACAATTTGTATGTTAAAGGCGCATACAACTGTAAACGTTGAAGGCCATATATGCACTAGTAAAGACATGACGGGCATTTCGCAGGGATTAAATATGGTATCATTTTCATAAAGTCCCAATTTGGGGGATTGTTGTGAAATAAACATGAGAGACAGGGAAAAGGTAATGAAGTTTTCATATTAAGCATTATAATAGCAACAAGAGAAATGTCTAACCTCACTTAAATATTAAACCGTTCAGATGCAACACAGTAAATACCAGAAGCTTGCGCGCCAATCGATCAAAAAATTCGCCATTTATAATTTTGTTTTGCATTTTTTATTTTGAAAGTGGGTGTTTTCGCTATTATTCCATAACGGACATGTCAAGTAGCACATGCATGCCAAATTCCAAGTTCAAATATGCACTAATAGCGACAAAAGAGGCTTTTGATAAGGATGATTGGGGTATTCATTTTCATAAAGTCAGAATTTGGGGGATTGTTGTGAGATAATAATAGACAATAGATTAAAAAATGTGGTATTGACATTTACGGCCTTTCATTTTCTACTATAAAAAATTATAACATTGGTAAACCGGGGATTATATAGAAAAATAATAAATATTGTCAAGAACATTTCGTGTTAGTTTAAAGTTTTTTCTATAAAAACTCGATTTAAAAAAGAAAAACGGAACTTATTTTCTGGATGACCCTCGTATAGATTATAAATGAGAGGATTTTTCCTATAATCAACTCCTTATTTCATCGTCATTTCCATTACTCCGGTCCAGTCAATCAAATCAAACGCCTCCTCAAAATCTTCAAAGCAATCACAGATAGCCTGCCAGTATTCTTGGCTCCTTTCTTCTAGGATTCTCGTCACTCCGATATCGTCCCGCGTTCCCGTCCCTCCCGTAAACTCAAACTGATCGTCACCCAGTTGTTTATTGGCCTTGTTGTCTTGCCTTAAAATAATAATTCTTATGACTACTTTTTCCACGTGGGCAGTTAAACATATTTTCCTTTGCCAGAATATGTTTTTCCCTTGCTCTTCTTCGGGATAGGAATTATCATTGTCTTAGCAATTTTATTCTCCTCAAAAATCCTACAAATAAGTGTAAAATTTTTCCTCTTCCGTACTTCTCCATACTCTTTGGAGACATTGCAGGTATTTTATATATTCCTACCACGTAATTCTTTTTCATGTCTCATAGTGCTTTTCGACTTCACTTTCGAGGACATATGGTACCTCCATCCCTGTCGATTTCGTCTTCCTTTACTATGCCTATCTTAACAGAGCCTACTTTTCTATCAAGTTTCAGTCAATTACGAATGGAACCCCGCGCTGGCTCTCATCACCTTTGCTATATATCACTCTAAAGCCATCGTTACTATAATTCCGCCGAGTTTCCATCTTACTTCGGCAAGATCCATGGTCTCTTCACCCATTATCTACATTTTTTGCTTTATATTCCATTATTTTCCCGCCCTTAGAGTAGTCCTAACATTCCATTTACCTACCATGACCCCGTGGTTCCTCTTCTCTATCTTATTTTCCTCGGCATAATTTGCTTCTACTTCCTAGCAAGGGCTTAGTGTGATGGCCGACGTTGAGGGCTTGCTCACACCGCAGCCGGGTATGGTACCTGGCTCAGGGGTCTTAGTTCCGTAGTAGCAAGAGTTTCCTTTCATGTAAGAACTATATTTGATTTCTAGGCTCTTCAATTGAGATAGTAGTCCTCACTAAACTTCCAGAGTGTTTTTTACGTGATGCCATCAAGTGAGAGGCAGACGGCTCCGGGGTCAGATGCCTTTTGCAGCCGCCTTACTGAGGTACAGACGTTGCGCGGACTACCATTCGTTTGTCTACTGACCTTCAGCATATCTGGCTGGGTGGCCCTTCCTGGAGTGTTGCTCTCGCCAGTTCAGCTCGAAGCGTCACCTGGGCACGCAAACCCAGCAGACAAGAATTGTTTCTGAAAGTGCCTACTTTATTGTAATTATATTTGTGCGGCGGTATAGGTCTCTCTAATGCTAATTTAGATGGGTGGCATTTTTTCACATCCCTTACCATCGAAGGCCAATTGGAAGTTATTGGATTTCCTTGATTGCCTTTATCAGCAGGTAAAATACTTTGACAGCCGTCCCCACCTGCATTAGCTCATTATCTGCAGATATATTGAAAATGACTACTGGAGCTATTTTATCTTTTAAACATCAGTTAGTTTGTATGTGAATTTGAGGCAATGGGTCGATATAGTGGAATTTTTTTCATAATACGATTTTTCCTGTTCAAAGCCTCCCGGGCCCATAGCATTGGACCGACCTTTCAGCATGTTTTGGTCTCCTTCATCCCCTTTTAGTTATCTTGGAGTGCTTACATAAAAATATTATGGTCCGGCCAATTCCAGAAATATTTTAATGATCAAAGTTTTATGTCATTCCGAAGTAGGGATCTCCATTCCAAGGTAGTTCAGTTTTGGTGCGTCCTCTTAGAACGATAGTTTTGACTTCGTTGTTGACAAACATTAGCATTAGGTACAATTACTACAAAATTAAGGAAGTTTCTTACTTACTAGTATAAATAACAATTATGAAACAGAAGGAAGATAATTATGGAGCACATGAAAGTTCATAGAAAAATGGACAATCAGCTGTTCTTATCGCAGCTGAGACAGCTTCCTTTAGTCCACGAGAAAAAGGCGGACCCGGATCTTGAGGGCCCTCTCTGCCACTGTCATGCCTACGCTGGAAGGAAAGGATACTGCCTCTTATTCCCCTGCTCTCATTGTCAGAGGCGGCGAAAAAATGGGGCTGCCGTGGATAGCTGGTTAAACTCTAATAAGTTGAGACATTTGTAGGGGAAGCTAAAATTTGGCTGAGGTTTTTGAATCTTTTCATTAGAAGCAGTTTAGAGGGTCAGGTAGCTTTAGATGGAAGAAGTAATACCTTTATCTAATTTTTTCCAGCCTCAAGCCCTTGTATCCGTACGAATTTTGTTCTTCTGCTCTACATACGCCATATTCTCCTTACCTTCATCCATATTCTCTTTTCTTCTCGTCTTCCCTTACCCAACATTCTCTCTATCATGCCTTTCAGTCTCCCCCGCCCTGAATTACCAGTTCCAATATCATACAATGCCTCTTCCTGATCTCCTCCAGCAGTTTCTTCTCCTCACTCACCATTCCAAGCATTCGTATACTTTTCCGCCCATCGCACCCTGTCCATTTTCCTCCTCCGTCTCATCACAAACACTTGCAATTAATTCTCAACTCATTTCCTCATGGCAAATGCTTCTGCACAATTCAACTATCCTCAACACATTAGATCCTTAACTTTACATCCCGTTCCTATTCGTAAACGCCTCCTTTGCCAATACTCCTAAAAAAATCTCAAAATTACCTTAATAATGTGCCCAGTATCCTCCAACGTACAACCGAAGTAATTCGAATGCTCTACCCTATCCAGTTTGTTCCATCCTCCCGCCTTCTTGGTCAGCATCGCTATCTTTAATATGCAACCAATTTTTCTTCCGAGTACCTTCCACGAATGCGAAAAAAATGAAGTAGATCATTCATTTTACGGCGGTACTTCCTCAACGTTAGCAAGTTGGATGTTTGAAGGGAGGCCGGGATTGAGATGTTTATCCTGTGTGCGGGGGAAGAGCCGAGTTAATGGGACAGGAGGGGGTGGCAGTTGAGTAAAGGGTGTGTCGGCCAACTGCAGAACTTCGGGCGGGCCTTGAACCCGGGGGATGAAGGGGTCGGGACGGGAGAGGCGGGCGTGTAGTATTGAGAACATTTTTGGAGGCGAAGGGTTTGTGGAGGGCAGGGGGGGGGGGAGGAATTGGGGAGGGCGAGATTGGGTCGGGAAAAAGAGGAAGTGGTGTGTCTCGGGTGAGGGAGCGGTCGGAAGGGGAGAGGAAGAGGGTCGGCTCGTGAGCGTCGTTAGGCTGGGAGTAATATGGAAGTGAGGCTGAATTATGGGGCACGTGCGAGTCTGTTTAATTAGAAAATGGGGCCTTGCAATATCGAGAGGCTATTTGGATTACGGCCCAAAACTCAGGTCGATAATTTTGAGTCTCCTGGTTGTGTATACGGCCATCTCCACGATAAAAGGATTGCGTGTTATGGTTTTTGTGCGTGTACCAAGTCATTTTGTCCGCATGAGTATACACACTTATGGATACATACGTTTTCCCTTTTTATGACCTTCCCAACTCGTTGAGAAAAGAAAAACGTGTTTATGACATCATAGCAATGCACATGGTCTGATTGTTTGCAGAGCTGATGTTATATCTCAGCATTTTTATTTGATTAAAATTTTAACGTCAACTAATTATGACCCATAGACTGATTTTTCTTTTGGAAAATACACCGAGCTTGGCTCCGTTCACCATTATAATTTCACTGTCTACCAAGGAGGGCACGTGTGAGACCGGAGGATTTTTACTTACTTCCATCTAAAACCCACCTTAAACGGTATATAATTAAAATGAACTGACTTCAATCCAAGTTGTGAAGTTATGCATCTTAATAATACCTTCTATTCTCAATTTTCTGCGAGAAATTTTCGTCTCATTTAGGTCCCAGTTGGAATATTTTAATATATATTGTATTTGAATAAGCGAGTATTACCTTGATGATCTTACTTGAAGTTGTCTGTGTGTATTCAAGAGCCAGAAAAGAAAAAGCGAGTCGAAAACTTGTTAGTACAGTATCCTTCTGGCATAGAATTCTAAACCAGCATAGAATGAAACAGATTGCTATGAATGAATAACTCTCGAAACTAATTCGAAAACTTTCTTTGTTAGTGTAATTCAACGATATCGATTGCCTCTTAGCAAGTACTTTTCATAGTTCAAGGAAACCATTAATTAAAGTGTTTAAAGGTATTCAGCAAGTAATTTTTTCAGAGATGTGTTTGCACATTCAATATAAATAATAAGATTTTGTAAATAATTATTTCCGCCCGCTTAATGTGACTCTTTTTAGTTTGTTCATCAGAAATTACACATAAGAACACATGTTGCACAAAAAATATAGACTTAGAAAAAATACACAATGTTTTATCACGAACGGTTTCAGTCAACATCGGACATCTTCAGGTACTTTACAGATCTGTTCTCTCCTGTTCATATGAATTAAATAAATTAAAAGTAATTTTTTAAAAATTCCGTGACATCTTAGTTATCCTTTACTTTTTTTCCGACGATGAGGTTACATGAAGTTGAGCCAGAGACTATCTAATTCATAGTTATATACATAATTCCGAAAAATTATTTTGTGCTCGTTTTTTATTTTCTTAAATCTCTCATCTTTGCAAGAAGGCTGCCATAATAACACATGTAATTTTTCTTGAATCGAGGGTGGACTGAATTAAAGACATTCGTGAGCGCTCTGGGGTGGGAGACTTTAGTTCGTCGTATGAAGTCACTGCGACAACACATGGGAAGCGATTCTTGCGAGATGAGAATAGACGACATTCGTCTGGGGCTAGAGCACTTTCAGGGAATCACATACTTCGCCATCCCACCCCCTTCGACCTCCTCAGGGTCCACTCTTCGAATCAGCCTCGCCTTATCTTCTCGCCCCCCTCTCCACCCCGCTTTCGTCTCCGTGGTTACCGAATTGCGTCAACAACAGACGTCTGAGCATCTCCGCTTCCCTCCTATCCCCGTCCCTGAGAGAGACAATAGCTTCCGTGGAATCTTCCTCGCTCGCATTAATGTAACAAACTACAAATCTATATCCTTTGTCCTCTTGTCGCCAATTTCGCTCCCACTCTCTCTCTCTCTCGCCTTTCAATTGTCTCCTCCTCTTCTTAAGGTGGTTGTACCCTTTTCTGTTTATGTACGTAGGCATATGCTTGGAACATTCCATGCGTGTTCTCATTATTGATATCTGTAGATGAAAGTGAAAAAAACTACATAATAATGATTTGATTTTTGGCGATTCAATTTGGATACTTAGCGCTATTCTGATTTTATATATTTCGTAATATTTCCATTACATAATTACAGATTTTTTTCAAACCAAAGAAATATACATATTGTAATTATGATTGTCGCTAACAAATATCAAGGTGTCATGCCGACTCCAGTTTTCGAAAACATATTTATGTCATTATGAATTGGTTTTAATTTCGTATGCCATGCACAAAAATTTAGTCCTCACATGCGTTAATTAAGGAAAACTTTAAAAATATTATTCTTGTCTAAGTTCATTTACATGCGGTGGGCTTGAAAGTATTAAAACGTGCACTCATTGACCCACGGTTAACGCTCCAACTGACTTAAACTCAATTCAGCTACATCGTATCCCATCTGACGGCCTTTTCCACCTCCTTTCTCATTCTTGTGTTCGTGGACTTAGAGCGTTGCTCTTTGAGGGCACTGGAAGGAGAAGTTGTTAGAAAATATGTACTTTACTATTCTACCGCACCAGCCGCCAGCAACCTGGGATACGCGTATCCTGAGGAGTTTATATTTCGTGATTGAGGGTAGGGCGAAAAATGTTGATTATCAGGTTGGCAGCCTCCTTATCAACATTTTTCGCTACTGGAAATCTCTTCTATTCAAAAATATATATGCGGTAGTCACTCTGGTCACGATGGTAGAATTATTTTTAAATAATTCGAAAAATACAAATTTCCTTTTATTCGAATGGGATACATTTAAGGTAGTTTGAGCGAAATATCATTTAACTTAGAAATCAATAAATTTGGTCTCATTTTAAAGAAAAATATCTGAACCTTCTAATGAAATAAAATATTCAACCCCTTACCGCATTACTTTCGGAGTTATTTGCCAGGAAATACCAGCCATTTTATATGGGAAATGGTACGTTTATGCACTCCAGAGAGACATTATTTCCAAAATGAGAAATTTCTAACATTTAGATGTCGTAAAAAAGCTAACTTTACTAACTAACTAAAAAAGTTTGTATGTTTTATCAACTAATTTGAAAATTAATCATATTGTCACCGCAGTAGATTCTTGGGTATCAAAAAAAACCTTCTGTTTTGAAGGAGTTTCAAACGAAATGTGAAAAAAATGAGTCAAGTTAAAAGACTTATTTAGATATTTTCATTTGATTAGTTACAATTTTTGTCATTTAAAACTATATTATTGCACCATTAATAATGCAATATTTTTTCATGTGTCCTACAGCTGGTGAAATTAAAACGTGTAATTCGAATGTGGTCGCGATTATGACTAGGGAACTCGCTCGGACTACCTTATAGGAAATCGGCCTTTAAGAGGGTAAGCAAGTCGTGTATCGTTAAGAACCGCCGTGCACTGCTACACTTGAAACCGTCCCCTTGTGTTGCCTTCTGTTTCCGAGTTCACCTTCCTTCGCGATCCTCTCATACGTTTGTGACCTTTCACTTCCGCATCTCGCCCTTTTCTCCCACCGCTCGTCTTAAGGGGAGGGCGAAAGAAATCTCTCCCATCCCTGCCTCGTGTCATTCCTGCGTCGACCCCGAAAATGAAGACCCCCCCCTCCAACCTCCTTCGCATTCCCTTTGAAGAGACAAGTCTCCTGCGCCCTTTCCCCTTTTCACCCCGTCTTTCCCTGCTCGCTGCATTTCAGTTCATCCCCTTGAGCATCTTCATGTTTCCGTCAGTTTTCCCTTTGATTTCGCCGTAAAAAAGAACCACAACCAAGTAAGAATCAAGACATTTTTCGGACTGGTGTCCTTTCTTCAAAAATTCTAAAATTTTACGGCGATGAAGGACGTCAAGAGCTAAGGTTGTAGTTGGGAATTTTCAATCTCTTAAAGCTGAAATGGCCAACGGGGATCACAATTCAGAGAGTCTTTTGTAGCCTTTTTTTAGCTATGAATGCATTGTATACTTTATACTATACCAACTCATTTTTATTTGGAAATAATTCAATGAGTGATTTCATGATCTTAAAAATGAAAATGTTTTTTTTTCACTTTCCACAGAAATTTTTGTAGGATGTGAGCAAAAATCTTTTCATCTTTGAGATCATGATATCTGTAGTGCATTTCCACAAAATATCGCCGGATACTCTAAACTTATCGCCGGATACTGTAAACTCAATCAAAGAGTGATTGATTTGTTCTATACTTAATTGTAAATTTTTACTCGACTTTATTATACATCTTAAATTGGAAATGGTTAGTTTTCAGTTGGTATTACAATTACACTGTCCAATACTTTTAATAATTTTATCTTTACTGCCCTGAAAATAGCGCATTTGGCCAATTATATCGGGTGAATAACAACGACAACAGACGAACACAAAAACCCATGCCCTGAGTTGTGATAATTCCACCCAGGCGGGTTTCCAATCCGTGACCCTCGGTTTAGCAGGCGGGGAGTTATTATGTACAAAATCTATTCATCACGTGAACTTATGATTTTTATCGGTACTTTCCTTATGTATACAGTGAAATCAAATTTATTTTCCAAAAAACGTCAATCATTGTCCTTTATTTCATTATTCTAAAAAAAGTAGGAAGAATTTAAAGCTAGATTTTGACTGATGGCCTTTGAAAAAATAGAAAGAGAGCGTGATTGTTATTTCATTTATTTGTGCATTTTTAACTGCTTAAGAGTTTTTTCCAATGCTTTATGAGTACCATGTGTGCGATTTCAAAAACATTTCCAAATATTCTGTTTGTAATACTCTCTTCCTTTTTTGAGCTCCAGATACATTATTTGTGTTGCCTGCTTATTTTAGCATTTCATATCTAGGTGGAAAAAAGTCTATTTATGGCGTAGGCAACATAGTGGAAACAAATTTTCGAAAAACCTGTAATTCGGTTGAAACATGGCTCTGTTTTACAAACCAGAATATGGTGTAGGAACGGGGGATGTAAATTTATTCCAATTAGGACGGGAAAAATGAAAGTGCGAACTCTAGAATTTTATCAGAGGTATTGAAATGGCCGATTCGGGAACGTGAGATTCAACGTAGAAAAAGACTTTATACCTTGAGAAAAAATCAATTTCTTCTAGAAAGCCAAATCCCTGCATTCCTCTTCATTTTTTCCACATTCACTCCTTACTTGAAACGAACTATATTCTCCAAATAATACTAATCAATTTTAGGAATCTCTTTCTTCCTTGTTCACTAAAATCATCTCTGGTTTTACTATGTAACATTTACCCCAGAATCACTATAGCATGTATATTTGTGGTAAATGGACTGGCATGTTAGATGTAGAAAAGCTCTGTATACATTTCTCTTACGTCCATGGCAAGTTATTTTTAGACGCACTCTTCATTCAACCTTGCTGCATTGCATTCAATAAACATCTTGTGTCATATTCCAGTATGAATCTGTTGGTATGTTTTAATTTATTGAGCAGAGTATTTGATGAACTCAGTATTTTATTGCCTTATACTCGTTATGAACTTTTGGTTTTAACCTAATGGTTTTCTAAAAAATAGGACCCAAGTGACCCATTTATGGACGGAATAAATTCCAAATTTTTGCCGTTCCTATTTCACTCTTTATAGATTTGATGCCTTTATTGTTTTATAGCCAGATTCTCTGGTTATTAAAGAAGGTTTGGCTTTTAAATCCTCGATTTTATAAAATGCAAGTGGATTTATGTTCTATTTATATTTCCTCTGTCTGATAATAATGGAGCATTTTATTCTAGCCCCGAGCTTCGTCTCTAGATTTGATATTGGTGACAAAATAATAAAGATACCATACTAAAATGATTGGTTTAAAAGATCCATCTTCCCTTGCACTATCTATGACTACACCTAATCAGAGCGCCTCTTAAAGCACCTCCATCTATACTAAAAATAAAGATACCATACTAAAATGATTGGTTTAAAAAATCCATCTTCCCTTGCACTATCTATGACTACACCTAATCAGAGCGCCTCTTAAAGTACCTCCATCCTCGATGTGTTAAAGGCACCGAGAGTTACCGCTCGAAAAGAATGTGGCCCGAAAGTTGACGGGTCCGTTTTCCCCTAGGGACAAGTTTCATTAAAAGACGTATAACCATTGTATCATGCTATCTATCTGCGCTTTCCTGTGTCCGAACCCACACAAAGCCTAGTAGTAAGTACCACCTTCCACCAGTTTTGAACATGATATACTTTTAACCTTTCGAATATAACGATTTATTTCTCAATTTCTCCCCAAGCAGATAATATTTTATAACTTCGTTACTTAATTATTTATCGAATATCAATTAACTAATCCCTTTGAGAACAGTAACTATAATCTTAAAATTTGAAATTCCAAAACAAATGTTATGAAAGAATCGAAAAGACATTTCTAAACTACCCGACACATTTTATTGTACAACTTACATTGCCTCTTCTATCATTTAACCTAAACCATATGGACCAAGATCTGATGGCTAGGTATGGATCAAGATCAAGGAGAATTATGCAAATTATGCGTTGAAAATGTTAGTAAGGAGAGAGATGGAATTGATGCTGCAGATCGAGAAGAAGTCAAATGAGCAATGCTGAATGAGCAGGAGAGGAAAGAAAGTCTTGAGGTGAGTGTCGGGAGAGGAAGAAGAGAGACCCTCGTGACGATCCATCGAAATCTACACAACAGATAGATAACCAAACATCGATAAGATTCGCTCAATTTCTTCTCCCGAGACTCTTCGCCTCACTTCGACTCAGCCGCGTCTTTTTTTTTCTCCTCCTATCCTGAAGACGTCCTCAGGAGTAATTATAATGAAAATCAATTTACAGTCAAAGTAGGAGGGATAGAGTTAGGAATGAGAGGACCATGAAGGAATGTAGAATGGATTCCCATTAATGGGTATTTATGAAAGCAGATTGCTTTGTTCGCTTGGCCATGCCGAAAGAGTGGATGAGAGTCAAAGAGAAAATTGTATACCTTTCGCTCAGTAGACTGAATATGTGAAAGTGAGGGGAAGGCGGAAGAAGTCATGGGTGAACGTGGCGGATGAAACTCGGGAAAGGAGAGATATTTCGAGTTCGAGCACAAGAGAGCACGTATGAAGCAACGTAGGAATGTAGCAAAAACGAAGAAGGTATGAAATTGTGGGGCATTAGGTAGGAAAGTTGTAAAGGATGTTGCTCTAGAGCGACTGTGCCTTACCTGAAAGGAAACGGCGAGGTGGATATGCCTTTGCGTGAGTATAAAATTTTTCTATTTCTATTATTAGTCAGCCTCAGACGGGTAGATGCCGTATTTAAATCAGAAAAAATACTAGCTAACCGCCGTAACGCACGAAGAAATGATACACCTAGAAATAAATGGATATTGGAACGATAAAATATTTACGAGAATGAGACGTTGAAATGGAAGAGTGAATATAAATTGACGTCAGAATCTAGACCCTACGCGCCTACTTCAACGACCGTTGAGAACAACATGTTGTATCATCCAGAGATAAATGGCAACGGGGTTGGAGAAGCAGTAGACTGGGGGGTTGAGATGGGAACGATGAGTCGTTAGAGAGAGAGGATAGACTTGCCGGTAGGAAGACGGTAAAGAAGAGAGGGGAACAGGGGTAAGGTCGCAGACAGTTCGCGAGGGTGGCGTAAGAGGGGGAGGGGGGCGGGGGCGAGGGGGTTGGGAGGTTGGATCGACGTGGAAATTGGTAGAAATGCTAATGGAATATAGAATGAGCGGGAGGAGGGCGCGGATGAGGAAGAGCGGCGGTTGAGGGATTTCAGAGAGCGTTGCGGGGGGAAGCGGAGGGAAGGCATTTGGCGGCATGGGATGACGTAGGGGTGGATTCCGGATGGAAGGAAGGAAAAGGGACGGAAGTGAAACAAATGCAGAGGAAGAAGGGCAAGAGTGGAAGAGACGAGAGGAACAAATCTCGCTCGGGGACGACGTTGCAGGAGGAGAAAGAGGGTAACGAAGGAGAAGATGACGAGAAGCAATTTGGGCTGGCTGCCTGGATGGTAGAGGTCGGGAGACAAGCGCTTAGAGGGATGAAGGGGCAAAAGGTGAATCCGAGAACGGACGAACTGGGGAGATGACGAGGGATGCGAATCTGAGAGAAGAGCAAAGAGGAAAGCGAAGAAAAGGGAAACTGGCTAGAATACTTGGTTCGCTCGATAGGAACCACAGACTTCAACGGCTAACGGAAATAACTAAATTTTTTGATAATGAGAACAACATTGTTAATGACCGCGCCTGATTATGTTTTTCTGTCCCCACCCTATTTCCTCCTTACTTCTTTTTCGTCCCTTATTTCCCGTCTGTTCGTTCTCCTACGTTCCCTTGTCCTATCTTTGGTTCTGAGGTTTTTTGGTTTTCCAGTCCAACTCCCCTACCTTCTATCCTACACCCACTTCTCCTTTCAACTATATTGAGTCAATGGCTATTTTTACATTAGGGATGGATAAATGACGTATTGAATCCTGATGTTTGAATCTGCTTACTCTTAAAGAAAGGTACCTAGGTGTCACTCGACAACAAAGTAAACAGTCCCATCAGATGGACTTAGTACTCCCTTGAAACGCACTTCACATCGTACCGTATTCAGGTTCGAGATAGCTATAAAAAACATCTGCCGCAGATAAGATTGGAAGCCTTGTCCTCTAGGTAGGAATGCAGGTCTAAAGTCACCATACCAACCCATCCCCGATTAACCGAAATCAAAATCTGTTGCGCAAATAACACATACAATTAGCTGCCATTCGGAGCATCTTCTTCCTCTCTTACTGCTTGTTACCAGTAAAATATGAGATAATGTTGGTTATTGAACGGCCCCCAGTGTCCTTTAAATTTACCTTTCATCCACTTGATTCTCCTCATTCCGTCACTTCCTCTGCTTTCAAGGAGCTGCGACATACCACTCGCATAAATTACTGCTTAAGCAAAATAGAATCCGAAACCATGCGTCAGCTACGAATGTTTTCGTCTGAACCAAATGCTATTTGGTCAGCCGCTAGAGTCAGGTTTGTTATGTGTCGGTAAACATACTACACTCTAAGTGGCGACAAAGGCGTGGGGTGAAGGAGTGTTAGGACACCAACTGTGTAAAGAGGTGGTATTAGGGGGAGAGATGGGCGAAAGGGAAAGTACGAAAGCATAGTGCCTCAGGCCCTCGCTATTTTTTTTGCTATCGGTACAAATTATACGTGGGAAGAAAGAACTCGATTATCTTATTTTCAAGATTCTAATATCTCAAGAGATGAAGGGCGAAACCCTTTGTGTCATCCTGTTTGAGTCGATATTCTCTGCAAATGAGAGGTTACCGCTTGCTCAATAAATTTCCATCGCTGCAGTCCCAATTCTTCAATTAGAGTATTGATCGATCTTCCAGACCTCATAATGAACTCGACTAGTTTAATTAATATAGAATAAAATGTTTATATCCGAAAAATGTTATTGTAATCTTGAGCACAAGCATTTTGTTATTTTCTCGATGTTATTTTCTATGGGCTTTTTTAATAATCCTGTTCTTGTTCTTTTTCTTTTTTATTGCAATTGATCGAATTGGATTGTATTAGAGTTTAGATGAATAAGTTGCTTCAATATTATTCGTAATACATTTTTATGAAAGCGCGAAGAATTTTATTGTAATCTCGGTACAAATTTTTCTGACAATTATATTCCTGTTCCCTTCTTTGAGTTACGTACTTAAGTCAATTGTTTTTTTTACAATGAGCGGTTGATGTGTTCTTTTTCACCGTGACAGTGGCTTCGTAAGCACGACTACCGTCTCCTGCGACACAATGTGGACTTGAAACAAGAACACCTAGTTCGCATAAATCTTTGCCAAAATTCGCCTAGAAGGATGATGGTATAGAGGTGTAATAGGATAACTTACCCGACCGGCAACTAGGGCATCCTGGTTCAACTCCCTGCCAAGTCAATGATTTTTCTCATTGTGAATTCATCCCTTGATGTTTGATGTATCTTGTGTCATAGATGAAATAAATAGCTCTCTTAGTATTAATAATATATGCAATATTTTTTAAATAATTTGTCTCTGTCACTTATTTTTTATTTTATGAAGATCGATAATATTTTTCATTGTCTTACTCCGCAGAATCTGTTAAAAACCATCAATTTGTATTTATCATTATTATACTGATATTCAGGTAATCTGATCCTCCCCTGTATCTTCCGTGCCTCTAGCGTAGCCACATTAAAGCAGTTGAAAGAAGTGTTCAGTATGTTTGGCTCTATTAATGATGCAAACTTTCTATTATTACTGTAATTCTCAGTGGTTTACTGCATATTTATACTTACGGCTTTAACTCGACTAATTTATATCTATGTGGATGCCAACGTCAATGAGTTTTTTTATACTGTGATATTATCTCAAACTACCTTAATACATAATTGAAAATTGCTAAGAGAATGGGGGCTAAGGTCTCATGATAAGCAAAATTAGTCGCAGCATTATTTCCGGTGAATAAAATCGGCGGCATTGGACCTGTTTACCCGAGTCGTGGATTCGAGTCCCGCCTCGGGCATGGACGTCGTGCTCATCTGAGGAATGAGGTGTTAGGAACGATATAATCGAAGCCGCGTAAGAAACAAGATATTAAAGTCTAATGCCTCGAAAGGCATGAAATATTTCCACTCTCTTTACTGTGAGCACCGCTCATCTCTACTAGTCGATGAACATGTTTCACTAAATTTTGACCTCTAGGAAAAAATCGGAGTAGAGTGTATGTCGCATTAGAAAATACCTCTTTGTTTTTAAAAATCAAGTTCTCACCTTTTATTCTTGTATTCTTTCAGTATTCTTTCTCCTCTAAAAAGTGGACGAAAAAATGTAGTCCTAGATAAGTCAACTTACTAGTAGTCAAGTTCCACATCAGTTGTTCCTGATATTTGAGTGATTGAGTGGTTGGATATTTGAGTTCCTCCCGGATTGGACGCTTGGAACCATTCCGAGGATTCCCATGTGAGTATATCATGGTTTGGTGTGTCTTTTATTGTTTCAACGTCATTTACAAAGTCTTCATTGTCAGGTTGGATGTTGCACAGAATTTGAGCGTAAGTTAACTTATCTTCTACCCGTTATCTCGAATATAGTTTTTTTTAGAATGAGCAAGACCTTTGGTTTCATACTTACTCCATTATTATACTACTTTACTATATGTTGCGAACTATGATTGGCATTTTTATTAACATCTATACTAATCTATTATTGACATCTTGCAAACTATGATTGGGATCATTGAAGCCGGGAAAATTTTTATAATTTTTTTTTAGTCGAGCGAAATTGTATCTTTTTCCCAGACTGGTCGAATGTACTGTTCCACTGATATCTCTGTGGGGTTCCTTTCACATTGATAACCTAATTTAAGTCCATTTTTAAGGCACTCGGAAGAATTTAATGCGAACACCCGGTTGGCACCGACCATAGTAACTATTACTCCCCGGGTAAACTTACCATCGTTATCTAGTTGATTTCTTCCATCCGAATGCACGTCAGTTACAGTGGTGAAGAGGTCAATCGTCACCATCTTCAAATGACCGGTAGTCAATGAAAAACAACTGCAGTGGACGTTAACGGTAGTAAATACTCTATGAAACCATTTTAACGTGGTGAATTTAGACTGGGGCGAATGCGGGTAGAACTTACCAGCTTACTTATGGTAATAAGTAAATGGGAATAAGAGGATATGAGATCAAAAATTCATGCAACTGGCGTAATTATGAAGTACACTCTTTTCCCAAATCGGGACGTGTTAAACAAATATACATGTACAACTTGTAGCGTCGTACAATTTAACTCGAAGGCAATTAAGGGAGGTGATTCTGCGATCTTGGCTTCCTGTCTACGCCGATTCATTCGACCAGCAAGCGTCCGCAAGCTTAGCGGTAAGTACGCCAGGCAGTTCTTTAGGCATTAGATTTTTCTGTCTCGCCTTTGCAGTCCCTGGGATGTCTCCAAAGGTCGTGCTCGAGCATAATGCTGTCGGCCGGTCATGGTCGGGGTCTGAAATTGTGGGAAAGAGTGTTTTGAGTTCATAGAAGAGAAGGAATGGTGTGAAGGAGGAAAGTTAGGTGAATGAATGCGAGGAAGGGGATCGTGCGAATGGGGCTTAGGCGGCTAAAGCGGCAGTCGTGAGTCGTGGGGTGTACATTGTTATAACTTTTCGAATAAGACAAAATTTTCTTATTAAACCGCCATTTACTAAAGTTCATCAGTACATTCTGTGAAACTCACCATTAATATAGTGATATAAACGACTACTGAGAAATATAAAAATTTCATCTTAATTGATATGAATTGAGTTTACGGCGCGGAATCTGATGTTAAACCGGAAATCATCAACGTGTTTTTTACGCGGCATAATATCGTCACATTTGTTTACTCTCACTGCATTAATGGTGAATGTATTTAGGAGAAAATCTGTGTATGAGTTATAGAGTTATTTCGAAATGTATGTCAAGCTCCCTGAGCTTACATGTAAAAATGGCACTGAATTGCCGAGAAACCACATCAGTAGTTGGCATTTTTTTTCAATTTTATCCATGCATGTCGAAAAATGCTCGTATGCAAAGTTTCACGCAAATTTGTACGCGAACAAAAGGTGCTCCAACCACCTTTACTCGCCGGGAGCCTTGTTTCGGGAGAAGAAATATATTGGAGGGAATAAGGGAGGGAATGAATTTGCAGTGCGCGGGGGGTGAGGGCGCCGTATCGATCTGCCTGGCTCTGCGGCGGGAGTATAGGCGGCGCTGGTGGGTGGGCGGGTGGGTGGTCTCCGCCGAAAAGGGGCAGGGGGGGAGGGTGGCAGGGGGCCGGTCGGCGCGGAAGAGCAGTCGGGGGCGGAGGGGACGAGTCTCGGGTGTTGGTTAGGTTGAGGTGATCCCTTCCCTAGGTGCGCCACGGTCGGCACATCGCAGGGCAAAGGGTATTTTGAAGATTCGACCCTGAAAGATGGAAGCGAATAGGAGAGGAAATAGGAAAAACTATTTTAAGAAAGGAAATAATAATTTTAAACCATCCCATGTCAACCATGCAACAGAAATTATTTTAGTCCTGAAATTTGTTAGTTATATTAAGGAAAGTAATTTATTTAAGTTTTTATCGTTCATTTATATTTATCATAATCTTATAATAACTTTTTCTGTTACATTTTACTTCGTATGTATTATTTGATGTTTGTTCCCCTACGCCCTGATAATTTATATTTTTGTACAGTTTGATAATCATCTTTTGTCTGATCTCGTTATCAACTTCCCTCCCATTATGTTTTTACAAACCGTTTAATTTATCCAATATTTCCTAATATTGGTCGAATTTATTCCAGTATAAATTGTTTCTATTTGAAAGCAAATCATATTTGACCTTCATTTATTTCCTCCCTTCATATCTCTCTGTACGATCTCTTCATTTTTTTCCTTCACTCGGCTTGATATCTCATTCAATTTTCTTGAAAGTGTTTTCATAGTAGAATAATGGAGAAATAAAATGAAATTAAAGCATAAGTGGTCATATTCATCCTAAACAGTGACCATATCAGTAAATGCTTACTTCCTATACCAATACTTTACACTCTGACAAATGCTAAGCTGATCCTCAAACTTTTAATGTTAATAACGAAATATGAATTACCTATGAAAAAAATTCTCCAAAATAAAATCCGGTTAGCACCAAATAAATAGTGCGAATAATTTCACCTTTAATTTTGATGTACTTTGATGGTGGAAATAATCACAATGCACATTAATTGGACACGCCCTGAGACATAATGGGGTTGTGAAGAACGTGATTGGAGGGAAAACTCCCCAGAGGGAGCACCAGGAATAACTTCATGGACCAATTAAAGAGGAAAGTAAATAGGAAGAGACACCAGGTGGTAAGGGAACTTGCTTTATATAGGGAAGGGTGGAGGGCTGCAGTCAACCAATCATAGGATTGAACGACCAATGATGATAATGCCAAGTAATTTTGAGTTTAATACCAACATTGAGTAAAAATATTAAATGCCTCTATTTAACGTCTAGGTGGATATCATATAATTGATGTCCCCTAGTGTTGGGCAGTGTACTTCACACGCGAATTTTAAAATGCCAGTTCCTTTAAGAGCCAATTTTGACACGTTTAGCATATGACAAATGGAGAATATCACCGCAAGGTTTCTCATGGCACGACCTGAGGAATCAAACCTAAGGATTTGAAAACCAATCCTTTAATTCTGCGACCTAAATGCCAGTTCATAGATAATAGGGCCGGTATTTTAATTTGAAAACTAAATGCCGCTTTGCTATGAGGGCGTAGAATGGTTAATGGAAAAAATAGGTAATGAAGTAAAATTAATCAACCGTTGAAAAAATAGGTCCAAAATAATTACCTGCAGTATATTTAGCAAAATAGATAAGCTAGTCATCATCAAGATTCTGTCGAAAAGCCAACGTTGTGTAATGACCAATGGAGTAGTTTGCCAAAAGTTAAGGGCTTCTCTACCGGCAAAAGACAAATATTCCGTTTAAATTAGTTTGCGAAAACAAAAAAACTATAAAAATGAATTTTTTAGGGAAAAGGCTTAAATATTTCGTGAATTAAGGCTGGAATTATGGCGAATATGGAAGAATTTATTTAAGAAAGTCCCAATTAGTACCTATTTGTGTTAACAAATGGGTTCTCGGTTAAGAGGGTGGGCCTCTTAATGCAGAAAAAATTTCATTGAAGGGCAAAGGGCTGAGGTGGGTGAACTCTACAGCAGATACCATAGCAACGCACTTGTTGACATATCCGACTACTTTAAGACCCGGAAAGAAGTGCTCCTCGCCTTGCAAAAATGATGAGGCACTAAATATTTCCTGCTTCTTGTCCTTGGTGTCTTCTTTCCCAAACGTGACGCATCGCATCCCCCACGAGATACGCGTACAATTTTAACTAAACCGCGACTCTTCTTTTGCATGTATATTGTGGTCTCAGGACTCGCTTTTGTAAGCTGCTAGTCAACATACATGTTTTTGGAAGACAATACATATATTCCATTGTATTTTCTGGCCAAACGGCTGGTATCTTATAAAGTATTAGTACCGTTTTCGTTGCTACAAGGGCTTCGCAAAGAAAATAATCTGCTGCACAGTATTTCTCTCAGAGCCGTATGTTATTGTTCAATATGACAAGATCAGACTAGCTCTTATTGAATTAGTTTACACATGTTCAGCTTACATATTTTGACAGTTCTTGTGAGCCTTAAATTTACTGCCACATGAAGACTTTAAATGTTTTCTTTTCGGAATGCATAAAGTTACAAGTTATACGCCGTAAATTACTATGAGCGGACTATACTGTTTTGGGGAGCAATATGCTGTCAATTGTCCAGTAGATTTGAGATAAATACACTTAACGAGGCTTGAGAAATGTTTTGACAGGCCATTCAGTTGCCTTAAATCAGCCCCTATCATTCTGATAAAAGTCACTCTTAGGTTTAGATTTTTGGATTTGAAGTTTAGCGTATGCGATTTTATACTGCAGTGGTTTGCATGAAATATTTCACTTATCCTTCAACTCATTCCTTTGCTTTGGTTGGACTATGATCCTTTATGTTCATAACCCGATGATGTAAAAAAACTCTTTCAGCAATGTTAGTGTTTGCGACTTTGAAGATTTTCGAGAGCAATCGTATCAATACCCCTGTTTCTTAGGTGTCGTTAGCTGTGGAATATATTTTTCCGGGAGAAACTAACAAACCTATGGGAATAAATAGAATAATAAAGCATTTTTCAGGTGAAGAGAATTCAGAATTCGAAACAGAGTTAAAAAATGTTATAACAAGATAACGAGGAAACATTGTAATAGGTGATTTCAATGCTCAGGTAAGAAAAATACGAACTGGATATGAAAAAATAATAGGGGATTTGGTTTTGGAGATAGAATCGAAAAGGGAGTGAGATTGGTTGACTTGTGTCAAAGAAACGGTTATAAAATTGGGAACAGCATTTACAAGAAACAAGAAAGCCATGTGATTACAAGATGTAGTTGGGACAGGAAACTCAAGTCTGTGGTAGATTATGTGCTGATTGACAGGATGTCGCAGCACAAACTGAACGATTACAGGGGCATAACTCTCATGAGTCAATGTGCCAAGGTATTTGAAAGAATAATATTTAACAGAATCAGAGGAAAACTGGAAGAAGAAATCAATGAAGAGCAACATAGGTTTAGACCAGGGAGGTGTACAATTGATTTAATATTTGCCATAAGACAACAAGTAGAAAAAAGTGGGAGTTTGCGAAAAACTTAATAATGATATTTATTGCCATACAGAAAGCCTATAACTCTGCTTTAAGATCTATTTGCGAAAGTTTAAACACATACGTTTAAACACATACATAAACACATACACATACGTGTTGAAGTGCCCCACATTGATTGGATAAAAGAAATGTATAGGGTACACAAGTGAAGAGTGAGAACAAATGTTGGGAATACTGAGTGGTTTGAAATAAAAAAAGGATTGAAGCAGGGCAGTGTCCTGTCACCTTGTCTGTTCAATGTTATGATGGAATGTATCACAAGGGAGGTGAAAAAGAAGTTTAATGGAAATATAAAAAGCTTGATATTTGCCGATGACCTAATGATTTCGGGTGAGGATGGGAATGAAGTGTAGGACAAACTAGATGAATGGAATAGGCAAATGAACCTTCATGGACTTATAATAAGTACTGAAAAAAGTGTAGTGATGGTTGTCGGCAGAGATGTAAACACCCGAGTAAATATAACAATAGATGGTCTACCAGTGAAAGAAGTGGATAATTATTCTAACCTAGGTACTGCAATAAGTAAAGATGATAAATATGGATATAAGATGGAAATAGGATAAAACATGAAATTTCAAATAGACTAAGAAAAGGAGGTAGATTTTATCAGAGCATTAAGCATTTAGTATGGGATAGGATTATACCACAAAAGGCGAAAACGGTCATGTTCAAGACGTACTATCTACCAATAGTTTTGTATGGGGATGAAACTTGGGCTATGGCGGGAAGCCAGTGTAGTAGGGTAACAGCAAGAGCCATGAAGTTTATGAGATCAATGCTGGGGAAAACCAAACTGGACAGAGTGAGAAATACCAACATAAGGGAGCAATTGAATATAAAAAGTATTAGACAAAAAATAGTAGACAATAGGATAAGATGGTTAGGGCCATTAAAAGGATGGAAGAAACAAGAATGCCAAAAGTAATCCTAAGCACAATAGAGGAATGTAAAAGACCAAGAGGAAGGCCGAGGAAATGTTGGATTGACGAAGTGAATAGGGACGTGGAGGCACGAGGGTACCATTGGGATGGTGTCCGACAAGAGCTGTGGAACGATAGAGGGCAATGGCGAGGCTTAGTGAACTCCTAGACCCACGTTGGGTGGCACAGGATTTGGATATGTATGTAATAACGCATTGCTTTGCATAACTTAACGTGTCATAAAAATGCGATAAGGACTCAAATCTAAGAGACACCAAATTCCTGTTCATAAGAATGTTTCTAACCTTTATAAAAAGTTAACCTCTTAATGAGGGAATTTACACTTGACAAAAACTTCATTTGGCCTGATTTTCCTAAAAATAGCTAAAAATCTTGAGGGTTTAATAGTCGAACAACCTTTAATTCTGGGATAAAACAATCGAGATGAAACTTATTACATTGTGATAAAGCCATGAAAACTAGAAATTTATAACTGCGATAGTATATCTTGCACGAACAGCAAGACCTTGCATGTAGCGCATTGCTACACTTCACGGTGTCAAACCCTGCGATAGGCATCTTCATCATTGCGAAATATTACTTTTAAGTCTCGGAAAATGGTTCTTTCACCATGTAATTCCGGACTAACATACCCTCACTAGCTCTTTTGTATTCTTCCCGTTCAGAGATTGTGGTCGTTCTTGCTTAGTTTTAACGTTCCTAATATGTATCTCTAACCGATAGAGTGACAAAAATAATTTAGAAAGAAAGCTTTCCATCTGTAGATAAACCACCCATCCTATCTCGGATTATACAGTGAAAAATAGGTCCCTAATAGGATGCTAGAAGGGAGTGTTGCGCTCTGATCATCGAATCGGCGCCATCGGAACAGGCTTCACTGCAGCATTCGTTTAATGATATCATTGGTGGATAGATACACACTAATAATGATGCCGGAATTATAATACGTCCAATTATCTTCAATCCGCAAAAGATCTTGCTTACATTAACCAAAACACACAAAGTTTATGACGCAAATGACCCAAGAAGACAGAGTCGCTGTCCCAAGCAGCAAACACAGCACAGAAAATCGCTGCGAGGATGACAGTGGGATCTGTCGAAACGGTTTGAGGTGGAATTTTTCAGCATTCAGCGATTGCATTCGCGCTTGTAACCAACGCAGAATCGCTGGCAGGACTCAGTTTACGCTTCGCGAGCACCGATTCGCCGTTTTTCTCGCCGCCCCTGGACCGAAAGTTGAAGGAGAAAAAGCATACAAATTGCCTGGATCATCGGAGGGAAGCGAGGGAGCAATGACCATGGATGGAGAGGGGGATGATGGGAAGAGTGGGCGGCCCGGGGGGGGGTGGGTGGGTGTGAGAACGTCTCGCCGCGGTCGGTGCGAAGGAAAATCACAGGTGTGAAGTGAGGGCGTGGGAGAAATGGGGGAGGGGGTGGGTGGGTGATGAGGGAGGGGGAATTTCGTCTGAGACGAGGGGAGGGAAGCAGTGGGCCGGGATGGGGAGAGGGGTGGGAGACGCGAGGGATGGAGGGAGGAGACGAGGAGGGGGTGGGAGGTTTGGTTGGGAGAGAGACGGAGGTGACCCGTGAAGAGAGACTCCCTGCATCCGTTGGCTGGCTGGCTGTCTGAGCGGACAGACTGTGCGAGCTGCGATGTCTGGCCAGTGCATCGGTTGCAGAGCTAGGACAGCGGGGTTCATCGAGATTTTTTTCTGATTTTTTGCCGAAAGTATCTTTTACCTTGCTAGCTAGCAGTTTCGTGGAAATAATCATCATTGGTCGTTCAATCCTAAGATTGGTTGACCGAAGCCCTCCACCCTTCCCTATCTAATGCTAGTTCCCTTACCTCCTGGTATCTCTGCCTATGTACTTTCCTCTTTATTTGGTGCATGTATATGTCCGTGTCGGAATAATATATCGCAGTAATTGGGGACCGTATTTCCCCGTCATTAACTAGAAGTTTTTGGCGTGCTCTGCCATCACTCATATCTGTGGCTATTTTAAAACTAATTTTTAATAAATGACTAACAGATTGAGGAGTGCTGTGATGGAACCGTGTCATCAGGATAGAACCAAAGCATTTGAAGTTTTCTACTGACATTTAATACGAGTAGTTCAGATTACAACATCATCTTCAATATACTACGGTACTTCTATATCATCTTCAAGATGGCGAAAAAAGGAAATTTATGGCGTACCCCAGTACTCGGTTGCTATGATATCGTCGTCGCCTACTTATGAAAAATCTAAACCTCCGTGCCAACACTCAAATTTCTTACTTTGCTTTCTATTTTCTAATGAGACTTTAGCTTATTGGTTTTTCTATTAAGTCTAAAGAAAAAATAATTGCGTCAAATATCCTTAGTCACGTTTACTTTACCCTGTAGGGATTATTTCAAGTGCGTTAACCTCAAGGGGGAGGAGAAAGTGAACTACAGTCTTTAGTGCATACTCGCACCATTTATTTAAAGAATAAGGAAATTTTAGCTTAGTTTTTTCCTCAGAAATTCAACGATGTGTAGTTTGTAACAATTCTAATTGAAAAATTTCCTATCTATAAAAAAAATAAAATAATTAATCATCACACCAATCTGAATTAACGTGGGTGATTTTATTTTTGTAATCGCACTTACTGTTTCTGGGTGAATTTTAGCGGCTAATTTTGGATTTTTTGTTACACTTGAACTGGTGCCTATTATTTAATTGTTTATTATAAGATTGAAATTATTAGAAGAAATTAATGCATGCTAAATACTACAACACAGGCAAGAAAGTTCGTTTTTAAATTAAAAACATTGGTAAATATTTTGATATGGAAGTATTAAGATGATAGCTGTGGTCTGAAACCGAAAAATCAGGAACCGGAGCTGAGAAATATAGCGGAGCCACTCGTAAAGACCTCGACTATCAATCCCTGCCAGTGAGAAACCTGGCTAATGCGCTGTGAAGAATATCGTGTGCTCACATAAAGCACAAAAGAGCTAAAGGTGGACGAGGAAAGGGAATGTGGTATCCAGGGGTCGTCCCTTCGAAGGGACCTGCAAGAGTTTGGTCCAACGGCTGGCTAACGGTGATGAGCCCTTCTGCGTCCGAAGTTCCGCCGCCGGAGTTACCACAGCGTCGAATCGCGGTTGCCACTCTGTCTAAGGTAGAGCCACGACGAACTTCCGGTTACCTTCGACTGCGGTTTAATTACTAAAATTTGAAGTGTGTCACCTCACCTCTTCGCTTATCGGGAGGCCCTGAGGGATATTAATTTTTCCAAAGCGAGGCGTCCGAGAGACCGAAGGCTATTCTTAGTCTCGGAAATGATCCAACTTGGTCCTGCCACCGCGTATCCTTCCCAATTTCCCGTCTTTTCTCAAACTTGCACCTGCCGAGCATCAAAACATATTCTCGTTATAAGAGATGACTATTTTGACGCTAATTTTTTTGTTGCCACCTTAACGATTGTTGGAGCAAATGTGGGGTTTTTACTAGGGATACGAAAAAAGTCGCGATACTTCACCCTTATCGATAGATTCTTTTAGATCTCAAGTACTTTCGTACACAATTCTTTTCTTTCGATAATTTGCTCGAAAGGGTAATCATATTGTGTTGTCGACATCTCATATCGAATTCGAAGGTATCGAATATAGAAGAGCGCCCATTGATCGTGCTAATGGACGGGGAAGCTCAATTTGATATCCGAAAGTGACGGATAGTTCATTCAAGTTCAATATTGAGATAGTTGAAGCTTTGGTTTCAGCACCATGCTTTCTCAAAGTATTCCGCGTACTTTGCTTTGAAACACCCATTGTTTTCCTTCCATTCCCTTTATCGGGCGATCGTTCACTCCATTAAACTCCCTTCAAAAGAAAATAAAACTCTTTCGATTGACGAGTTTTCTTCTCAGACGCGCCACAGTTTTAACTCCCTACTAATGACATGAACCTTGCACTAGAGCTACGGAAAGTATTACCTTCAATTGAATGTAGAGAGAGTTGCCTACTCAACACAGAAAACGTGTAGCGCTATCAACGAGTAAACAAATTAGTCTTCCTTTTTATCTATTCTAAAAATATTATATATAAACTATTTGCCAGGTAACAATGTTGATTCAGTTTAATTGTTGCACATAAGTATTATTTGTTGATTCGAGACTTACTAATATCGAGATCTTTGTTTCAATACTCATGTCGCTGCGATTACCACTGATAAGCCTTTGCATGAATCGGATGGCAAAGTCGTTTCTTATACTAGGTCACGCGATCAAATCCAAATGGCTCAATATCTCCTACAACTAGATGGTTTTTCACATAGGCCTGTGAAAGGCGTGTTAGAGAACAGAATCAAGTGGCTTGATTTTGGACGGCGTTAAATTAATATTTTTAAGACATGCGTAAGGAAAGTAAAAAATGCCTTTTTTCTCAAACATTCTCTAGAAAACAAAAAACTTCAAATGCCACTTCATCGGTTTTAACGTCGACTAAGGTTTCTTGCTGGATGAAAGCTCTGGCTGAGTATTCCGCTGGCTGAAGTGGTTTATTTTATTACCCGTAGGCAAATCGTTGCTCATTTAATCATGAAAGATGTCCGCCCATGGACGGCAGAATCTGTTTCCTACATCGAGGAATATACATCTTTGCCGTGACTGCTACTCGGTATCATTATAATCGCAAATAGTACGAAGGAAAAGAGCATTTAAAGATGTCTGTAATGGAGTCCTTATTTCTTAATTTTCCTTGCTGGCCTGTTTCTCCAGTGTCTCGTCCATGGGGTGTAAGGTCCTCTAAATGTAAGAAAGGTCCTCTTTGCCCAAAGTCCAAAATGCCTAGCATTTTGTGTTCTGGTGACGTACTCGTACATGATTCGTTAGGTCTCCAGTTTCTTAGGTATTGCGTGCTGCAGTTAACCAAGAACTTAGTTCCGCTTGGTAAATTGACCTTCAAATATTTTCATTTTTTAAATATTCATTTTAAAGACAGAAACTTACAACTAATCCTATATTGGTAGTCATCTAGAATGAATTTTTATTCTATTGACTCAAGGACTGATGTAAGAGTTTTATGAGTAAAAGTGCCATTTTTAATGTGTATACAAACCGACCCTCTCGTAGTATTGATTCGACTGACTTCGAGAACTCATCTGATATATAACCAGTCTTTTACTCAAACTGAGATTTTTATGAGAAAAATCACGCTTTGATTACAGTAAGGAAGTATTATCTGAGCTACATTCCCGAGCGTCATATTTGATAATAAAAAAACCTATTATTTCGCATTAAGAAACGCCACACTAGTAACAGGGAGAAAGGGAAACTGGACGGACAACTTTTTTTTTACAGTTTAACATATTTTTTTGTGGATCGCAGGGCATTGTGTCCACTGATAGATAAACATTTTCTAGCATAGGAGGATAGCCATTACATTAAAACATCATCCGAAACCACTTTCAAATGAAGGGCCTCTTGAAACGTTTTCATTTGTTACTGTGTTATTTACCTCTGATATTAGAAACTAATACAAAAATACTAATTTATGTCTAGGGTGTGTGGTGTGAAGTCGGTCCAGTTTTATGGGAAGCTGTATATTAAACTTTTGTGATATTATCCACCGATGGATAAAAATTTTCTAGCTTGCAGAGACAATCAATAACGTTTAACAGCTTCCGAAGCAACTTTCAAAGATGGGGACTCTTGAAACTTTATCATTAGTCATTTTGTTATTTACCTCGGGTATTAGACACAAATGCCAATATATAACTGGGACGTGCTATCTTAAGTCGGTCCAGGTTTATGGTAAGTTTTATATTAAACTTTTGTGATTGTGTTCAAGAAGTTGTTGAGCAAGCAGGCGACACGGAAAATATATGTGTGGTGCTAGGAGTTATGTGACATTTTAGCGACCAAAAGGAAGTGCATGGCGTGATAGATGGTGGGTGGAACTAAGTACTGGTAAGGATATTTTTATGGGCTACATGACTTTCTCGTACTGGCGTTCTCAAAGTCCCAGGGAGTGGTTTCCTTGAGAGATTTTATGTGCATGATAACTCAGGGGCTGTCTTGTCATTGCTGGAAAAATATCAACCTCAAAATTTATAACAGTCGCCCAACATTCAAAAGGTGGGTAGTAATCTAGCGTACTTCGTGTCTTCCTCTCGTTGAAACCTGCACAAGGCTCTCGTAAATATCGCCAGCTCCCTGGGTGGATACCCTATCGGATGCAGATTGCAGAGTAATTGAGTTGGGAGCTCATTAGGTATCGCGCCAGTCTAAACTTACTCACCTCATTTCATTCTATTATTTTTGAATCGGCTTTTTAGTACCTAAATTAATATTTGTTTCAGTCCCAGAAAATAGTCTCTGTTACTGCTGAATATTCCAAGTTTTCTTCGAGATCTTGAACAAGTTCCGCCAATATGTGTTTAGTCGACGTGAGTGATGAAGTATAGAAATAATTTTCCCTTGTACAGCTGATAATTCTGAACATGAAAGTGCATTGCGAGGGGAATGATCTTTAAAATACTCGCTGGAGTAGCTTTTATACGAGGGTAGACCATTGGTATTCATTGAACTGAAGGTTTTCGCAGCGTTAAGAGTCCGTGAGTAAAAGCTTGCGGGCATTCCTCTATGTATTAATGTCGATCGGTACAATAGCTTCCCTCAGTCCTAAATAAACCAACAGGATGACTGATGAAACTGATATTACAAATGTATACCATCATGCCGAGAAAAACCTCAACACCCATTACGTATGAACACGTTTATTTGGTAATGAGTCTTTGGCAGTTGAAGCAATATTTTGATGGATTCGACGGGACATAACAACATGATTTTAATCTGTCGGAACGTTTATGGATGAAAATATCTTTCGTGAGATGGTAAAATATTCCAAAACGAAATATAGTTTTTATCGGTATGATTATATTAGCCACTGCTATCCTTTAAATTTATCCTACTGGCTCAAATATGTAAATACATTGCCATCATGAGGATTCCCAATTGAGTTGTCAGATAGTATAGTGGCGTCATTAATTTCGACATAACTTCAAAATGATTATGGTAGACACAAAAGAATGGCATAATATTATCAATCAAACCCGACTCTTTATTTTTTAAAAGTGGAAATGGTATGCATACATTATGCGTATCTACTTTACAAAATTCTGCAACCAAAATTAGTGGAAATCAGAACGTATTTGAGGAAATTCCTTCTTCACAGCTTTTTTCCGAGTATCTACCTCGGAAGTCCGTTGCAGTTCCTTGTATAAAAGTCAATGATATAAATGATGCGTCACTTTTGAAATGGATTGGAAGCTACTAGGGAGGAAGTAAGGAATGGGAAGATCATGAGGATCGTGCTTGGAATGAAAATGTCGGTGGTCAGCGAAATCCATGGCGCAGCGGCGGGGGATGGTAGATGCATCAAACATTCAAAACGAATCTCATGCTCTGACCCTTTTTCTCTAACAAATGACGTTCCTATGCCCATGCTGTATTTTTGTCTCAGAGCGTATCTCTCGTTTTCGCCTTAAATATGAAGCAATATGATGTTCTCATATACGATCACTTCCCAAAGAGCGTTATACTTCATTTGCACGAGGAGATAACTTATATGACGTGAGCATATTGTATACTTTCTCCACAGTTGGTATAACATAAAAGCATAGACTTCACAAAAGGTAGGTAAAATGTTTTTCTTTCAATAAGCCTGCCAAAATGATAAAGTAGAACAGTTGAGCTTCGTGGAATGAAATGATAATTTGTGCTTGACCCTTATGAATAAGCTGTAGAGCGACTAATACAGGTATTTGCTCGTATTTGGCCATGGATTGAGTTTTAGAAGCGTGAATTTTGCATTCCGCTAAATTTTAGCGTGCCATTGATTTCTATCATTGATATCTCTTCTGATGGTCTGATTTTATAAATCGGATCTGCAGTCTCGAATCGCGACATTTCGATCTGAGCACTGGGCTCTTGCAGCTTCTATAACTTTAATTTTTTTTTTCAATACATATGTAATGATCGTTGGCAAAAATGGCTTAACTCCAGGGATTCTTCAGTCATCAGTTTTAAATGTTATTCGGTGAAACAGTGTGATAATCAATTTTGTTAAATGCGTAGCGAAAAAGTTATTCACCTGGATTGGCATTCGACCCCAGACCCCTTGATACTCCGCCGAGCTCTAACCAGTTGATTCTCCCCTGTCGTCCTCTTTCATTGTGAAACTCATATCACTTGAGCTCTTACCGCGCTATAGCGGGGCCCTGGTTCTTATCCCAGGCCGGGTGAAATATTTTTTGTTTGAGAAATTCACACAATAATGTGACTATCAGCGATCGACTCCGTTAAAGTTACCGCACGCATGTTTCCACCGCTAATAAGAATCAATTTTAACGTATTCATTAAGAGTCGTGACTCGAATAGAACTAATTCATGGCTCCAAAATTAATAAATAATTCGGGAAACGAAGAAATCTAGTGGCTGGAATGCATTTGTCATATCATGCCTAGGCAGGATCATGGAACAACATGATGTTGTGTGAGCGTACCAAATCAATAACAAGTGGTGCTTAGCCATATTAGGTAGCCTTATTCAATACCTTTCACGAGGAGGATATTAGATCTTCGAGAATTTTCTTATTGATTGCTCATGGTGAAAAAATAGGCAATAATCACTAAGGACATGCCTGCCTTATGATTAACGCACAGTGAGTGATATTTTATAAAAGCTGACTAATATGCTGCTTTTTATCAAGCTTACTGACAAGAACCTAAATCCAAAACATTCTTACTGCTATCGCTTATCCTGGTTAAAATTTGAAGTTTTCGGTATCCTTGTACTTTTAGGAGGATACTTTTATTTGTAATAAACCGAGTGATTGCCTACCTCGAAAAGTAATGTTATAATGAGTATGTATGTATAAGCTATGTGGCCACCAAACTTTTTAACTCAAAGACATGCAAGGAAAATGATGACATTTATATGTTCATATAGAACGAAGTTTTTAACGAATAATAAGTTCATTTTTTAAAGAGTGAGACAAATAAGCTGATACAGCGAATTTACAGTTTGAATTATCAATATACTTAAAATCTGGTATCTTCCAGTCTTCATTCCGACTTTCCATCTGAGGCAGATTCTTGATTAACCTTTTGAAACGCTTTAAATCTCCCAAAAAAATTCTGGAAGCCTCATCTTGTGGAAACTCGAACCTTTATGATAATACCCGGATTAGAAATGGATAATTATCAGAAAACATAATATTTGATTTTCGGTCATGCTGCGAGTATTTACCATACTCCCTTCTTAAATGTAATTATTTCATTCCCACACGACTTCCTCAGAAAGCCAACGTATTCAGTTACTTGCTTCCCTTGTTATATACTCCTCTGATGTGAACAATTTGCGCACCGAGGCTTCTAAAGATGCTCATTCAATTCCATCACGATTGAATACGAATCGTTAATGTGACTCAAGCTGGTTAAAACTTCCTCTCCTCTCGATAACGACGGTAATGCTACTTTAAATCTAGTTATTAGTCATTGAATTGATAATTTATCATTAGTTTCAGTTTATATTACTTACTAGCACCTAAATGCTTGGTTTTGATCTAAGCGCATATATGTAAGTACTGGTGAACTTAGGAAATGTCGAGATCAGCAGGTCATGACCTCGCATAAATGGCTCTCTTACATGGTATGGTGACGGCCGGCAATCGAAAGCTTTCCCTTAATACGAAGAAGATACGACTGAATGTTGATGCTTAGTTACCACGAGATAAACTCGTATCATGATCTTCGTTCAGTGCAGTCTTAATACAATGAAGTACGCATTTTTGAAAATCCGCAAGTTACTTATTGAGGAAAAATGCAACCGGAGACAATGCCGATGAATGTACGTTTATTTAAATAAATCGCAGGGGATATGGTTGACGAAAAAAGTGAATTAACAAATAACAAGGACTGCGAAAATAAATAAAATAATATGAGCCTGAAGCCAATACAAGCGAGGAAGAATGTTGCAGAATTTGGCAAAGAAATTTTATCTGACATAATTTATACAAAATTTGCCCAAATTTTCAAAGCAATTTGACCTTTGAAACAGACGATAAATTGGAATGGAATTGGATTGGACTGCCTAGATACACTGATATATGAAAAATGTTTGCGTGGAGTGTATGCTTGGAGAAATGAAAGGAAAAGAACGTTCTGGATAAAGAATGCTGGAAGGTGAATAATGTGTACATTTAGAAGCTCACCGAAATGGCTCAAATGTATCGTGAAAATATAGATATAAGGCGTTTAATAGGAAATAAAATATATTTCGGAAATTTGGGAAAGAGTAAGCTGTTGAAAGATTTCCCCACAGTTTAAATTAAACCCATCAAAACGAAGATTGCGAGTGGTTTTGCGAATTGATGAAAATGTAGAAATGAGAACATTCGATAAG
Source organism: Ceriagrion tenellum (assembly GCA_963169105.1). Taxonomy (NCBI): domain Eukaryota; kingdom Metazoa; phylum Arthropoda; class Insecta; order Odonata; family Coenagrionidae; genus Ceriagrion; species Ceriagrion tenellum. The sequence continues at coordinate 42,858,878 of OY720633.1, read as the reverse complement.
GACTTAATTGTCCCTGGGAAGAAAATGCCAGACGATTTCCAAAGTTTTGGAGCAATCAGCCTTTCAGCGCACGCGTCGAGAAGTACGGACAGATTAATTTACCGTTAGACAGACCAAAAGTCGGTGGAATGCCTTGATGAAGACGAGTTCGGATTTAGGAATAGCGGCGCAAGAAAAGCCGTATCAACCTTGAAATATACTTTTGGGAAGAAAAGGCAAGCAGTGCTGTTTTAATTCGTTCATCGAATGAGAGTGCGTTGCAGGCCAAGGTGACGGACAGGTCCTTCTGTCAATGGGGTCTCTGATACGATGATATATATGAAATAATATTATGATTATTACTCAAAAAGCATAATCAATAGATAAACTCTAGCGGTGCATAGGGAAGCCTATTCTATGCCATTCAATTTAGCCTAAGAAGCGGTGTAAACAGAGGAGTATACCAAAGATGTGATTTTCTTTTTTCACTATGAGTATTTCCACCATTTTGTTCGGAATAAAGGAAGGCGGTCTAAAATGCCCACCAGTATTTCGAGGTAATTATGTACTGAAATAGTTTTAATTTAAAATTTGCCGTTTTAGAATTGAGTTTCAGTTACTTACTAGAGTTGTAACCCTCCCTCCACTAAATTTATATTGCATTAACTAACCGCCGGAAAGAGGTTCCGCCTCAGAGTGAAGCACATGGCATTCTAACTATATTTGTGCCAATAATAGAAAATTGGGGTCTCGATGTGATGGCGTCAACAAAATATTTCATTTCCATGTTATTTTTTTCTCATATTAGGCTTAAAATGAGATGTATTCATTATCACCAGGCACGGGTGAAACATAGGTGAAAGTGGTGTTTTTCTGTCTTGTAAAATAGCCGTTTACTTGGAAAACTAATACGTGGGGACATTTCTCGTGGCAATATAACAGATAGCAAATATTATGGTACCTAAATATCATGGTATTTGAGTTCCTATCATATTACTGCATTTGATGAAGTTTGAATGAGTTGTAAGAAAGCGTATTGGCTCAAACTTTGTGGAGCCTATGGATTTCCATATTTGAAAATAAACACATAAACACCCGTTTATTTTCGTCACCGACCATGGTTTCGGCGCATTTTGCACCATGATAATGGAAAATGGAAAAAAAGGGTGGAAATTGTAGAAGTGTTTATTTTCGAATATTTAAATGAGTTAAATCAATAGTTATGGCGCTACGATTGGCTTTTCTCATTCCAGTTATTAGACGGACTGTCTATGCATTTAGACTATGTGGTTCCGTGGTAGCTACGATCTATAGCAAACGGAATCTGCATTTTACATATAATGCAAACAAAAAACTGGCATTTATCATTTGATTTGACTCCCGCAGTCATGAGGTAATCTCGTTAATACTAGGTCGAATATAATATAATAATAATACATTTATTTATCCATTAAATAAACTGTACAAACACAACTATAAGGCATAACAAAGGATAAATTATGGATCCCTTTAGGCTTTGCCTGTAATATCAATCAATACCCGAGACACAGATTAAGTACCGAGAGACGAAAAGCAACAATGCCTGTAAATCGTTCTTTTGCTGAATCCCCTATGTTATTTTCAAGTCCTATTCTGGACAGTCGATGATTAAGTAGTAGTGATCAGTGGGATAAATGGCCTTTAACTTTAGCTTTAAGGATGCTTTTAAATAGATCTGAATGGACAGTTCATGAAGTTTTTATTATTTTCCACTTCCGCACATGTAAAGCAGTCAGAAATCACCGTTTAGGTCAATGATTTATTGCTTAGAGACTGAAGAACTGGCTAAGAATATGTCTGTCCCTGTGTATATTTCGTTCCCGCGACTTTTGGGTTGCCAGGCGAGCGCTTTGGCAAACTGGCCAAAGGAAATTCATCGTCTACAGGTGATCTCCGACTTCCGGATAAATGATGAGCGCGTACTGTGCGACGCGAAGCTTTTTCCTTCATGTACTTCAGCCTTGAACAAATCGTTTCCCGGGCTCGACCCCTTATTCTCGCGGCGTATTCGACGCGGGATCTTTCTCTAGAGTAATGATATGTCCCCCGAGACTCTTGTGAGTCTTTGTTTCTCCTCCACCTGTGCACTTGAGCGTGAGTTTTTCTTTCACGGTGCGCACATACCCACCCATCTTACCTCTACGTCTCGATGCGGTATTCAATTCACCGTCCCTTTTATATCGCATCTTCCCGCTTTCTGATTTCTCCCCGTACACGTAGACCGACGCTCCCCATTGCTCCGCTCCGCACATGACAATTACCTCCCCGAGGACAGTTCCCAGGTATAAAGTGGTGCGACGTTTTACCGACCGGGAGTGGGTGGCTGCAGAGAGGGGGAAGGATGAGGGGGTTGTGTGGAAAGGGCGTAGACTGCGGTAGAGGGCGCGGGAGGGTGCGGTGGGAGTGTGGGGCGAGCGCGGGAGGACACATGCGAGGAGGTAAAGGATTGGGGGGGGAGGGGTAGGGGGTGGGAGGGCTGGTTGCGTGAGGGGGCGTCTGCTGGAATTTCGCCAGCTTTCATTGTCTGTCTGCTGCATGGCCCATCCCTCTCCAACGCCGGCCTCTGCCCCTTCCTCCTCGCCTCTACTTTACTCAACTACTCCTCACCCTCCTCCCAACCCTTTGTTACCATCCCAACTCTTACCACCACCACCTCTCCCTACAATCCATTGCCCGACACATTTTCAGCTTTGTTTTACATTCGCCGTCGGTAGTCGAGACACAAGTCTCTCATTTCCGCGACATGTGGTCTTTCGGGCACCGTCATTGAAAATTATCTTCCCCGAAACAAAACTTAATCTCAACATACTTGAACTTCCCCCTTAACCTCTCCGAGTCTAGGTTCGAGTCCTGGCGGTGTGGGAGATTTTTCAATAGAATTACCTCTAGAATTTTTAGATCCTCTTGAGATCTTTCATTAGACTTACCTTGGGCTGTGGTCCAAAAGGGAAGGGTATGTGAAGGTAACTGCTTGCAAAATCTCATTTTTATTCTCCTACCGGACCAAATTTCTTCTTACCTACCCAACGTAATATTTTCAGATACAGTAAAGTATCATGGAATCGCCTTAATTTCTGATACATCGTAGGGAACACACATGCAAAACGTATGCGGCACAGTCATTAAAGAAATTAGGTTTAGTTTAGCGTATAATAGGAATGTCCTCGGATTTAAAAGAAAGTTGATACTTCGCTCTGGTTAGCTAACACCTCGAGTACGCCGTGATCACTTGGGACCCTGGTCCTAAATATTTAACCAAACAAATTAATAAAATACAAAGAAAAGCTCCATGTTTCATCATAAATTGCTACAGGGGAACATATGTTTCACTACTTTCACAGGGATTAAGGTGGGGGCACCTAGAGACTCAGTGGCTATACGGTAGGCTTAGGTTTCTTGAGAAATTCAGACCTGTGTGTTTCAGAACGACATAGAGAATACTATCACGACATCTCACTATATTTCTAGGTCTAACAGAAGCGATAAAATAAGAGAGATACATTACCGAACAGATAGGTACAAAAACTCATTTTTTTGCACAATAAACGACTAAAGTAAAAACTGATATCCAATAAATACTACTCAATAATACACATTACCATTTCACCTCCCAAAACCTTACATCTTTATACGGCTGATGTCCTGACACCGCCTGCCACACGGCTACGCGGCGGCTCGCAGGGTAGTATGTAGATGTATCTATGGCCGTGTTCCAATCCTTAGGGTGCACCCAATGCACTTACGCCCTTATGCCCTATCCTGTACGTAACGCACTTTCTGCTCTTAAGGTAGCCAGCGCCAATGTCTCCCAGTGCCCAATGTCGGAACTATATCAGAACAGCCTCGACCCTTAAGTTGGTCTGTGTACTTCTTCCGCAGGCCGATGACTTGTATTATACTTTCGTCTGTCCCTAGTATATCAGAAGAACATCCATTGGTCACTCAGAATTGTAATTTATCGCAAGACATCGCATTTGAATTTCGCATTATTCACAAATGGGAAATTCTTAGGGCGCAAAAGGGCGCATCGGCATACACTTACCTTCTATGTGCACTAGCGCCCTAGCCATGATGCGCTCTAACGGATTGGAACCGCACTCTACGACGTCACATCCGGAAAATGGCAATCGAAAAGAGCACATAAGGGTACGAAGTGTGCATAATATCGGATTGGAACACGGCCTATACTTTCCATCCAAAAAAACCTGAAAAAAGTATTTTGCGGAAATAGGAAACTGAAAAAGGTAGATGGCCCAAACGAATATTTTATTGCACTCCACCTGGAATAGCAAACTTGGTAGACCTAGAGGGTCGTTGATGGAATTTATGTGGACAGGCATGGAAAACAGAGAGCTAGAGAAAAAAAACAGTCCGCCAAGGAGTGGATAGGAGAAGGAGATTGAACGGACGGCGTCAAGTTGTAGAGTAACTTACAAATATGTGCACTATGGGACATAGAGACTGCGTCGTTAATGCCGGGAACACTTATTTAAAAATTGAAATGGGATGTACATAGCCTATCGTCTCTCCCTTAATTTGACAACCCCTGCCACACTCTTGTTTCCTGCCCAACAATCCCACATCACTCCCCCTTTGTTCTCTCGTCCTTTGCTCGACACTTTTCCTGCGCTGTTTCATATTCTCTTACACTAGTCGAAATACAAGTCTCTATGGTGAGTTGTGGTCTTGCTTGCCTCGGAGTTGGAAATTCGACATTACTGCTTCAAGTCCCTCATTTTCCTGCGCGCTATTAAGTTAACTCGGTCCACAATGTTCCATTTTGTAAGACTGGGTGACGTCGAGTCCGCGGTGGAATGGGACACTGTATGAACAAGTGTGTGCATGACGGTTCTTAAAAGCGGAGGTAATGCTGGACGACCGGTGTTCTTAATTTACCAAATGGATATTTTTAACAGATGCTTCTTGGGTTTGTATGACGTTGAATTTTGAAGATAAAGTATTGGTTTAAGATGTTCTGCTGAAATGTATGTTAATAATCAAAGAAATTGATGCATGAGTTAATCGTCTTTTTAAAAAAGTCTGATTAAATCATTAAGTCTCTTGTTTTACATTCTCTCAGCTCTTCAGGCAGCGTATCTGATTAGGTATATTATGAAGTAAAGGTTTAAACTCTGGAAGTTCTTTAATGATAAGTCTGATGTTAATAAAAAAATCAGAAATGTGTTGGTAGTGTTAATAGTCTGCCAAAGTGCACTAAAAGGAACGAGCTCGCTGAACGTGCTTAAAGGATTGCAAGAATACAGAAATATATCAAAGTCTTAGTCTCATGACAAGCGTGCTTTGCCCTTGTGCTTTATGCATTGTGTATGCTCCTGAAAGACTTCAACTATTTTACTCGGAATCAGTGCAGCAGTTTATTTTTTGCTAATATAAATTAATTGCAATGAAGATAGAGGGTTTTAATTTTCACTATCGAATGGCAGTAAGAATGTAGTATGTATTGCATTCTTAAATAAATTTTCGCCTAAAAATTGTTTTCAATTACAAAATTGTAAATTTTTCTCATATTTCAGTAATTACATATATCCATGGCAACCTGAGCAATGGCTATTAACAGGAAAGAGTTTTACGCCGTATTCTATGAATTAGCATACGGGCGAATGCGTATGCAAATATTTTCTCAAAAACAACGAGCCAATTCTCCTGAGAGTGGCTATCTACGGGTTTTGAGACACGAGGAATTCTTTGGGTCAAGTAATAGCCAAGAAGCGCTGCTGGCTTAGAAATTACCAGTTACTTAGGGATTCATTTTCGAAGAAAATTTCTATTAATATGAAAATGAGGCTATTATCACAAAGAGAATATTATGGCCGCAAGTTTTTATGCAAACAACTCTAAAAATGATAGCACTTTAGCATTTAGTGCGGAAGTATCTTACTAACGTGGGGGTTTTCCTCTTCAGTTCTTCATTATGTAAGAACTTTATTTATATGAATAGTTCAGTGGTAGTTCAATCCTAGGGTTGGTTGACTGCACCCCTCCACCCTTCCACATCTAATGCTAGTTCCCCTACCTCCTGGCATCTCTTCCAATGTACTTTCCTCTTCATTTGGTCCATGAACTTATTCCTGGGTCTTCCTCTGGGGACTTTTTCTTGTATTTAGCCTTCAAAATTAAGATATTAAGATATATGATTTATTGGCTCTAGGAAAGAATTCCTTTGGAGCAGGCATAGGTAATTACAACTTAGGCAAAAAATAATAACAATCACATTTTTGAGAAAACAGGTCAACCATGGACTGAAATCGCGACTGCCAATGCGGAAGGTATAGTCTATATCACTGATATCAACTTTGATTCCCAGTGATAATCCCGTATTGATAACTAGGGAGTCAACGATTTCTCCATCAGAAGTGGGAATACCTCTGATCTCTATCACATTCCGCAATTGCTCCTGTTCTAGTTGGTTTAAGCGTACTTCAAAATCCGACAGTATTTCCGTTAAAGCCTTGTTTTCACTTGCGAGTTCATCCAGCCTATCGCTTAATTTTGCCCGCTTGGAGTTAATTAGCTCGATGGACTTTGCGTGCTCACTTACGGATACCTCCCAGGAAGAGATGGTGTCCTTCAGTGAACGCTGCTCGTCGTAGATGGAGTTGACTCGCTGTAAGAGAATCTGCAGCAGTTCCTTCATAGTGCCATCCTCGGAAGGAAGAGGGGGAGAAACAGGACTGAAGCACTTCACGGGAGTCTCCTCCCTGCGGTCCAGCCGACGCTTCTCAAGCCTTCTTCCCATCAACCCCTTCAACCCATCGACGCCTTCAATTATGTTCTTCAAAAATCCATTGTGTCTCAGGGTGTGTCCAAGCCATCTGGTTCTTCTTTTCTGTATGGTGTTCCTTATGGTCCTAATTTGTATGAACATAATACTTTTATAAAGTATTACCTCTATCTCACGCGCATAATAACTACAGTTATTTAGGTCCATTGATTCGACGCAAGTCGCTTTCTATTACGCTTCTAACCGTACATTATATTGATAGATATGAGACACAATGAAGTGAAGCTAAACGAAGCGATTCTCAGGGGTTTTGGTTTCAATAACACTTTCTATGTATTATAACAAAATGAAACTGAAGTTCATACCTGATTCAGACTGGAGCATGGAATTATAATGCAGGGAGACAACATGGACTGTAACTCTCGCAGCTTTTCATTTTCGAGAAAACCTATTTCAGCTATTAACTATGGCATATTTTATTCTTGATAAAATATAAAAAGGTTATTATATTGAATTAAATAACATTTTTTAATTTAGTAATAACTATTACATTTAGGGTACTGAGCTAAGCTCGGTCCCCCGACACTTACTTGTTAAAGGTCCGATTTTCATTCTTGTTAAATTTCGCTGTAGAAATGGTAGTTAGGCTCTCACAGTGAAATTTAATCAGGAAATCAAATCAAGAAAACATGAAAAATTATGAGCTACTATCAGATAAATCAACTGCTAGATAGTGTATTCTTTTTATGTAAAATATTGGGATAATTGATTACTTCTCATTGCAGGCAAACGGGAGCGGTACTTTATATTTGATGACTGTCCGAGGTTGAAATAAATATATCTTTTTAAGATGTTTCCTTACTCTCGGAACTCACGGAAGTACCTCGCTAAATCAGAGTTCATTAAGATATTATTCTTTAGGAAGTTGATTGTCAATTAGGTGCATCAGTAAATGTGCCAGATACTTAATTACCATTAAGACTCAATTTTTGCTATTGGACTACTAACTTGTTTACTATTTTTTCAAGACTCTTACAGGACTTTTTCTATTTATTTTAAGACTCTCACAGTGAACATCAATAATCTAATTTACATAAGGAAAATATTTGTAATAATGAGCGACTGTCATTTCAATAACAGTTATGTTATTCATTATGTGGTTTGTGCTCTTTTTTACTGGAAAGACTCATGCCTAGTACTGAAGCACTTAAATATCAAAGTCGTGACGCATTGGAGAATGTAAGCTAGTCAAGCCTGAAAGTGAAAATATTCATGAGCACATTGCGCTGTTAACTCCTGCCAGGGAAATTTAAAGTCCATATGTCCGGCGATCATTACTCAGTAATCACGTTTTCATATTGAAATGTTGTTAATTTATCGTGGTTGATGCAGAATAATGGCTTTCTCTGCATAATTTGAGTACGAAAGTTCTAGGCACCGAGTAAAATGCCTTGAAATCTGCTTAAGTAACCAAAACCGCGTAGACAATACGGATGCGAAATTAAACCATGGAACTGAAAACTGAATATGCGCATTTCATAATCATGGTAAATTCCATATGGAGTCGCCAATATACTTTGCAAGCACCATACATTGCAAATTATATCGTAATATTTTTCTCTAACAAGAACAGAGGATGCACTGCTCAATTAACTGCGCTTCGAGTAGCCTCGTGCATGTCTCAAAGTGAACTTTTTTGGCTACCTGCTGTGAGATGGTACAGAATATAAAGAAAAATTACAAAAAAAATTTCTGTGGTGTAGTGAGTAAAATTTTAAATTATCCACCTCTCCATTTTTATTTTATGGAGAGTTTCCCGGACTTTTGAGAAGAAAAAATGGAAATGTCCTTAATCTCTGTTTCAATGGCTCTTATTTCACTCGTTCCAAGGCACCTCAATTGCGTTATCCAATGAATATTCATGTAGGAGTCGCTGGAAAATGGCAAGCCAGAGCAATAGCCACGATAGCCGTACCTATAACTGCAAATCAAAACCGTCAGCCGGAAGCGGTTTTCCATTACGCTTAAGCCTCAGAAATATTAAAGCTTCTTGGGTCGACATTAAAGTAAAATTTTCCCGCTCCAATCAATTCTGGCACAATGGAAACCAAAATGAAGGAAATATTACTGTAATCTCGGATTGGATCGCACGAATTTAAAAATAAAACCAAAGCATTTATTTAGCAATCCTATTTCTCCATTTGTCTTTGAATGGAGAATAAAATGATTCCATGACTCTATGTCGAAATATTCATGAATGATGTATCATTCCCCATGTGTGCGATGCACGAGCCATCATATTTTGGCATTTGGGCTCTGGATATTGAGAAAGCGCCATATTCTTTACGAACTATGTGTGAGTCCGTGTTTCTGAATTCATTAATTTTAAATAGCGATTTAAAGACATATTCACGGGAATAAATAGCGAGGAAGCACGCAAAAGCTCAATATTTTTGGTCAACTGAAATAGATCTGAACTGCTATGAAACTTTTTACTTTGTTCCCCTATCTTGCCCGCATGATTTGATATTAGGAAACTTAAGTCTAATGGGGTTGTTCCATCTGAATAAGTCAGAGAAACTTAAGCTTTTTGTGATTAACATTTCATATTTTCACTAACGCTCACCAACTTCCTCCTTTTCTCCTTCTTTCCTTCCTCATTTTCAATATCTTCCTTTTTCTTTAACTTTTCTCTCTTGATTTTTCTCCCCTTCTAACTTATCGGCTCTTCCTCTCGTTTGTCCTCCATCAAGTTTACCTTTTAATTTTTCTATGCGCTGTAAGCCCTTTCAGGCTTACTCTGTTAACACCATGAATCCCAGCAATTCGGCGTTGAACGTAAATATTGGTTTTACTTATCATTTCTATTGGATACCCATAAATACTGCATGTATTTTCTCAGCCTCAATTGAAGGGAAAAATGGCCCTCCCCCCGCTTTGTGCACTACCACGGTTCTGAATAATATCCAGGAAACACCCCAGAAATTACTTTCATCTTAAAATATGAAACAGCTGTTTCATATGAAGTTTACGACTTTTGGGGTACTAAAACCAAGTGCAGATAGTTTTTGAACAACTATTACTACTCCTGTCATTCGGGCGTGTATAAAACGTAACGTAGAGAGCCAAATCTTGGTACACCAGCAAATAAAGGGGCGTAGAAGATATTTATTGTATTGATCGCAGTTGTTTTATTAAATGAGCATAAAATTGTTTGTTTTCGAAGAACTTAGGCATATTCTCAGCAGCCATCGGTATCTTTTAATCTGGTTCCATTCCTGGTGTCACCCACCTTTTCCCCTTTCTGCGTAGATTATTTTTAATAAATGAGATAGTTTGCTGACCAATGTTTTAAGCTTGATTAGAGACAGTTTGCCACTTTCCACTAACTCTATTACTATGTCAGGAAGTTGCAGTGCATATGATCGAGAGGGAAGTAAAGTTTTTTTCATTGTTGCGTTTTAATTCGAAAGGGTATACATATGCATATCCATATGTTGCGTTGCGTACACACTGTTGATTTTTTACGAGATCTAGGAAACGCCTCCTTTTTAATATAAGATCTCTCTGGAGTGCATACACGTTCCATTTCCCATATAAAAGGGATGGTATTTTTTGGCAAATATCTCGAAAAGTAATGTGGTAGGGGTTGAATTTTTTATGCCAATGGAAGGGTGATATCATCATCATCATCAAGCAGCAACTCCAGTTTCCTGGGTGTTGTCGATTAGCCTCTTTCAACTTCTCTTACCTTGGTATGTGTGTTGATATTGAACTTCCTCCCAAGAGCTCCCTCTCAGTTGGATGTCTTGTTTCAGTTGGTCGATCCACTTCCTTCTTGGTCTGCCCACTCTTCTATTCCCTGATATTTCCTTTCCAGCCATACCTTAGCTACTCTTCTCTGTTCCATCCTCATCACATGACCATACCATCCCAGTCTGGATCTCTTGACGTTTTCAATTAGTAATATTTTGCATCCAACCTGTTTTCTAATGTCTTCATTTTTTTTCCTGTCAAGTCTTGACTTTTGTACCATCGTCCTTAGGAATTCCATTTCGTTGACTTGTATTCTGCCGATGTCTCTACTTGATAGTGTACAAGTTTCAAGGCTATATGATATGATAGGTACGAAGTAAGACTTATAAATGGTTATTTTTGCAGCTCTTGGTATTTTTTTGTCCCAAAGAAGACTCCTTACTTGGTGGTAAAAACTTGACGCTTTATTCAACCTGTTAGTAGTTTCCCAGGAATCTAAACCATCCTGTGAAATTGCACTACCTAGGTAAGGGAACTGTTCCACTCTTTGCAATATTTCGTTCTCGAGTTTTAAGGTATATTATTCTGTACTTAGCATTAAACTCTGTACTCTTATCACTTTTTATTTGCTCATCACTTCATCCATTACGACCAAAAACAATAGTGGAGAGAGTGCACTTCCTTGCTTTACTCCTCTCTTTGTTTCAAACCACTCAGAATTCTTCCCCTCTATTTGTACACTGATACTGCACCCTTTGTACAACATTTTTATTTTATTTATTAAACTTGTTGGCACTTTCCGTTTTTTTCAGACACTCCCATATCTTTCCCCTTGGGACACTATCATAAGCCTTCTCTAGATCTAAAAATACTAATATTTTTCTCCCAGTGTTTTTCAATCATTCTTCTGAGGGTAAAAATTAGGTCCATGGCTGATCTGTTTTCTCGAAAACCATATTGTTCTTCTTCAAACTGATTTCCTACTGTCTGTCGAAGTCTACGTTCGATAACTTTCTCCATTATTTTTAGTCCATGAGATAAAAGCGTGATGCCCCTATAGTTTTCACATTTTCTTTTCGAGCCTTTCTTGAACAATGGTACTATTATGCCATTTTTCCAGTCGTTTGGTATACTGTTCTCTGACCAAATTGCGTTCAACACTCTTGTTGCCCAGTGAATACCTTACACCCCTGCCCCTTAGATCATATCCACACTCAGTTCACCTGCACCAGCTGATTTTCCCTTTTTCATAGTTTTCATGGTATTCTCTACCTCTAGCCTTTTTATTGGCCCTTCTTCCTGTGCGACCACTTCTGTCTCTCCTGTATTTTCTTCAGATTGTGCGCAATGGCTATCTTCCTGTCCATTTAGCAGAGTCTCCAAGTACTCCCTCATTGTTTCCCTGATTTTATAATCTTCTCTGACAATTTGTCCGTGTTTAGTTTCAATGGATTTTACTGTTTCAGTTGTTTTCCTTCTGCTGCTAACCAAATTGTAGAGGAGTTTTTTGTTGCTCTGGCAATCTTCTTTCAGTTTATCCGCAAATTCTTCCCAGCTTTTTTCTTTTTCTTCAGTAATTATCCGTTGTGCTTTCAATTTCTTTTCCCTATATATTGCACATTTTTCATGTATCACAGCTTCATTCCTGTCATGCATTTTCTGCTTTTCTTTGTCCATATCTTTCTTGGCACTATTTCTTCCTTTAATTGTTATTTAACCCTCGCATTAGACCAGGGCGTTTCTTTCGCCCTGACCCTTGAGCTAGTTTTCCTCCATACTTCTTCTGCCTTACTGACTAGAGTTTGCCTAAATACTTGCCACTCACTGGCACCACTTTCTATTTCAGTTTTTGTTATCTCTTTTGCAATTAGTATTCGGTATTCTTCCTTAATTACTAAGTCGTTGAGTTTCTATACTTTAATCTTTGTCTTTTTCTCACTTTTTATCGTTGGCATTTTGATGGTCTTAGTGTCCGCAACAAGAAGTTGATGGTCACCGTTTAGGTCTTCACTTGGTATAACTTTTATATCCCTCACAAAGGAAGGGTGATATATTTTTCTTTAAAATTAGATAAAATTAATTGATTGCTAGGTAAAATGATATTTAGCTCAAACTAACTTAAATGTCTGCATTTATATATGGTATAGATATAAAATAATATGCTCTATGTCAGCTTGAAACTCGTATATTTTTATTTAGTGAATTTTTCAAGTAATATCGGCCCAGCGTGTAGCTACCGGTGTTAAGAACAGCGAAAGGAGAGCTGTTGATGAGGGAAGTTGATGGAAGAGCGAGGCACGAATAAATTAATGGAGTGCCCAGAGTGGGGGAAAGGGCACCTCACGTGGTTTATTCCAATGGGAGCTCGCACACGATCGGATGATGGGAGGTGGTGGTCGCATACTCCTTTCCGTGCACGGCCGCATCGCTGGGTGCACGGCAGTTAATATGGATAGGTGCGCGTTGGGGGGGTATTCCCTCCCCCCCCCTCTCATCGTCCGTCACGGGCGCGCACGATCCGGCCGGGGCCGACCACCGCGTAGAGTCCGGTCGCGACATGCACGTCCTCCGCCCTAACTCGCGTTTGACTATCAGCGCCCCTGGAGAAGTCGAACCGTAGACCTTCACGAGCGAGTACCACCAGGTTTCGCAACCGTTATATTATATCTGCGTGGGTGAAAGGCTTACTTAGTCGAGCGCCGCGGTGCGTATGGGTCCACAATGGCACGCGACGACGCTGGTTGGTTATTTTGGGAAGCGTCCGACAATTGAGATCGTTAGCTCCATTCAAAGAGTAGGTGTGTATGGGGTGGCAAGAGAATGATGATTCGGGAAGGGAGGGAGAATTGTAGGAATCCTGACCTCGGAATTATATTCTCTCAATGAAAGATACCGTTGGATTTAGTATAGAGTTTCGCGTCTCTGACGGGCGGAGTATGACACCTTTAAGTGCTCTCCGTATAAATGTATAGAAAAACTTAGTAACGCTAATCAGCAGAAAATTAGGGGTCACTGAGTGTGAAACAAGCGTAGATGAGAGGACAAATGTACCGAAGGACTTCTGCAGGCACCGTCAGCACCTCTATCCCACCTCTCTTTCTTGCAATATTCTCTACTCAAGTGAGTACAAACAAGTTTCGCTACCCCGATATTAACCTAGTTTGGTTCTGCATTAATTTGAATAAACGTTGATAAAGCAGAGATTCGACCCAGGGGCAAAGAGATTTGCCCCTGCCCCTCATGCCGCCCTATCCAACACGATTACCGTCTGAGTACGCACTATGTCGTTCAAGATAACACTGCGTTATTACATGTTCATGCCATACAAACTGTTGGTGGGGATTAGGTTGGTGTGGTGGCTAGAGCACTGGCTAACCATACGAGCGGTCAGGGTTCAAATCCCTACAGAAGAAGATGTTTTTCTGAGGAAACCCGATCCCTACTCGAGTGTTTTGTGGAGGGCAACTCAAGTAGAGTACTCCGTCTGTCGGATGAGACGTTAACCCGTGGTCCCATTAGCGCCTTTCGTTAACAGCAGGCTAATGCCGACGCTGGGTTTATATCCACCCTTCCTTCCTCACCTATACCCTATGGCGCAAATGACCTTAGCTGTCGGTCTCCTTCCCAATATCCAAGATGTTGGTTCTTTTTACTTCACCTTACTTAGGTAAGAAACCGGAGAACATTGACCAGAGAAATTCAAACATGGCGGGTGGATTTTTTGAAGAAATTGCCATGAGAAATATTCGGCCTGGACCGGGAATCGAACCACGGACCTTTGGTTTGCCGGACCAATGCGCAGACCACTACGCTATCCAGGCTTCCTAATTCCCATGGCAGTTTAGGTGGATACACGGCAACTAGATCTTAAGCCCTTGCGGTCCGTCAAAGATGGCAACGCAAGGGAGAAGAGGACTTCAAAGGAGCCACAACCAAGAGTCAGTATATGTGCAGATATGTGCTGGTGAAGGATACAGACTCTTGGTTGTGGCTTCTTTGAAGTCCTCTTCTCCCTTGCGTGGCCATCTCTGATGGACCGCAAGGGCTAAAGATCTAGTTCACTTGTATCCACCTACATTGCCATGGGAATTATGAAGCCTGGATAGCGTAGTGGTCTGCGTATTGGTCCAGCAAACCAAAAGTCCGTGGTTCGATTCCCGGTCCAGGCCGAATTGAGCACAGAGATCAACTAGGCTAGTTACGATTATAATTATGAATACATTTTCTTAAAATTTAATGAAGTTGGCCACCTTATTAAGAAAATGTTTTCAACTGAATAATGGCCTAGAAATATCACTAATTTGCCGCACTACTTATCTTGTCATAAAAAGTAATTGCCAAATAATATAATTAAATCAAGGGAAATTGAGCTCTACGGCCTCTCAAGATAGCAAAAATAAATGAGTCTCCAATGGCCGTAAAAAATGAGCATATTAGAGTTATTACACTTTTTTACGGCCATTGGATACTCATTTATTTTTGCTAAATAATATTAGTCGTTTTCCTTCGGATAGGGCACCGTAATGTGCTCCCGCGATGCTTTATAAAAAAAGAAATTTCGGTTACGTAGAGTATCAGAATAGCAACGATATGCAATACGCAATGCTTTCACATGTGTTGAAAAAACAAATTTATCGTTCACCTTAATACTTGTTGTATGTGCGAAACAACTTTCAGTGGTGAAGGCGAGAGACAAATACGTCTGGTTAATTACTTGAATAAGTATATTCTGTTAGTTACTCAGAATTTATAATGGACGGAAGTTACTAAGAATGTAAAGCGAAGTTCTTGCGTCGTTAATATCACTCCATTCAATTCATTTTTCGCAGAGCTATTAAAGTATTAGAATAAAACTAGAATATGGTTTCAATGATGAAAAATCTTGCTCGAACTTCCTTAAATGGAGTGAAACGTTTCCTGTGATGCAGTCGTGACGAGTCATCAAAACGAAAAGTATCTGAACATTGTTTTTCGAAAACGAAAAGTATCTGAACAGCCGCTACGTTTTATTGTCTGTTTTTTCTGCGAAGTTTAAAAACAGGGCACAAAGAAGCACAAAGACGTTTATACGTCTTTTCGTCAGATATTCCCTCAGTTTCCAAAAAATTAAAGCTCTAATGCCCAATTAAAACTAATATTTATAAAGTGTTGTCTTACCTATTCTAAACGGTATATATTGATGACACCCTTCCTAGGAAGCTGATCGCTTAAAAATAAGAATCTTCATTAATTTAACTCAGAATAAAAAATCTTCGAATTGCTATCAACTTGGCTTGTTAATGGTGCCTGCTCCTCTGCCTTTTTTCATTCTATCATTTTCTTAATTTATATTCTAAAAAATGCTTTTTAGAAATTAATATAAAACCAATTTATCTTTCCCTGCTTCATATTCGATATCCTATAATTTTCATCTGCATGCTCCTTAATTTTTATTTTTTAAAACAAGGATATTCATTAAGGTATATTCCGATGAAATTTCTTAAAACGTCGCTGGAAAATTCTAAGGTCAGACGTATTAGTCGAAGTGCGCAGTCGGAAAAATGAGTATGTATCGATTGAAGCCAAGAGGGAATCCTCCTCACTCAAGGTCCGACTAACTCGTTGTCATTTCTGTACACGTGTTTGAAGGAGCTAATTAAGTTAAATGGAGTTCCATGTGTAATAACGAGCGAAAAGATGCCTATCAGATCATTTACTGAAGCGTTCGACCGTCTTGGACGTCTAATTGTGAAGGACTATTTGACGCCTGTCCATGTATACATACCTCTAATCGCGATATCGCCGCAGGAGACGTTGACTTGCATTGATACTGGGAACGTGTGATCAGGCGCTTTCGCTATATTCCGTTAAATATACAAGATTCCCTAAGTGGCTGTGTTCTATCATTATTAGACTCGGTGCTTCGAGAATTGATCCTGCCTTCTAACACACGCACATAAAATACTGCCGCTGGCAGATTTTCCTCGAGCCACGAATTAGACGGAACAGGGACACTAAGTCTGTGGTTTTGCAGCACACACGTTACATTTCACTTTCAGTTTTAAAACTGCGAAGGCAAAACAGAAAATAAAACGGATCGTGTGAAGCGGCATTTTTCACTATCGTACATTTTAGAGGTCTGCACGGAGGTATGTAATCCGGTAGTGCACGAAGGAGGGCGAACGCGCGTTGATGGGTGATGTGAGTACGAACGAGAAAGTGCGAATCAGAAACTTGATTTCTCGAATGGTCAAAGTGACCCCTCGTCGGGGACCACACCCGATTGCGAGAGTTTATGCTTGTCGTGACACGGCGCCGGAGGGACCGCCCCCATCCCACACTCCATGAGAACCATCTAAATGAATGACTACCGTCAGGTCCAGGATACAATTTATTGATGTAATGATACATGGTTGCCTATTGTTGGTTGCTGGAAAGGTACCCGTTCCGGCGGAAGGTTTATAAATCTCCAAGCCTGCCCAAAATTCAGACGAAAGTTTAGAAAAAATCATAGAGATTTACAAACCAAACAGATGTGCATTTGAATTCCTATTTCACTATGAGCCTCTCGCGACCTGAGTATCGGTAAAACGAAATAAAATGCCTTTTTCATCCCTTTTTGTTTACTAACTCTTATGTCCTTTGAGTGGGATATAACGATCTACCTCGGAAGTAGCATTACATGGGTAGGAAGTAGTACAACGGTAATCAAATGAAGAATAACCCAGGCTAAGGAGGCGTTCATGGGAAAACGATAGCTGCTGTCTCAAAGAAAATAGGACTGCAAACCAGGAAACAGTTTGTGAAAACATTCGAGTGGATCGGAAGCATGGACCATTAGAGCTGAACAAAAAAGACTAGGAGTCTTCAAAACCTGGTGCTGGAGAAGAATGATTAAGATAAAATGAACTGACAAAATAAGAATTGACGAAGTGTACAGAAGAGTGCAAGAGGAAAGAAACCTATGGTACACCATGCAGAAAAGTAGAACCAGATGGATTGGATACACCCTGAGACACCATGGATTCGTGAAGAACATAATTGAAGACAAAATAGAGGGAAGGTCCAGAGGAAGACCCAGAAATAAGTTCATGGACCAAATAAGGGGGAAGTTCATAAAAATAGATACCAGGAGCTAAGGGAACTAGCTTAGTAGGGAAGGGTAGAGGGCTGCAGTCAACCAATCTTAGGATTGAACGAACAATGAATCAACGATCTATCGTTAATTGCTGCCATTTTTCAGAGCGTCAACGGCCTTCTATCGTTGTACTTCGCTAGGCCGAAGGCTGATATAAATTAAATATTTTCGACAAAAAATTTTTATGAAAATTAAATTTCATTACTTTTATTAAATTTGAATCATATTCCTACTGTTAAAAATGGGAAAAATGTACAAATAAACTTGGTATAAACCTTAAGTGCGATGGTTATCTCCAGAAACCTCGTGGTAATTCATGGTTAACCGTAAAAATTTCAGTATAAAAATGTTTAAAACTTTAATATTGTCTTCAGCAATGTTTCTCGAACGCCATTTTATCTTGTTCATATCATTACCCAAACAGATCGTTGTGGTATACATATGCGTGAAAATTACGTCGCATTGACTTTTGAGGGCTACTTTGATCTAGTAGAAATGGAACTAGTCGTATGTTTTTTCGATTAAAAACCTATATACATTTTATAGCAATTTATTGTGGAAATAATTTCCTCAAAACTATTGATAACACAAGAAAAGTAATTGGGGTATCCCCAATTTCCTTGATTTCAAACGATTTCCACCACTCTGAGATGAGAAGTTTTTCATTCTACTCTCATAAATAAAATCGTGAACAATTCAAAGCTTTTTCTCTCATTACGAATATCTAATCACCTTAAAAAGCCACGCTTGAGTTAATTTAGACTTCTACACATTACACCAGTCGTTGTAGATTAATTTTATGTACTCTTTTTGTTTAGTGTATGAGCCTCATCATGAAGGAGAATTTGCCAACGGTAGTATATGCTTTATTCTCGGCAAGTCCTCCTCTTTTCACTTTAATATAGCTGGTAGTCTGATAGATCGCCAAATCCCAATCATGAGAAACGAAGAAGGGCAGAAAAACCCTGCTGATAGCTAGAATCCATTCCAAATTATTCTTTTGTTGATCACAGAGCGAAAGAGCTGGTAAATTGGAAAATGGAGCCGCTTATGAAAATTCAAACTATGTGAAGTTGAATGCAATCCAGTCACTTCATCTTCTTCGAAGATTATCCTTCTGATCATTGTCAGTGTTTAATGATTGTCCTTCTTGATCTTATGTTTCCATTCTTCATCAAAGGTTCTCGTCTTTCTTCAACCGCCGCCCGTTATTTATTCTTTTCATTCACATCTTGATATTCCCTCCTCCATTCATTACATTGTATTCTTTTTGAATTGAAATATTTTCCCAAAGGAGTCAAGTCAGTCGGCCTAACCTCAATTTTGCATTTCTCTCATTATAAATATTTTAATCATCATCATTATCATTATTTTTGATTATTTTAGGTTATCACCGCTAATTACCAATAATTTTGTTTGGTTGTTAGAGTTTTCGATGACTAAGTTCATTGTGTTTTCTATGTTTGACTCACAGAAAACTATTTGGCTTGGGTTATTCTGCTGGCATCGTTCCTTTTCCGTCGTTCGTGATTCTACTGTCAAGATGGCATTATATTATACTTTGGTTAAGTGTAAGTTTCAGAACGAGAGGAACGATAAACAATCCCCCTCTCCTTACAGGCCATATTTTCACGTCTCTTTTCCATTTTGTCTGTTTATCTAAGTCATCTGCAGTCTTTAGCATGCGCACCCTTATTTGAGTACCTGTCCAAGCGCCCCTTTTTATGTGCACCTTATCTAGTTTATAACTAGCAATTATTCCGAAGAGTTCAGTCATCAATTGTGTGTCTATTATATTTTTATCGTATTTTTCACACCCATTTTCTTTCCGCATTGATTGCGCTTTCATTTTTAACCTCCGTTCTTTATTCTAGTGTAATCTGGAATACGTAGCGAACGTAATCATTTTATTACATGCCGAAGTAATATTTTAATTCGCATCTTTTTAATTTAGGAGGTGATTTTTTTATTCCCTCGTTTTTCGTATCAATTGTGACCTCTGTTTATGGCCAGGCAAGTACCCACTATTGCATGCGCCAAAATAATAATATTGTACAATAATCATGTAGCGCAAGCTACTTGGTTGGGAGTGTAATTTAACTATTATGGCATTTCATTATTATTTGCCGGTTTATGGTTTTGATTCTATGAAGATAACTAAATATGTACGGAGAAAAAGCCTTTCCCTAAGATATTAGAAGGGCACAAGAGATGAGAATTAATTCTTGCCTTGAAGATAATCATTAAAGGAAAATTTGAGCCTGGGTTTAAGCGAGAGAAATAAATAGGCAATTAGGGATCGTTTTGGAAGTTATGAGACATGGAGAGTCTTTGAAGATTGTAATCTTGTGCACGTTTATAGTCTCTTGTATCAGTGAACCCAGTGATTAATGGAAACGAGGAAGGTTGGCAAGGAATATTCGGGGGTCTATCAAGGAATTGATGGAAAACCTATGATAATGGAGAAGACGTTGTAATGTCGCATGTTCGTTCGTTTTTCTCGCTCCTTAAAGTGGGAGTCGTTTGCACGAGGTAGCTCATAATATTTTAATTGTGTAGTCCCGACAGTAGAGACTTTCTCGCCTTAAAAACGAGACGAGACTCGAGACGAGTTGACATGAAACGAGTCACGAGACACTCAAAGGTAACGTGAGAGAGTAGTTTACAAAGGGCTATAAATACATCAATCCTTGGCAGTACAAAGACTTATCCGAGATAACTTACCTTTTTTATATTAATGACCGTGAATGTTCAAGTAAACTAAATATCTGAATTGGGACTTCCCTGCATTAATTAGTTTTTAGCGATTTTGTAAAGGCTACATCCTCCGAACGAAATCAAGGATTCTGGCCCGATTACATCAACCATGATAACGTGAGTGTGACTTTATAGAGCTGAGTAAGGAAGTGCTTTCATTGCAAGCTCTATATTTATTACCGCCCTTGTAAATGTTTTAGAATACGTCATTTGCGACTCATATTCACCGTTTTAAAATACTACCTTGAACTCTGGAAGCCATCATATTGCTTCTTTTATGGTCTTTACCTCACAATATTCACCAAATGCATTCTCAACTTACCTTTAATTTTTTCTTTAAATTGTCTTGTAATATTTTAAGTGGTGGTTTGGTCGTTGGAACGAACCTAAATGCAACGCTGGAGCTGCAAGAAGGCTATAATATCGCGTCCTGCGACCTCTACTAAATCAGCCCCACCCACCACACATGCAGACGATAGAGACATAAGTTTTGCCTCATTACCGTTGACGTGTGAACTGTAGGATAGGGCGGGGGAAATTTGAGATGAATTTTTAAATGTGTCCAAAGGGAAATGGGGAAAATGAAGAAAAAAAAGGAAAGCAGGATAAATGAAGTGCAAGGATGGATCACAGGCAAGCTAGGGATTTTTAAAAAAGTGATTAAACGACGAATGGGTCTGGGAACATGAAGTACGAGTCTGTGGAAATGGATGTTATATGGGAGGGCATAATTATTCAGAATTTCAAACCTGGAGGCGAGAAAGCCTTTCAGGAAGGATGATCATTCTTAAAGTCCAAGGTGTGAAATAACTCTTAATACTTTTGTGTGATAATTACTGCGGAAGGGTGCGCTCTATTCAGTGAGAGTCTAAAGGCCATGGCATTATTTTTCACTTGTTCAGCATTCCATCACCTTTCCCTTATTTCTGTCATCAAGTGGTATAAATGAAATACCTTTCACGTCAGGAGTGGTTCACACTTTCGCAATAATGGCGGAAAGGCGTTGAAAAACGTTTCAACACCGTATCCTCTGCCCTGCAGTTTTAGTCTTCCGCTTCACATTTTGAGCCTCGGGGTCTTACTTTCTGATAGATATGTAATTAAACTGATTCATTGCCGTTGCGAATGAATGGTTTCAAAAGAAAATATATTTATCCTAGCTTTCCGTCTCCATTTCAATTATATCATACCCTTCATTTTTATGACTGGTGTCCACACACCCTTTGTAGAACGTATTTTCAGCTAGAAAAGTTTTTATATTAAAGACAACATGTTGATTCTCTGCGATAAATAACTGAGAAAGTTTTAAAATGCTGGTCCTTGTCTTTTAAAATCCGTATTTCTTCCTATTAAGATTTTCGTAGATTGTTCTAAAAATAATCGTCCATATAAATTGAAGACCCGTGGGCAGCTACTTTAAGTACTTTAAGTTGCAACTTGTTGAGATAACGTGTTCTACGGACAATTAGACGCAGAGAATGCCTAGAAGTGTTTGTTTTCCAAGATTAAATTAATAATTGAAATCTTTATGAACGATTTTGTTGTTGATTGGCAATATTCTGTCGAGACTAAGTTCACTTAAGACCAGAAAGATGTGTTTCTAGTTGATAGCGGACACAACCTTGAACGATTCAACCATATGCAAATTCCGAAATTCCTTTGAGGAAAGTTATCCACGGGCTTAAGGAATGGGTATTGTTTCCATGCACCAAGCAAAATTCACCGTTTTTCAAACGGACAAAGTTTCCAATGGTGACTTCAATTATCGAAGCAGTCCAAATTAATTGAAAGCTTTACTATGGAATGGTTTGACAGTCCAAGGATGAATCCCAGTGACTACGCATTCTCCTCTATTTATCATTGTTTACCTAAGGCAAATCGGCTCTGCACGTGAGACAAAAACTATTTATTGTAATGAAAGATCTATGGTTTTCCCTGCGAAATGAAATGCAGAAATATACTATTGCATGCTGGAACACCCGTATGAAAAAATTATTTGTGTAAAATTTAATTTTTAAATCATATTTTAAGTTAAAAGGCCAACATACCCATGGGATGAGAAACTATAGTTATATATCAATCTTTTGAAAAAACTTTTTGTAATTTCTTGCATTTATTGAGAGAGACATCATATATTCACTTTCTATACTTATCAGTCAATTGACATTCTCATTCTCATATAAAGTCCGCAGATTCTTGCGAAATCGTGTGGAATTTATGCATGATACATAAATGAAAAACTTTGCAATTTTCCACAATATAAATTTTACTTCGAGAAAACCTGACCCGATGATGGTGGAAACACATCAAAACCTGGGTCGTAGTAAAATTAATATTATGGAAAATTGCAAAGTTTTTCATTTATGCATCATTCTTATTCTCACTAGGAATTCCATCATTGTATTCCGCTGCAGAACTTCTCATTTCTGTAATTATCGGGGAGAGTGGTCAAGAAGTCACATTGAAAACAATATTTTCTTTGGTGGGTGACTCGTGGGTTATGAATTGGCCGGGATGTGAGGAGTTGTGCTCTTAAAAATTAAAATCCCAACCATTTGCAATGCATAGAAACATTCCTGTAATTTTTATGCGAGGAATTTAGTGCAACATGACGCTCTCTATGTTGGCATTCACATTTTAAAAATTCACTTAAGCCGCACAAAGCATTTCGATTGCAACGAGACCGCAATGAGAATCTTGGCACAAAGTCGCAAAGAAACGACTCTTCTAATTTCAGACTTGAGATATCGTGAGCTTTTACCATTTCCTTTATCAGTGAGCGCTGGCATAAGACGGGGAGATAAGTTCTTGACAGCGATTAGACTTTCACCTCTGCGAGTCCATGATAGCCTTTTTCCCTTCTTATCAAATGGAGTTGGTGCCTCACGCGTGCAAGCCTTAATGCAAAGATTGCTGATAGAACGAGTTAATTGCTTGTGCATACGCTAGTGTGATGTACGAACATATAATTATGTTATCTCTGGATGACCTGAGGCACATGGCTTAGGGGAATGTGTGTGGTCACTGTCAAGGCAGATTATTTTTACTGCTAATATCCATCTTAATAGGTGTACTTCTCCTCAAGATTCTTGCTCGGGGCCCTGACACTGTTTCATTCTGACTGCTATCATACTCGCATATAATATTTGCAAAACTGGATAAATGGACTGGATGAATAGGAAAATTTTTTTAATCATTCACCAGAAAAAAATTAGGCGTTTGGCTGGAGATATATGATATGGGAGAGAATTAGTCGGGAACTAAGTGCATATATATCTATATATAGAATTGAAATTAATCATTAGTAACAGAAATGTGACTTGGCAGTGAACTCGCACAGTATAATAAGAAGCACACTAATGCTTCTTAGCCAAAGCTCTCTCCATTAGTTGAAAAACTTTTTAAGGCCATCTGTTAAATTATTTTCCGAGGTTAACTTTGGCATTGGTAAAATAAAAAGGGAGCCCAAATGTTCCATTACACATAAAAAATGTATGACTTATGACTAACATAAAAGGAAGGTTGAAAACTCTGGCCTCTACGCACATAAATTGCCTTAGTTGATAGAATTATATCACCCCCTTTCCGGAAATTATGTCTGATAGGCCAATGACTTCAGTTTAAGCCCCCACAGTTCCTGGGGCTGATTACTTAGTGGAATAAATTAGTTCAAGGTGGAGCCATATTACCTGGAATACTGAAATTATGGAAAAAATTACATACTTCATTGCATACAGAAATATCGGAGGGAAGTGAGATGAAAGCAATTTTTGTAGCTCCCTTTGGTAAGTTATATAACTGGTTTCGAGATTAAAAAGGTTGTTTAACCTCCTTTTGGAGTTAAGTTCTTAAGTTCACTAGTAATGGAGTTAAGCTATTAAGGTTATTTATAATGGGAGAGTGGCATACTAGGTAGCGCTCAATCCCGCTATTTTATCGACGGCCTGCGCCAAATTCAGTCATCTGGTTACCTCCTGGTCTTTGCAATTTATTAGTTGTGCTCTCGCTATTATCAGAATCGTGGACCACGTACTCGGCTCTAAGTTTTCTGCTTCGCAGTTTTTTCTTCAGTATTCCTTCTCGTGGAACGTTACTCAGTCGACTGATTTAATCTTCTTGATTTCTCTGAAACACATTTGGAGACTAAAAACTCCGCTACTATGATCGATATGTAAATGCGTTTTCCAGTTAAGTGTACTTTTTATTTTTCATGTTTTTATTCTAAATATGGATTTTTATTAGAATCTATTACAGCCAATTATAACTGTTTTATATCGCGAAATCGATCCATGCACCTATTCTCCTACTTCTAATTTTTGGCAAATGGTTCCAGTTTATTCATTTTGAGTCCTTCCGTTTTCCAGGGACTATTCATAATCTTCGATTACAACATGTAATATTGCTGATTCAACTGCTTGTTTCTCGTCGGTAAACATAATTTCAAAGTTTTTTCCTTAAATTATTTTAAAATGTATAGCAAGGTTCGTATTTCTCAATGTTTTAATGCTAGCTTGATCATTCCATTTTTTAACTAAATTATTCGAGCTCTATGAATGAAATTTTAACATGGCGTATGTCATGCACAAAGTGATATCCTATAAATTATATTCTTGAAGGAACTAGACACATTTATAATCACACATGGAGTGATAGAGTCTGAATCAATCTAATCTCTTCTGGATACATGAAATCTCTAATCACCTCTTATTGTTATATATTTCCTAAATACACAATTCCTTCGCGAATGATCTGTGTGTGTAAAGTTTGTATCTATCTTTCATAGCGTCTTGTAATCGCAGATCTCTAAACTAACCTGTTCTCATTTTTTGAGAATAATTTTGAATTTGTGTCTTAAGGTCTCTCTGCATTTGATTTGTTGACAATTGGACAGACACTAACAAATGAAAGCTGTGGCGAGAATGAGGGGTGGTGAATGGATTTGTAAGATTCATTAGTGAATGGAGAATTGGTGGAGAGAAAACCGGTGTGAGAATTAGACTGTTTTAAACGAAATGCGTCTTGGATCACACTTTTACGTCCCATCCAACGGACGGTGTACTTGAAGTGCTCTCCAATTAGCACCAAATTAGGGATGGAAATCCCGCTGAAAAATCACCACTACCGCAGGAAATCCATCTCTAGCCTTGTAGGGTGGTAGGCGGTACTCTAACCACCACACCTATTCGATACTTTAGTCCGTATTCGAATGATCTAGATTAACATATATAATACACTTGGTTAATTATAAACATGTCCGTCAAAGTGAATCCTTTTATAGGAATGACTCGGCTCAATTACAGGAGAATAGAGTGGACTGATGCGGAAAATCTATTTTAAAAATTATTACTATCGATAATGGGCTAGATATTCACTGATAATCTATGATTGCTTATAACTGATCACCCACAGATTCCCCATGCGATTAAAAAACGATATGGAAGACGAGTGATTATTTTGAATTGGGAAGAGAAAAAAGTCACAATGAATGGCGCAAACTGTCCAGCAGTCGCTTTGTCCAAGAATTTTTTAGTATTGTATTTAGAAAGAGTGTAATGGGTGACAAATTTTTCTGAGGTTGGTAAACCAGTTCACAACAAACGACGTCATGATATATCATAATTTTTATGAATGACAGGTAGGAACCGATGAAAATTATGTTGTTATTATCCCAGCATTTCATGGATTAGTCTTAATCGCTAGATGAATATAATGGCAGCCAACATCCCAAAGGTTTTGAAACAAGGGTATATTGCCTTGGGTCTGAGAGTTTTGGAGTTTTTATTAATTTTACTTTTCGATCAATGAACAAATCAAACTTGAGTGTTTACAGTGAAAATACATTTAAACCCCTTGCTCATTCAGTAGTTTCTCTTCACATTCCTCACTCTATTATTTAGTATTTATGTATTGTTAGGTATTTATGGTAGTGAATGTGGCATAATCTCAATGCAAAAGTTTTTCTTGAAGCCTATCGACTGCGTTATCAAACTTATGAAGGTTAATGTTAAGAAAAAACTACTGACTGAAGAGTTATGCTGATTGGAGAAATTAATAGAGATATAGATATGTAGATATGCTCTTGTTTGACTACTCAACTTGAATACTCTTCTCTAAAAAATTCAGCTACACTACAATATATTCGATGATACTCTTTCTATCATACTCATTTTTGATTGATAAATCTTAGTTTAACTTATGGAGTTTATACACCCATCTGTGTAGCCTCCTCGTAATATTGAGGAAAAATGTATTTTAGTTTCAGTTTACTGCACATATGATCTTAATACTTTCAATATTTTAATATCATCTTTAAGATAGTGTTTCTCTCTAATCACAAATGATTGCGTTTTTTTAATTCGAGCGCGACATTCGGTTTTTCTAAATAACGTGCGCCAGTCAATTCAATCTCAGCGTTACGTGCTGAGTCATTCGATATTATTTACCCCGGCCCGCGAAAACACCTAAGGTCTAAGATTCATATTTAATCCTGATCCGCTTTCCGGTGTGCGTGTCCAGCTTCTACCACAATGGCTGTCGCGGCTACACGGAACTCAAACGAGAAACGAAGAGACCAGTGACGTCACCGTAGAAACAAAATGGAGGGCCGGCCAGCGAAGTTGATCGAACCGCAATGGCGACTCGGGGGCGAAGGGGGAAGAGGAGTGTTGGGTTCGGGAGTGTGGCGGCAGATGCCGCTCTCGGGACGCCCTCTCCGTCGCTTCTTGAGCCAACTGGTTCGCGGGTGTCCGATGGCCGGGGAGCCGGGCGCGGAGTTCACGGGGAGGAGAGAGCGGGATCGGAGCGAAGGAGGATGGTCCGCCCTCGGCGATCGGATCCTCTCGCTTCGGAGAAATCATCCATCTCTCGGTCCTCTCCCGTGCAGCGGTTCCGGACGCGTAGGGTTTTGTGACCTAACTTTTCCAATCCGAACTGAAAATTAAACGATTTTGCCTGTGAATTGGATTTCGAAAATATTGGGCAGAAAATAGAGAAATTTGTCATTAGGAAGTAACGAAAACCCATAATCAGTGCGAATGATACTGAAAGAAACCTCCTGAAAAAGACGAGGATACCAATAATGTATTTTTACTGGTACAAACATGTGCAATATGAGCCTTCACTATGGAGATAAAACTTTTCCAACGTCAGGGGCTAATATATAAAAATAGTTATCAAAGTTTACGTTTGATTTGAAAATAATTCCTCACAATTGTTAAATTTCTGGGTTCTAACCGTGGAATGCCATCTGCGCATACAGTAAAGATTTTACCTGTAAATGATGCTAATACATTTACTTTCCGGTCGAAAGAAGTACTTGATTACTAGTGGGTTTGTTAAGGAATCTGATGTGAGGTTCTCCCGTCGTTCTCCTGAATATTTTGCGTCTTTCCGTCAATTAATTCACGAAACGACTGTCGTCTGGTACTGAGGTTTAGATGGTGTCTTATGGCCAGGACTAATTGCTCTTTCCCCTAAAGTATGTGAATCAGGAAAGAAGAAGCCGATTGACTTTTAGCAATGACTACTTCCAATTTCGGGCTGTCTGGGCTGACGAGTTGACGACTATCATATCTCCGTCCCAGCAGACGACTTCAGGTGCAATCAACCTGAAACAGGAAATATCAATACCTTTTACTAGGCAACGCCTCATTGCTTAAAAGGTTTTGTCGCTTGAAACGGACTCCTCGAAATCATCGTGTTCTCGCTCGGCTCTCATTCCAACGGGATGTTCTTTAGTCCAAAGGTAGCAGGAGTAATTGATTTTACAGTAGCACAACTCAAATGTATTTGAATGTTTGATTTTTTACGGCAATACTCCCCACTTCATCGCGTTATCCTTAGTCTGATATCATCACACATGACAGGTATTTCTACTCGCGCACCTACTCACGAAAGGATTTGCAGACGAAGCCGGTAAGTTTGAGACTCTTGACAGAGACCGTTCTGCATGTTGCCGAAATTTGGTGATCAAATATGGCAGCAGGGTATCAGATTATACAAGAGCTGTAGGTAGCCAATGGAACACGACTGTATGAAATAATAAAAAAGCAAAAATTAATCTGAAAAATAAGAGATTTTTCGAGGACAAAAGTATGAGGTGAATGTTCATCATCCACATCAGGCTAAGGAAATTAATTTCCCATTTTTAACTAGAAAAATTTCTTTTCTCTTGACTTTTGTTGCGATAATTGAATCATAATAGAGGATAACTTAAAACTGTTTATGGCCAAAAATTAAAACGGGAACACATAGTGCGAAGTAAATTTAGATAACAGTTTTTTGAAGTACATGTTTTGAAGTGAAAAGTCAGTAATTTTCTTCATAAAAATTTAAAATACCCTTGTACCCTAGAGGCTTATCTGTAATAATGCTTTACAGAGAGCAAGACGGAGGAAGTCGGTTCCATAGAGTGCAGAAACTAAAGTCGAAGTTTATCGATGTATGGAGCCGCAGCCGTGAACGCATTAAAGTCTATCGAATCTCTGAGTAGTGGCCATTGCTAGTGACCATCATGATTAGAATTAATGCTTGTGAATTGGGATAGCGAGGAAAAACACGTATTTTTTTCAAAGCACCGAGAATTACTCACAAAACTTTACACGACTTCGGTTGCAGCTGGCAGAAGTGTAAGACGGCAGTATCAGTGATCCATTAAAAAATTCCCAACACCGGTAGATTAGAATCAACAAAAAAGCCACAGGGTATCATCTTAATGCTCAAATGTATATCATTAAAAAAAATTAATATTTATATGCCCGAAGACCTGTACCTTAGGTAATAAGCATGGTTCATGCAAAGTGACTTACATTATAAATTATTTAATAATACAGGTATTGGTAAGAAATCCATGAATTTAAAATTTAATTCAGCACATTGATACTTTTGCGTCGTATGACTATGATTCGTCAATTAGAGGTTTTAAGTTTCTGCTTGAACATCATAGTGCTCACGAAACTCTGAATTTCCCTAGGAAGCTTATTGCGAACCAGCATTAGCATGGATTTTGGGGCAATAGCAGTTAGGTTTGCACAAACCATTGGGTTATGAGGACTACCTTGCTCAATTGCAGTGGACACCTTATTTATGCAAAGGGTTTTAAATGTTTAATTTTTCATTGATTGAAAACTGAAAATATATAACAAACAGGTGAAATACAAAGACATTAGAACTGGGTGATGTATGGCGTATAAAATTTTAAATGGTTTAGAGCAATTTATAACTACCAATTGTGCTAACATATTTGTTTTTTTGCTGCTTCTGGCTTCTTTTCCATTCTATAATAAAAGTCGAGCAAATTATATTCGTTGAATAACGACTGTAAATCCAATGCATAAAAAATGATTTTTAGATGGAATGATTTTTAATTATAGCTTCTTTATCTCATTTTTGTGGTGCTTTATCTTTATTTTGATAGTCTAATGCTGCAGTGTAATTTGAGGAAAATTGACAATGAAGCTTGCCTCTCTCTCAATATGAGGTGAGGAATGTTGTATCCTGCTCAGCGAGGATTTAGATGGAATACTTTGCTCTTGTGAAAACATTTTAGAATCATTCCCCCGGACCAAAATTATTTTAAACTTACCCTCAACCTTCACATGTACTAATCCTATGCTACGTTAGTAAATATTTACGTCATGGCAAGACAGAATTTTAATATATTCTCAACAAATATAATTCAGCCCATCTTTATCGCTTCTGCAGTGCACTTGTCAATGTCAAGCTCAGTGATATGTCACTCTGTGTGTGGTGCTTATTTTAATGCATTACGTCGAGCCTTATTCCTCAAAAAAGTGTTATTAGGATTTTCTTCGGAAAAAGCAGTCGTAATATCAGCTTTCATTTATATGTAAGCCGTTTCATTTCAAAGACACTCCCTCTAAGACATTTGTGTATGTACAAGGTCATAAGTACGTCCCTTTTTAGAAGTGGCTACAAATCTGCCTCATGCAAAAAAACACACATTGAAGGTGGATGTACAAGAATGATATTCTTTTCTGCAAAATTTTCCCATATCTTGTCATAAATTTGTGTTGTGCACCTTAGGCCTAATTTTTTTTGCATATTATCAAGCACTCTGTAATGCGATTGGCCTAAAATCCATGTTAAATGCAGGTTCGCAATGAACTTCCTATGGAAATTCAGAGTTCCGTGTGCACTATGGTGTTCAAGCAGAAACTTAAAACATCTAACTGACGAATCATAATTATACGACACAAAAATATCAATGTGCTGAATCAACGGCACCAAGATATGACTTCTTTTTTGGAAGTTTGTAACTTTTGAAGCGAAACTTTGTTGTTATCGATATTTTAAGGAAACCATTTACCTCCAAAATATTCTCATTGGAGTATAAATTCAATGTTTATGAACTTATTTATCTCATATATATTTTGGGCAGCTATTCTGTAATCTTTACTCCACTTATGTCGCTCTTAATTCACTATACTTAGTATAATAGTTATTTCCCTCAGAAATTAATTTGAAGCCAACCAAAGCATAGTGTTTCAACTCGCGTCTGTACATTTTCCCTGGTTCATGAGCAATAAATATGTATAGGTGGATGGTAGGTGATTAGCGTACGTAGATAATTTCTCCAGAAACTTTCTTGCATTAATAACAAAAAAAGCTACTCACCGACATAGTTTCTCACTTTGGGTATTAGGCCAAATTAGAGGATCATATGTCTCCTGGGATATGTTGAAAGATCGAATTATAACAAATTAAACTGTTTGTGTGGCATTCTCGTTTTGATGGTTTTTATATCCTTATAGCAGAACAGCTGCGCCGAGCAGTTAGCAGGGAGGCCTGTCCACGGGTATTCCTCGGAGTATTTCACTAGGTCGTTGTGACCACTGGTCTGAATTTTTTCCTTTCTCATTCACCCTCATCGGCAACATTGTTTGGTGCGTACGTGAGATCAAGAGGAACCGTGTCCTTAATAATAACACGCCCATCATTTAACGCCCGTCGAAATGGTATGCGGCGACCATGCGTCCGTTTCAGCGAAGGCACCTGTGTTGAGCGAAAACAGCTGGAATGATCTTATTATCTCATTCTGGAGGAGAACTTCTCTCTTTCTTCATTTCTTCTGGGGTAGGCTGCTGCCACGGAGGCGGGAGGCGGTTAAACGGCGTCAAAAATCAACATGGCGTGCGCAAGGTGTTATAAGGCTCTGTGGGTCCACTTAATTTCCTCTCCCGCAAGGCTCGATGTGCGTTTGAAACTGCTAAGTAATATTGACTTGTGGCGCCAATGGCCTCGGGTATGTGGGGCTCCAACTTTCAAAACCATATTGCGCATATTTTTTTTGACAGTTGGAGCTAACATAAGGCCTTAACCGCGGGGAAAACACAAAATTTAACTCCCAGTCGGGTGTCAAGACATCGACTGTTGAGGTCCAAGATCGGCGCATTACAGTATTATGTCAGCGATTGGCAAATTTACCATGGTTTCCATAATTGTGTACAGCTATCTTCACCGCAGTCATTTATACAATGTTTGAATGAGATCATTCCCAATTAAATATTTATAAAATATTTTCATGGGCTTTTTGACTAAAGTTTATTTTGAATTTAGGTTGGTGAATTGTCTACTACGCATGTGGATCCATTCTAAATTTTCATTTGAAACCGAGCCATGCCGATGAAAACCGTGCTTTTTGATCATGAAATTTTTTGAATGCCTGTTATGAAAGCAGATTTTCATAATGTTATGCAAAAACTAAGAGAAATTATTAAATCGTTTAGCAATAAACACCATCATTTCCCTTATCAGTGAATCTATCAGTTCGTCTACAACTTATCGAGTCAAATACATTTTTTACGAGATCGTTTTGCTCTATTTGCTTCATTGGAATGGCTTCGACTGAATTGAATGGTGTGGCAAGGTACCATTTTATATGATCGCTAATGATTTATATATTTTCGCAAATGGGGAGATGACTCTAGAGTAGTGACTGCAAAGCGGCTCGTTTTTACGTAAATTACCTGCCTGTTCGGCTTGTAGAATACAACGTGCGGTGTTTATGCTTCAGAAATTCTTACAATAGGTCGTCAGTATTACACCAGTAAGAAGTATTAAGACCTCCATTTGTTTTGGGAATAATATTCTAAATGTTCCTTCATCACTCCCAACTCTATTTCTGAGCATGATGGTTTGCATAGAAGAGAGGGCCAAGAGAGAATAGAGCAGGCTAACATAACCTTGATCCACGCCTGTGACCGTCTGTGACTTATGCGGTGTGTTAGCTTGAATGACTTGTCTTTTTTAATTCTACCATAGGTGGTCTCAGACAATTTCTTATTATCCACAGGGATAAGTAGAAATTGGTTATGAGGGATGGTCGACATCTGCATCATATTGAATTTTAAAACCATTACTTGTCTTTCGAAGGGAAATAAGTGGATGTGGTGGCTAGAATCACTTCCTTTGACTATTGCTCACTGGTTTTCAATGACTTAACTAATGCTAACTTTCAATTACTGACACTGGCTTTTTATGACTTAACCTCAGTGCTTGCAAAACTCTTGTATACGATTTATCTCTAACATCCGACGAATTGAGCATCTTTCTCCTTACGGAGGACAAATAGCTTGGTTGCACCTAGCAACTAGACGTCAGTAACCTCTGCCAGTTCCTATACGCTTTGTTTTCCAGAAGAAAGCCATGTCATCTCCTCGACCTATTTCACAGTACTCCTCTATCTTGTAGCATGTCTACTAGAAGAGACTTCTCCGACCTGTAGTGCCCCGCTCATCGCACGACCAAATATCCCTTAGTCATTTCTATTTAGCCGAACGCCAGTGTGGGACTCTTTAACCAGGTCCCTAAATGTATTAGGCCCCTAAATATTTTTAAAGCAAATTCATGTCAAAATTTGCTTTTAAAGTAGCTCTGCTATTTGCTTTGGACATGTACATGGTTACAGACTGCCGTATGTATATCTCATGCGTCTGTAATATTTGGTGTCGTATATGCAATGAGCAGAAAATCAAATTTCATTATCACCATGCTTAACTCTATGATTTTTGTCCAAATGGTGTCAGGGGCCTATCAGCATATTCACTTGTTTCTATTTCTTTAATCTTTTTCTCCTCTTCTCTTCTTTTTTATTTTTGCCAGGCAACCCCCCCCCCCCCGGCCAGGCGTGACGGAATTTGATTTATCTTTTAGAATGATAACTATAATTTCCTTAAAGATGTATTTTATAACAAGCAACATTTGTTAGTATTATATTTTTTATTATATAACAATATTAAGGATCTGATGCTTTCCCGGCGTACCAGTTTGTCTAAGTTTTCTCGGGCTGCCTTCGGGTGAGTGGGTCCATGTTGGCCGACCATTCTCCCTACATAACTACCCACTAACCCAGACGAATGTCCGAGAAAACTTTGTTGAAAAATAATGCTTTCATATGGAAAATTTAAAACTCCATAGAGTAGAAAGCATTAATATAATATTTGAATATCCAGTTTGGACATATTCCCTTTTATACTCGCTATATTCTACGACCCGAACGTGTGACGAAAAATTAATTACCTAAATTTCCTATGACGTCCTCTGTAATTCCGAATGGGATACGCTAAACTAACAAATATTGCCCTCTGTATGTTTGGTTGATAACATGCCTTCCAACTAAATTCAATATTTCTATTTAAGAAGCGTGCTTTACTTAGAAACCCCTCCGTCAAGCCAGACGGAATTAGATTTAATGTTTAAAAAGTTACATTTCATTTACTTGTTGACATATTT
The DNA here is from genome assembly GCA_963169105.1 of Ceriagrion tenellum. Taxonomy (NCBI): domain Eukaryota; kingdom Metazoa; phylum Arthropoda; class Insecta; order Odonata; family Coenagrionidae; genus Ceriagrion; species Ceriagrion tenellum. The sequence goes on along the minus strand of OY720633.1, from coordinate 42,824,736 downwards.
TATAATGCGCATTAGTTTTAAGGTTCGTAATTAGCATTTATTAGGCAGTAAAGTTTTAGTATGGAAAGATATAACATTTTTTAGAGGGGAAACCGTATTAAATATTTTTGAATCACCTGCTCGGACATATTGAGAAAAATGGAATTTTCTACAAATCGCACGTATGTCGAAAACCTAATGACACGTATTTCTTATGATTTTGTTATGTAGAATCATTCATAAATTCATGTTCAACATGTATATACAATCCAGAGTCGTCGGCTTTCATATATTTTGCCTAAAGCCAACAAAACACGACAGTCTAACTCCTTGTTTGGTAATCTTACATCCAAATAAATTCTGTCTCCATCTTAGAAGCGTGCTATTCTCAAAAATATATCACTTATAAAAGCGTTTTGACATGCACAATAGTTTCAATATGGGTCTTTATTCCCCCTTGCAATTCATAAGACACACGAATTCAACATTAAAGTCGATCGTTAAGGCCACATCGCCAGGTTCACCAATAACGAGTGATTGAGAGCAAGTTGACGAATATTTTTAACCGAAATTTCTCGAATTTGAGCAATCAACGAAATTGACCTTAAAGAATGAGAATCTTTTTTATATTCCCTTTCTAAAGGTGTTCCTTTGATTTTAATAGGTCACTAAATGTAATGGACCAAATACTCCCAAGAATACAACATGAAAATAAATAAGGCGAAAATTGAAATCTTAGTGTGCGACTGAGTGCAGAAGTCACACTGAGAGAAGAGAAATTAGAGCAAGTAGATTCCTCCACCAATCACGGAAGTACCGCCACGTGGGACGGAAGAAGAAGTGTAAAGGACATCAAGCAGAGAATAGCTCAACCTGAGAAGGCATCCCAGGGAAAAAGACAACCGCTGTGCTCAATGAAGTCAGGACTATAAACCAGGAAAAGTATGTGAAAACATTCGTGTGGAGCGTCGTACTCTGTGGATCGGAAGCGTATACCATTGGCTGACCAGAACAGACTACAAGCCTTCGAAACCTGGTGCTGGTGGAGGATGCTGAAGATGAATTGGACGGACAATATTAGAAATGATGAAGTGTACAGAAGCGTAGAGGAGGAAAAGACCATATGGAATACCATACAGAAAATAAGAACCGGATGGGTTGGATACACTCTGAGACACAATGAGTTTGTGTAGAATATAATTGAAGCTAAAATAGAGGGAAAAGTCCCCAGAGGTAGACCCAGGAATAAGTTCATGGACCACAGAAAGAGGAAAGTGCATGGGAAGAGATACCAGGAGGTAAGAGAACTAGCATTAGATGGGGAAGGGTGGAGGGCTGCAGTCAACCAATCTTAGGATTGAGTGACCAAGGATGACCTAAAAGAATGAGGATTTTTTTCATATTCCCTATCATTCGGCGTTAATCTCTAATATATTCACCCACTATTTCTAATTTTATTTTGCGAGAGAAAAAATAGAGCTAGCGAATAAAATGAACTTAGTACGTGCATTTCCTTTTGGGGAGGGAATTTGCTGGCATACAGACTGGAAAAGAAACTTTGCTTTTTATGCTAATAATAAGTGCGTCGCTGATTGTATTTGCAATATCGACCTTAGGGGTGTTGCATCCGGAGCAAATAAAATATTATTATTATTACTGCCATACTGCGGGCCCTGATTCAAATTATGGAGATGGTGTAGATATTTAAGACTTCGTCATAAGTTGGGTATCATTTGGAGAGCAAGGGCAGCTATCAGTCCGTGGATTGGGTATGAAATTCCCTTTTCGCGTCATATTGTTTAGAACAGCAAAGCTATGGCTTGCAGGCCGAGTCAGAGTGCATAAATCAATGACATTCACTTTATTTCCGCTTGTACAAGAATATAAAAGTAGAAAGATGAAAAACAATGGGCCTACAAATGAAGCAACAACAGAAAAATCGTGCCCCGCTAAAGGCCTTGGCAACCGCAGAGCGTTGAAATAGCCTGTCAATGGTTCTTTGGGTTATTGGGTACTTCCCGTGCGATAAGGTTTAGACACTGCATTTGCCCCTACGGACGGTGGTAAACTCACAAAACTGCTTTCAGGCCACATAGACAAATAATAATTAAATAAGCAAACCAGTGATAAAATATGAGAAAAGAACTTTAAAGTTGCAACAATATATTTCGAAAAAATATATATCCCTATTTAATTTCTTTGGTTTTCTCTGTATGCACTAGGATCCCTTTTACTGGCCCGTTGTCTCTTCTTGTACAACCCTTGAGCTAAGAATGGATTTGGAAATTGCCAACTTATTTAAATTTTAACGTTGTTACTTTATCGGCTTACAACCGAATTGCGTAGTTTCGGGAAATAGCGCTCCTTTCCTCGTAGGTTCTCATTTACTTGCTCTTAGTGGCCATCTGCTGTGGTAATAACTGTGTGACCATTCCGTCTCACTCAAATTAGGCAGTAATTAAATAATATCATGTGTATCGTATTATTCTGAAAATGGAATATGTTAAAAAAAATAATTCAATTCTTTCTTTAGAATATTTTTTAATAGTAGAATAGTATTTCAAACGATTTTAAGCTATTGTTCTTTTTTATTTGTAGTATATTTTTATTATTACGGCATATTTTGCGCAATAAATGTTTATAAACATTTTTTCTTCCTTTATACAGAAATATAATGGGTGCCTTTTTGGCCGTGGAAACTAAAATATGTACCATTTAGTCTTAACAAAAAGGTTTGCCGACACCTGGTTCTATTATCCTAATATCTACGCCGGGCATTGCTAACCATTTCTCCAATGTTCAAACAATAAATCTGCATCCATTAACGTACCAACATATCGATGTCAGTCCGAGAAACTTCTGTAATTGGTGTCCTTTACTGCGGACAACCGCTTGTACTTTCATCCCATTAGCGAATCTTCTGAAATTCTCCTCACCCGTCCCTATCCTCTCCTTCGAAATAGCATCGTCCTCAGAAAATGATATGTTATATCCGAACCGGTCGGAAATAAGGTATAATTTTCAAGACGTCAAGCGTTTTGTTTATTTAATTCTTTTTACATGGAAGGAGTTCATCCAATGTCTTTTCCTAGAATTGAAAAATTTTCCATGTTACGCCCATCTACATAATGCCCTGCAAACCACCCCAAGGGTGTGCGGCATGGGGGAGTGTTGTTAACTACTTGGTGTGATTAACCCGCGCAGCTTATGTACACCCATGACCCAGTAGATTCTATGCACACAGGTCGTGTTTATCCTGAACAGTAGACTAGGTCTTTGTTAATATTAATGTTTATTTTTTCCTTCGCTTTCATTTACCTTCGCGTTGCCTGAGATTTCGACCGAGACCTTGTCCTACCCATTCCATAGAAATAATCTTCTTTTGTTTTGATGCCGGATCAAAATTAGTTGCCCATGGGGTGATCAAAGCAATTCCTTTTTTCATACTTACTTCATAGTAGAGTTTACCAAGCACCCGTATTAGAATGCCTAGTTGAAGTTAACCATAAAATGATGTTCACTTCACGTTAACTTGATTTTAACTAACTGTTCGAGTTGTTTAAATAACATCAAGCTCTCGGTTAGTTGACTTGAGCTATACCGATTGGAGAACTTATAAAGTTATCTATTCAAACTAAGAAAATGTATAACCAGATAACTCGGCCGATGTATCGTTGAGTGGCCACGAAAAATTCTCAATGCAACGTCTATGTTAGAATAGCAGATATTTCGCCGCGCGTCGCACATTCAGCACATGGCTCATATCTTTCCACAGCAGTTGACTGAGCTACCCTGTGCTCTTTTCACCTCATTTTTTCCCGGCAGTTAATTTTTGGGCGTTGCATGAGACATTACGGCGCGCACTGCGACCAGTCCCCGCGAGGCTTGTCGAGTGAAAGTGGGTGGTTGGGTTAAGTACGAGGCGGCGGCGGTGGCGGTGGTGGCGGCGGCGAGGGACGACTCGTCTGCTGCCGCCCGTGGCCTTGGGACATGCCGGCGGTGCTGAAGAGAGATAAAGAGAGGGAGAAGGGGAGAGAGAGCGATAAAGGGAGAGAGAGAGGACAGAGGGAGAAGTTGGCCTCTCGCGTAATTATTCGGAGACATTAGCAATAGCTTGTCCATCTGCATATCGAAAATATTACTGGGGGACAGGTGCGTATTTTCATCAGGACCAGGTGAATGTGTACACAAGCAGTATGCGCGGCGTCCCCAATTTTTTTCATTTGGGGAGGAAGTCCCATGTTTGGTCATCGTCATTTTCTTATTTTCAAGGTCTATCAAGATCTATCGACTGGATTAAAAGACGAATAATTCGATCTATTTTACGATAGAAATGCCGATTGTCAAGCTCTATTGTTTTATGCTATATGAGAGTGATACGGTCAGTTGGCAAGTCGTAAAGTCATTAAGGAAACGCCACATGGTGGTCTTAAGCATCCATAAGTTTGACCGTGAATTCATCTCGTTTAGAACATTCAGTTCCTGAAGAGGCGCCTTCATACTGGATAAATGCTCAGTTTAGTATCCAAGTAACTACTTTTCGACTTATGTTAGGTTTAATGCTATGGTGTCCAAACTTGTGATATTAACCATAATGATCGATGTACTAGCCTGATGATGATGTAGTACAGGCCTGATGATGATTTAATACATTAAAACCGTGGTCGAATAAAAATTTATATACTTGAGTGGAAAATTGCCTAATCAGCCACCAAATCAAGCCTGATACTTCGCTTTTTGTTGTAATATAAAATTTATCTTATTCGTGAAAGTGAACTTGCATACTATCTCACCCTATATAAGTACTATTGGTATTTAATGTATTTCTAACAAGCATCAGATAGTGTAGGACGTAGAGCTGAAATCAACCCATTGTTGGATTAATCGACCGATGAATGAGTATTTTTTCGTTCACTTGCACCCATGAATTCATCCACTCCTTTCCTTCGAGAAAGTACTTTCCACCACCACACATGTCTCTATTTTTATTTTTCATCCCTCATCTGCTCTCGCATCGCGGCTCAAGTTTTATCGCTTACGCATCGACATGTGCGGCATAAGCTAGCGCTGCCTTTATCCTGAGCACGATGTTGAACTTCAGAAGAGACGGTCTCGAGTTTAAATTTGATGCAAATAATTTTGGTATTCCGATCTCATCTCTAAATGTGTTAATATGTACCTACTTAAGCTTCCCGGGATTCCTCTGGTGTTACACGAGGAAATTCCCTCCTTACTTGTGAATACCAATAGCCAATGTATTATATAATGTCATAGAATTATTATTATTTGCTCCGAGGTACTATATAAGCTCTTCCTATCCCTGTTTTATATGGAGTCGGTATTTGGATATATGGCTGTAGAGTTCAGGATTTATTTTTCAGTATTCACAATACAGAGAAATTACTAATGACGTTCAAAAGGACATAAATCTACCCTAAATAATCTGCATATTTATTTTAAATTTATCCTATTTTCGATCTCCCAAAGGGTGATACGAAGCCTGTCATTTTTATGTGATATTTTAATTAATAATAAATGTATGAGTATTCTTTAGGTATTGAAAACTGTGTCGGTGTTCTGCGTTTACATTGTTTAAGTGACGAACTGCGTGAGGAAAAATGGAGTTTTGATCTATAAGTCCAGATGTATAGACGACTTATGAGTATTATATCCTAATGTGCCAAATAATAGCGTCGCACAGTTGTCCGGACACGGAAGAAGGTGGAAAAAGTAATATTTTCGCCTCTTTTGAAACTTTCTTTGAACCTGCGCTTCACGTACCATAATGTCTGAGATATCCTGCTGAACACTTAGTTTGCAAAAAAATATTAGTCTCCGTGCATTGCTTCCAAGTAGTCACCATATTTAATATAAACGCGTTTGTAATTTGTTTCTAAAAATGTATTCCTTTTAATGTTTTTTACTGAATCGTTTAGTTTAGATAGGGAAAATGTCTTTGAACATATTAATGTGGAACTATCACTCTCGGAAAAAATGGATCTCAAGCTTGTAATTGCGGTGCACACTGAAGAAGCTCGTTAAGAGCATTCAATATTAAGGAATTTCGTATAACTGTTGGATTACATAAAAGCGACGCCGAGTAAACGGAGTTTTTTTGCCAAGTTGAGTGGACTTTATTAGAAGTTTAATTTTAATTTAACGTAGGAATCGCCTACCTTAACTTGCTTAAACGAGATTGTCAATTACTTAAGTGTCTCTCGGCCACGCCCGTGAGCTTCTGTTTGATTCTCTTCGCTCATCAGTAGTTGTTTGATAGCTCCATTTGTTTCTCATCGATTAGCCATGGGCGATAAGGAAAACGTTTCTGTTATTCTCCTGACGGTATTAATATGCCTTGCGGGATAGCGTATTTTACTATTAGACACTAAAATGCATTTTTCTCGTGCTCATAATACTCAGTAATACTCCCAACATTCTAGTAAATTTATTACCCTTTAGCAAAAAGTTTTTGTCCAGTCCATTTCGTAGTCAACATCCACGATTACACTCGAGGAGTGCGCAGGTACGAAATCTTATGGCGATCACCTTAGTCTCATGTATGCTGTGGTGGGCAAAAGTTTTAGTCAAATTCTGTTAAATACGATGATTATATTGACGTCTTCAAGTTTATCTTCCTTTAAAAAATTCTCTCATTTTGACACTTAAATGGCGGACTTTGATGAAGTAGGTCGATGACCAAATATTAAAGCAACCGCTGTCCAATCTTTGGATAGATGACTGCTGGCAATGGTAAACGGATGGTTTTATTTTGCGATGCATTTACCGAAAACTTCCTGTATGCTTTAAGTACACATATTCAAGTGGAAGTTTGAAGTGGTTCAAAGCTATATCCCAAATAAACCGATCATTTAGCCAGAATAACTTCACGAATGAAGGTCGGACGAAAGTCATCAATGCTGACAAGCTTATTATATACGCTCATAGCTGATCGAATTCTCATAGTACCTCTTTCCTGGATAATCTTTTACTAATTTTTTAGAAATCACACTTGCTGCGTGGCTTCAAATTCTCTTCAAGGCGATGGTGACATTAATCTTTATTTTTTTGTTTTCGTGAAGAACTTGAAGAATGACTTTAATGGTAAACAACAATTACATCCTAAATATTGTACTGGTATCATTTGAATTCAAGACTTGGTTGCTTCCCTAAAGGTTCAGCTTTGGATATTTTGTAATTCTATTGCTGTACTACATCAAAATGGGTGTGATATCTTGATGATGGCTTGTTTCCTTTCTTTATTGGATGATCTACTGTTACCTCTGCTGATGCGTTATCTTATATCAACTCGAACCTTCCTGGGGGATCAATGTGGCTATTACACTTTGTGTACAGTGTTGTTTTGTCTTCTTCAAAGGTGTAAATGATGTTATCTATCCATCGCCTCATAACAGGTAAGTACTTTGGCATTATCAAAATAATCAAATGTATAACAATGGAGACCCCGCTGTGTTCTCAACGTTACCATATCCTCGCGCCATTGAAATGATACATCTGTGGAAGTGCGAAGGGAAGTGGGCTCTTTGTAAAGCATACCTTTTTGTTCCCTTCCTTTGCAGCTTAAAAATGTTGCCAGTGTGAAAGAGTATTATTTTTTACACTGTTTTACTATCGTAAAATGGGTATCGATGACAATAGTCTCATTTTTGCCAGTGGTGAACGAACAGATTTGTTTTCTTCTCCCTAATGAAACATAGGACTTATAAAATCAACTCTTTTAGTCATATAAAATTATACACCTTGTTTGGCGGGAATAATATAAATAAGTATTAAGTGAAGAAACTGTATTGGTACAGCCGAAGAATTTCCTTAGTATAGTATTAGACTGTTCATAAGAGAACAGCCTAATATTATCCCAAAGAAAATAGACAAAATTATTCATCAGGTCATATGCAGAGATTTAGTATAAAAAGCTTAGATTGACATATATTTTAAAAAAATACCTATATCTGTTTGGACATTTGGTGATACATTTTTTTCTGTCGCATCTTGTTACATTTTAGTGTTTCAAGTGCCTTTTTTGCGTTTACTTTTGCACATGTGTAAACGGAGACAAGTTTGATACTCATGATGTTCCTAAGGAGATCATCCGGACATTATTTAAATCGCAAGCTGATGAATTCTACGACCAGAATATTACATCCTCAATTTTGACTGTGATATATTTTATATGCTGCAATTTGAGTACTTGTTATGCAGAAACGTAGTTTGAAGTCATCTTAATTAATTTGAGCAATTTTTTCCATTTGTGTACTGCCATTCGTAATCAAATCGTACTTACTTTCCAATCACTCTCTAATCGGCAGCACACTTTAAACGGTGATGAAATAATGTAACATTTCATTATACCTATGAAGGCTGCGGGAGTGCTTCCACTCGCAAGGAAATCATGAAGACACCGTATTGATATAACACATTTTAATTATATCGTACTACAAACCTACGCTATCCATACATGAGAGTGAAGAACCCAGATGATGAATCAAAGATGTAAGAATGGAAAAAAGAAAGCGGATGAGTAGATAATAGAATATCGAAAAAATACCCGAATATCTGATCGCCAATTGTTCGAGCTTTAGATTATCATCATTGATCACTCAATCCTGAGATTGGTTGACTGCAGCTCTCCACCGTTTCCTCTCTAATGTTAGTTCCCTTACACCATGAAAGTTATTTTTAGGTGCCTTTTTCATTTGTCCAATGCTTTTATCTCTAGGTAATTTCCTCTCTATTTTCCTTCAGGTATATTCTTCACAAACCCATTGTGTCCTAGGTGTGCTCGATTTATCTGGTTCTTCTTTTCTGTAGTGTGTTTCAAATAGTTCTTTCCTCTTCTGCTCTTCGTAATAATTCTTCATTTCTTGTTTAATCTGTCCATTTTATCTTCATCATCCTCCGCCATTACCAGGTTTCGGAAGCTTCTAGTCTCGTCTGGTCCACTTTTCTAAAGGCCCATGCTTCCGATCCATTGAGTACCACGCTCCACACGAATGTCTTCACGTACCTTGTTCGTAGTCCCAACTTTTTTTGAGCACTGTAGTTGTTTTTCATCATAAGCTCATCATCATCATGCTCTATTAGCTCGTGCTATCTTACGCTTCATTCCCATCGTACTTTCTCCGTCCTACGTCAGGGTGCTTCCGAGAATGGTCGATGAATCCACTTGCTCTAATTACTCTCATATTAGTGCATTCGGCTTCTATCTTCCGCATTAAATGATATTAGTCTTCATCTTGCTTATCTTTTTGCTATATTTGTGCAGGACTTCGTCCATTGTGTTTAGTGACTCTTGAGGATGATGGCGATTTCCTGTTATGTGTGAATTATTGTCTGCCGAGCGGATCATGTTCATTTCTTCTTCGTTAATTTTATTTCTGTTTAATTCTATTTCATGTGCTTCTCTGAATAATACCTCTAGTTATATGATGAGTAGTGCTGGTGAGAGCTTATATCGTTATCGTACTCCTTCGTTAATTTTAACTTCAATTTGTATTCTGTCTCTTATTCACACTGTGACAAATAGCTTCTTGTACAATTGGCACACTAGTCTTCAATCGTTTTAATCCATTTCGAATTTTTCCCTCAGTTCGAATGTCTTGTTCCACTAAACGTTGTCGATAGTTTCTTAAAATAATTTCATGGGTTGAAAACTCTTTATTATTTTGGTCCTCTGAAGGGTAAATTTTACACCTTTGGGTTACTGATGACGGAAAATGGCAAAAGTTTCACCAAAAGTATCAAAAATAAGCATTTTAAGAAGGTTCTTTTTGTAAGATTTTAACCCTATGACCACATCAAACATGGGGAAACATTTGATTCATTAGTGAATCGATAAAAGACAATTATTTCCCCTTAATGCCCATGAAACTATCAACTCAAATGTGTACCACAGATCAGATCAAATATATGAATAATATTTAAGTCCTGGAAAATAGCCTGGGTCCAATATTATAAGCGTAAACAAAAATTGTGGATAAAGTAACCGGGAAAGTCACTTACACAGCTTTCCAGTAAGATTATAAAGCATAAATCGTTACGTAAACGTAGGCATTTAATGTTGTTTTAGAGAAATCTGACGGGAGGAATCCAACAACGATTTTAGCATATTATCATTACCATATGAGCACTAAATGTTTGATGAGACAATCTTGCCATTAAAATTGCTCGTAATAGAAGTGCATCACTTTTGGCCGTTTTAGAATCAAGAGCATAGCCGAAAATAGATTTTTCCCTGTCACTCTGGTCATGTTGGCATTTCAATGACCGAGTAGCCTCTTTGATGTTTATGGTATTTACAATTTTCGACGATTTAAACATTTATTTTAGAGAGACTTTTACAGGTACATCAACCTTCTTAGTACAAAACAATTAGTATAAAATTCTGTATTGCAATTCTCACCGATTAGATTTAAATTGTATACGCGTAGGGGGTTGTTTATTTATTTATTTACTTAATTTGTCCACATACAGCATACTTGCCAATTTACAGTGGCCCAATATAACAAACACAGAAGATAGACACATACAATTCAAACAAAACTAAGATCAATAACAATTTATCCACATTTTTTTTTAAGGGGCCCAGCGGAGAGAAGCGATTAAGTATTGCTAGCGAAATGAGAAAGAGCGCGTAGTGTAAAAGTGTAGGATGAAAGCAAAAACGGATCAATGTTGGTAGGAAGAGAATTTATCAGGGAGGAGAGGTTTGTGCGTCAAAAATTCAGCTAGCAGGCGACAGAAAGATGAAAGATAAGAAATATCCCCTCATAATCATGTATTCAAGGTGTCAATAATGTATTACTTAAATTATGTAGACTAAAACTTATTTATCCAAACAATTTTAACAAATGCAGAGATAATAAATGCACAGATGTCCATAGCTTTAATGTGAACTCGTTATTACTCGAGGTAGTTAGAAAATTGACCGTCGAGGTTGGCATTTTCGCGAATCTGCTGGCTATATATTTTTATCGATTGACGCGTCGGTAATCATAGAGAGTTGTTTTTCTGCACGGCTTGGTTTCCTGCTGGGTAGAAATTTTCCCCGCGCATCGTATTCTCCTGCAACTGCGAAGAAACTGATGTTCAAAAGCATTGGAGAATGTTTGCGTGAATGGAAAGGCTAATTTCTTTATATAACTGGTACTTAATTTTCGTAACCTGGATTGTAGGCGAAGGGTTTTGCAAGAAGACACTTGATCTCTGAGCCTTTATTGTGTAAAAGAAAGACTGATGTTACGAGAGCTGCCCAAAAAGTTATCCCCCACCCTTTTTCTTCAAAGACTTTTTACCCTAAAAAATAGAAAGAAGCACATATAAAAGACTGTTGTTTTATCTACTCACTCTACTGTTTCACGTAATCTTCATCAAGTTCCATTGCCTTCCTCCTACGCTTCGCTACGGCGTGTATGCTCTGATGGCGCATGTCCTCGCTCTGGTTATGATGCCACATTTCACTGCGCTACTCACATCTTCGTCCTTATAAGTAGACATTTGTAAAATTACATAGTGCCATTATTCAAAGTAGATTAGAAAAACATAAATTAAAAAGCAATTTACAGTCTTTCAGTATTGAATTTGAGCCAGACTGGTATTTGCAAGCCTACTCTTGCAGTCTATCCTATGCAGAGTCCACAATATTTGTCAGAGCAGTCGGATGTAAGATACAGTAGCGTTGTGATGACCTGATAAGGCTTTGCGATCAATGGATATGCATCTCTCGATGAGCGTTTCAACGCTATGGTTTCTTTTATTAGGGAGTTTTAAAAAAATTAGTGTCATTACTTTTTGGGCAATCCTCGTAGTTTGCTATAGGAAATTTTTTTTGTAAATCAGTCAGTTCAGATGCTCATAATCCTTCCCCTTCCTTAGACGAGATTAAAATATGAAAATTAATTTTTAAAGGATTATCCAATATTTTTACGAATTGAAATCTTAATAACTGATATTATTAATCAATGAGATTAGATTTGGAACGGGCGAGGTAAATGCCTGGAAAGACGCTACGCTGACCTTATAGTAACCACACTATCAGAATGACATCCTAATTGCATTGTATGACGGTTTGGAAATTAGTTCGGTTTACAAAAAAGGTATTAAGAAAATATTAATAATTTAACTTTCGCAATACCACAAATAAAATAACTTACAAGACGACAACACCAAAAATTGAAATTCGGGTCTTGTGCGTTATTATTTGCGTTATTGTGAAAGTAAACTTATTAAATATTTTCTAAATGGAATACCACCAAATTACGGAGGAAAGCGCTTTATTTTATGGCATTTAGCAATTCAAAAAAAAGTAATGACGCAAGTTCTAAATGCAATGTACACTGTCGGTCCTATACATAATATAAAGTTTCCTCTACATAATTTAAAGTTCCCTCTACATTATTTAAATGAGAAATGAAAAATATTGGTATAAAAGAGAAAACTCTATGCTAAACTCCTCATAGTTGGATTAAAATGACTTTTGACAATTTATAAAACAAAATGATCTTGTTAAATTGACAGATAAAATAGTTCTTAAATTGATGATTAACGTGTTCATGTTTCACAGGGCTCATTTCGTTTGAATACGATGTACTTTTTTTATTTTCCATAATTTATTTTTGACAATTTTTGGCTATTCCGTTCACCGATTGAAAGTAATTTAATGATACGAACTGTAGCATATGTTAATTTCCTCCTGTTGTGTTCAATTAAATTTGTTGAAGCATATGAACCCAGATATTTCAGAGAGCAGCAGTTAAGAATTCTAGTGTATTATGGAATCCTCTTAACGTCACAAAGCCAGGCATTTGTTACCTATGTACTAGATTCATTTTTACATCAAGACTTCATTTTTCGTATAAAATTCTTAAGTCGAAATAACCTCAAACATAATGAAATAGAGGACAATAGAATCAAAACCACCTTTAGAACTACAGGGTGAAGAGTATCCGACCTATTGAAATGTGTTCGTTTCCCATACTTGCAATTTCGGAAATTTCAAGGACATAATAAATATGTGTAATCATGATACTATTCTCCCCTCAAATTCTACTCGACTCAGGCACTCATGTTAAGGAAAGTATCAAATAATAAATACAAGAGTCGAACAACCATCGTAAATATATGACCTCTTTATAAATGTTAGAGCTATAAAGGCTGAATTATGCCATACCCTCATACTTTAAAATATTTTTTACCTCGAAAACTTTCATGGATTAAGTCCAATTTACTTGAATGAGGGTGTTTTTTTAGATGTCTGAGTAATGGACGGTTATTAGTGTTTAATTAAACGACCGTGACATAACTTCACTACCACAGGAAATAAGGGACAAAGAGAAGACGGTGATCGGCGTTTAATTTTTTTGGAAGATAAGTATTTGGAATTATTCAGTGCGGAAGATTCCTGAGCCTCTATGTTTCTCAATTCGAATACCCTCTTTCTCAAAATTTTCTCGGGCTTCCGTCAGGGTGTGTGGGTCCATGTTGGCCGACGTTTCGATGCTCGACTCGAGCATCGTTCTCAGTTCGCCGGGAATGCATCAGATCTAACTTCACCGGTAGAATACCCTCACCGATTCTATGTTTGTACTTCGCCAGTTTCTCAGCTCGTCGACGCGATATAATTTTAGTGTCACAATAGTGAGCTGAGGGGTTGGTGGACGGTTTAGACCGTCATGGGAGTTAGAGCAGGACGGTGCAGGGAGAAAGTGGGGAGGGAGGGTGGGAGTAAGTGGTTGGAGGGATGCTTGAAGGAGTATGGACAATTGCTTAGAAGGGACCAGGGGATGGATGGAGAGAAAGTTTATAGAGGGCCTGGAGAATGGAAGGAAGAGAGGGGAGCAGAGGAATTGGTTGTGCCTTTGATGCGTCGAGGTGCATTGGATGCAAGGAGTTCACGAGCGCTGGGACATTTTTTTCCTCCTCTCTGTCTCATAAAGGCTCACATCTATCGCCGTCCCAGGCATCCCTCTCTGCATTTATTCTCTGCCCTCCTCCCCCTCTTTCTTCTAGCCTCAACTACCGTTTCCCCCACCCCTCCCCGATTTCCCGTCCGACCCCCTCCCACTCCCTGCCCGTTGCGAATTCTCTCCTCCTACTGTCCTTCGGTCCGTCCCGATCCCCCTTGCTCGCCTCTGAATGCATCTAGGGGCCCGTTGGGTCGTCGTGAGAGGGCCCTGCAGTTGTCGTCCCACCTCCTTTCGAGCATGCATGTGCGTGTTCTTCCAATCGTTCGCTTCTCTTGGTTGGGACGGTCAGAGAGCTTTATTATCATTTGATGTTAATATGATGGTTATAATTAATACCGAACGAAATAGGCCAGTCTGACGAAAAAGTACTTCTTCACTACACCCTTAAACATATATCATAGTATAGTCTCGACTCTTTGTGAATCGATTTGCCGAAATTCTGCATTATTCATGGTAGAAGTACTTTTGTTGTGTCTGAACCAGGACAATATATCCCACGCGAAAGAACGTCTGATACGGAAATAATTTCGATATTCTATAGCAGGCAGAATAACAGTACTATTTTATCATTTCCCATGTCATCAAAGTAAACGGGAACAAGCATTAACTTCGTTCTAATGTATGCTCACACATTTACCTTTTGTATATTCTGAATTTTGTGAATCCGATAGTTTAACTGTTACATGCGATAATCGAGACTTGACTGAACTTCCTCAGCCTCGCGCAACATCTTACTCTCCTCCCTTCATGCTTTATTTACTTGCTCCACCATCCTTGATTATATTCCGTTTTCTCTCAAATCACAACCTTCAAAATCCTACAGTTAAGGTTTCCATTATATTCTCGCCCTTCTTAGTATACTTATTTCTTCTCTAGCGTCATTAATTTTTCTACCATCAAAACTTTTGGCGATTCGAGTCTCATCCTTTTCCTCGTCATGTAAAACAAAGGAGTGGTCCTCCTTTGTTTTACATGACGAGGCTCCTATTTTTCCAGAAAAAGCGTTCTCAAAGCACAAAAGAATTGTTTCCCTACATTAAGCAAAGTGGTACGCTTCAGTACACGGCACTTGTTATCATTAATCTAAATGAAATATTCATCGAAGGCGGACGGCCGTAATTGCTTGAAGGGCCGTTTTTTATTAACCATTCACTTTTTGTTTTCTGTGATTTCTGTCAACGGCTGTTGCCCACAGAAGTGCCGCGCCTTTTGACTGATAGACTATAGACTTGACTTGACGGATAGACTTAACAAGCGTGGTTTGGAGTATTCATTATTATCTCTTGTCTATTTCGTCGCTGCTTATCTTCGTTACACTGACAATTTAAGCATAATTTATTTTCTCTTACAATTTCTCCGCATGATGTTAGTGTTTTGCTATTGGACGTATTCACCTTTCATTGTCTTCTTCTTCTGATCTGCAAGAACCATGTCCCACTGATCTACTATAGCACTAATTCGTATTACCACTCTTTAGTCATGTACAATTTACTCCTTTTTAAGGTGATTGTAACGCGAATTGTGAGTCATTGAGTGCACAATTACATAACTTTTCAAGTAATTCGAAAATAATTCTTGGGCCACTCTTTACCTTAGTGAAGTGGTAGGGAAACTCATTAGTCAACATAGCCAAATATCAACAGTTCAACGATTGAAATTTCTTTCGAGAGGCAAAAATTTTTAAACTCAAGACTATATCGGTAGGTACATTGTTATGTACTTCATTAGGGTACTCCTACGCTGGCCTTTGCTAAAACGCCCTCATTCTGATTGAGGTACGTTTGCTGAGGTCGACCCCTTTCAACTTTCCCTTCCTCACTCGTCTTGTGTACTTGTTTCGTTAAAATTCGTTACGTGCGCACCCGCACGTGGTATTTTGTGGAAGAGCCACACTCAAGGGGCCAAAAAGCCGCATCTGGCTTGCGAGCCGCGGTTGGCCGACCACTGCTTTAGTGGATTTATATATGCGTAGGAAATAACCATAAATGTGGTAATATATGTGATGCAATTATGTAATATGCAAATATGTGATGCAAGAAAAACATTTTTGCAATGAAAGCATTGATATGCCTTGGTTTTACCGCACAGAATTTGAAATTAAAGCGAAAATCGTCTGTAAATGAGTGTTACTTATTCGGCATTATACCTTGATTTATATTAGGACTGTTATAGTAATATGAAACTTATGATTTTGCGTTTTGGAGATCATCTGTACATGTGACATAGAATTATTTCGAAATACATGACAATTGCCATAAGGCTATAAGAGAAAATCACTCCCACCACCTTAAACCGATCATTCGATATTCAGCTATTGTAAGCTCATTCCTTCAATGCGTCCAAACCAATGAAGCTTAATGCTTCCAGTATAAGGGGTTAGATGGAAGAATGGACTGTCTTAGTCCCAATAAAGACGTATCATTATTATTCCTTCTTCATTTCCTATTTTTACCACACTTTCCAACATTAAATCTTCTCAGGCACTTCATTTCCACCACTTTCCACCAAAATTCGTGTTGGTGCAAAAAACGTAAGGCGTTCGAAAAAAATGTGCTCAAGGAAACTGTGACAATAGCGTACCTCAGCCAGATGGATTGGGAAAATTATGAGACATGGTGGGTTTATGAGACATATAATTCATGGACAAATTCCCAATTGGAAGATCTACGGATAAATACATGGATCAAATAAAGTGTAAAATACGTTAAAAGAACTTCCAGAGAGTAAGGCGACTATCATGCAATAGGGAAGGATGTAGATCTGCATTCACCCAATCTTAGGATAGAGTGGTTGTGGGAATGCATCTTCGACCCATTTTTACTACGCAGTGACATTGAATCTATTCTGCCTGACATTTAATGGACAAAAGATAATCGATATTTTTTCGTGCAATGGCTCCTAGCTATCAATGATCTCTTCCCAAAATCAGAAAAAACCATATGATAAGAGATTTAAAAGTCATAGTGTTAGTATTATTTATTTATTTTCAGTTTCTTTCTTCATGCCTCATACGACACTCGGCGGAATTCGTCGCCGGCCTTTTTTTCGACCAGTGAATATAGCTCTTGAGCTTTAAGCTTTTTATTGCTGTACCTGCCAATCAATTTTTGTGTATTTTTTTAATATCTATTAATTTTACTGACAATTTTTTATTAACCTACACTTATTCAATCAATTACTGCATTCTTAAATTACTTACCTACGTTAATTTTTAGGGACTAAATTTTTTATTTTTCTTAACTCATTAAAGGTTATTACTGTTCGCCATAATTGGAGGATGTTTTTAGGGTTGCCATGGATTTTTTAATGGATAAAAATAACGCCAATAAAACGAGTTCTTTTAGAGTGGATAATGCGCATGATGGCGAATTTCAATTTGAAGAGTCCAAATTGAACGTCTACATGTGTTGGCAGCGGATATTTTTTTGTGGCATCAAGAGGACAAATTGAAGTCGTAATATCTACTTTGCTACCTACGAGGAGAGATTTTGGGTGAAATTTGTAAACAAGGATGTGATGTAAGGAGTTGGTGTGCGTATCGAATCGATATGTATCGTTGGATTATGGCATTGGCGCTGTTGTTCCCTTACTTGAACACGACCGATTTTTATCGACGGCAAATATTTATTGCTATGTCAAGAACCCAAAATATGAGCACTTCTTGGAGGAAGAAAGGATACTGATCGCCTAATATTATTTCTGCTGGATGTCGATATATTTAAAATACAGTCTGCGCCTATACCTACTCCGCGTTTTTGGCCCAAGTTGTATTTTATGTTCGAGTATCCAAAGGCCAAACTTAGACCAAAATTATTAACACAATCCAATAATTATCCAGGTTACTTTAAATTCAGTCATGGCTACAAAAACCACCATGGCTATCTTTCATAAGACGTATGATAATCATGGCACTCAACCATTAAACGACGGTACCTTGGTAAAATTCTTGGCGAAATGGAAAATTTTGTAGTATGGTTGTTGGGTAAATTGTTGCGGCGTTGATTGGGTAAATACAAATTCTCTGAATTACATCAGAATCTTTGGAAGTTTTGAGGAAGCCCGTATAAGAACACTATATGGTGATATAATTTCGAATTACCAAAATTATTACTTTTTCGAAGAAACCATACAATATACGCATCTAAAATTAATTCTGTTATTATAGAAGACGACATTATAGTGTCGTATGCTATCAGAGGAAAAGAGGTAAAGTATTTAGCAGAAAATGGTATCCTTTGACTGTGTATAATTTATCCTGAAGTAGGCGTGAGGATTTCAGCTAAACCTTGTATTTGGGTGACAGTAGAGTGAAATATTTTATTACTTACTGTCATGCAAATTTAGAAAAATAACTTAGTTCGTCGGCTTCAGAATAGGAAAGTAAGACAGACAGCAAATACTGTTTGCATCGTTAGTTATATTTATTTCAATACCTATTGGCCAAAGGATTGAATGCAGAGGAAAGAAGGGAGCACAGCAGGGATTTCTTCACCTATGTTAAAATTGTTAAGTACTAAAATTGATTTACATGCTTTTTTGTTCTAGATTTTAAATTCTAGATGTTCTAGTTATTATTGAAGGAGTGAAAATGGAACGTTAATCGATCCTTAACACATTGGTTCTGTCAAAAGTTTTCATGGCCTCAGTACATGTTCTTTCTAGTTGAGTAACACGCTGCATTTCAATAAGTTTGAGCGTATACATTGCGAGAAAGGCGAAATTTTAAATCTCTCTTGATCAGTTGTTTGTCTATATTGTTTTCGTTTTATGCAATGTGAAAAAAATCCATGTTCCTAAGGATTAAAAGGATATATATTATTATACAATATCAGTGTGATTTAGGTGTTTACATTCAATTTTTTCATCTCACTAATCCGAGTCTAAAAATGAAGTAGTGAATACATACGTTTAATGAGAGCTTTAATTGATTAAGGTATCATAGTGAATGTGCATTTTTAAAAACGTCCTTTGTCATATTTTACGAATGGAGAAAGCTTCCTCTCAGTTTTTAATGCTAAAATATTTAAGCAGATGCCGTGATAGTAATTATCTTATTGCAATGCCAGATTCTTAGCAAATATTTACTTTTACTGTGACGGATGAAAAGACTTGATTTTTCTCCGGAAGAGGTTCTGATTTACATAGAGCCACTTGAATTATGAGTTCGGGGAAGACATAAAGAGATAACTACCATTATTTATTGTGAAAAATTGAAGTACTACCCCAGAGTAAGTTGGTCAGTAATATCGACCACGTTGAAAGAAACATAAGTAGATTTTTCCTTTATGTCATTACAGCAAACTGTCAAGTTGCCGGATTACTCTAATTTTTGTTTTTTTATCCATAAGGACGCCTGCCACTAGGTTTTCCATGCTATTAATAAGGAAATGGAAATGTACAGAAGCATCCTATTATAAACAGATCTTTTGACGGACAGCAAGCTGTCTGTGGAGAGCAGTTTCCTGGGGTCCCAGAGGAAATCGGAATAATTAATGATACTGTAACTTCTGCCGCTGCTGGGATTCGAACCCATTGACCTTGCCCTTAGATCCTTTTACTCTCCCCGTCTCAATGGGATATCTCCTGTTTTGTCATCCTCTGGGTTAAATTTTTATCACCCGTCCATTATCAATACTCTGGCTTTATGGTAGATATTGACTATTTTAGGTATTAAATTGTCTCTTGATCGGAGTGCTGTCACTTGAGTACTTTTTTTACGGAGGTATCTACAATTTATTTCTCTCTTAGATCATCGAAGCCTTCGACTGTAAATGTATTTGCTTTTAATCATCATTTTTTTCCCTAGATAAACAAATTAATTTGAAATTCTGGCTTAAGGGTTGAATATAATAATAAAAAAATGGAGGACATATTTATAAAATAATTCTTAACGCCGAAGCAGCCGCCCTTAAGGGTGTAGCAGGATAAAATCCATTCCATTAATCTAAGGCTGAAACGTTTTTGTGACTAGAACTCATAATTATTAAAATATATGCATAGAAATCTATTCTAGTCAATGAAGTTGATCTTCTATCGTGTTATCTTAGTTGAGAAGCGGCACTCATTAAACAAATGCATGCTCAGCACATATTTTGCGCATTTGAGCGACTATTGTAGGCACTGGACAAATTTTACTCCCGATCGATGGCGTATTTACACTCAAAGGCTCATTAATATCAGCTGACTCCGTTGTGTTTCAACAACAAATTTGCCCCGAGTCCACCCGAGTCAGTTTATCAGAGCAAATCAAATGTAGGGGTTTTAATGGTCTAGTGGATGTATGCTGGCGTCCCCAAATTTACTGACGTACAATATAGATGTGAACTCAATGAAGAAAGCTATAGTAATAAAAAACCCTCAGGATCTTAGTCCCCAGTTAGCCATTGTGCACTGGCTGTTTTATCCTTTTGTTGTGTCTTGGATTCGCTCATATGATCGCTTTCCTTATTGTTAAGAAATGTTTCTTATTTTGGTACCATGCCGCCCAGGCTGATTTTAAATCTTGTTAAAAATAATTAGACTCACTTTCTGGTGGGAGGAAATACCATCAGAGTAGAGAAAAGCCTAAGGTAAATTTAAGCACAGCGAAGAGGAATTTGCTCAATCAAATGCTATTTAATTAAAGAGTTAAAAATGTTGAATGCGATGTAGGGAGCGTGGGTGATTTATATGTCTTGTACGAGTACACGGCTTTCAGAAAAGGAGAGGAGTGAGTGAAGGATATTAATTGCATACCCTTCCAATCTCACCAATTGTATATCCCTCACTATTTTCCTTGCCCGAGTGAAAACAATAAAACAGGCCTAGTATTAGGTTTTTTCCGACAAAAAGGCTTCTTTGTACTAATTTGTTTCACATTCTCTACTGCTTACTTCACAATTCATTTTATATCACAAACAGACATTGTTCTACCGACAAATCCGCGGTTACTTCAACTCTAAAAATAATTTACCTGGTGAACCTTGTTTTTCCTTTCATTCTGTCATCTTTTCTTATCTACTCGTTAGTCTCAGACACTTTTTGTTCTCTTCTTCTTCCTATGGATCTTATTCCATGCTCTCTACTTGATTTAAGAAAAAAATCCTAATACTTACGTCTAATATGGAAATATGAACGATGAGAATCTTGGATGAAGTTTATTAATGGAGTTTTTAGGGAGCTTGGTTTTACTCGGTAGAGGAGCTGGGCGAGGCAGGATGTGAATAGATTGGTGGATTAACAAGTGTAAGAGTGTACGAAGATTGAGGGGTTAAGGAGTATATAACGGTCAATGAGCGAGGCATGGAGCAGGGCACATTGTGGAAAGAAAATCAATGGAAAATATTGGGATGTAATAGTTTCTGGACAATAGGGTTGTTATATTTATGAATCTTTTCTGATGTAATCGTCTATCGTCAGTTCATAGATACCTAATGGCCTGTTGTGCTATTTTTCTTGTAAGATTTGACAATAGAGAAAATTCTGAGTTTTTTGATGGCCAGAATGCTTCCAATTGGTTAATTTCTAATGTCTTATGGTTAAAAAAATTGCAGCTTCATGATAGTATTAAAAGTCTTAATTTTTTCTGGGACTTGCGTACGATGCGGGTTGTTTAATCCACTTCACACCATTGATTTGTCGATTTATTTGCGGGTACCAAGATGTACCTATGTATTTTACTTACTCGTTAGAAAAAGAGTGGGAAATTTTACCATATCTCCACGTTTGAATGCTTAGATTCGTTCATAGACGGAAGGATGCTAGGAAAGCTGCGAAGAGTTATTAATTGGGTAGTTGGGGGGCAACCGACGATTGAGATCAATTATACTCTTGAGGGCAGGCGGGAATATAAGCTAGACGTGGATGTTTAGGGGATTGAGGAAGGATGCAAAGAAGCCCATCGCTGGCTACATGATACTATTTTCGTTACGCGCCAAGAAATCCACAGTTTTACGTCTCATCCGACGGACCAAGTACTGCTCTTAAGGTGTCCTACATACGGCACCTGAGTTGATAAAAGAATTCCATTTGAAAAGGAAAAAAACTCAGCTATTTACCTGAATTGAACCCGAGGTCTTTGGGTGATAAGTCAGTAGTCAAGCAATTACACATATCTAACCCCAGCGGAAGAGTGAGTATACGGATGAGAATGTACGACTACATTAAGAGTCGAAGAAAGCATTCCAGAATGAAGGGAGAAACACCTTGATGAAAGCTATGCTAAAAGATCAAGAGAAGAAACGGACCAAGTTCTTCTTTTCAAACAATTGGAATAATACCAATACTTATAAACATACTCATCTATCATAATTTTTCTCTTATTCATCCCATGGATCTTATTCCATTCTCTCTACATGATATACAAAAATCCAAATAGTTACGTCTAACATGGAAATACGAGCAACAAGAATCTTGGGCGAAGTTTGTTAAAGAATGTTTAGGGAGTTTGGGGTTACTTGGTAGAGGAGCTTGGCGAGAGAGGTAGCGAATAGATTGGTGGCTTAATAAGTGAAGGAGGAAATGAAGATGGAGGAGATAAGATGTAGATTGACTGGCCAATAAGCGAGGTATCTTTGGACTGACGATAGACGATTACATCAGAAATGATAAATAAATGATACAATCCTATCGTCCAGAAACTACTATATTGCCTTTGCGTCCCAATATTCTCAAGTGATTATCTCTTTACAGGGTCCCTTCCCTCACTCATTGGCTGGTCTATCTACGCCTTTTCGGGCTAGGCGCGGTCGAAAAATTCAGATTGGACCTGACAGGCCTGAAAAAATAACGGTTAAGATAAATTAAAAATTAAAACGCCATAAAAAATACTATCTCCAACTTTACCATCACAAAAATCCCTCTATCTCAACAAAACTTCTAACATCAGATATACGGAAGAATTTACAATAAATTCACATTGCTCGCGCCCAGTAGACATTCGGACTACCGCCACTGCCTCCGACTCGGAAAGGCTCCACGCATAAATAATTTCTTCCATGCCATCCTATCTTTGTATGCCTATTTTTCCGATATTTACTGGTTATTTATCACAAAAAATTGATACTCATTTGTATCGACTGCTCTCCTTCTGCGTTATTTCCCCCACTCCTCTATTCCTACCGCCAACTCCTCCCCCCACCCTTCCTAATTCCTCTCCCCCTCCTCCTCTCTCTCACCTCTCTCCCCCACAACGTCCCTCTCCTCCCACCTCTGACTGAGAGACACCTGGCGGCGGAGGCTAGTCCTTAAAAACGTACCCAATACCGTCCCGCCCAGTGGTCCCCGTCCTCCTGCCTCCTCCGCTCCTCCCAGACCCCTCCCTTCCCCGTCTATTCCCCCACTCCCCGCTTCCCTATCATCCCCTCTACCATCTCCTCATCCGTCTATCCTCCTTCCCCCCATTCCTCCCTTTCACCACCGCATCTCCCAACCTCGCTCCTCCCGATGCCCGCCTGCCTTCTTCTTGATGAAGCATTCAGGACCCGTCCACCTCTTTCAGTCCTTCTTCGTGCTTCCGGCAGAGGGCCACTCCGGTCGGACCGCGTGCGACGCTATAAACGACCGCTGACGCAGATCTCCAGCACCAGCAGCAGGCGGTGCTCTAGCGCGCATGGTCCAAGCACGTCCCCCTTATAGCGATCCAACAGGCCACCTCTCGCTCCGAAATTAAGATGATGCGATTCCGGGGTATCGCGCATCTGCGTCGAACTCTCTCATGTTACGCATCAAAGGGGATTGAATGCGTCTGCCGTTTTTTTCAATAAGATGAGCGTGACAAAGGGTTTTGAATTTAATGTAAAAAATTGCATACCTGCTGCGTCTCATTAAAGTACAATATTAAATTTCCGTAATTCTTTATTGTTACTGACGATTGCGAGAGATTGTTTGGTATTTATGAAATTATCTTCGTGGTATGTTTTCATGCGTTCATTCATTCGTTGGTCGTTCATTCCTAGGATTGGTTGACTGAAGCCCTTCACCCTTCCCTATCTAATGCTAGTTCCTGTACCTCCTGGTGTCTCTTCCAATGTACTTTCCTCTTTATTTGATCCATGAACTTATTCCATTGGTATTCCTCTAGGGGCTTTTTCCTCTATTTTGCCTTCAATTATGTTCTTCACAAATCCATTTTGTAGGACTGGGAAAAACGTATGAGTGTGTTTTTTGATTTTGTATTTAAATCATAATATTTGACTTTCTATATAATTTTTTTCCGCATACTGAATACCAACGTCATTAAATAAGGGCCCCCAATTTTGAAACCAGCGAATCAGGTTTCTAGTATAGAAACAAGAAGTGAGCTCACCACACATATCCTAATGCCTAGTTGGCCTAGTAATTGGTGTAAACTGAGGGAGAGCAATTTACCGGTTTCCAAGATGACCAATTCATCAGCAAAATGTTTTTTCTTTTATTTTCTAATTATGTACCATTAGTATCCGCTGTTCATGCGACTAGTGCCTTCTATTTCGGAACTGATTGTCTATATAAACAGTTCGTTAATTAGGGAACAAATATCACAAATTTTAAATTTTTTACAAACATTGAGTGGAATGGTAGAGGGCTCATATTCGTGGTCTATCTGCTTGTTGGCTCCGATTGACGTATCTATAATAATAATCGTTTAAAATCTGTAGATTCCTGCGTTATTGAGTGGAATTAATGCATGATGCAGGAATGAAAAATCTGCAATTATCCACAAATAGATTTTTTTTCACAGAGATGCAGAGAAATAAATTTTTGACTTCATTTGTCAACTGATGATGAAGTAAAAACATCGAACCCTAGGTCGTAATACAATTTATTTCTGTGAATAGTTACAATATTTTCATTTCTGCATAATCATCATCACCTCCACGCTACGACACTCGTGTCACTAATAAATCAAAGTTGAC
Organism: Ceriagrion tenellum; assembly: GCA_963169105.1. Lineage (NCBI taxonomy): Eukaryota > Metazoa > Arthropoda > Insecta > Odonata > Coenagrionidae > Ceriagrion > Ceriagrion tenellum. The sequence goes on along the minus strand of OY720633.1, from coordinate 42,799,904 downwards.
TTTAGAGTAGGTATAAATAAATGATATTGCATGACATTGCCTCATGATTGTTTTTGTGCCCATCGCGAGTACTTGTATCGTCCACATAATTCTCCTCAGTATGAGTTCATCTTCCGTGGCAATTTAACCTACTTTTGCGGGAATATCGGATTAAATAAATAATTTGTCATTCCTTCAACGGAGGGATCGCTACGTTTCTCAAATTTGCGATAAAATAATTCTGTATGTATTCTTTCATAATTGTTTTGCATTTCATCGATGAAAATGCGCTGAAAAAGCAATCAAGTACGTTCCTAATTTAATACAGCTTATCCTGCTTTCAAACTACAATCAATGACTCTTACGACGGTGAAACCACAAATTGGTGGTTCTGCTAACAAATAAAATAGGTTAAGTCATATTGAATATGATCACCATGACTACTGAACTCCAATCTTTCTAGAAAGTTCAACATAAATCGACATCTGAAAACTGCTAACCTTTTCAAGGTCAAATTTACGATTCTTTTTGTGCACATCGATTCGGTCAATTTCGGTTTAATGTGTTGTATTTCTGAAAAAATAAGAATGGAGTGGAAATTACATGAGTTAGTTCATGAGTGGTGATTGTGTATGCTTCCCAAGGTAGCCGGGAATCATTGCATTCAGACGTTTAAAAAGCAGGTCAAAACGGTTTACGAGGCACTACCAAGGCAAATGTGCTAGATGGTGACATTTGCGGCTTCCGACGGTTGTCTCTCTGCAGTCTGGATGCGAGGCCACCGGGTCTTTGCCAGGGCATTGATTCTCATCCCTCTGAGCGCACAAGCCTCACCCCCACCGTCTAGCATATTGCAGAGGGGAAGGAGTAAACTTGCCGAAAAATGTGTCAAAAATGACACTCCACCACGCTTAAATTCTTCAAAATGTAGTGATAAAGAGGCAAAAGAAAGAATAGACTATCGTAGACTCCATTTTTCCCCATTTGTATTTAAATTATTGAATATTTGATTATGTTAAAGAATGGAGACAAATAATGCCAAGAGACCTCTGGAAATAGCAGAAATAAAAATTCTTCGTAAATTTCCACAATCTTTAATGCATGAGCAGTATAAGTTCCCTTGAGATAAGCTAAGAGTGGCTTAATGTAATGCATCTTACTACGACGGAACAAGCGGTGCATGACGACAAGATAATCGACAAATTGGGAAGGTCAAAGTACTATTAAAAAGAATAAAATGTTATGCTCTTCCCAAGTATGGAGATACTTTTTCAGAAATTTGCGAGTGGTCAAGGCCACGCGGACACATTTTAGTGGTAAATCTGTGGGGCCAATTATATTCCGAAGCATTTGGAGAACAAGTGATTACTACAAATGAGATAGCGAGCTGCCTAAATCATATCATATGGAAATATAAAGGTATATAAAAAGAGACTAAGACCAATATTGACTTAAATGGCTGATATAAAACCAGTGACACATAATACTATAAACAACAGAAATGAAAATCCTAAGTCAATTCTCGGGTGAAACATAATTTTATAGATTGGAAAGTGAAATAAAAATCAAGTGTTATGTCGAGAATATCAACGAATGGGTGAAAAAGAGGAGGCAGTAATGCTACTACCTCAGAGAATGAAAGACGGGATTAGGTTTCAGATTGCCAGAGTCAAGCTTGGTGGAGGAAGAGGTGTGGGCTGACCAAGGAAAAAATGGCGGGATAAGGTAGAGAGAGGATGAACTCAGGATGCGCTGAAGAAAACCGGTAAAAGCCTAGTAAGAATGTGGGAAGACGAATATTCCACGATGGTTATTAAGCCTTTCTTTGCCTAGACATAGTTTGTCATATTTGGCGCACCAAGTAACGAAATGGATAATTAGATACATATGATATTTAAAGGTGCTATTACAGGTCCAAAGAGGAAAATTTGACCCACCCGCAAACATTGAATTAAGAAGACTATGATAAAGGTCTGAGAATCGCCAAACACGACTCAGGAACACTTTCTAATCGAGCACGTCTAGAGAAGCAGCTTAAAGTCAATTACTGCCTGCATTTTATGTGAAATTAATTGTTAAAAAGTCAAAATGGCTGATTAACGGTAGGATGAAATTATTTTTATGCTATTTGAGTGGGTTTATTGTACTGAGAATTGGTAAATTATCATTTCCGACCTCATATAAAATGGGAAACCAATACATTGGCATAGTAAAAAACGAAAGAGCTACTTGCAATCTCTTTATGCCACGTTCTAGGTTTATCCGAATTGTAGATTCCACCTTATTTTTTTGACTCTTGTACTTCTTAATGCATACCCTCTAAAATGTTTCTAATGAATTCAAGTCATTTCTATGATAGATATTCCTTAACTGGTGGTAGTTAACCAGGTACCTGCAAATTATACTACAATATACTCTCACTAACTGCAGAAATGTAGTCTTCATATGCTTCTAAATTTCCCGTAATTGACCTGCAATTAGGTTGCTGCTGACGCCATATCAGAGAACATTTGACTTTACTCCATGCACCCTAACACATTTGTATGAATTTTCAGAAGTTTTTTCCATCAGAAAATTTTCTATGGATTATTAAGAGATAATTAATTGTAACTTGCTGTAAAGCATTACATTTAAAAATATTAAATTTCATTAAAAAAAAGAAACGTAATCAGCGCTCTCGATACAAACAGCGACTGAACCAGCAGAATGTAATGAAACGGTTAGAAACAAGAAGACTTTATATATTCCGGAGCATTGACGAATGTCTCTGTAATACAAGAGAGAAAATGCTGAAAGGGAAATTGAAAAAGGCTGTTCTATAAAATATATCAATAAGTATACCAATTGAAAATTTTACTGTTACGGGGATCGGGTTGGTGTGGTTGCTAGAGTACTGGCTAACCATACGGGCGGCCAGGATTCAAATCTCTGCAGAGGAGGATGTTTTTCAGAGGAAAGCCGATCCCTTCTTGAGTGTTTTGTGGAGGACACTTCAAGTACAGTACTCCGTCTGTCAGAGACGACGTTAAACCGTGGTCCCCTTGGCGCCTAAGAGCAGGCTAATGCCGACGCCGCGTTTCTATCCACCCTTCCTTCCTTACCTGTCCACTATGGCGCAAATGACCTTAGCTGTCGGTCGCCTCCCCATTTATCCAATCCGAACCAATCCTTTTACTATTACTCTCAATGGCAAGTAGTTTCTCTGATAATTGAAGAAATCCCTGTAGTCAACAACTTAATAATAAAAAAAAGTGCGCACGGGTTAACGTCATTTGCTGAGATCTTGCAGGTTAATAACTACATTGAAACAAATTCGGTTTTCACTCAATGGAGTAAATTCGAGCATGTAAAGGACCGCTAGATCTATACTCTTTCTCTCTGTGACAGGTAATCATCCTTGCCCTTTCCTGACGTACTTTATCTTAATCCAATTGACTTTTGGCTGCATTTCATAATATTATAGAGAGTACTTTAAAAACTGCCTACCAAGTATGACTCTTGCACAGTTTCAGAGTGAGTCTTCTTTCAAGTGGTAGATACATGCGAGTACTAGTGTATCCGTCTCGAGTGATAGGGCCCTAATATTTTTTTCGTTTATGCTGAGCGTCATGATCGTGGAACCGAGCAGCTCTGGGTCTTTTGATGAGCCACATGTTTTATGATGCATCAAAGAGACAGCTTCTTTCTTGGCGGGAAGTAATAACTCATAACGAGTCCTCGGCGAGCTTCTCTTTCCCGCTGCGGTGACCCAATTGCAAATTGTTTCGTTTTTGAATCTCCTCTCCTTCCCTCCGTTCCAGCTGACAGAACTCTGGGTGTGTCCCGTTACCATGGTATGATGTTCAGTTCCCAAATAATACCCTCAAAATACGACTCACAAATGCCGTTAAATTTTTATTTTTCTTCTTAACAAGATGGTCTCTGAATGTTAAAGTGGAGACACGGATGCGCCTTGTTGGTGCATACTTGAAGTATTTTACTATTCTTATTTTCTCGTGATGGAAATACTGGCAAGCACTATTTTGCTTGTGAAATGTACGTAAAGGTTGAATGAACGGTTTAAATTTATGAAGACTGCTTGAAATATTTCTTTACCTGTCAATTCATGTCGCAGTATATCCTTCGGCCGGAAAGTTTTGTAATTAATGGGAGCTCTTTTGATTTGCTCAAACCTGTATCCATTCTGGGGTTCCTCACATGTAGTTTTCAAAATTGCACTGCGTTTAAAAGTGGTTATCCTTCACATGCTAAAATGTTTCATAAATAAAAGTATGTTTTCTCGAAAATTGTATACGTTAATTATTTTAAAATAATATGTAATTTTATATTACATAACACACTTAAATACCTATTTATGTATTTTATCAAACATAAAACATATTTTTAATCATGGCTTAATTAGGTTTTCATGAAAAAAGTTCAGGAATGTTCTTTTTTACCTATATATTTTACGAAAAAAGTAAATGATTACTTTATTTTAGTACACTCATGCACGTGTAAGAACTATAATACTTAGTAAGTAATATAATATGAAAGTAACCAAAAAAGGGTCAGAAAGTCATGTTAAAATCTTCAATGAAAGTGACCGAAGTAGCTGTCTATGCAATAATTATAGGAATGGGACCAGAACCAATCAATTCCTGAAGCCGAAAAATTTGTTAACATTCCGGTAGTTTGAATGACCAGTTTTCGTTAAAATCATTATTTAGCACATGTATGTATACAACTATTGCTCACTAAACAGCATAAGATTTACGGAATTACCCTATTTTTTATGCTACATTTATTAAGGCTTATGCCACTATGATATTACGTACTGATGATGTTACTGAAAACAAATTGGGGTTCAGTTACGTTCAACAAGTACAAAGGAACGATTTCCCTTGAGGCGCTGGATGCCGCTCCACGATGAACTGGTTGCTTACCGTCAGATTCAGTCTTCCTTGAAACAGTATGATAGCCTAATCTTAGTTTTAGCTTTTGGATACTTCGAATTTTATTTATTATTAATTTTTATGTGCACTTAAGATATTCCTTTTACTGTGTTATGTTTTTAGAACATGCTATCTTATTCTTATTTTACCGGTAATTACGAATCATTTCACCGTATGCAATAGATTGAATGTATGAAAAAATCTCTTTATCGTTGACAGCAACTAAAAAAGTATTAATATAACCTTTTATGAGCCAATAAAATCGTATAAAATCTCTCTGAAGAGGTAAATTCCAAATACTTAGCTCTAAGTATTATTCATGCCTAGGAATGAGTAGAAAAAGTCAACTATTTAAAAAGTAGCCGGTAACTACGATTTTCTTGCATCCATTAAGTTTTCCCACATGTGCTAAGTGCAAATATTTATGACGATAGGAGAGTATCATCTCTCATTATACTTGGGCTAAATTTCATTATCACTGGTTAAACATTTTACCTAAATGTAAAATGAAGTCGAATTGATACCGTTATTGCTCACTTGTCGATGCGTATCCTGAACTCATGCAAATCAACTTCAAGTAAACGAAACTCTAACCAAACATTTTCAAACCAGGCTTTGCTAATAATTGCTATTATTAGTTTTAATTATTGAGGGTAGAGCTAATTTATTCGTTCATATGAACTTGTATTTAATTCTAAAATGGCTCGGGTGTGAGCCATCTGTTATTTTCTTCGAAGTTTTGACAACCAATAAATTGGTTTGCGTGGATTTTAAGTGGGTGGGTGTCTTACTTATATTTCTCGGATAAGAAAACAGCCCTCCGACCTCCGAAGCTAATGTTATTCTCGAGTTTCCCCATATTGTCGCATAATTTTTCAAATTGTATATCAAATTACTATTTTATTACTAAATATTCACCGGTTATATTAGATATAAGTACAGGTTTTTGCGTACCAATAAAATCTACTTGTCTATATTTAACTTTGATTGAATGTTAATTTTATACCAATGTAATAAACCCTATAAGAATGATACAGACTATTTAAAGGGGAGTGTGT